>CP106714.1:29536612-30736612 GCA_025503065.1 Gossypium bickii
CCATACCTAGCCTTTTTCTGAGAATTTTCGGCCAACCCTGATGACCCAAAACTCTCTTGTGTCTTTTCCTGTCCAGATTTTGTTTCGTAGACTCCTTCACCCTTTCGGCTATCTTAGCCTTCTCTACCAGCACAGTAAACTCCCTCTCTTGCTGTGGAGCGATCAGCAACCTCAGTTCATCTCTCAGCCCGTTTTCATACCTGACACAGCACTCATGTTCCGTAGCCACGATACCCCGAGCGTAACAGCTCAACCTGAAGAATTCTGCCTCATACTCGAGATCGACCTACTCCCTAAACCAACGACTTTAGAAACGCGCGCCTTCCTCTGTGCATCAATATAACTGGACCCAATGTATTTCCTTTGATAAGCTGCCTTAAAATAGTCCCAAGTGAGATCATCAGCTGTCGCACCATCCCGAACTGTGAGCAACCACTGGTATGACTCATCCCGGAGAAGAGACACTATACCCTTCAACTTCTTCTTAGTCATAAGGTCTAAATCGTCCATGATACGCTCTGTCGCCTCCAACCAATACTCAGCCGTATTGGGAGCCACACCAGAAACACCCCGGAATACCTCTGCTCCATTGGCTCGGAGTCGCTCAAACACAGATTTTTGAGCTCCCGTACCTCCACCTGCTCTAACTACCTCTCGGAACTCGCGGCATCGCTGCGACACACGCGCATTATCACTGTCCGATCTCGAAACTCAGCGCCCCGGTGGTGGCGGTGGTACCTCATTTTCCAACCCCTGACCAGACCCCACTGGTTCAGACACAGTCATCCTACCCCGACTGCGTCCACGCGTGTTACGACCACGTCCTCGGGTGCTCATGACTAACGTTCTTGATTTATCTGATTTAAAAGTTTTATGCGTTAGACTTATTCCACTACTATTACAGCACAGTTTTATGAACAGTTTTATTACAGAGTTTTGTTTTCGCGAGTTCACAGAATCCTATGAGTTTTAGTCTCTAGGGTAATCCACTAGTACTATTAATCATATCACTATCATCACAATCATATATATAAACACAGCAGTTAGCGGTACTTACCTGGGCGGATCGGTGCCGAAGACTCGGTGCCATGCTTCCTAGACCATGTATTTTCCAACGAAACCTCTTTAAAACCCACTTTTGAAACAATTTGGGCCTCAAGCCCACAACCAAGCTTTTGAACTTAACTCTGATACCAAAAATTGTACCATCCCAACTCGGTCAATACACTACGACCGGATCCGGCATGCCACAAGGTAAAATATTTTGATCAAAACAAGTTATAGGTTCAATTTGAAAGAAGCGATATTTGAAAATATGTTGGATGTTTAAATATCTTGAACGAAAGAAGAACCTATTTGATAAAAACCATATGTCGTCGGTTGTTTTAAGAAAACCATGTGATTTTAGAAAAAACCCGACTTTATTTAGGTGTAAAGTTGAAAACCGTTTTTAAAACATTCTGACTTGAAGTAAACTTAGTTTAAAGGAAGTTTGGGCCGATTTGTTGTTATCACTTATTTATTCTTACCCGATGGTAAAGTTTAGAAAACCCGGCGAGATGTGTAACTTAGAAAAACATTGATTTACAGTTATTTAAACATGCCATGTTGTTTACTTAAGCGAAATAGGATAAACTTTAACAAAATAAAATCACCCAAAAATATTAATTAGTGGCCTTATTACAAACCCAAATAAAACCAAATTTAAAATAAAGTACCCAAAAGAGTAAACAAACTAAAATCGAAAGCAATATGCATGGCCACTACGAGTTCGCCCGGCTCCACATCCACGATCTATGAGTCATCTACAAAATGTAAGGGAAGAGGTGAGTCATCGAGACTCAATGTATAATCCCCCTCCTGATTATAGCAACACTCTTACTCAGTTTCATAAGCACGTAAATATGTCATGCAACCCAAACCTAGCCATCCAAAACTCCATATTCTACCCCGTGTGGTACCAAACCACTGGTGGTGCCAAACCACTAGTGACCCAAAGTCACAATCAAAGTATATACAAATGTGGTACCAAACCACTGGTGGTGCCAAACCAGTGGTGACTCAAAGTCACAAATAATCATATGTGGGGCCAACCCACTTTATGGTACCAAACCACTGGTGACAATCCCTTTTCGGTGAAATATATGGGGCCAACCCACTGTGGTCCTAAGCCATTGGGACGAGTCACTAAGATCCAATGTGGTGCCAAACCACTGGTGACCCAAAGTCACAAATATCACATCTTCCCCCTCCCCCCATAATACCCATTTCAATGCACATGCTTATACATACATTACTAACATGCTTTATCAATTAACAGCATACTGCAACATAGCATATACATATTCATCAGCAATCAAAAATAATTAACTATCGGAACGGACTTACCTGGAGTCTTCGCTTATACCCATAAGGGTAGCATATCGATATCCACACTTATTCCAGCTTTTAACAGTGTTTAAGTTGATAACATAGTCATACATTGATTATGAAGTGTGTAAGAGATACACATCTGATTACGCGTAAAAATGCACTTCTACATGATGCAGATCGCCGTTAATCGCACCATCGCGATTTGTCTACTCCCCGCCGGATCTTTGGTCCACACCCCGGTGGCCAATCACGAACCGCTGAGACCGCCCTCTTCTTGAACTTAGGGGCTGGGGTCTCAGATCTCACCCACTTACTGCTTGATTAGCCTTCGAATCCATAATATACGTTATCACTAAATTGAGTTAAAGAAGTGAACTAAAATATAAAGAACTAGAATCCCGGAGTTAGATCCCATACCTAAGTCGATGAATCCCGAAAACTCTACATGAAATGACGTCAACCCCTCTTTCCTGCATTCGGCCAAACATCAACTAACATGGGGTATTTGCCTTTGGCATAAACACAATAAGAATTGATTGTCGACAGGAATACTTACCCTCCTATTAACGAAATCGATTAAAAGTGAATGGTCAATCGGCGACAATTCACAGAAATCCCGAGTCCAACGAGAGTTTGAGCGATAAAGCTTCCGGCTTTTCCCATTAAGGCAACCAAGATCAAAAAAGAACAGAGATGAGAGTATGACAGGGGGATTCGGCTATAAGATCAAGAGAAAAAAGAAAGAAACGAAACAATGAAACCTTACCTGCCAATAGGTTGAGATTCGACTATGAGAACCTAAAAGAATAGAAGAGGGATGATGGGATTTTGGCACTTGTAGAATCGAATGAAACAGGAAAGAAATAACAGAACACTTAGGAAGATTCAGCTATGGCTTTGAGAAAGAAAAAATGATATGGTTGCAACACAGTTGATGGTTGAAGAAAAGAAGATTCAGCCAAATCAAAATGGAAGAGTGGAAAGGTTCAAGAGGGCATTCGGGTTTGAATGATGATGAAAAGAAAACAAGAGAAGACAAATGGAGGAAAGTGACTTAGTTTCGGCTAAATACCAAATAGGAGTAGAGAGAACAAAAGATGAGAAGGGATTTAGAGGAAGAAGGGTTTCGGTTTTGGTTTCAAAGGGAAAAAGAAAAGCTCACAAGGTTCAATGCAATTCGGTTTTGATACTTGAGAGGAAAATTGACAAGAGGCTATGGGGTTTCAGTTTCAAAACAAAGTGCATAAAAGAGTGCCCAACCGAAAGTGCTCTCCCTAACTAGCTATTGAAAATCGACACACTTCCTAAGCCCCCCAAACCGATTTTTTCTCTCTAGTGTTCAAGTTTCGGCCAACTCCTAAATTCCCTCCTGTCCACCCATTCAAACCGATTTGAATGAGTCAACTTCCACAAATTTCTCTTCTCCACCCGTTTTGAATCTGTTGACTTGTTCAACATCTATCCACCAGAGTTCCACTTGAGCACAATTCCTCTCAGTTCTGGCGTCAAAAAGAAATACCCAAAGAGGGATTCTTGCAGCTCGAACCTAGGTTCCTTCCCTCTGCTTCTGGCGTCACTTCCTTGAGCTCTATGTGGCGCCTTCTTGCCACTTTACCAAGGCACTTCTTGTGCCAAAACTTGCTATAAAATACTCTTAACACTTAACCCCTTCAGCTCCCCTTATCCAGTGCCCAAAAATAAAAATTTTGCTATAGTTCTAGCCTACCATTGGCTCATACCCAGACCCTAAGACACCCTAACTAGCATTATATTCAAACCATTCACATGCAAACAATTAAAATGTAAGAGCCCCTATTTAAGGATGTTACACTAAAGGTGTCTAATAGCTATAGAACCTTAAAGTTAAGGTCCTTAAGTAGTAATTAGACTATTATTATGATAGTGGATGATAATGGAATGGCATAAATTAAAATTTGAATTAATTTTAAGGTTAATTTTGGTATTTGGTAATTAAAGGTTAATTTAATAAAACAAATCCAAAATTTGATTCATCTTCTTGATATTGCCGAATTTCATGAACAAAAACACCCTTTTTAAGGGTTTGAAGCATTCAATCACTTTGGCGCTCAATTGTAATCCGTTTTGTCCTGCTTTTAATGATTTCTATGTTTTTGTAATCGTTGCATCTAGTACTAGCTAGCCTAGGGACTATTTTGCAAAACTGTTAAAGATTTTGAATGATGCCATTGATGAATATATGTGTTCTCTGATGTTTGATGATGAAATATGAAATCTTTTTATTAGATTTACATATTTTGTAAAGTGATTTTGAGTAAAAATGCAAAATAGGGATTTATTTGTGAAATTGTGAAAATTTATGGTTAAATGTGTGAATAAATGAAAAATGTGGGTTGATATGTGTATTAGAGAAATTTGACTAGCATGTTAGTGGATTAAATTCCATTAATTTGTGATTTTGTGTAATAAGGACTAAATTGTAAAAATGTGAAAGCTTAGAGGCTAATGTGTAAATTAGCTCAAATGTATGTTTTGGATTGAATTAAATAAATAGATGATTAAATAAGTCAATTTTAAATATATTTAAATTAAGAAAGGAGAAATACGGATATAGATCGGGGAAAGAACAAAGTTACAGAATAGTTTGTATGTTATAATTTCATTTCAAATGTATTCTATATGCTTTGATATAGCATAAATTACGATTATGTGACTATGGACAAGTTTGGAATGATTCGACTATAATTTGACAGTTAGAATCCCGGTTGAACCTTAGGAATAGTTTAGGATACTAGTGACATGTCATTAGGGAACATAGTGAGTTGGCTTTGGGCCATGATATTAGCACTTCGGGTGCGAGATATACCGATTTGGCTTCGGGCCAGGCATATTGGCTGATTTGGCTTCAGGCCATGATATTAGTTCTTCGGATAAGTTACCTTGATTTGGCTTCGAGCCATGGTGTAGGTACTTATCGTATGAGACCCTTGAGTATCCGACTTCTATTTTAAATGGTTCAACAGGTCAAAAAGAAAGACGAGAATGTGTATGAGATTGGTACGAGATGGTACAAGTATGTGCATAAACTATATTAGCTTTGATCCGAAGAAATGGTGAAGAAAATATATAGTTTTGAGATTGCGTAATTGAAAGGTTTGTTAATTAATGTGAATCCATGTATCTTTAATCAATTATTAAATTATGTGATTATGATTATATCGAGTTTATTTCATATAAGCTTAATAAGCTTTATAGCTGACGTTGTTTATTTTTCTCGTATTTTATAGTGTTATTGAAGCTAGCTCGGATTCGGGGATAGTCGGAGATCGTTTCATACTACCACCTATCACTAGGTACTTTTGAACTTTCGTATTTTAAGTATATGGTATGTATAGGTATTTTGAGTCATTTTGATTTTGGGTCGATAGTGATTTTGGTTATTTGTAATGACTTGTAATGACATATGTTTTGGTTTGTAAATATGTCCATGAGTGTTGACTTAATTTGGTGGATTTGATTATGTGCATATAAATGCATATATGGTTGATATTTTGAGTTCATGGATGGATATGTGAATGGTCTATATTATGAGGCTTGTGGATATTGATTTAGTGAATGTTAAATGGCTGATATTATATATGGATTATGCATATGAATTGGTGTAAAATGATGTATGTTTGGTAAGGTTTTAGTTTGTTGATTTGTATATGTGTTTTGGTATGTTTTGATTAAGACTTGAGGTTATAACCATGTTGGTTGTTAGTATTGGAAATGGTATGAATTAGCCTTGAATTGTGGCTAAATTAGATGTTCATTGATACTATGAATTGGTACCATTTTGGTTGTATAGGTGAGCATAAGTTTGGGTGGCAAATTGGCTTGGTAAATAGAATATTTTTGTCCACACGGGCAGAGACACGGGCGTGTGTCTCAGTCGTGTATGACACATGGTTATGTTACACAACCATGTGTCCCCTAGTGTGGTTTTAGAAATCAAGTCAGTATGCTCCACACGGTCTCACATACGAGCGTGTGATTGACCGTGTGCAATAAGTTAGTATACCTTATAATTTAGACACAGCTTAGCACACGGGCGTGTGACTTGGCCATGTTGTATAAGTCAATATACCCTACAGGTTTGGCATGGCCTAGCATACGACCTGGCACACGGGTGTGTGTGGCCACTTCTAAGGGCACACGGGCTAGACACATGGGGCTGTGGTTGGCCGTGTGACCCAAGTCAGTAAGCTCACTTGTTTGGACACAGGGTAGGACACGGGATGGGACACGACTATGTACCTCCATTTCGAATGTCCACACGACCTTTGACACGGGCGTATCTGGTGGTCGTGTGAGACACATGGCTTGGTCACACGGGCGTGTGTCTCTTGTTTTGAGAAAAGATTTCAAATTTCGTGAAAGTTTCTGAAGTTATCAGTTTAGTCCTGAACCACTCTTAAAGCATGTTTAGGGCCTCGTAGGCTCGTAATAGGGACATATTGATTGAGATTGAATGATGAATGTTTGAGTTGAGAAAATGTATGCTAAAAGTATGTATAAATGTGTTGTAAGTCCGGTAATGCTCCGTAACCCTATTCCAGTGTTGAATACATGTGAGGGGTGTTACAGTTAATGATAGTTCTATGTTAGAATTCTAAGATATCTGGAATTAAGATAGCAGATGAGTGAAAGGGTAATTATGGATTGAGTTCATGCCAAGGGTACGGTATGCCAAATTGTGTGAGCTGTTGTGCTAGTTACAATGTATATCTCGTATATATCTGATGAGTTCAAGTAAGGCGATGTGAAGTATGGTTGCGTCTGAATGTCTGGAATGTATATATGTGTCTTAAATGTATGTTATGAGGTATGTTCTATTAGGAGTCTGTGTCTGTCTCCATGGCGTTGTTTAAAGGGGTCCATCGGGACTTTAAAAATAAATTGTGAGAGGAAAAGTCCATGGCCATGACACCTTTTGAAAGGAACCTAAGGATGGTGATTTTCCCAATGGGTTTCTCTGCGTGTCCTAGGATGATGATGGGAAAACCTTACATAACGTGAGTGTAGGCAAATCCATATCGTAAACACATTAGGAAATAATAGCGTTTGTGGCGAAGTTATGAAGTAATAGCCTCTATGGTGAATTTTGCAAGGATAGCCTTTGTGGTACACTTCAGATGGACTTCCCTTATAGTGTGTCTTAATAAGGCTCTTAGTGAAGAATTTTGGACGATGTTCGTTGCAGTGTATTCATTATGGCCTTTAAGTGTACTCTGAATAAGTGTTGAAATTTGTATGTTTAAAGAAGGCATATGTAATTTGCGTACATATTAATTCTTGAATTATGATAAAGCGAAGGCTTAGAGTTAAATTCGCAAGAGTGATGGCGTTTCGGTTATGATGATCTCTAGAAAGGAAATGAATAAAGGTTAATAAATGTTTAGATGGAAGAGCGTGCGTGATGTATCATAAACCCAAATGGAAAATGAATGGAGTTTTGAGTAAGGCATGATATCTATAGTGTATTAAGAATGGAATTTACGCAAAGTAATTGCCAGAGATAGTTTATTGGAGAAGAACAATAAGACAATCTTATTGATCCATCAACTATGATGTGAAAATATCACATAGGTAATGGTTATAATCCTTACTAAATTCTTTTAAACTTATCTGTGTGTGTAATGATATAGGTTGAATGTGAGACTATGTTAGGAGGGACGATATTAGGACTACGCCAAAGGAGTGGTGTATCGGGCTATTATGTATACAGAACCAGGTAGGTGGAGTGTAATAAGTTAGGTTTGTAAAGTAGGAATCTTTGTACCTTAATAGCCATGTATTGCATTTATTTACTCACTGTATGGACTTATATATTTAGTTTGAAATCTATAATTAAATAAGTTATAACTGGTTCTAATTTGTGTATGTAGATTTAAGTTTTGTCTATATTACTATTGTAATACCTAAGATCTGGGTTAGATTAATTAGATCGGGTTGAGGGTGTGATACTTTTCAAGTTCAGGAGGTAGAGCCAATCTGTAAGCTACAGAACTGATTCTTTCAATAATCTCATACGGCCCAATATAGCTCGAACTAAGTTTCTCTTTTTTGTCGAACCGCAACACCTTTTTCCACAATAATACTTTTAAAAACACTTGGCCATCGACAAAAAATTCTATATCTTTTATTTTAAAGTTTGCGTACAATTTTTGATGATTTGTTGTAGCTTTCAAGCAATCTTGAATACCACGAAATTAGTCTTCAGTTTCACGAATCAAGTCTGTCCCAACTAACTTGGATTCCCTCATTTCTGACTAGTATAGCAATGTTCTACATTCCTACCCATATAAAGCTTCAAACGATGCCTTTTTAATACTGGATTGACAACTGTTATTATAAGAAAATTTGACCAACAACAAATATTTTTCCCAGATACCTTCAAAGTCAAGAATACAACATCGTAACATGTCTTCCAAAATCTATATTACCTGTTCTGATTGTTCGTTTGTTTGCGGATGAAATGCTGAACTAAACTCAAGTTCAGTACCTAGAGCCTCGTGAAGTTTACCCTAAAATCTAGAGGTGTCTGTCAGGTCTCAATAAAAAATAATAGACAATAACACTCTATCTAATTCGACAATCTCGGACACATACAACTCAAGTAGCTTTTCAAGCAAATAATCTATTTTGACTGGAATAAAATGAGTCGATTTGTCAACCTGTCAACAGTAACCTAGATCGAGTCTTTCTTTCTCAGTGACACATGCAATCTAGATACGAAATCTTTCGTGACTCGCTCCCATTTCCATTCAGGAATCTTAACAGGCTATAATAATCTAGACGGAACCTAATGCTCAGCTTTCTCCTGCTGGAAAACCAGACATTTAGCTACAAATTCTAAAATTTCTTATTTCATCCCCAGCCACCAGTACATCTGTTTCAAATGATAAAACATTTTAGTACTACCCGAATGAATAGATTACATACTATTGTGAGCCTCTAATAACATGTCTCATTTCAATTTCAGATTATTTAGAACACACAATCTATTTTAGAAATAAAGCATACCATGGTCACCAATACTAAACTTTGTTGACTGATTACTCTGAATCTGTTCTCATTTGGATCGCAACTTTGGGTCATCATTTTGCAACTCCCAAAGTTTCTAAAGAAACAATAGTCTAGCTTTTAATTCGTTTAACACAAAACCATCATGATTCAAGGTCAACTGAGCATTCAATTCTCTCAATGAAAACAATGATTTTTGACTTAATGTGTCAACAACACCGTTAGCTTTTCCCAGGTGATAATCAATTATTGGATGATAATCTTCCAATAACTCGAGCCACTATTGTTGTCTCAGGTTCAATTCTTTTTAAGTCATTAAATACTTCAGGCTTCTATGATCGGTATATACATGGCATTTCTCACCATATAAGTAATGTCACCAAATCTTCAAAGAGAAAACAATCACGACCAATTCTAAATCGTGAGTTAAGTAATTTCTCTCGTGTGATTTTAGCTGCTGAAAAGTAGAAGCTATAACCTTGTCGTCTTGCATTAATACACAACCTATCAGCTAAGTGACTCATCACTATAAACAACATATTTCTTCCCGGATTCAAGTTGGGTTAATATAGGAGCTTCTGCCAATAAATCTTTCAACTGATCCAAACTTTGTTGACATCTATCCACCAGTCAAATTCAATATTTTTTTGAAGAAGCTTCATCATTGGCAAAGCAATTATCGAGAAACTTTATCAAATCGACGATAATAACCAGCTAAGCTAATAAACCGTAATTATAACATATTTTAACCCCGCATTTAGCTTACTTTTGGATGATTTATCCCTTGATTTATATAAAAAGGTGCTTTTAATCCTTTCTTTTCATGTCTTATACCCAAGAAAGAACCCGAGGATGAAAAGAACGTAAAACGGGCCCAAAACGGAGTAAATGGGCTATATCATGAAATCGACACAGCCTAGCCCAAAGACCACATGGCTTGAGCATCTAGAACATGGTGTCTGCCCTGATTTACACGGCCGTGCCTTATTAAGAAATCCAAACACGGCCTGAAGTCGATCTGCACGAGCGGGCTACATGGCCGTGCCTCTGTCGTCAGAATGAGCAATTTCAGTCGGAAAAGGACACTTAGGGAGAAAGAATCGCATTCCAAGGAGCCTATATATATCCCCTAAGTGCCACCTTTGAGGGGGAGGCGAGCTAGGCCAAAGAGCCAAGCCGGAAAGATCAGAATTGTGGGAATCGCTCGAAGTTAGCCAGTTGATTCATCCTAAGAAGCTAGAATTATACTCAAGACGGCGAAATTTTCCTTCAATTCCTTCAGGGAGTTTTAGGGATTTCTTATGTTTTGTTTTATCTTTTCTCTTGAGATGTTTTCTTCTTTAGTTATGAACTAAACTCCTCAGATACCTGAAGGGGATGAAACCTAGATAAATCTTGTTATTTGGTTTTTGAATTTTATGATAAATACTTAGTTTGTTCTTAATTATGCATGCTTAATCCAAATCTGATGTGCATAGGTGGAGGAGGAATAGAGCCTGCTTAAGAGTGGATCTAGCGTAATTAAGCGGAGTTGATTTAACGCCTAGAGATAGGGCTACGAGATTTTTTCAGATTAGGGTGAAACATAATATGGGAATCCAAAGATCGATTTACTGCTATTCTAGGGGGTTATTATAAGAGAATGATAGTTCCACTAATTAACCTAGGGTTAGACGTTATTCGCATCGAGAGAGGGTTTAGCATAGGTTAGGGAGTCCTACGGATCAAGCTAAGTAAATAAATAATATGATTCAAGGTTAGATAACATGTGAAGTCTAGGTGGATTCTTCCTGAGGGTATCGTCGTGATCAATTGAGTCTTTCTCCAAGTCATTTCCCAATTTATTCTTTTTGTCTTTTTCCTTAGCTTAGTCGTTGTTAATTTAGATTAAAACAAACTTCACTTTATTTTTAAGGCTAAATAATAAAAAGAAAGTTAGTAGTAGTACTTTTAGTTCCTTTGGGTTCGATATCCGGTCTTGCCTAAGCTATACTACTGTTCGATAGGTACACTTGCCTTTAATCATTGTCAGAGTTAGTTTCCAGGTTCGATCATTCTTTTATAAATTTTAAAGCTCTGATTTTAGCGATCAAGTTTTTGGCGCCGTTGCCAGGGAACTAAAATATTAAGAAAACTTTATTTTTATTACTTTAGCCATTATTTTTATTTTCAGCAATTTATTTTTGTTTTTAGGTTAATTTTTAATTTTGTTAATTTTTCTTTCTTTTCATTTCAGGTACCTCTACTTTATGACTAGAAGGAGCCTGAGAGGACCTTTAGTATACGACAGCGATATTGAAGCAACCACTCGTAGGAATCGCCGAGAAATCAGGCGAGCCTTAAATTACATAGAGGAAAATCAAGAAGACAGATCCAATCCTACTGAAGGGATGGACGAAACTAACCCACCACCACATGATGTGGGGGAATGCAACGCTCCACGCACCATGTTTGATTATGCTAAACCACATCTAACATGAGCATAATCAAGTATTGTTAGGCCTGCTATAGCCACTGATAATTTTGAATTAAAGCCTAACACAATACAAATGATTCAACAGTTTTTTTCAATTTGATGGTTTGCAGGACGAAGATCCAAATACTCATATAGCTAATTTCTTAGAGTTCTATGATACCTTCAAAATAAATGGTGTTTCTGATGATGCCATACGTCTTCCGTTATTCCCTTTTTCATTAAGAAATAAAGCCAAACAGTGGTTAAACTCATTACAACGAGGGTCAATCACTACATGGGATCAAATGACCGAAAAGTTTTTAATGAAATATTTCCCACCGGCCAAAACAGCCAAATTACAGAATGATATCTCTTCTTTTGTGCAGATGGATGTAGAAACATTATATGATGCATGGGAGAGATACAGGGATCTTTTGAGGAGATGTCCACACCATGGCTTACCTTTGTGGCTTCAAGTCCAAACATTCTATAACGGTGTAAACCCCTCAACGAGGCAATTAATCGACTCAGCCGCCGGTGGAACCTTGAACAACAAAACTCCTGAAGCAGCGTACAAGTTCATTGAATAGATGTCACTAAATAATTATCAGTGGCAAGCTTCAAGGACGAAACCGATGAAATCAGCAGGAGCCTTTAACATAGACACAATAACCATGCTATCAACACAAATAGAGATAATGAATAGAAAGGTTGACAGTGATGCAGTGTGATGCAAGTGGAACTGTGGCGAATTCTGAGTACCCACCCTACCAACCAGAAGCAGAGACCGAATAGATGAACTGTATAGGTAATAATTTCAAATCCAATAATAATCCATATAGTAATACCTACAATTCAGGTTCGAGGAACCACCCCAATTTTTCATGGGGAGGTCAGGGAAATCAAGGTAATCAAAGGCAACAACCTCCTCAAAACTTCCAAAATCAGCCCTATCCACAAGAGAAGAAACCAACCTTCAAGGAGATCTCGGCAAAATTTTGGCGGAATACGTAAAACGTATCAAGCGAGAGAACAATTAAAAGCAACGAGAGCCGAATCGGAGAAATTACCAAGTCAGTTAAAGAAGTCACCAGTGCAGTTGAACAACTAGCAAAGCTCATATCAGAACGACCGCAAGGACGTCTGCCAAGTAACACCGAGATTAATCCAAAGGAGCAAATTCAAGCCATAGTAGCCCAGGAAAATGCAGAGATAGACGAACCCATCTCAAAGACGGAGGAAAGGTAGAGGTAACATAAGAAAGGCCAAAACCGGTAATTAAGGAGTACCAACCTCGCATACCTTACCCCAAAGCATTAAAAAAAAGATGATTCAGAAGAACATTTCGGTAAGTTTCTTAAACTTTTAAAGAAATTACATATTAACTTACCTCTTCTTAAAGCTCTTTTTCAGATGCCAGACTCGAGGAAATTTTTAAGACGGCTCTTGAGAAACAAACGTAAATTAGACGAAGAGCCACACATTGAACTTAATGCAAAGTGCTCAGTAATTCTACAAAATAGACTACCACAGAAATTAAAAGATCCAAGGAGTTTTACAATTCCATGTTTAATTGGTTGTTTAACTATTGATAATGCATTAGTTGATTTAGGGGCAAGCATAAATGTCATGCCTTATACATTGTTTAAACGACCAGGTCTAGGGAAGCCCAAACAAACTAGGATGAGTATTCAGTTAGCTGATAAAACTGTTAGAATTCCTAGGGGCATTATCAAAGATGTTCTTGTTAAAATAGATAAATTCATTTTCCTAGTAGATTTTGTTGTCTTAGACATGGATGAGGACAATTCGATCCCTCTAATTTTAGGAAGACCTTTTCTAGCAACTGCCAAGACTAAAATTGATATTGCCATAGGAGAGCTCATACTTTGTGTAGGTAATGAGGCAGTCATTATTCAAGCCCTCGACTCAGCCAGGACATCGAATGACCAAGGTAAGAAAGAAAAATCCATTGATAACCATTCGATTTACCCTGCTTTTCAGGAAACACCAAAAAAGGGAACGATTGAACCTAATCCTGAATACAGTGCCAATAAAGGAATAAATCATGAGGGACAAAAGATTCAACCTGATGAATTATACGAGTGGAAAACACACTTCAAGGAAAAATTAGGGATACAGGAAACAAAACCACTCTATGAGATAGACCAGTCCAAAAAAGAAGATCAGGTATTGTCAGACCTACGACTATCTCCTTCGGACCCTGATACTAACAAAGAAATCCTTTTTAAAGTAATCAATGGTCTCCCACGCAAGACAGTCGAGGTAGGCAATCCTAATTTTGATACTCTTAAAATAAATGCTACCCGACCTGAACCATACAATGAACATAAAATGCATAATATGAGGGAAGATATTCAAACCTTTAAACCTCCCTGAATTTTTCAAACATAAGGAAAGTCTAGCTTAAGACTATAAACGAGCGCTTCTCGGGAGGCAACCCAAAGCACTAACTTACTAATTTTTGCATTTATTTTCATTTTTCATTATTTTTTTCTTTTTTTTCTTTTTCTTTTTCATCTAACTAGAAGTGCAAATTTCCAGGCCACACGACCTTACACACGGCCGTGTCTGTAGCCGTGTGGACCACGAGAATCTTTGCACCTACATGGCAGAGGCCGTGTAACTCAGTCCCAACCACTTTTCTGAGTCACGGATCCAACCACTCCCCCGCAGCCACCGACAGAATGACACGGTCGTGCCTCTTGGTCGTGTCAAGCTACTGACTTACATAGCACGACCAACACACGCCCATGGCGCCCAACCGTGCCTACATACTGACTTATCGAGCACGGGCATGGAGGGCTGAAGCACGGGCATGGAGAGCCAACACGCATAGGCACACGGCCGTGCGAAGTGGCCATGTGAATCGGCACACCCTAGGGCCACGGGCGTGGGAACATGCCAGATTTGAAATTCTATTTAAACCCCACAGCCCTTCCATCTAATTTCATTTTGCTTCTTTGTTTAACCTTCCTCCTCTCAGACTTTTCACTCCATTTACTAAAACTCTACATCTTTGAGCCATCACACAACATGTCGAAGAAGCGTAAAAGGCCAAACTCCTTAAAGGAGGATGATTTATATGATTTATACTGGCGCTTCATCCAACCAACAGGACAAGGGTCTTTGAGACCATTTAGTTTATATTTTTCGTTTCTCTTTCCTTTCATTCTCCTTTTCTTTGCTAATCTTATGCTTAATTTAGTTCAACTTAGTTTAGTTTTGTAGTGTCAGGTTCGAAAGGCTACTTGGGAATCACACCGACCACCACGATAACCATGCCACTTCTGCCACTGCTAGCACCTCCCCAGCCTTAGAGGTTAAACCCACCTCGCGAACCATCCAACAATAAGGACTCTTCGGTCCATTTATCTTTTATTTTCATTTCATTTACATTTTTGTTTCCTCTTACTTTATCTTTCTTATTTTTAATTATATACTTATTTTATTTTAATTAGGTCTTAATAAATCCTGGCTACTTCTCAGTGTGCTACCCAATTTTTTCATCTAGCGCAGGTTCGTCAACAAGACCGACCATCACCACCACCAATGACACTCCTCCGGGAAAACATCCAAAACTCAGGGAGTAATTCTTTCCCCTTCTCTTTTGATTTATCCCTTAAATGTTATTATCTATCTTTGTACATTGAGGGCAATGTACATCTTAAGTGTGGGAGTGAATAATTATCCTGAGAAAATGCCTAACTTTCTTCGTTATTCTCAAACCCTGAGGATAAAAATGCCTAATTTTCTTTTATTATTCTCAAAACCCTGAATGATATCCTGTTTGAAAGTAATTTTCTCATATTACTAATTAAGATGGAATTTCTAATGGTTTATGATTTTTATTGATATGTTTTTTGAATAAGTCATAGTTAATTGTGCATTGATGATTAAATTTGAAGAATATTAGGGAATCAAGCATGATAAGTCTAATTTTCAAAAATTTAAAACTTTAGGTTGTTAACTTGAATTTGAATATTACTTTGAAGTTTGAAATTTACGAGGTTGATGTCAAAAACACCCATAATTTTTGTGACATCTTGAGCCCTATAGAGCATCTATTCTTTTTCATGCTCACTTTATTGATTATGAGTGTATCAACTATCAACTGTTATTCTAGAACTTGCCTTGATTATACATATCAATACCACAGTTATGATTTGATATACTGAGATGATAAAGGCATTTAGGTTTTAACCCACTTATTCCACTAAAAAGCCTACCTCCATAATTAACCCTTAAGTAAACCCCGTTGAGGATAACTAACCTTTTGTATTGACTAACCCACTAATATTAACCCAAAACCCTTTGTATTTGTTATCACCCTTCCTTTTGATTACCCTTTAATCGAGATATGATTTGATTAGTTATCTAAATATAATATACTATGAGTTGATTTCAGTTGTTTCTATTAGTTTGTTCTTTAAAAAAATCAAAGTATAGTCAGTATTTATATTATGAAGAGTGAGCTTATACAAGTTAAAGTCTAATTATCAAAAGAAAAGCTCGTATTAGTAGGTTTATTAGTATTTTCAGTTGGTTATTATCTTAGAAAATTTTAGGTAGGTAACTTATCAAATCAATCTCGATTCTAACCTTTTAATTTTAGCCTTTAAACACACCTTTAACCTTAGCCCCGTTACAACCCTAACTAAGACCTTTTGATCTGTTATCATTTTATTTTACAGTGGTGGAGATTTAATTTTCAGGCAAGCCTATGGGATTAACTTTTTAGGTTCGACTTATGAGTGCTTAATTTTGACCCTTAAACACTTTTTGAGTGATTTGAGTGAATCTTTTGTGAGGATTTCAATCTTTGTCGGTTTTGAATTAAAGGTAATTGTTCAGATAAAGGGAGACACCTATGTTTTCGTCCTACAAATGAATGATTTATCTTGTTTGAATCTTTAAGACTCTTTGAATTGAATTATCCATGTATAAATTATCTATGAATTAGGATAAGGCATTGTTGATAGGAATTATGAATCATGGAAAGTTCATTTTAATTGTAAGTTGAGAATTTTACTTGAGGACAAACAAAAGTTTAAGTGTGGGGGTATTTGATAAACCGTAATTATGACATATTTTAACCCCGCATTTAGCTTACTTTTGGATGATTTATCCCTTGATTTATATAAAAGGTGCTTTTAATCCTTTCTTTTCATGTATTATACCTAAGAAAGCACCCGAGGATGAAAATAATGTAAAACGGGCCCAAAACAGAGTAAATGGGCCATATCACGAAATCGACACGGCCTGGCCCAAAGACCACACTGCCGTGCCTTGTTGAGCATCTAGAACACGACCTCTCCCCCGATTTACATGGCCGTGCCTCATTAAGAAATCCGAACATGGCCTGAAGTCGATCCACACGGGCGTGCTACATGGCCGTGCCTCTGTCATCAGAATGAGCAATTTCAGTCATAAAAGGATACTTAGGGAGAAAGAATCGTATTCCAAGGAGCCTATATATATCCCCTAAGTGCCACATTTGAGGGGGAGGCGAGCTAGGCGAAGGAGCCAAGCCGGAAAGATCAGAATTGTGGGAATCGCTCAAAGTTAGCCAGTTGATCCATCCCAAGAAGCCGAAATTATACTCAAGACGGTGGAATTTTCCTTCAATTCCTTCGGGGAGTTTTAGGGATTTCTTATGTTTTGTTTTATCCATAAAAGTAGTAGGGGCATTAGTCTACCCAAACAGAATTACCAGAATTCATAGTGACCATAACAAGTTTGAAAAGTAGTTTTCATCATGTCCATGTCTTTAACTCTCAACTGATAATAATCTGATTTGTGGTCTATTTTTGAAAACACTGTGGCACCTTTCAACTAATCAAACAAGTCGTCAATACGAGACAACAAATATAAATTCTTTATTGTTACTTTATTCAATTGTTTGTAATCGTTGCACAGTATTACCGACCTGTCTTTCTTTTTCACAAACAACACAGGTGCACCCCTAGGATATACACTCGGCTGAATAAAATCTTTGTCTGATAACTCTTGCAACTATGCTTTAAGTTCATTCAACTTAGCTAGTGCCATTCAATACGGTGTAATTGATATCGGAGCAGTCCTAGGTATCAAGTCAATCACAAATTCAACTTCACATTCAAGCAGAAATCCCAATAAATCTTTAGGAAACACGTTAGTAAACTCGCTAAAAATCTGTGCTTGATCAATCTTCGATCTCGATTCTTGAGTATCAAGTATATAAGCCAAAAATGCTTCACAACCTTTTTGAATCAATTTCTTTGTAGAGATAGTTGAAATAACTTTAGTAGCATTATCTGCTTTATCTTACCTAATTGTAATCATTTCACTAGTCTAACATCTCAGATCAATTCATTTCAGTTTATAATTCACCAAAACATCATGTAATTCAACCAATCTAGTCCCAAAATTGTATCAAACTCATGAAAGGGTAATAAGATTAAATCAACAAGAAAGTCACAACCTTGTATTCTCGGATGACACTTTCAACATATTAACTATCACATTTTGACTTAGTGGATTAGTGACATAAACATCAAACTCGACTAACTCAATAGGTAAATTCTTATCCATTACTAATACAGTGCAAAATATACGAGTGAGTTGACCTAAGGTCATTAGTCCATACATAGTAGCATCGAAAAGATAGAATGTACCAGTAATAACATCAGGTGCAGTAGCTTCTTCCCTAGTTCGGATGGCATATACTTGAGCAGGTGCTCTAGCTTCAGATCTAATAGATGTCTCTTTGGTCCCACTGCATTTAGCTTCAATATTAATATTCTAACCAAGACGTCTACCTTTCTGAGGCGTAGCCACCTATTTTACACTCTACTCATCATTGTCTCTCGCTTTTCTCAGACAATTTTGCATGAAATGATCCGTCGATCCACATTTGAAATAGGCACCTAGCTTGGTCCTACATTCGCCAGCATGTAATTTTCCACAATGCTCACATACAGGTCTAGGGGCATTACGGACTATAACATCCCAAAATTGGGCCTAGCAGAATTGAGCCCGATGGGCCTTAGGCGTAATAGTGTAAAAAAATTTAGAGAACGACTTTAGTGCATGTTGGACTTATTGGATAAGTGATTTTGGAAGGTTAGAGGGCTTCTATGAAGTCCCGAGATCAAATATTGGCTTTGGGGAAATTTTGGTTTTAGGTGAAAAAAAACCCTGGAAGTTGGCAAGTAGGCCTTAAGAATAAAATAGGGAGGAAAAGGACACAAGTGGAGTGTGTGGTGTAGTGGCAACGTGGCGCCACATAAGAGGCAAAGGGATGATGCCACAAGGAAGGAATGAGGTCCAAGGCTCAAGTCTTGGCTTTTGCATTTTAGTTTTCTTTTTAAATAGACTTTAGTATTTGGCTATAGATTCAAATTTAGTTGCACATGGTTTAAGACACAAGAGGAGCTTGTGGCCAAGTGGTTAGCGGCATGGATTATGTTACAAGGAGCCTAGGTTCGAATCTCATGAGAAGAAAGGGAGTATTTATTTTGCGGATTGGACAGTAAGAGTTTCAGTTGAATTTAAACTCTACTGACGAAGGGATCCCACATCGGAAAGACACAAAGAATAAAGGTGAAGAGCTAGCTATATAAAGAGCATGCCAGGAGGAGAGTTTACATATCTTGGTGGGCGTTTGGGCACAGGAGTGGTCGCAGCGCGGTTTAGCACCAGATTCCTATCAGGTGTGTGTACTTCTCTACTCTAGTTGTAGAGCGGCAAGTGCCGAAATACCGGTCACACGGTAATAGTAGCCACACAAGCGTGCGAGCGCACATGTGGGGCTTCGACACGATAGTTGAGGCCACTATTAGTAATCTTGTGGGTTGAGGCTGCTTGGGCCGGGATGGGCCAAAGTGGGCCTAATGGGCCCGTGGGCCTATATGAGTAAATTGTATGATTGCTTAGTATATATTGAACTAGACTAGGTGAATCTTATATACGTGGCTAGATTAAGTGCTAGATGGGCCACACAAGCATGTGGGCCCGAATGGGCCGAAATCGAGTTTTAGGCGCAATAGTCCGGTAAAGACCAAAAATGGTAGTTGAGTCGCTCGAGGCGGCATTAGGCCTTCAGAAAGGCCATTGCAGGTGTGAAATTACTAAAATACCCTCAGCAGGGTAAATTACCAAAGTACCCCTGGAAGGTAAATTATGAAAATACCCTTGGTAGGTAAAGTTACGATTATACCCTTAGAGGTTGATTAGCTTGTTATGATGCAATTTGTTATTTGATTATGATGGTAATTCATATGTTATATTTGATTTATGTTTTGCATACATAACATACTGCATACACGAATTATTATGTCATGTTGCATGGGCTTTGGGATATGATAATGATAAGGGGAAGTATTCCTGTGGTTTTACTACATTAATCCGGTGACTCATGTCACAATATTCTGTATCCAGTGACGTTGTCACATTATCTGATGGCTATGCCACGTATTAAGGGCGATGTGCAGTTGACTGCAGCGACTGCCTTCGAGGGTGTGTAGCGGACGGAGGGTCGATTTAGTAATCCTCACGGTGTGATTGGCTGGTACGGGTGGTGTGTAGAGGATGGAAAACTAGGTTGGGTTGGGCTGCATTGCATACATGTTTAAATATGCTTCATTCTGTGGGCTTAAGGCCCAGATTGCGTTTATGGGGATTTGCACACTAAGTCTCGATGACTCACCCCCTTTGCTTAATTTTACAGGTAATCGTTAGATTGTGGATTTGGGAGCTGAGGTGGACTTGAGGTGGCCATGCCTTACTATTTCTTCTGTAAACTACATTGCCTTATTTTGAACTTATTATATTGGGATTCTGTTATGTAATAAGGCCTATGGTATTTTATTTAATTTTAGCTTTTAATTTGGTTCCTGCTTATTATTGATGGAATTTTAATTCTGGATTTTCCTAAAATGTTAATAAATCGTTTCTTATTCAAAATTACTTAAACTCAATTTTTTTCACAATAAATATAAAGAATACGAACTTTTTAACGAACGGACAGTTTTTAGACATTCCTTTCATGTGACATGCCAGATCCGGTAGTAACGTCTAGGTCGAGTTTAGGGTGTTACACGGACACTACCGACACTATTCGCTAGTACTAACTGAAATCTCAAATTGCTTTGCCACGATTTATTTCTACCTAAAAATCCAGAGGAACTCTGTTTACCAAAATCTCAAGCTTTTCTTTCTTTCTGTTTCTTATTGTTGCAGATTTCTTCCATATTTTGTGGCTGATCATATAACACCACCAACTCTCGAAATTCCACTGCACCAACTAATATTTTATCTCATCATTTAACCTGTCTTCAAAATGGATACACATTTCTTCCAAGGCCGGCACAATTTCTCGAGCATAATTACTGAGCTACACAAATTCTCCCTCATACTTAGCTACCGATTTATTTCCCTGTTTCAGTTCAAGAAATTATTTCTTTTTCCTGTCCAAATATCATTTACTGACATATTTCTTTCTGAACTTAGATATGAAGAAATCCCAGTTAACCCTATCTCTTGGTACAACCGTTGTTAAAGTCAACCAGAAACTATAGGCCTCATATTTAAGCAACAATACAACATATCTAAGATAATCATCTGGTGAATAAGCTATTTCGTCGAAAACTCTCTAAATGTTTTGAAGCCTGTATTCTACTCTAGCTGGGTTATCACTTGTTTTACCTCAGAATTCTTCAGCACTATATATTCTAATATTATCAATTGGGGGTTGTTGAACTCTTTTAGTTGTTTAAGGACACGTGGGTGCCATAGGAGGCACAGTAGGGGGTGGAAGTTGTTGAGCCATAGGGTTGGCTCGCATAAACTCGGTTATCCCTAGAAAAACTTTTATCCATTGAGCGACGGCCCTTCCACTCGACACCGTCAGATCACTAAGGCCGACTTTCATCCCTGTTCGACGGGTGGGTCTTGCAGTCAAGCTCCCTTCTGCCTTTGCACTCAAGGGCCAATCTCCGTCCGGCCTGAGGAAACCTTTGCACGCCTCCGTTACCTTTTGGGAGGCATACGCCCCATAGAAACTGTCTACCGAGATCGCCCATTGGCCCGTAGGTCCTGACACAAGGTTAGAATTCTAGCTCTTCCAAAGTAGTATCTCACTGATGGCTCGGGCCCTCCCGGAAGGAGGCCTTCTTCGCCTTTCACCTAAGCTGCGCAGGAAATGCCCAAAGCTAATCCCAGGGAACAGTGAAGCTTCATAGGGTCTTTCTGTCCAGGTGTGGGTAGTCTGCATCTTCACGGACATGTCATTTCACCAAGCCTCTCTCGAGACAAAGTGCCTGCCGGATCGTTACGCCTTTAAATGCGGTCGAACTTACCCGACAAGGAATTTTGCTACCTTAGGAATTAGTAGACTATGACTTACTTCCTATTTGGAAATTGGGACATTACTGTCTACCTCATCAGTGGCAACACGATTGGATTCTGTCGACATCTTTTACTTTATAAGAGAAAAAAAGGGTTAGATTGGATCATATAACATCATACTATCGCAGGTTTATGTCGCATGTGATAAATTGTAATAGTCATATATTTTAAGCCCACATTCAGCATGCTTTTGGATGATTTATCCCTTGAATTATGTAATTTGGTGCTTTAAATCCTTTAATTTCATGTTTTATACTCAGAAGAGCACCGGAGGATGAAACAAACAAGAAACGGGCCCAAAACGGAGTAAATGAGCCATATCACGAAATCAACACGACATGGGCCCAAGACCACACGGTCGTGCCTCCTTAATAGTCTCGAATACAGCCTGGCCACGATTCACATGGGCGTGTGCCATGGGTATGTCCCTGATGTGAGAAAGAAGACTTTCAGTTGGATTGGGGTACTTAGAGGCAAAGAAAGCCATTCCAAAAGCCTATATAAACACCCTAGAGGCCAACCTAAGGGGGGCTTCTAGTTAGGCCAAGGAGCTGAGCCAGAGTGGCCAGAATCGTGGGATTCACTTGAAGAAAGCCAATTGATTCATCTCAAGAAGCCGGAGTTACACTCAAGACGGAAGATCTCTCTTTCAATTCCTTCAGGGGGTTTTAGGGTTTTCTTATGTTTTGTTTTAACTTTTCATTTGAGATGTATTCTTTTATCATTATGAACTAAACCGTCAGATACCTGAGGGGGATGAAACCTAAGATGAATCTTGTTATCGTTTGCTGAACTATATGATAAATACCTGATTTGTTCTTAATTTTGTGTTCTTAATTTTTGTTTTGATATTTCTGGGATATTAATTCAAGTGTGACGTGCTTAGGTGGAGTAGCAAAAGTCCCTGCCTAAGAGTAGATCTAGCATAATTAAGCGGAGTTGATCGCCCGCCTAGACATAGGGTGACGAAATTTTGCCGGATTAGGGTGAAACCTAATATGGGAGTCCATAGATCGAGTTAATGCAATTCTAGGGGTTTTAATTAGAAAGAGATTTCAATTAATCAACCTAGGGTTAGACGTTAGTAGCCTCGACAGAGGTATTAATATAACTTAGGGAATCCTACGGATCAAGTCAAGTGAATAAATCGTCTAGTTCAGAGTTAGATAACAAGTGAAGTCTTGGTGGATTCTTCCTCGGGTATTGTCCTAATCAATTGGTTTTTCCCAAAGTTATTTTCCCCAATTCATTCCCTTTGTCTTTGCATCTTTAGCTTAGTTTTAGTTAATTTTAGATTAGATAAAAATTCCTTTAATTCTTAGGCTAGATAATAAAAAAAGTTAGTATTAGTACTTCAGGTTCCTTTGGGTTCGACAATCCGGTCTTGCTGCCAAGCTATACTACTGTTCGATAGGTGCACTTGCCTCAAGTCGTTGTCACAGTTAGTTTCTAGGCTCGATCATTCTTTTTATAAATTTTTAAGACTCTGACACACGATCAAGTTTTTGGCACCGTTTCCGGGGAACCAGAATATTAAGAAAGCTCAATTTTTATTACTTTAGCTAATTTTTATTTTCTACAATTTCTTACTTTGTTTTTTTCTTTTATTTTAGCTAATTTTTGTTCTTTTACTCCTTTTAGGTACCTCTAGTTTATGACTAGAAGGAACCCGATAGCACCCCTGATTTACGACAGTGATATTGAAGGTACTGTTCGAAGAAATCGTAGAGAAATAAGGCGAAGCTTAAAATACATAGAAGAAGAGCAAGAAGTCGAAATCAATACCATCAAAGAGATGGCTGAGAATAATCTGCTGCCTCCAGAGGCAGCCGAACATCATGCTCCTCGGACTATGTATGATTATGCTAAAGCTAATTGAACAGGGACTAAGTTAAGTATTGTTAGGCCTACTATTGCTGCAAACTATGTATGATTATGCTAAACCTAATTGAACAGGGACTAAGTTAAGTATTGTTCGGCCTACTATTGCTGCAAATATTTTTGAACTGAAACCTAACACTATACAGATGATACAACAGTTTGTTCAGTTTGATGGTTTGCAGGATAAGAATCATAACACATAATTAGCAAATTTTCTAGAATTCTGTGATACCTTCAAAATAAATGGCTTTTCTAATGATGCCATCCGCCTTCGGTTATTTCCCTTTTCTTTGAGGAATAAAGCCAAACAGTGGTTAAATACTCTTCCACGAGGATCAGTCACTACATGGGATCAGATGGCCGAAAAATTTTTATTGAAATATTTTCCACATGATAAAACGGCCAAGTTGAGGAATGATATCTCTTCTTTTGTGCTGATGGATTTAGAGACACTTTATTATGCATGGGAGAGATACAAAGATTTGTCGAGGAGTTGCCCACACCACGGATTACCGTTGTGGCTACAGGTCCAAACTTTCTACAACAGTGTGAACCACTCAACGAGGCAATTAGTCAATTCAGCCACCGGTGGAACCCCGAACAACAAAAATCCTGAAGTTTCCTACGTGTTTATAGAAGAGATGTCATTGAATAACTATAAGTGGCAAGTCAGAAGGACGAAGCCAACAAAAGCAGCTGGAGTTTTCAACCTCGATGCAGTATCCTTGCTATCAAATCGAGTAGAAACGTTAAATAAAAAGATTGATGGTTTATGTGATTCTTTGTAGGTACATCAACTTATGCAATACAATCTGAATAGAGGTTGGAGGAACAACACAGGTTATTCACCTTACAACACGAGCGTTGAAAACGAACAAGTTAACTATATGGGTAATAATTTTTATCTCAAAATAACCCTTATAGTAACACTTATAATCCAGGTTAGAGGAACAACACTAATTTCTTATGGGGTAGTCAAACAAACCAAAGACAACAATCCTTCCTACAAGAAAAGAAGCTAAACCTCGAAGAAATGCTAACGAAATTTATAGAGGTATCAGAAATTCGTATCCAATATACCGAAACAATATTGAACAAATAGCAAGCATCAATTCAAGGGCTTAAAGATCAAATTGGACAACTAACTAAGTTTGTTTCTGAATGGCAACCAGAAAGTTTACCTAGGGAAAAAGAGCAGGTGAAAGCAGTTACACTGAGAAGTGGAAAGGAGTTAGTTGAAACAACAAAGAAGATACCACATGACATAGATAAAGCAATAGATGAGAAAGTTGAAGATGTAACGCCAGTACGCAAAGAATGTAAACCACCAATCCCATATCCGAAAAAGTTGAAGAAAGACCGATTAGATGCACAATACGGTATATTTCTTGAACTTTTTAAACAGCTACATATTAACTTACCTTTTGTTGAAGCTATTTCACAGATGCCGACATATGTGAAATTCCTAAAAGAGCTTCTAACAAATAAAAGGAAGTTTGAAGAGATATCAACGGTGGAACTTAATGAAGAATGTTCAGCCATCCTCCAAAACAAGCTACCAACCAAATTAAAAGATCTAGGAGGTTTCACTATTCCCTGTTTAATTGGTAGTTTAAATATTAAGAAAGCACTACCTGATCTAGGCGCCAGTATTAATTTAATGCCTTATAAAATGTTTAAGCAACTTGGTCTTGGGGAACCAAAACCCACTAAGATGAGTATTCAATTAGCTGATAGATCTATCAAATATCCTTGGGGAATTATTGAAGATATTCTAGTAAAAGTTGACAAATTTATATTCCCTGTTGATTTTGTTGTGCTTGACATAGATGAAGACATTGAGGTACCTTTAATTTTGGGGTGCCCTTTTTTAGCTACTGCTAGAGCTGTTATTGATGTAGGTGATGTTAAACTCGCATTAAGAGTAAGCGACAAGGAAATTATCTTCCAAATTTATGATGCTATGCGGTACTCTAGAGAACAAGATGATTCTTGTTATTTTATTGATGCCATTGATCATCTTATTCAAGATTTTGCAGGAAATCATACATAACGACACAATGGGACTGTGTTCTACTTATGGTGAGGGGGAACATGATGATACAGATGAGTTGAATTCTAATACATCTACCTCTAGACAAAAGAAAGAAAAGGGCATTGAAATCAATGACGAACTAAAAACAAAAACCCTCTATTAATAACCCACCGAAATTGGAATTAAAACAATTGCCAAAACACTTAGAATATGCATTCCTAGTTGATAACTCTACGCTACCAGTAATTATCTCTTCAGAACTGGAACCAAGAGAGAAAGACGAGTTGCTACAGGTACTAAGGGAACATAAAAAAGCCATAGCTTGGAAAATTTCTGACATGAAAGGAATAAGTCCATCATTTTGCACCCACAAAATTTTAATGGAAGATGAGTATAAACCCTATGTACAACCTCAAAGACGACTGAATCCCAACGTGAAAGAAGTTGTTAAAGCTGAGGTAATTAAACTTCTTGATACTGGAATAATCTATCCTATTTCTAATAGTTCTTGGGTAAGTCCTGTGCAGGTCGTTCCGAAGAAAAGGGGCATGACTATTGTAGCCAATGAAAAGAAAGAATTGATTTCTACCAGAACAGTCACAGGTTGGAGAGTCTGTATTGATTATAGAAATTTGAACGATGCCACCGGAAAAGATCACTTCCCTTTGCCCTTTATTGATCAGATGTTAGAGAGATTATCTGGGCATATGTACTACTACTTCCAAGACGAACTCTCTGGCTACTTCCAAATTTTGATAGCCCCCGAGGATCAAGAGAAGACAATGTTTGCATGTCCATACGGTACATTTTCTTATTGTAGAATGCCTTTTGGATTATGTAACGCTCCTGCTACTTTTTAGCGCTACATGCTAACCATCTTTGACGAACTTGTGGAAGACATTATGGAGGTTTTTATGGATGATTTTTCAGTATTTGGTAATTTTTTTCATCTTTGCCTTAAAAATCGAAGACGAGTTCTGATGAGATGTAAGGAAATAAACCTTGTTTTAAATTGAGAAAAGTGTCACTTTATGGTTCGAGAGGGTTAGGACATAAAATTTTTAGTAAAGGGATTGAGGTAGACAAAGCAAAGGTTGAAACCATAGAAAAATTACCTCCTCCTAGTTCAGTTAAGGTTATTAGAAGCTTTTTAGGACATGCTGGATTTTATAGAAGATTTATTAAGGATTTTTCTAAAATAGCTAAGCCTTTAATGAAACTACTAGAAAAAGATGTACCTTTCAACTTTGATCAAGAATGTTTAGATGCATTTAACATCCTTAAAGATAAATTAATAAATTCTCCAATTATAATTGCACCTGATTGGAATTTACCCTTTGAACTAATGTGTGATGCGAGTGATTTTGCAGTAGGTGTAGTTTTGGGACAGCGAAGGGACAAGCATTTTCAGCCGATCTATTACGCTAGCAAGACATTAACGGTTGCACAAGAAAATTACACCACCATAGAAAAAGAATTGCTAGCTTTAGTTTTTGCATTTGATAAATTTAGACAGTATTTGATATTATCTAAAGTTGTCGTTTACACTGACCATTTTGCTCTTCGTTATCTCTTAACAAAAACCGATGCAAAACCTCGACTCATAAGATGGATTTTACTCTTGCAAGAATTTGATCTAGAAATTTAGGATAAGAAAGGAGCTAAAAATCTTGCAGTAGATCATCTGTCTAGGCTTGAAAATCCACATATTAAAGAACTAGACGAGAGGGAGATAAATGACTCGTTTCCTGTAGAACAAATATTTGCTATTTCTAACTCTGAGGTACCCTGGTTTGCAGACATTGCAAATTACCTAGCTGCTAACATCCTACTAAAAAAGTTAACACATCATCAAAAGAAGTGATTCTTTGCTGATGTGAAAAACTATTTTTGGGAGGACCCTTTTCTTTTTCGTATATATGCAGATCAAGTAATTCGAAGGTGTATTACAAAAGTAGAAGCAAGCAAGATCTTAGAGCACTGTTATTCAGGACCTTCAGGAGGACATTACAGCGGGATTAAGACAGCACACAAAACACTCGAATCAAGTTTTTATTGGCCAACTCTGTTTAAAGACGCCAACAGGTATGTCGCTTTGTGTGATAAATGCCAAAGAACAAGTTATATCTCTAAACGTGATGAAATGCCTCAAACATATATGTTATCATGTGAAATATTTGACGGATGGGTTATTGACTTTATGGGTCCATTTCCTAGTTCATTCGGAAATAAATACATCTTAGTAGCAGTAGATTATATGTCAAAATGGGTGGAAGCCCAAGCTTTACCTACTAACGTTGCTAGAGCTATAGAAAGGTTTCTTAAGAAACTCTTCTCTCGTTTTGGAACACCCAGAGCGATTATTAGTGATAGGGGTACTACTTTTGTAATACTCAATTTGATAAAGTCTTGAAAAAATATGGAGTACACCACAGGACAGCTACCCCTTATCACCCTCAAACCAGTGGGCAAGTGGAAGTGGCAAATCGAGAGCTTAAACGGATCTTAGAGAAAACAGTTGAATCAAATAGGAAAGATTGGGCAGTAAAAGTAGATGATGCTTTATGGGCCTATAGAACAACATTTAAAACTCCCCTAAGAACATCCCCTTACAAACTTGTCTACGAAAAAAGTTGTCATCTACCATTCGAGTTAGAACACAAAGCTTTTTGGGCTATAAAATTCTTAAATTATGATCTTAAAACCACAGGTGAGAAAAGGATGATGCAGATGAATGAGTTAGATGAATGGCGAGCTAATGCCTATGAAAATTCACGACTATATAAGGAGGCAACAAAACGACGCCATGATGCTTGCTTAAAACAATCAAAGCAATTCAAAGTAGGAGACTTGGTCCTGCTGTATAATTCAAGGCTCAAACTATTTCCTGGAAAGCTGAAATCAAGGTGGTCAGGCCCATTTGTGATCAAAACTATTTTTCCTTACGACACAATCGAGGTAACCCATCCAACTCATAGGACATTCAAGGTAAATGGTTATCGGCTGAAACTTTATAATGGTGAAGATTTCAAGGAATTGAGAGAGGAGCTTCAGCTCCGTGAACCTTCATTTAGAAATGAAAACAGGGTGAGTCTAGCTTAAGACTTTAAACGAGCGCTTCTCGGGAGGTAACCCGAGCACTAACTTCACTAACATTATATTTGTGATTTTTAGTGTCTAACTCCAAACTAACCAATTCAATGAAGCGCAGGTTTCCCTACCACACGGCCTTGCACACGGGCATGCCCATGGCTGTGTGGAAGCCATGGGATGAAAAAAATAGGCGTGCCGGTAGTCGTGCAAGATGAAGAAGAAAAATTTTCCCAACACGGGTGCGATAACGGGACCACGGCCGTACTTTTCAACCGTGGTCTATCATGAGTAACCAGCACGGGTATGAGCCACACCCGTGCCTAACAACCGTGTGAGACACTGACTACATAAACACGAGCGTGGGAGAAGCGAACACAATAGCACACACCCGTTCCAGCAGAGTACACGCCCGCCCAAAGGTGTTCCACAGCCGTGTTTCCCCGACTATTTGCATTACACGCCCGTGCTTCGCCCAACCACGTCGCCACTCTCCAAAAACACTACTGGTCACCTCTCATTGTTACATTTTTCCCCTATTTAACTATTTTATAATTAGAATTTTATTTAGTTAAAGTTTATTATTATTTAATATTAGTTTATTCTTATAATTAGATTGATTTAGTCATTTAATCTTTGTTTAAATAATAATGTTTAGAATTAGATGGAATCATTCGTTGTCAAGTTCATGCTCATGCTAAATATGGTTGAACTATCTTATTATGAGTTTAGTTTTTGTGTATTTTGGATATTGATCGAAGCCTTGATATATCTCTGTAGGAAATATTACTTGAATCATCGATTATCTGATATTTTCAGGTCCACAATGTCATCGTCCCAAGGAAGAAAACCGCAGTCCCTAGTTCCAAAAATTGAAAGGGACCCGAATCATCATCGGCCAGAGCATCCGCCAAAGTGCGCCACCGATTCTTTCGATTTCCTCCAGGAGCTCAAGAAGACCTTTATAAGATACATCAGGCACGACCACTCGGCACAGGGAGATGTATTGATTGGGCCACTTTGGAGCAGGTCCAACTAGCTGATGACGTACGGGCCCTCCTAACTACCAACCCTTAGAACCAATTCTTCAACATCATCGAGCCCACATATCTAGAGCTCACTTTGGAGCTCTGTTCAACATTCCACCTTTAGACAGTGATGTCGCACCACGATGCCCCCTGTACGATCCAATTCCGTCTCGGAGGCATTGTACAAGAACTAAATGTACCGCAATTTGGAGTCGTATTGGGACTTTATACAGACAAATTCATGGAGGAAAATGATCTCTCGGAGCTCCATCGCCATATCCACAACACCTCCACAAGATGTTGGTACAATATAGCACCCAACAAAAATTATGACCCCAGCCGCTCCAAGGTGACGACCCTTGCCCCATCCTTGAGGTACGTACACACGCTTTTAGCTCATACACTGACAGGTCAGCGAGAGAGACTGGCGTCGTCAACACTCACGATGCCTACTTCCTATGGTGCATGGCAAATAGGCACGTTTTCGACTTAGCCTATTTCATAGCTCGTGCCATTTAACATCAGATGGCGCAGCACAAGAGAGGAGTCATATTTATGTGTCCCTACATCACACGCTTGGCTTGACATTTCGGGCTTTTCAACACCGACACTCAGATCTCCTCCCTCACACTGATAGGTCAGATGTCCCCATAGGGCATCCAGACGATGCTACACATGAGGATGATTCAACATTGATGTGGAACCAATCCCCCCCAATATCGGCTAGCACCTACCACCAACGAGGAGGACCCTGAGGACATTACTGAAGATGTACCTCCACCACAGGAAGCACCACAACAGAGCCATCGCCCAGTTCATTCGGCTGCTTCACCCTCAGACATTTCTGCATGTCTCACACATTTCGAGCATTACTATATGCAGTAATTCAATAACACTACTCAAAGATTCGACGGCATTGAGGCGACTCTTCAGCAGATCTATCATCACCTTCATATCTCATCGCCACCACCACCTCCCGACCCAGCTGATGCAAAGGACCTCTGAGTCCTTTTATTTTTATTTTTATTTTTATTTTTATTACTATCTGTAATATCCCGGGTTAGGGGCTATTTTTGTGTTGCATGATATTGCATGTGTTGGTGTGCTGTGTTGCTATTTCGGTGTTCTAGGGGCTTAATTATAGGCTAAGTGTAGGCCTGAGTAGGTAGAAAAATTTTAGTTTTTGGCCTTAGGTGTGGGGAGCTGATAGAGTTGGGGCTTAAGAAAATAAAATAGAATTTTATTGCACAAATGAAGAGCTGGCAAAGTGGCAGAGCTTGCGCCACTTGGAGCTTGGTGTAGCGTCATCTGCAATGGGGAGAAGTCCTGAGTTCAAGCTGCGAAATTCTCATTTTTGGGCTTCCATTTTGACGGCATAGGAGGAAGGAGTTGGATGTGGTTCAAATTCCACTTTGGACTTAGTCAAATATTTTAAAGGATGGGTGGAGAGTGAATTTAGGAAGGAGACTTGTTCAAAGTATTTGAATGATTGGATGGGAGCTTTTGGGGATTGTTGGCGAATTTTTGGGAGATTGGAGGATGAGTGGGCGGCTTGGAGTGTGGCAAAGGGTAGTGCGAAATGCTCTTTGGCATTTGGTGCATTTTCGGTCATTTAAGGCTAAACCGAATCCTTTCTTTTGTCAATAGCCAACCGAAACTTCAATTGCATTTTATTCTCTCTTCTTCTTTTGAAAGAAAGTTCATGTGTTTATAGCCAGAAATTGCTTGCTCTTCCTAGCATTTCTTGACAGTCGAATCATTTATTTGTTCTTCTCATTTCCTTTGTGCCGAAACTACAACCATTTTGTTTCTCTAACCTTTATTTTCTCTCCTAAGCATTGTAGCCGAAACTCTATTCTCTAAACACTCTCTTCATTTCTTCTTTTGGCAAACCGAAACTCCACCCTCCTATACAATTTCTTTTCTTCTCCTTTTCTTCTCATTCTTGTTGTTGGCCGAATATTAACCCCATTCTTTCGCACTCCATTTCTTTCTTTTCTCCGACCGAACTTTGGTGATTGGATACACCACTTGGCCGAATCCTCCTTTCCTTTTAGTTCAAGGTCTTAGCCGAATTTCCCCTCCCCTAGTGGTGTTAGTTCGGACGAATATTGGTGTAGTGTTGGTGTTCACCTTGTGTTGTGCAAACGGCTAGAAAGGGGTAAGTGTTGGATATTATTATTGTTAGTTTAATCTTGGTTTCGATTAAGTCAGAGGTGATAAAGGACTAACTGTTTGTTGTTAAGGACTTGACCGATTGGCAAAAGAACCATTTGTTGGTTTGGATTTGGGAGGAAACCAAACCTATCGAAGGTAAGAGTTAAAAGTAAGCCCTTTGGTTTGATAGCTTTGGCCGAATGTCTTGGAGGCCTAACCCCTATGTTTGGCCGATTGTAGGAGTCAATAATCGAGGGGCTTAGCATTCGTTCTCGTTGGGATTTCTAGGCTCGTAGTTATCAGGTGTGTATACTAACACACTTATATTTAGTAATATAATTGATAACCGTGTAATGACTAATGATGCGTTGATGATTGATATGATACCCTAATGGGTATGATTACGGACTCAGGTAAGTCAATATTACTATTTTTAATGATGAGTTATATGTTACCATGATTGTAGGTATATGTGACATAAGATATAGCATGAGTTGCATGATTATATGATATGCATGATTACATGAGTATGGTATCATGATGGGGTGATCTGAGAGGAGGAGCGGTGATATTTTGTCTTTGGCGAGCACCCGTGCTTTGGTAGCACACTTTGTGACTTTGGGTCACCAGAGGTTTGGCACCTCCAGAGGTTTGGTACCTCGGCGTCTCGCTCTCGATGGCTCGATTACCACGATGGGTTGGCCCCACTGATGATGATGATCTGGGATTGGCGCCGGTGTTTTGGTAACACACGATGGGTTGGCCCCATCACCGAATTTGTGGCTACGGTCACCACGATGCTTTGGTAGCACATTGTGTCTTTGGGACACCAGAGGTTTGGCACCTCATTGCGACTTGTCCTGTGGTTTGACCACCGTGGGTTGGCCCCACACGAGATATGGGATTGTCTGCTAGTGTTTTGGTAACACACGATGGGTTGGCCCCATCATCGTTGGATTTGTGACTTCGGTCACCAGTGCTTTGGTAGCACAATTGTGTCTTTGGGACACCAGTGGTTTGGGACCACATTGACGGATATTATGTCTTTGGGACATCAGTGTTTTGGTAACACATCGTGGATTTGTATGTCACCAGGTGGTTTGGTACCACACGGGGTAGAAAAGGTGTATGGATGGTTAGGATCGGGTTGCATTAATTATGTTGCTATGTATGATGTGTGTTAGCATGTTGTTCTATCGGGAGCGGGATTTACACACTGAGTCACTCGACTCACCCTCTCCTTTGACATTTCAGGTGACTCGTAGACGCGGACTTGGAGCCGGGATGGACTCGGGGTGCGCATGCCATGCTCTAATAAAAGTTTTACTCAGCCATTTGCATTTGAGTACTTTAGTTTATTTAATTTTATTTGGGTTTATTTGATTTGTAAAAGCCTTTAAATTATGCCTTTTATTATTATGTTTTAAGTTTGATTTTAATATGCCCTAACAGACTAATTGGGGTTAATTCGCTAAAACATGACATAACAACGATTTCAAAACTTAACGATATGTTTCAACTATACCATCAGGTATCGCACTGATTTTATAAGCATACGAAAAGCGATTGTTTCCAAACTTGAAAGCAAATTTTTGTTACTAAGTCTAAATGTTAGTAAACGATTTTAAACAACTTGTTTTTCTGAACGGATCAAAGTTTTAGCAAATCTATTTAGTACAAATTCAAAATTTTCAAACTCGTTTTCCCCGTAACATACCAGATTCGGTCATGGTGTTTGGACCGGGTTTGGGGTGTTACAATTGTGGTATCAGAGCTAAGTTCAAAAGCTCGGCTGTGGGCTTGAGGCCCAAATTGTTTTCAAAAGTTTGTTTTAAGTGTTTTGGGATGGAATACATGGTTTACAAGGCATGGCACCGAGTCTCCGGCACCAGTTCGCTCAGGTAAGTAATTCTAACTCTTCTGTGAATTATTATCTGTAGAAGGGTAGGTGATATGGAATGTAGATAGATTTATAGGACTTGAACCCTAGGATTAGATCACTCAAACACTCGAACTAAAGCATAAGACTTAAAGCACTAAACCAATCTATGACTCAGCCACGGGGCTAGGGTGTGGTAACTCCCGTACGCATGTCTAGGAGAGGATCCGGAAGAGCTTGGTATTTAAGCAGTCCTCGTGACTCACCTCCTCTTCGCAGGTATCCCACCTGGTGCGTAGCTCGAGTTCACCCTGACCAAGAAGGCTCGGTCATAGACTTAACCTAACGACTAAAACCCGAAAAGGGAATTAGCCATGTTTTCGAAAATACAAACAACAACTTTAATGTTTTCCAAACTTTTTGCAATAAACTCTTTCAAAACTGAAAATGTCACATTTACAACAATTTTCTTGAAAAACCCTGTTTTATGGAAAATTACAAAAATGCCCTTAGGGGGTAAATTTACTAAAATGCCCTCGGTTTATAAAATAGCAACTCAATGATTTTGCCCAAAATTTCAATGATGTTACGAAATTCAAACACTCTGTTTTATAAAATATCAATCGAAAATTTTGATTTTGGAAATTTACGAAAACGCCCTCAGTTTGTGAAAATTACTAAAATACCCCTGGTTTCCAAAACGAAGTATTTTACAAAATTTTCAAAGAACACTCTCAAATTTTTGGAATTTCAAATTGACTGGTTTTACGAAAGTTTTAAAATATCGTTTATTACGAAAACACCCTGTAGGGAAAATGACGAAAATACCCTTGGGCTAGAATGGGCAGCAATGTCCGAAGAGTGAGTAGGTAGGGGAAGGCTTAAGGAATGAATGTATAATCTCTTTTGGGTGAATAGGATAGAAGATTGAAACCTTGGTTGCTCGAAAGAACCCCTGATTAAACTCTATTCATAAAATTTCTTTGCGGTTAAGAAAGTGGAGCGATACTAATGCATAAAAATCTTTTTAATCGTAAACGTAGATCGTTAGACATGAGCACTCGAGGCGGACGTGGTCGTAATACTCGTGGTAGAGGTAGGGGTAGAATGACGGTTTACGAGCCCGTAGGATCCGGGCGTGGTTCGAGAAAATGAGATCTTGGGTTCGCCACCAGGTGGAGGTGGTGAGTTCGAGGATCGACCGAGACGATGCGATGTCACAGCGATCTGCGGGTGTTGGAAAGGGTAGCTGGTGTAAGTGGTGGTGCGGGAGTTAGGAAATCATTCTGAGCGACTCGGGCTAACGCGGCCGAGTTCTTAGAGGTGTATCGGGTGTTGCTCCTAGCATCGCTGCCGAGTATTGGTGGAGGCAACCGAGCGGATCATGGGACGATCTGGACTTGACGATGAAGAAGGCGAAGGGCATCGATCGCTTCTCCGAGATGAGTCGATCGATGGTGGCTCACGGTTCGGGACGGTGTGGCGGTGAGAGATCGACATGGGATTATTTTAGAAAATTTGCATATCAAAAGAAGTACATCGGGGCTAGTTACATCGACTCCAACAAAGGCATTTACGAGACTTGTTCGAGGGAGTAAATCGGTTCTTGAGTACGCAGGTGAGTTCTGGCCGAGTAGGTATGCCAGGGCATTGTAGCCACTTGAGCATGAGAGGTGTGTTCGTTTCGAGGATGGTGCGAGACGAGTTGAAATTTGCTGATTGCTCCTCGCGGGGAGCGCGAGTTTTTGTCTTAGTCGAGAAGGCTAAGGTAGCCGAAGGTGTTAAGGAGTCGATAAGACGCGAGCATGGATAGGAGTAGGCTTAAGAGGAGCTTTGGGTCTTCGGGATCGCCCGGCAATCCGCGAGAAGAGGCTAGACCAAGTGGGCGTAACCGATCTGCTAGGTTTGTTCTTTGCTAGGCGAGGACCCGCTTGATGTAATCGGTGTGGGAAATCTCATTGGGGTGGTTGTTGGGTGGTGGGAAAGGTTGCTTGAGTGTGGTTCTCGGATCATCGCATGGGGGATCGCCTCCTCGTAGGATGGCGAGGATTCGATCCCGAGTCGTGGGCGTGTCGATTCAGAGGTAATGGACCGCCACCACAGAGGGGCCGTGGTAATGGCAGAGGTGGTAATGGATTTGGTCGAGGTCGTGGAGCACCGGGCAGAGGTGCGGGTAGTTCTGAGGCACGACACTGGTGCAGTGTGTATTCGCTAGGCGCCGCGAGAGAGGCGACGCGACCGGACGTGATCACCGCAGACGCGTTTTTGATTTTTGGTTCTCCCTATACTGCTTTAATTGATTTGGGTTCCACGCATTCGTATGTTGCTAGTAGTATAGTTGAGACCATGGACTTAGATTCTGAGATATCTTCTAGGCAGATGACTGTACTTAGCCCTCTAGGTCACTCTGTAGTGGTAGATAAGTTGTATAAGGATGTACCCCTAGAACTCCAAGGGGTAGTTTTTGCTGCTGATCTGATGGAACTGCCGTTTGAGGAGTTCGTTCGATTCTCGGGATGGATGGGTGGTGAAGTACCGGGCCAAGGTGGATCTTGCGCCAAGCGCATGGTTCTATCGACGGATAAGGGAGATGAAGTGATTATGATAGGTAATAGGAGAGATTACTTATCCAATGTGGTATCGGCACTAAAAGCTGTAAAGATGGTCAGGAAGGGCTGCAAAGCGTATGTGGTTCATGTGTATGCCTTGGAGGCTAAAGAGTCCGCTGTTGAGAAGGTTCGTACTGTTAAGGAATTTGTTGATGTGTTTCGGAGGAGCTTCCGGGTTTGCCACCGGATCGTGAGGTAGAGTTTGGGATAGATCTGCTACTGTGGATCGCGCCGGTGTCTATTGCTCCATATAGGATGGCACCAAAGGAATTGGTGGAGCTTAAGGCTCGGATTCGGGAGTTGTTGGATCGAGGCTTCATTAGGCCAAGTGTTTCACCGTGGGAGCGCGGTATTATTCGTCAAGAAGAAGGGCGGCTCGATGCGGATGTGTATCGACTACCGCCAACCGAATAAAGTGGCGATTAAAAACAAGTATCCGTTACCACGGATAGATGACTTGTTTGATCGGTGAAAGGTGCATCGGTGTTTTGAAGATCGATTTGAGGTCCAGGTACCATCGGTTGAAAGTTAGGAAGCGGATATCCATAAGCGGCGTTTGGACTCGATGCGGGCACTACGAATTCTCGTAATGCCGTTCGGGTTGACTAACGCTCGGCGACTTTTATGGATATGATGAATAGGGTGTTTCAGCAATATCTGGACCGTTTCGTCGTGGTTTTTATTGACGACATCTTGGTCTATTCAAGGTCGGAAGAAGTGCATGATGCACACTTAAGAGTGGTGTTGCAAATTTTGAGGGAGAAGCAACTCTACGCTAAGTTCAATAAGTGTGAGTTCGGCTTAGTGAAGTGACGTTTTTGGGTCATGTAGTATCGGTGGGGATTAGAGTAGATCCTCGGAAGGTTGAGGCGGTTTTGGATTGGAAGCCTCCTAAGTCGATCATTGAGATTCGGAGTTTTCTGGGTTTGGCGAGGATACTACAGAAGGTTTGTTGAGGTTTCTCGTTAATTGCAAAGACCGATGACTAAATTTGTTAAGAAAGGGAGTTCCGTTCGTTTGGACCGGAAAAGCAGCAGGAGAGTTTTGATAAGTTGAAGAAGATCTTGGACCGAGGCTCTGTGTTAATTCAACTGAGGTTGGTAAGGAATTCACGATTGTCTTCGCGACGCATCACATACGGGTTTGGGTTGTGTCTTTGATGCGGGGAGGTAAGGTTGTGGCTTACGCTTCTCGGCGGTGAGGCCACACGAGGTCAACTATCCGGCCTTACGACTTGGAGCTAGCAGCTGTAGTCTTTGCTCTAAAAATCTGGAGGCACTACTTATACGGGGAGAAGTCAATCGTCTACATAGATCATAAGAGTTTGAAGTACCTATTGACTGAAGGATCGAATTTGAGGCGTATGAGATGGGTTGAATTGCTTAAGGACTACGATCGTTCGATTGAATATCATCAGGGCAAGGCTAACGTGGTGGCGACAGCGTTGGCCGTAGGGTTGTTTCGGACTTAAGAGCTTTGTTTGCCCATTTGAGTTTATATGACGACGGAGTATTCTCGCAGAGCTGCGAGTTAAGCCTACTTGGGTTGAGCAGATCAAAGAGAAACAGTTGGAGGATGAGGTTCTGAGTGCGCGAAGGTTACAAGTGCAGAATGGTGGTTTGGAGGGTTACTGACTTGTCTAATGATGAGGTTCTGTGTTTTCAAGGAAGGCTTGCATGCCTAAAGATGTTGAGTGCGAGAGGATTCTTCAGACGCACATACATGATCCTTATGCTATGCATCCTGGAGGTAGTAAGATGTATAGGGATCTTAAAGAAACGATTTTGGTGGCACGGCTTGAGAAAAAGAGGTGTGAGTTTGTTGGGAAATGTCTAACTTGTCACAGTCAAAGGTGAGCATCGATTGCCGTCGGGTTTGCTTCAGCCTGTGAAAATTCCTCAGTGGAAATGGGAAAGGATAACTATGGATTTCGTCAGTGGTTTACCGCTCACGCCAAGCAAGAAGGATTCAGTTTGGGTTATTGTGGACCGTCTGACTAAGTCGGCCCATTTCATTCCGGTGAGAGTGGACTATTCACTTCAGAGATTGGCGAAGCTTTATGTGTCAGAGATAGTAAGGCTACACGGTGTTCCAGTTTCGATTATCTCAGATAGGGACCCCAGGTTTACGTCGAGGTTCTGGAGAGCGTTGCATCAGGCTCTGGTACTCGTTTGGATTTCAAAGACGGCTTTTCACCCGCATGATACGGACGGGCAATCGAAAAGGTCATTCAGATCTTGGAAGACATGTTGAGAGGTTGTGTTACGGACTTGAGGCGATTGGGATGAGTTTTACGCGTTGGCGAGTTCGCCTATAACAACGATTACCAAGCAAGCATCAAAATGGCACCATATGAGGCGTTGTATGGTAGGAAGTGTCGCTCACCTACTTGTTGGGTGAGAGTTAGGTGAACGTCGGTTGTTGGGACCCGAGTTGGTTCTTTGAGACGGAAGACAAGGTTAGGTTGATTCGAGGCTCGTTTGAAGGAAGCTTCGGACCGGCAAAAAGTCTTATGCCGATCTTAAGCGAAGAGATATAGAGTTTCTTTGTGGGAGATTGTGTTTTCTTAAAGGTCTCGCCTTGGAAGAAGGTCTTGAGGTTTGCGCGAAAAGGCAAGCTTAGTCCGAGGTTTATTGGGCGTATAAGGTGTTGAGACGAGTTGGACGGTGGCGTATCAGCTTGAGTTGCCGCAGAGCTTAGCGATTCACGATGTTTTTCACGTTCCGATGCTTTGAGGTACCGTTCGAGATCCATCGCATGTAGTAGCGATGGAGAGATCGAGGTAAATCCGGATATGACCATAGAGGAAGAACCAGTGCAGATTCTTGATCGGGATGTGAAGGTTCTACGTAGGAAGTCTGTGCCTTTGGTTAAGGTTCTTTGGCGGAATCATGGCGTGGAGGAAGCCACGTGGGAACCCGAGGATGCGATGAGACAGCAATACCCGCAACTCTTTTGACCAGGTAATTTCGAGGGCCAAAATTATTCTTAAGGGGGGTAGAACTGTAATATCCCGGGTTAGGGGCTATTTTTGTGTTGCATGATATTGCATGTGTTGGTGTGCTGTGTTGCTATTTCGGTGTTCTAGGGGCTTAATTATAGGCTAAGTGTAGGCCTGAGTAGGTAGAAAAATTTTAGTTTTTGGCCTTAGGTGTGGGGAGCTGATAGAGTTGGGGCTTAAGAAAATAAAATAGAATTTTATTGCACAAATGAAGAGCTGGCAAAGTGGCAGAGCTTGCGCCACTTGGAGCTTGGTGTGGCGTCATCTGCAAGGGGGAGAAGTCCTGAGTTCAAGCTGCGAAATTCTCATTTTTGGGCTTCCATTTTGACGGCATAGGAGGAAGGAGTTGGATGTGGTTCAAATTCCACTTTGGACTTAGTCAAATATTTTAAAGGATGGGTGGAGAGTGAATTTAGGAAGGAGACTTGTTCAAAGTATTTGAATGATTGGATGGGAGCTTTTGGGGGGATTGTTGGCCGAATTTTTGGGGAGATTGGAGGGATGAGTGGACGGCTTGGAGTGTGGCAAAAGGGTAGTGCCGAAATGCTCTTTGGCATTTGGTGCATTTTCGGTCATTTAAGGCTAAACCGAATCCTTTCTTTTGTCAATAGCCAACCGAAACTTCAATTGCATTTTTATTCTCTCTTCTTCTTTTTTTGAAACCGAAAGTTCATGTGTTTATAGCCGAAATTGCTTGCTCTTCCTAGCATTTCTTGACAGCCGAATCATTTATTTGTTCTTCTCATTTCCTTTGTGCCGAAACTACAACCATTTTGTTTCTCTAACCTTTATTTTCTCTCCTAAGCATTGTAGCCGAAACTCTATTCTCTAAACACTCTCTTCATTTCTTCTTTTGGCAAACCGAAACTCCACCCTCCTATACAATTTCTTTTCTTCTCCTTTTCTTCTCATTCTTGTTGTTGGCCGAATATTAACCCCATTCTTTCGCACTCCATTTCTTTCTTTTTCTCTGACCGAACTTTGGTGATTGGATACACCACTTGGCCGAATCCTCCTTTCCTTTTAGTTCAAGGTCTTAGCCGAATTTCCCCTCCCCTAGTGGTGTTAGTTCGGACGAATATTGGTGTAGTGTTGGTGTTCACCTTGTGTTGTGCAAAGCGGCTAGAAGGGGTAAGTGTTGGATATTATTATTGTTAGTTTAATCTTGGTTTCGATTAAGTCGGAGGTGATAAAGGACTAAGCTGTTTGTTGTTAAGGACTTGACCGATTGGCAAAAGAACCACTGTTGGTTCGGATTTGGGAGGAAACCAAACCTATCGAAGGTAAGAGTTAAAAGTAAGCCCTTTGGTTTGATAGCTTTGGCCGAATGTCTTGGAGGCCTAACCCCTATGTTTGGCCGATTGTAGGAGTCAATAATCGAGGGGCTTAGCATTCGTTCTCGTTGGGATTTCTAGGCTCGTAGTTATCAGGTGTGTATACTAACACACTTATATTTAGTAATATAATTGATAACCGTGTAATGACTAATGATGCAGTGATGATTGATATGATACCCTAATGGGTATGATTCTGGACTCGGGTAAGTCAATATTACTATTTTTAATGATGAGTTATATGTTACCATGACTGTGGGTATATGTGACATAAGATATAGCATGAGTTGCATGATTATATGATATGCATGATTACATGAGTATGGTATCATGATGGGGTGATACGAGAGGAGGGAGCAGTGATATTTTGTGCTGACGAGCACCCGTGCTTTGGTAGCACACTTTGTGACTTTGGGTCACCAGAGGTTTGGCACCTCCAGAGGTTTGGTACCTCAGCGTCTCGTCCCAGTGGCTCAGTACCACAGTGGGTTGGCCCCACAGATGATGATACGGGATTGACGCCAGTGTTTTGGTAACACACGATGGGTTGGCCCTATCACCGGATTTGTGGCTACGGTCACCAGTGCTTTGGTAGCACATTGTGTCTTTGGGACACCAGAGGTTTGGCACCTCATTGCGACTTGTCCCCCGTGGTTTGACCACCGTGGGTTGGCCCCACACGAGATATGGGATTGTCTGCTTGGGTGTTTTGGTAACACACGATGGGTTGGCCCCATCATCGTTGGATTTGTGACTTTGGTCACCGGTGCTTTGGTAGCACAATTGTGTCTTTGGGACACCGGTGGTTTGGGACCACATTGACGGATATTATGTCTTTGGGACATCGGTGTTTTGGTAACACATCGTGGATGTATGTCACCCGGTGGTTTGGTACCACACGGGGTAGAAAAGGTGTATGGATGGTTAGGATCGGGTTGCATTAATTATGTTGCTATGTATGATGTGTGTTAGCATGTTGTTCTATCGGGAGCGGGATTTACACACTGAGTCACTCGACTCACCCTCTCCTTTGACATTTCAGGTGACTCGTAGACGCGGACTTGGAGCCGGGATGGACTCAGGGTGCGCATGCCATGCTCTAATAAAAGTTTTACTCAGCCATTTGCATTTGAGTACTTTAGTTTATTTAATTTTATTTGGGTTTATTTCGGATTTGTAAAAAGCCTTTAAATTATGCCTTTTTATTATTATGTTTTAAGTTTGATTTTAATATGCCCTAACAGACTAATTGGGGTTAATTCGCTAAAACATGACATAACAACGATTTCAAAACTTAACGATATGTTTCAACTATACCATCGGGTATCGCACTGATTTTATAAGCATACGAAAAGCGATTGTTTCCAAACTTGAAAGCAAATTTTTGTTACTAAGTCTAAATGTTAGTAAACGATTTTAAACAACTTGTTTTTCTGAACGGATCAAAGTTTTAGCAAATCTATTTAGTACAAATTCAAAATTTTCAAACTCGTTTTCCCCGTAACATACCAGATTCGGTCATGGTGTTTGGACCGGGTTTGGGGTGTTACACTATCTTTATTTCTACTTCTATTTTCATTTTTTATTTTTTAGTTTACTGTCTAAAGACTTGAAAGTTTCATTAGTACTATTGATCTCACTTTATCACTGGCTATCTAACCCTAAGTTTCCATAACAACATCCATTCCCTAAAATATAATTGATGACTTCACAGAATAAATAGATTAAATATACCACTCAAGGAACGAAAACATCACTTATACCTAGTTATCACATTCGTCATGGAACATCCTCCAAGGATCTCATCCATAATTCAGGAAGTTTCACTTCTCTCCCTATCTTATAATTTTATTTTACTATTATCTATCTTTGTACATTGAGGGCAATGTACATCTTAAGTGTGGGGGTGAATATTTTTTTCGAGAAAGTGCCTAACTTTCTCAATTATTCTCAAATCCCTGAATGGTATCTTGTCTTTAAGTAATTTTCTCACATTATTATGAGAATGAAATTTCCTGTGAGTCATGATTTTTATTGATATGTTTTGGATTAAATCATTGATAATTGTGCAGTATGATTTAAACTTTAGGAGACTAGAGAATCAAACATGATAAGTCTATTATCAAAAATTAAAATTATGTTAGGTTATCTACCTGAATCTGAAGTTTGAAATTTACGAGGTTGACATCAAATAACCCTAATTTTTGTGAGATTTTGAGCCTTTTAGAACATACATTCTTTCATGCTCACTTTATGATTATGAGTGTGTCAATATTGATTTGTTATTCTAGAACTTGCTTCGATTATACATGTCGAGACCACACCTTTGATTTGATATACAAAGATGATAAAGACAACTAGGTTTTAACCCACTGACTCCACTAAAAGCCTACCTTCATAATTAACCTTTAGTGAACCCCTTTGATCCTAACAACCCTTTTTATTGGCTCATCTACTAATATTAACCCAAAACCTTTTGTATTTGTTATTACCAATCCTTTTGACTACCTTTTTGTCTAGATTTGATTTGATCAGTTGCCTAACTATGATCTTTATTTCAGTAGCAAATTCATCTTTTATTATGTATTTGATTTGTTCTTAAAAAATCGAAGTATATTCATTATTAGTTATGTGATTAAATGAGCTTATACGTTTAAATTCCAATTGCTGAAGAAGAAGCTCGTACTATTAGTATTAGTATTACAGGTTTTCAATTGATGTAATTATTTATTAGTAGTTCATTGTTTATGGTTAGGTAATTTGTCAATTTAATCTCGATTCTAACCCTCTGATTCAGCCTTTATCCACACCTTTAACCCAAGCCCATTACAACCCTATTGAAGACATTTTTATTTGTGTATCATCTCATTTTACAGTGGTGGAGATTTGATTTTCATGCAATCCTATGGGATTAACTTTTCATGTTTGACTTATGAATGCTTTTTATTTAACCTTAAACACCTCGAGTGATTTGAGTGAATCTTTAGTGAGGATGTCAACCCTTGTCGGTTTTGAATCAAAGGTAATTATTCAGATAAGGGGAAACACCTATATTTTATGCTACAAATGTATGACTTAGATTGTTTGAATCTTTAGGACCCTTTGAGTTAAATTATCAATGTATAAATTATCTTTGAATTATGATGAAACATTATTGATGAATATTGTGAATCGAGGAAGTTCATTTTAATTATGAGTTGAGAATTTTGCTTGAGGACAAGAAAATGCTTAAGTGTGGGGGTATTTGATAAACCGTAATAGTAACATATTTTAAGCTCACATTTAGCATGCTTTTGGATGATTTATCCCTTGAATTATGTAACTTAGTGCTTTGAATCCTTTAATTTCATGTTTTATACTTAGAAGAGCACCAGAGGATGAAACAAACAATAAACGGGCCCAAAACAGAGTAAATGGGCCATATCACGAAATCAACACAGCCTGGGCCCAAGACCACACGGCCGTGCCTCCTTCATAGTCTCGAAAATAGCCCGGCCACGATTCACACGGGCGTGTACCATGGGCATGTCCCTGACATGAGAAAGAAGAGTTTCAGTGGGATTAGGGTACTTAAAGGCAAAGAAATCCATTCCAAAAGCCTATGTAAACACCTTAGAGGCCAACCTTCAAGGGGCGTCCAGCTAGGCCAAGGAGCCGAGCCAGAGAGGCCAGAATTGTGGGATTCACTCGAAGAAAGCCATTTGATTCATCTCAAGAAGCTAGAGTTATACTCAAGATGGAAGATCTCTCCTTTAATTCCTTCAGGGGGTTTTAGGGTTTTCTTATTTTTTGTTTTATATTTTCTTTTGAGATGTATTCTTTTATCGTTATGAACTAAACCCTCAGATACCTGAGGGGGATGAAACCTAAGATAAATCTTGTTATCGTTTGCTGAACTATATGATAAATACTTTATTTGTTCTTAATTATGTGTTATTAATTCTTGTTTTGATATTTTCGGGATATTAATTCAAGTGTGATGTGCTTAGGTGGAGGAGCAAAAGTCCTTGCCTAAGAGTAGATCTAGCAAAACTAAGCGAAGTTGATCACACGCCTAGACATAAGGTGACGAGATTCCGGATTAGGGTGAAACCTAATATGGGAGTCCATAGATCGAGTTAATGCAATTCTAGGGGTTTTAATTAGAAAGAGATTTCAACTAATCAACCTAGGGTTAGACGTTAGTAGCCTCGACGGAGGTATTAATTTAACTTAGGGAATCCTACAGATCAAGTCAAGTGAATAAATAAATGCAGTTGAGTTAGATAACAAGTGAAGTCTAGGTGGATTCTTCCTCGGGTATTGTCCTAATCAATTGTTTTTTCCCAAAGTTATTTTCCCCAATTCATTCTCTTTGTCTTTGCATCTTTAGCTAAGTTGTTAGTTAATTTTATATTAGATAAAAATTTCTTTAATTCTTAGGCTAGATAATAATAAGAAAGTTAGTATTAGTACTCAGGTTCCTTTGGGTTCGACAATCCGGTCTTACTGCTATGATATACTACTGTTCGATAGGTGCACTTGCCCCAAGTCATTGTCATAGTTAGTTTCTAGGCTCGATCATTCTTTTTATAAATTTTTAAGACTCTGACACACGATCAGCATGTAATTTTTAGACTCTAGACATGTTACGTTCATTCCAAAAATCAACTAACTGTAGCTTTGATCCAACTAAATGTAACAACCCTCACTCGTCACCGTACCAGATTAGGGTTATGGAATTCTACGACAATTAAAAAGACAAACACATGCTATTTCAATTCAAAATTTATCCTTAAACAATAATCAATAATCATGCTATTCATTCAAAAACAGGGCTTAAATCGAGCCTACACAACTTAGAATTAGTTTAGAAACAAGCAAAGATTAATTCAAAACAAAACAGAAAAGTAAGGTAAAAAATAGAAAACAGGGGTCACATGGCTGTGTGGCCATGCCGTGTATGCTATGGGACATGGCCGTGTTGTTTAACCGTGTGTGACCTGATATGTACCTTCAGTAACATGTCAAACATTTCATAATTACTTAAGGTACAATTATATCATTTACCAATCATTCAACTTGTTCAAAACATACCAAAACATGTCATTTGTCTAGTTCTAACCAATATGTCATAGGGCACCATCACAAATGACAATCCAAACTAACATCCAATGTTATTTTCTAACCAATTCAAACTTTCCTAACAATTTTATACAAAATGTCAAATGTCACCAATTCATTAACATCTAACAAACCATATATCAAGGTATATATATAGACATGTAATCAAGAACAACTATACCAATTCACTTAATCAACTAAAACATCCCAAATCAACAACCAAAGTACAATATAATATCTATTAACCATTAAACAAATAACCAATGACCAACTATACATATATGACATTCAATATTCCATCAATCATGCAATTAAACTTTCAAAGCCATCTCAACCATTTTATCATCAGATACCACATCAACCACAATCAACCACATTATTATATTAGCAAATTCACATGGCTAAGAAATCACAAATATACTTTAAATACATCAAACACTTATGTACATTACTTCACTCCTATTACATGCCGCATATCCCAAAATAAATGTTTTCAAAGTCTACTGAAAGATAGCTGGGTAGTGTGAACTTTAACTTGATTCAATTTCCTGGTTCCGCAAAACAATATCAACAAGAAAATAGTAAAAACAAGACGAGTAAGCTTCAAGGAGCTTAGTTATTTCATAGGTTGAAACAATATAACTTACCTTGAAAACATAGTTTAATAATTATCAATCTCTTTAGCTAATATTAAACCTGTCAACCACAAGCATTCAACAGGTGAGGTTTATATAAACGAGTCATTTAATCATCTTACTTGTACAATAACAAACATTATAAAGTCACGAAAATTATGGAATCGTATACAAGTCATTAACAATACATCATAATAAAATAACAATTACATATCTGATCATGTGCCAGAGTCCTAAAAATTTATAAAAAGAATGATCGACCTTAGAAACTAACTATGACAACGATGGACGCAAGTGCACCTATCAAACAGTAGTACAGCTTAGTGGCAAGACTGGATTGTCGAACCCAAAGGAACCAAAAGTACTAATACTAACTTTCTTTTTATTATTTAGCCTAGAAATTAAAGGATTTATTAATTAATCTAAAATTAACTAACTATTAAGCTAAAGATGCAAAGACAAAGAGAATGAATTGGGGAAAATACTTGTGGGAAAAACCAATTGATTAAAACAATACCCGAGGAAGAATCCACCTAGACTTCACTTGTTATTTAACTCTGAACCAGATGATTTATTCACTTGACTTGATCCGTAGGATTCCCTAATTTATATTAGTACCTCTTTCGAGGCTACTAACGTCTAACCCTAGGTTGATTAATTGAAATCTCTTTCTAATTAAAACCCCTAGAATTGCATTAACTCGATCTATGGACTCCCATATTGGGTTTGACCCTAATCCGGCAGATTTTTGTCATCCTATTTCTAGGGTTGCGATCAACTCCGCTTAATTATGCTAGATTTACTCTTAAGCAGGGACATTTGCTCCACTGCCTAAGCACATCAATACTTGAATCAATATCCTGATATATCAAAACAATAATTAAGAACAAATAATTAAGAACAAATCAAGTATTTATCATATAGTTCAGAAAACAATAACAAGATCCGTCTTAGGTTTCATCCCCCTTAGGTATTTGAGAGGTTTAGTTCATAATAATAAAAGAATACATCTTAGAAGTAAATATAAAACAAAACATAAGAAAACCTTAAAACCCCCTGAAGGAATTGAAGGAGAGATCCTCCGTCTTGAGTATAACTTTGGCTTCTTGAGATGAATCAACTGGCTTTCTTCGAGTAAATTCCACAATTCTGGCCTCTCCGGCTTGGCTCTTCAGCCTAACTAGATGCCTAACTAGACCCCTAACTAGACTCCGCCTGAATTTTGTCCTCTAGGGTGTTTATATAGGTTTTTGGAATGGCTTTCTTTTCCTCTAAGTACCCTAATTCGAATGGAACTCTTCTTTGTCATGACAGGGACACGCCTATGGCACACGTCCGTATGAGTCGTGGCCAGGCTGTGTTCGGGTCTATTAAGGAGGCACGGTTATGTGGTCTTGGGCCCAGGCCGTGTCAATTTCTTGCTATGGCCCATTTACTCTGTTTTGGGCCCGTTTCTCGTTCTTTTCATCATCCGGTGCTCTCCTAAGTATAAAACATGAAATTAAAGGATTAATAGCACCAAATTCCACAATTCAAGGCTTAAATCATCCAAAAGTATGCTAAATGTGGGATTAAAATATGTCCAATGACGGTTTATCAAATACCCCCACACTTAAGTATTTGCTTGTCCTCAAGCAAAATTCTGAACTCACAATTAAAATGAACTTCCTTGATTCATAATATTCATCAATAATGTTTCATCATAATTCAAAGATAATTTATACATTGATAATTTAAACAGAAGGATCCTAAAGATTCAAACAATCAAAGTCATAGTTTTTTAGCATGAAAATATAGGTGTTTCCCCTTACCTAAACAATCACCTTTAATTCAAAATCAACAAGAGTTGACATCCTCACTAAAGATTCACTCAAATCACTCAAAGTGTTTAAGGTTCAAAATTGAGCACTCAAAAGTCGAACATGAAAAGTTAATCCCATAGGATTGCATGAAAATCAAATCTCCACCACTATAAAATGAAATGATACACAGATCAAAAGGTCTTTAAAAAGGGTTGTAATTGGGCTTGGGTTAAAGGTGTGGATAAAGGTTGAATTAGAAGGTTAGAATCGAGATTGAATTGACAATTTACCTAACTAGAAAAATGAACTAATCCTGAATAAATACATCAATTGAAAACTAATAATACGAGCTTTTTCTTCAAGATGTAGAATTTAAACATGTAAGCTCTATTAATTATAACTACTATACTTCGATTTTTTTAGAACAAATCAAACTTTAACAACTAAAATATAGAACATAGTTAGGAAACTGTTCAAAATCAAATCTCGACAAAAAGGTAGTCAAGGGATGGTGATAACAAATACAGATGGGTTTTGGGTTAATATCAGTGGGTGAGTCAATAAAAAGGATTGTTAGGATCAAAGGGGTTCACTAGGGGTTAATTGTGAAGGTAAGCCTTTTAGTAGAGTGAGTAGGTTAAATCCTAAGTGCCTTTATCATCTCTATATATCAAATCAATAATGTGGTCTTGACATGTATAATTGAAGCAAGTTCTAGAATAACAAGTCAATGATGGCACACTCGTAATCAAAAAGTGATCACGAAAAATGTATGCTCTTAAAAGCTCAAAATCTCACAAAAATTATGGGTTTTTGATATCAACCTTGTAAATTTCAAACTTCAGGGTAATAATTAGATTTAGGTAGACAACCTAGCAAATTTTAATTTTTGAAAACAGACTTATCATGCTTGATTTTCTAATCTCCTAAAGTTTAAATCATCACTGCACAATTATCAATGATTTAATCCAAAACATATCAATAAAAATCATGAATCAAGGAAATTTTATTCTAATTAGTAATATGAGAAAATTACTTAAAGACAAGATACCATTCAGGAATTTACGAATAATGTAGAAAGTTAAGCACTTTTTCGAAATAAATATTCACCCCCTACACTTAATATGTACATTTCCCTCAATGTACAAAGATATATATGAAATTTAAGAGAAAGGGAGAGGTGAAACTTCCTGAATTTGAATGGCTTTCTTGAGTTGGGAGTGTCGTGGTGTGGTGGCCGCTGACAATCTCTACGTTAGATGAAGAAATTGGGGAGCTCGTGAAGAATTAGCCAGGAAATAATGATAATAATTCAAAATATACTAAATATATATTTAAAGACAAGAAAGATAAAGAGAAAGAAAATAGAAAGTAAAATAAGATTAAAAGAAAAGATGAATGGACTGAAAAGTCCTTATTGTTAGATGGTTCACGAGGTGGGTATTATTTCTAGCGCTATGGTGGGGTGGTCGTCGTGGTCGTGGTGAGATTCTCTAGCAGCTTTTAGAACCTAAAACCAAGAAATTAAAATAAGATAAACTAAATTTAGCAGAAGAGAAGTAAAGATAAGGAAAATAAAGAAAATGAGAAAAGAAAAAGAAAAACTAAATGGCTTTAAATATCCTTGGCTTGTCGAGTAGATGAAGCGGCTGGCATGAACTTATGTAGATCGATCTCCACAGGGGGACTGTTCTTGGATCCTTCTGCTTTTTCGACATGGCTATGGTGTAAATCAAGAGTTAGAAGAATGAAGAAGGGTGAGAATGAAAAAGGAGGGGAGTGTAGAAGTTGTGGAAGAAGGAGAATTGGGGTAGGTGGGGAGAGGGGAGGGGTGATTTTAAATAGAAAATTCATGTCTAGTACATCCCCACGCCCGTGTATCGTGGGCGTGTCGAGTCACACAACCGTGTCGCACGGCCATGTTATGCTTCATTCGTTTTTTCCACGCCCATAGGCAGGTTGCCATGCCCGTGTTTGGTAAAACAGTGTCGACCATGGCCGCATCGCATGGTCGTGGTGTACAGTTGAGGGCCGTGGCTTGAAGATATTTTTTGTCTTGTGTCGTACTATCTCTGCCATGTTAGTATGTACATCCGTAGCATCCACACAGCCACGACCATGGCCGTGTGTGAGGTCGTGTGGTATGGAAATATGCACTTGGATAGTTTATAGTTAGGTGCTAGAAAAATTAAAGAAACAATAATAAAACCTGCGAAGATTAATGGGGTTAGTGCTCGGGTTGCCTCTCGAGAAGCACTTGTTTAAAGTATTAAGCTAGACTTTCCTCTCATTCACATATTCATGGTGGTTTGAAGAGTTGAACATCCTCTCTCATGCTATCAGTTTTACTATCATGGTAAAGCTTAAGTCGAGTACCGTTTACTTTAAAAGTTTCGAATGTAGGATTACTTACCTCGAATATTTCGTATAGGAAAACCTTGAGTACCCTAAAAGAGATTTCTTTGTTTGAATTAGGGTCAGAAGGAGGTATTCGAGGGTCTGCCTTATCTAGCAATACCTGATCTCTGATTTTGAATCTGTTTGTCCCTTGGAGTGGCTTTGGTTTTGCTTCATGTAACCCTAATTTCTCTTTGAAGTGTGTCTTCCACTCAGCTAGTTCATCGATTTGAAGCCTTCATTCCTCATGAGTCATTTCCTTGTTGGCATGAGGTATAGGATTTGGCTTAGTTGTGTTGTTTCGTGGTTCTTCCTGAAAAGAAGGTTTAACCGAATGGTCATTAATAGAATTTATGTTCTCACCTTGATTACTCGATGTTTTAGCTGAGTCGAGAGCTTGAAGACTGATTGATTTGTCACCTACACAAAGTATGAGTTCACCAATTAAGCATGGAATTGTAAAACTCCCTGTATCTTTTAGTTTTCGTGATAGTTTATTTTGCAACATTGCCGAGCACACTGTGTATAGCTCAACATGCAATTCTTTGTCTGTGTTGTCCTTCTTTATCGCATCAAGATAAGGTATACGAGGTTGGTACTCCTTAATTACCGATTTAGGCATCTTATGACTTACCTCGATCTTACCTTTACTTACCACAGATTCTTGCCTTGGCTCAAGTTCAGATTTTACTAACCCTTCACTATTTTGAGCTGTTATGGCTTGAAGTTGCTCTTTTGGGTTAGGCTCAGTGTTACTTGTGGTCATTCGGAGATCAGCTTAGAGCCCTAATTGGTTTTCAATCCCTTTAATCGATGCTTGTTGATTTTTAAGTGTTGTCTCGGTGTTTTAGAAACAAGTTTCTGACACCGCGATGAATTTTGTCTGCATCTCTTCAAGGTTCAGCTTCTTCTCCTGTGGGTAGGGCTGTTGTTGAAAGTTTGGAGGGGGTAGTTGTCTCTGATTTCCTTGACCACCCCATGAAAAATTGGGGTGGTTCCTCCAACCTAGATTATAAGTATTGCTATAAAGGTTATTTTGAGAACTGAAGTTGTTACCCATATAGTTCATTTTTTCGCCTTCCATGCCATGTCCATAGGGTGGGTACTCAGGATTCGCCACACCTCCACTTGTTTCACACTACATTACCGGATGTACCTGCAAGGAACTACATAAACCATCAACCTTTTTATTTAACGTTTCTACATGATTTGATAGCATGGATACTGCATCAAGGTTGAAAACACTGGCTGCTTTTGTTGTCTTTGTCCTTGTGACTTGCCACTGGTAGTTATTTAGTGACATCTCTTCAATGAATTCATAGGCAGCCTCAGGTGTTTTATTATTCAAGGTTCCGCAGGCAGCTGAATCGATCAATTTCCTTATTGAGGGGTTTACCCTGGTGTAGAAAGTTTGGACCTGTAGCCACAAGGGTAATCCATGGTGTGGACACCTTCTCAATAGATCTTTGTATATCTCCCATGCATCGTAAGGTGTTTCTAAATCCGTCTGCACAAAAGAAGAGATATCATTCCTTAACTTGGCTGTTTTAGCCGACCAAAAATATTTTAATAAAAAATTTTCGGTCATTTGATCCCATGTAGTGATTGACCCTCGTGGAAGAGATGCAACCACTGTTTAGCTTTATTCCTTAATGAAAAGGGAAATAACCGAAGACGGATGGCATAATCAGAAACGCCATTTATTTTGAAGGTATCACAAAAATCGAGGAAATTTGCCAAGTGATTATTTGGATCTTTATCCTACAAACCATTAAACTGAACAAATTGTTGTATCATCTGAATAGTGTTAGGTTTCAGTTCAAAATTATTTCCAGAAATAGCAGGTCTAACAATACTTGACCCAGTTCCTGTTAAATTAGGTTTAGCATAATCATACATAGTTCGAGGAGCATGATGTTCTGCCGCCTCTGGAGGTAGTGGATTATTCTCAGCCATCTCTTCAGTGGTATTAATTTCGGCTTCTTGCTCTTCTTCTATGTAGTTTAAGCTTTGCCTTATTTCTCTACAATTTCTGTGACCAGTACCTTCAATATCACTGTCGTAAATCAGGGGTCCTGTTGGGTTCCTTCTAATCATAAACTAGAGGTACCTATCAAGAACAAATAAAATAAGGAAAATTAGTAAAGTAATAAAAATTGACCATTCTTAACATTTTAGTTCCCCAGCAACGACGCCAAAAACTTCATCACGCGTAATATCTGGGATTTAGGGGTTATGCGTTTTAACTCAAATGTATGTAGCAGTGTGCTTGTGTGCTGTTTGTATGTGTTCTGGGGGCTTTGGGAACCTTGGGGTGTGGGTAGAAGCTTTAGAAAAATATTTGACATTAAGCCTTGAAGGAGGAGCTAAGAGAGCTAGGCCTTAAGAAAATTTACGTGTGGGTTATGACACAAGAACTCAGTTGGTGGAGTGGCAATGGAGGCGCCACTTAGAGCACAGAAGAGTGACGCCTTAGGGAGTGTGAAGGGATCTAGGTTCGAGCAGCAAGGGAAGCATTTTGGAGGTTCTTTTTGCGTCAAGGGGAGTGAAGAGTTGGACGGCATAGGGACTCTGAATGGATGAGTGATAGACTTGGTAAATGAATTTGAATATGCGGCTAGGAGAAGTGATGAAAGCTTGATTCATTCAAACTCTTTTGAATGAGAGGAGGGGAGGAAAAAGTGGAGAGAAAAGAGAGGATGAGGAGAGGGGTGAGAGTTGGCCTAATGTAGGACTTTGGAGGGGGCATATTCGGTCATGCAAGGGGGAGCTAGGTGTCGAATTTGTTAACGATTTCAGGTACATCTTTTAGTTTTTTCCATTCCTTAGTCTTGTGCCGAAAAGTGATAGTCAGAAATCTTTCAAAGCCTTTTCTATTTTCTTTGCATTAGCTGAATTTGGGAAGACCATTGAGGTCACTTTCTTCATCTTTTTCTTCTTCTTTGCTATTCTTAAGACCAAACCCATCTCCCCCTTCTCTTTTCTTTTGCTAAGGCCGAACCTTCCTCTTTCTCACCAAAGCGAAAATCACATAAAACTTCAACCTCCTCTCTTCTTCTTTACAACAGTTTCCTCTGCTTTCGAAAGCCGAAAACACTTCTTGGCCATAGCTGATTTGCTCATTTAACATTAAAGCTGAGTTCCATATCTTTTTGCCATTACTCTCTAAAGCTGAAAGTCCTATTTCATCTTCACCCCTTGAAACCGTTTTGTTCTTTAGCACCAAAAAGCTGATAAGCCGATCATCATAAGCCGATCATCTTTCTCCTCTAAATCATCTTTTCTACTTTGGCTTTCCTCTTGTCGATTTCTTAGAAGCCAGTTGACCATTTGCGTTTGGTCACTCTTTTTCGATAAGAGATCTCTTTCGGTCTAAATCTCTCTTTATTATTCTAGTCTGCCGAAATTAGAGGCCTAACCTGTAGTTATGTTATGGCCGAATCTATGCAAGGTGTTGGATTCGTAACTCTTCTTGAAAGCCAATGTTAGGAGATATCTCAAAACTTCCGAGATTTTATCAAGCAAGGTAAGAAGTAACATTCGGTCGAGGGCCACTTTTATAGGTTTTATGCAATAAAACCGAATCTAACATAAGTCATGTAGGGATTTCGACAACCTTCAAGGGCAGGTGATAAATTCCAGGATTTAAGCAAGCAAGGTAAGGGGGTTGTAGTATTCGGCCAAAGGCCATATTATTTTTAAGGGTTGGCCAATTCTAACTGTGGTATTTTAGGAGGAGTTCCACAGAGATAAAGGGAGGAGTCTCTGGGATTCAAATCTATTTCGTAAGAGTATTCAGTTAAGTTATAGATGTGATTCGTTTAGATTTTTACATATCGATTAATCGGGTTTCTGATTAAGAGATAATTCGATGGATGCGGGTACCAGTGGAGGATAGAAAGGGGTAGTCCCTACCCCTAGATTCAAGAAACGCTCAATTTCTGCAATACGGGATTGGCCACCGGGATGTGGGCTAGCTTTGGAAAGGGACAAGCAAATTACTGTGATCCCTGCAAGCGAAAGTGTCAGTGAGATTGAAAGTGTTGTTCTCAGTGTTTTCAGGTGTGTAACCCCACACTAATTCTCGATAGACTAATAATGATAATGTTAAATATGTATTAATAAGGTTATGAGTAATCATGGCTAGGGGTACCGTTCAATGGTACAGTCCGTTCATGTATGTTGCATCTAACACTCTGTTATTAGTGTTTACAAGTATTTGTATGAATGCATGTGAGTTTCGATATGGGCCTGGGATTAGTCATATAGCATGATACCTGTATATTATGTATGTTGCATGGGCACGAGGGTTATAATGAAAAGGGGAAGTGTTCCGGTGATTTTACCACATTATCCGGTGGCTTATGTCACAATATTATGTATCCAGTGATGTCACATTATCCAGTGGCTATGCCATGTATTAAGGGCGATGAGCGATTGATTGCAATGATCGCCGAGGTGTGTGTAGCGGATGGAGGGTCGATTTAGTAATCCCCATGGTGTGATTGGTAGGTACGGGTGGTGTGTAGAGGTTGGATATCTAGGTGGGTTTGGGTTGCATCATTAATTATGTATATATGTGATTTAATATGCTATGATATGGGCTTATGGCCGAATATAACTAAAGATGGGCTTTGCCCGAAATGTTTGAAATAAAGGCTTAAATCGATTGGGATTCTGTGTTGGCTATTACACATTGAATCTGTTGACTCACCCTTCGTGGGCTAACATCTTGCAGGTGATACTTAGTGCTATGGACCGGGTCAGCGGGGACTATGTGGTGGCCATGCTCAGCGAATTTTGGGTTTTTATATATTTGAACCCTTTCTTTTAGTTTTCTTTAGTATGTTTCTTTCGGGATTTATTTTGGTATTTAATTTGTAATAAAGCCACACGTAACTGTTTAATTTTGCGTTTTAAGTTTTCTTTTCATACGAAAATCGTCAAACGAGTAACTAAATACTTTCCTTAAAACCACTTCAAATGTTTTAACACTTAATCAACTTATGATTTACAGCTTAATAAGCTCTAAAATCTGACAATTCTTTTAATTTATGAAACATTGAGGAAACGTTTAATGAAATACAAACATGAACGATGACTTGGTTTCCAACTCGAAAAGAAAACCAAACTTGTTTTAATAATCGACTTATTTTACTAGAACATGAAACAAAATTAAGTTAAGTTTTTCTAAAGGAACATGTCAGATCCGGTCGAGGCTTGTGGGCTGGGTTTGTGGTATTTCAATTTGGTATCAGAGCCCAATTTTAAACACTCGGCCTTGGGTTTTGAAGGCCACAACATTTTTAAAATTTGAGCAAAAAATGGGTTTTTGAAAGTTTTCATTAAATGGTATTAAGGAAGCATGGCACCCGAGCTCTCGGCCCAAGACCGCCAGGTAAGTTCTTTAGATGGTAAATTGATTTGAATATGTTGATGTATGATATTTTAGATGATAGGATTAGGAAACCATACTATAGAGAGATGAACCCCTAGGTATATGTGTACTTCTGCGGAAAAACCACTGATTAAATCTCTTTGCATAAAACTTCTCTTTAAACAAGAAGTGGAAAGACTCTAATACATAAAATTTCGTAAAAAAAGATAAAACACGACAGTAGAAATGAGTACTAGGGGACGTGGTCGCAATACGCGCGGACGTGGCAGAGGCAGAATCACGGTGTCTAAACCAGCAGGGTCTAGACACGGGTCTGGGAATGAGGCACCATTACCACCGGTTGGAGAAGCAGAATTCCGGGGCCAAATCGGAGGGGATGACGCAATATCCCAGGCGATGCTGCGAGTGTTGGAAAGAGTTGCTGGGGCAGGTCTAGATGGAGGGGCTCGGACGTCAGTGCCTGAACGACTGCGAGCAAATGGAGCTGAGGTGTTTAGGAGGGCTCTGGGGTGGCCCCAAATGTTGCTGAATATTGGTTAGAAGTGGTCGAAAGGATTATGGACGACACGGATCGCATGTACTGGAGAGAGAGAGTCGAAAAAGGCTGTGTGTCACTACTTCGGGATGAGGCGTACCAGTGGTGGCTCACTGTTAGAGAGGGTATTCAAATGGACCAGATTGATTGGGATTATTTCAAGACTATGTTCCAAGGGAAGTACGTAGGAGCGAGTGATGTGGATGCTCAGAGGAAGGCATTCCTGAACCTGGTACAAGGGGGCAAATCTATAGCCGAGTATGAAGCGGAATTCCTTCGTTTGAGTAGATATGCCCGGGGAATCGTGGCGATCAACTATGAGCACTACGTACGGTTCAAAGATGGACTTCAAGATGAATTAAGGGTGTTAATAGCTCCACAGCGAGAGAGGGACTTTGCGGTATTAGTGGAGAAAGAAAAAATAGCCGATGAGGTGAAGTGGACCGAGAGACACAACCGGGACAGAGGTTAGAGTAAGAGTAAGAGGAGCTATGGGTCATCAGGGTCATCCGAGAATTTCCAAAAAAGACTTAGAGTTGATGGGCCGCGAGGTCAACATGTTGCTGTGGGAAGTCAGTATCGTACTTGTGCTCAGTGTGGAAAGATGCACCCGGAGGAGTGTTTGAAAAAGACAGGGGGATGTTTTAAGTGTGGGTCCAAAGATCAAATGATTAGGGACTGTCCTGTGGAAACAGATAGGAGCCGACCAGTAGGTCAGGGTTTTAATGAGGCTGGTAGAGGTGGACAGCAGCCGCGGAGGGGCCGTGGTCTGATTGGCAGAGGTAATGGTTCTGGTAGAAGTCGCGGAACACCAAGCAGAGGTGGTGGTAACACGGAGGCGAGACAGCCGGGTCTGGTATATGCAGTTCGTCGGAGGGAGGATGGTGACACACCTGACGTCATAACGGGTACGTTCCTTATTTCTGGATTACCCTTTACTGCTCTAATAGATTTTGGGTCAACTCATTCTTACATCGCTAGTGAAGTGTCTGGAACTCTGAACGTGAACTTTAAGACTGTACGTAGGAAAATGATTGTACTTAGTCTTTTAGGGCAATCAGTAGTAGTAGACAAACTCTTTAGGGAAGTGCCTTTAGAGGTTCAGGGGGCGTAGTTTCCGGCTGACTTAATAGAACTGCCATTCAGGGAATTCGACTTAATCTTAGGCATGGACTGGTTAGTGAAGTATTGTGCAAATGTAGACTGTGCTGCTAAGCGCATGTCGTTAAGGACTTCCGATGACAATGAGATTGTGGTGATGGGTGAGAGGAGGAATTACCTGTCAAATGTAGCGACTGCCCTTAAGGCAGAGAAGATGGTAAGGAAGGGATGTATGGCTTTTTTGATGTTTGTCAGTGCCTTGGAGGCTAAGAAAGCAGCTGTAGAAGAGGTTAGGACGGTAAAAGAGTTTGTGGATGTCTTTCCGGAAGTACTTCTAGGGTTGCTTTCGGATCGCAAGGTGGAATTTGGGATTGACTTGTTGCCAGGTATAGCGCCAGTATCTATCACTCCGTACAGAATGGCACCAAAGGAGTTGGTTGAGCTCAAGGCTCAGATCCAAAAGTTGCTTGATCGTGGGTTTATCGGACCCAATGTGTCTCCATGGTGAGCACCAGTCCTATTCGTGAAGAAGAAGGACGGGACTATGCGCATGTGCATAGATTACTGGCAATTGAATAAGTTGACCATCAAGAACAAGTACCCGTTGCCGAGGATAGACGACTTGTTTGGTCAGCTTAAGATGGCCGCGGTATTTTCAAAGATAGATCTAAGGTCGGGATATATCAACTTAAAGTGAAGGAAGCGGATATCCATAAGACAGCTTTCCGGACCAGATACGAGCATTATGAGTTCTTAGTAATACCGTACAGATTGATGAATGCCCCAGCTGCGTTCATGGATATGATGAACCGGGTTTTCCAATCCTACTTGGATCAGTTCATCGTTGTGTTCATAGACGACATCCTGGTATATTCCAAGTCTAAGAAGGAGCATGATGCACATCTCCGGGTAGTGCTACAAGTGTTGAGGGAAAAGAAGTTGTATGCCAAGTTTAGCAAATGCGAATTCTAGTTGAAGGAAGTTGCGTTTTTAGGACATGTCTACGGAAGGGATAAGGGTGGATCTTCAGAAAATTGAGGCGGTGCTAGTTGGAAACCACCTAAGTCTGTGGCAGAGGTTCATAGTTTCCTGGGATTAGCGAGCTACTACAGGAGATTTGTTGAAGGGTTCTCGTCAATTGCAGCACCTTTGACGAAGTTACTAAGAAAGGAGGTACCTTTCGTATGGGCAGATAAGCAGCAGGAGAGTTTTGAAAAGCTTACGAGAGTGCTGACAGAGACACCGATTTTGATTCAGCCTGAGGCAGGGAAAGACTTTGTGGTGTATTGTGATGCGTCTCATACAGATTGGGTGTACTAATGCAAGACAAAAAGGTGGTCGCTTATGCGTCTCGACAATTAAGACCTCATGAGGTTAACTATCCAATGCATGATCTGGAGTTGGCTGCCGTAGTGTTTGCTCTAAAGGTGTGGAGGCACTATTTGTATGGAGAGAAATTGGTAATCTACACAGACCCCAAGAGTCTGAAATATTTGTTAACTCAGAATGAACTAAATTTGAGACAGCGAAGGTGGGTGGAGTTGTTGAAAGACTATGATTGTTCAATAGAGTATCACCCGGGTAAGGCGAATGTGGTGGCAGATGCCCTAAGTCAGAAAGTAGTGTCGGATCTGAGGGCGATGTTTGTACATCTTAGCCTTTATGACGATGGATGTTTGCTAGCAGAGTTGCAGGTGAGGCCGACATGGTTAAGTCAGGTGAAAGAGAAACAGTTGGTAGATGACGATTTGAGTGCTAAGCTACGGCAAGTGCAGAATTGGGAATTGGAAGGCTATGGTATAAACAGCGACAGATTGTTCTGTTTCCAAGGTAGGGTACGTATGCCGAAAGATGAGGAATTAAGGCAGAGAATTCTTCAGGAATCGCATAGTAGTCCTTATGCTATGCATCCTGGAGGAAGTAAGTTATACAGGGATCTACGATGGCTTGGTCTGAAACGGGAAGTTATAGAATTTGTGGGGAAGTGCTTAACGTGTCAGCAGGTCAAAGCTGAACACCAAGTACCTTCGGGGTTGCTTCAACCAATAAAGATTCCGCAGTGCAAGTGGGAGAGAATTACAATGGACTTCGTTAGTGGGCTTCCCTTACGCCTACTAAGAAAGACTCAGTATGGGTGATAGTGGATCAGTTGACAAAGTCTGCACATTTCATACCGGTGAGAGTTGACTATTCTTTGTAGAGGTTGGCAAAGTTGTATGTGGCAGAAATTGTGAGGCTGCACGGGGTGCCGATGTCAATTATCTCGGATAGGGATCCGAGGTTTACGTCTCGATTTTGGAAAGCACTGCATCAGGCATTGGGCACCAGGTTAGACTTCAGTATGGCATTTCATCCGCAGACGGACGGCCAGTCTGAACGAGTAATTCAAGTGTTAGAGGATATGTTGAGGGGTTGCGTGATTGACTTCAGAGGAAGCTGGGAGGAGTTCTTACCTTTAACGGAGTTTGCGTACAACAACAGCTACCAAGCAAGTATTCGGATGGCACCATACGGAGCACTATATGGACGGAAGTGTCGCACTCCTACGTGTGGGACAGAGTTCGGGGAACGTCATGTTTTGGGTCCAGAGATTGTGGCAGAATCGGAAGAAAGGGTTAAGGTGATTCGGGCACGGTTGAAGAAGGCGTTTGACAGACAAAAGTCGTATGCAGATCTCAAGCAGAAAGAGATAGAGTTTGCAGTAGGGGATCAGGTGTTTCTAAAAGTTTCACCGTGGAAAAAGGTGATTAGATTTGGTCGCAAAGGCAAACTGAGTCCCAGGTTCATAGGACCTTATCGAGTTTTGAAGCGGGTTGGCCCAGTGGCATATCAATTGGAGCTGCCTTCGGAGTTGAAGCGGATGCATGATATGTTTCATGTTTCGATGCTACGTTGTTATCGATCAGATCCATCTCACGTGGTGCCAGTTGAGGAAGTAGAGTTAAGATCAGACTTGTCCTACGGGGAGGAGCCGATTCAGATCTTGGAACTGGATGTGAAGGCGTTACGAAGAAAATCAGTTCCTTTAGTCAAGGTGTTATGGCGGAACCATGGATCAGAAGAAGCATCGTGAGAGCCGGAGAATGCAATGCGACAGCAATACCCTCACCTATTTTTAGCCAGGTAATTTCAAGGCCGAATTTATTTTTAAGGGGGTAGAACTGTAATATCCAGGATTTAAGAGTTATGCGTTTTAACTCAAATGTATGTAGCAGTGTGCTTGTGTGCTGTTTGTATGTGTTCTGGGGGCTTCGGGAACCTTGGGGTGTGGGTAGAAGCTTTAGAAAAATACTTGACTTTAGGCCTTAAAGGAGGACCTAAGAGAGCTAGGCCTTAAGAAAATTTATGTATGGGTTATGACACAAGAACTCAGTTGGTGGAGTGGCAAGGGAGGCGCCACTTAGAGCACAGGAGAGTGACGCCTTAGGGAGTGTGAAGGGATCTAGGTTCGAGCAGCAAGGGAAGCATTTTGGAGGTTCTTTTTACGTCAAGGGGAGTGAAGAGTTGGACGGCATAGGGACTCTGAATGGATGAGTGATAGACTTGGTCAATGCATTTGAATATGCGGCTAGGAGAAGTGATGAAAGCTTGATTCATTCAAACTCTTTTGAATGAGAGGAGGGGAGGAAAAAGTGGAGAGAAAAGAGGGGATGAGGAGAGGGGTGAGAGTTGGCCAAATGTAGGACTTTGGAGGGGGCATATTCGGTCATGCAAGGGGGAGCTAGGTGTCGAATTTGTTAAGGGTTTCAGGAACATCTTTTAGTTTTTTTCCTTCCTTAGTCTTGTGCCGAAAAGTGATGGTCAGAAATCTTTCAAAGCCTTTTCTATTTTCTTTGCATTAGCCGAATTTGGGAAGACTATTAAGGTCGCTTTCTTCATCTTTCTCTTCTTCTTTTCTCTTCTTAAGACCGAACCCATCTCCCCCTTCTCTTTTCTTTTGCTAAGGCCGAACCTTCGTCTTTCTCACCAAAGCCGAAATCACACAAAACTTCAACCTCTTCTCTTCTTCTTTACAATGGTTTCCTCTACTTTCGAAAGCCGAAAACACTTCTTGACCATAGCTGATTTGCTCATTTAACATTAAAGTTGAATTCCATATCTTTTTGCCATTACTCTCTAAAGCCGAAAGTCCCATTTCATCTTCACCACTTGAAATCGATTTGTTCTTTAGCACCAAAAAGCCGATAAGCCGATCATCTTTCTCCTCTAAATCATCTTTTCTACTTTGGCTTTCCTCTTGTCAATTTCTTAGAAGCCAGTTGACCATTTGTGTTTGGTCACTCTTTTTCGGTAAGAGATCTCTTTCAGTCTATATCTCTCTTTATTATTCTAGTCTGCTGAAATTAGAGGCCTAATCCTATAGTTATGTTATGGCCGAATCTATGCAAGGTGTTGGATTCGTAACTCTTCTTGGAAGCCAACGTTAGGGGATATCTCAAAACTTCCGGGATTTTGATCAAGCAAGGTAAGAAGTAACATTCGGCCAAGGGCCACTTTTATAGGTTTGCAATAAAATCGAATCTAACATAAGTCATGTAGGGATTTCGACAACCTTCAAGGGCAGGTGATAAATTCTGGGATTTAAGCAAGCAAGGTAAGGGAGTTGTAGTATTCAGCCAAAGGCCATATTATTTTTAAGGGTTGGCCGATTCTAACTGTGGTATTTTAGGAGGAGTTCGACAGAGATAAAGGGAGGAGTCTTCGGGATTCAGATCTATTTTGGTAAGAGTATTCAGTTAAGTTATAGATGTGATTCGTTTAGATTTTTACATATCGATTAACCGGGTTTCTGATTAAGTGATAATTCGATGGATGTGGGTACCAGTGGAGGAGAGAAAGGGGTAGTCCCTACCCCTAGATTCAAGAAACGCTCAGTTTCTGCAATACGTGATTGGCCACCGGGGTGTGGGCTAGCTTCAGAAATGGACAAGCAAATTGCTGTGATCCCTGCAAGCGAAAGTGTCAGTGAGATCGAAAGTGTTGTTCTCAGTGTTTTCAGGTGTGTAACCCCACACTAATTCTCGATAGACTAATAATAATAATGTTAAATATGTGTTAATAAGGTTATGAGTAATCATGGCTAGGGGTACCATTCAATGGTACAGTCCGTTCAGGTATGTTGCATCTAACACTCTGTTATTAGTGTTTACAAGTATTTGTATGAATGCATGTGAGTTTCGATATGGGCCTGAGATTAGTCATATAGCATGATACTTTTCTATTATGTATGTTGCATGGGCACGAGGGTTATAATGAAAAGGGGAAGTGTTCCGGTGGTTTTACCACATTATCCGGTGGCTTATGTCACCAACTTTTCTTCATTTTAATATTAAACTATCAATTTAATCCACCAAACATCACCAACTTTGACCAACTTGGTCAATTCTTGTCCCCTAGGGTAGTCTATGGCTGGCCAAGCCTTTTCAAAGGGATAAATTGCCTTTTTAAGACATCAAATTAGTAATGTATGGCTATTTGGTACCTTTATCTTATAGGATGGAACTTTCGCACTTTATGTGATTTAGTCTTTTTTCCCGATTAAACATGAAATCACTAAAATTAGAGTACCAAAATTCTCATGTACATATACTATCATGCTCTGACTCATAAAATGACATAAAAATAAATTTCTCTAGTATCGGATTAGTGATCTCGAGATCACTATTTTGACTAGCCCCTAAATCGGGCTGTTACACAGTGTGGCGCACACAGCCTAAACACACGCCTGTGTGTCTACCCGTGTGGACAAAACAAGCCTTTTTGCCACCGTTCCATGCACCAACCTACACAAAAAAACATAGCACCAATCAAAGCATTTCCATACAACCAATTCAACCAAAAACAAGATATCAATATATCTTTCACATGCAATTTCCAATTACATACAACATCTCAAACTTATCATCTCAAACCATGCAAAGTCCACATCCATGAAAGACATCATCATATGCATATATACTTAACCAATACTAGCCAATTTCAAATGGCCATTTACAAAATAAATTATCAACTATTGAAGCCATCACTTATGGCCAAATCAATTATAACACATAACAAAAAGACCAAGTCCCTATACATGTCATAACTCAAAATGATGTTATCATAGATACCTAAAAGGATAATTTGGTAGTGTGAATGGATCTCCGACCGTCTTCGATCCCTGAGCTGGCTTGGTGACACTATTAGACAAGGGAAAAAGAAAAGGAGTAAGCTTTAAAGCTTAGTAACCTCCTATGCAAATAATGGGCATCATACACACTTTAACATCTATTTAACATAAAGTAAATTAACATAAATGTCATAGTGAATTCATAATCAAGCTTAGCATAGATGTTATTAGAACCCTAACATCATAACTTACTCAATCGAACTAATCCGAGGCTTCATCACATATCGAGCTGATTAAGCATGAGTTTTAGGTACAAACATGTACCAACTTGCAACTTACCATAATCTTTCACATCATACCATAGTCTTTCACAACTTAAAATTTACCGTTAAGTTTCCTGTTGAACCACTTGGAATACTAAAGGATACTCGGGAAATTTCACACACATAGTACTATACCAATGCCATATCCCAGATAGGTCTTACATGGGATTTCATATCGATGCCAATAGCCCAGCTATGGTCTTACAAGAAATCTCATATCGATGCCATATCCCAAATATGGTCTTACAAGTAATCTCAACTAACTCTAATGTCATGACATTTGTATCCTATTTATTCCTAATGTTCAACCGGGATATTTCTCACTTGTCAAAACTGTCAAATTACATTCAAAGAGTAAATTAAAATTCATCCAATACTAAAGAAATTAAAGCATAAATAGCAATGCATTATTTACATATGAACTTATCTCGGTACAAAAATAGTAGGAATAGGACCTAATCGTCAAATACATTATTTTTCCCCCGATCTAGGTCCGAACCTCGTTTCTCTTGATAATCAAGCTTGAAAGTTGAACAAAACCCTAGCTATGGTGTCTTCTAAGATGGATAAGATTTTAGCTTGATTTTCCCTTTTTATTCTTTTATTTTCCAAATGACCAAAATGCCCTTCACTTAAAACTTTGAAATTTGATCTCACCGTGTCCATTTTTGTCCACTATCTTCACAAATGGTCTATTTACCATCTAAGAACCTTCAGTTTAAGATTTCATAGAAATTAGACACCTTTAGCATGTAGAACTCAACTTGCACTTTTTACAATTTAATCCTTTTGACTAAATTAAGTGCCCAAACGTCAAAATTTTCGATCGAAATTTTCACGAAATAATTCCGTGAAACTGTAGACCATAAAAATATAATAAAAATGAACATTACTGTGTCAAATTTTTGGTCTCAAAACCACTGTTTCGACTAGGCCCAAAATCGGACTGTTACAACTCTGCCCCCTTAGGGATCTTCGTCCCCGAAAATCTTACCAGAGAATAGGTTTGGGTACTATTTTCTCATAGCTTCCTCAGGTTCCCACATAGCCTCTTCGACTCTGTGTCATTGCCATAAAACTTTCACTAGGGCTATACTCTTAGTTCTTAACTATTTAACTTCCCAAGCCAAAATCTTAATCGCTTCTTCACCAAAAGTCATATCAGGTCGAATCTCCACCTCTGTCGGAGAAATCACATGTGAAGAATCTTATCGATAATGTCACAACATAGACACATGAAACACGTTATGTATTCTTTCCAACTCTATCGGTAAAGCTAACCGACATGCTACTGGCCCTATTCTTTCAATAACTTCATACGGCCCAAGGAAACGTGGACTCAACTTGCCTTTACGGCCAAATCTTAGAATCTTCTTCCACAGAGATACTTGTAGAAAGACTTTGTCACTAACCTAAAATTCAATATCTTTTCTTTTCAAGTCTACATATGACTTTTGTCGATCTGAAGTGGCTTTCAAGCAATCTCGAATTACCTTTACCTTTTCTTTGGTTTCCTTAACCAAATCAACCCCGTGAATCTGTTTCTCGTTAGGCTCAGTCCAATACAAAGGTGTTCAGCACTTGCGGCCATACAATGCCTCATAACGTGCCATCTTTCTACTCAACTAATGGTTGTTGTTATAGGAAAATTTGACCAATGGTAGATATTTTTCCCAACTACCCTCAAATTCTAAAGCACAGCATCGAAGCATATCTTCAAGTATTTGAATTACCCTTTTGGATTGACCGTCGGTCTGTGGATGAAATGTAATACTAAAATTCAATTTTTTATCCAAAGCCTCTACTAGCTTCTTCCAAAATCTCAAAGTGAACCTCAGATCTCTATCCGAAATAATCGAAGTAGGCACCCCGTGCAGTCTTACAATCTTAGAAATGTACAACTAAGCTAGCTTATCAAGTGAATAATTGGTACCTACCGGAATAAAATGAGCCGATTTTGTCAATCTATCAACAACGACCCAAACGTCATCTTTCTTTTTCAGGGTCAGAGGTAATCCAGTTACGAAATCCATCGTAATTTTGTGTCATTTTCATTCGGGTACCATCACTGGCTGAAGTAAACCCAAAGGTACTTGGTGCTCAGCTTTTACTTGTTGACAAATCAAACATTTCAAACAAACTCAGAGATATCTCTTTTCATACCAGACCACCAATACAATTTCTTCAAATCATTATACATTTTCGTACTACCCGAATGCACAGATAAACAACCATTATGCCCCTCATGAAGAATTTTCTGAATAAGTTCATCATTTTTCAATACACAAACTCTACCTCAAAAAATCAAATAATCATCGGATCTGACATGAAAATCTGAATCACTAATCAATTCACAATGAGCTTTTTTGGCTTACAAATCACGGTCACATTTCTGAGCTTCACAAATTTGTTGAAGAAATAACCGTCTAGCTCTCAATTTAGCTATAATCAAATTATTATCAGACAATGTTAACCTCGTGTTCATTGCTCTCAAGGCAAACAAGGATTTTCTACTTAGGGCATCCGTGACTACATTCGCCTTACCCTAGTGATAATCAATCACCAACTCATAATCTTTCAGTAACTCAAGCCATCTTCGTTGCTGCAAATTTAAGTCTTTTTGAGTCATCAAAGATTTCAAACTCTTGTGATCCGTAAAAACATGGCATTTCTCACCGTACAAATGATGTCTCCACGATTTTAGAGTTATGACAATGGCGGCTAACTCCAAATCATGCATCGGGTAATTCTTCTCATGTGGCTTCAATTGTCTCGAGGCATAGGCCATTACTTTGCCCTCTTGCATCAACACACATCCCAATCTATTTAGTGACGCGTCGCTATAAATCACAAACTCTTTTCCCGGTTCAGGTTGCTCTAAAATCGTGCCTCAATCAATAAAGCCTTCAACTTCTCAAAACTTTGCTGAAATTTTTCAGACCATACAAATTTGACATCTTTTTGCAACAACTTAGTCATAGAGGTAGCAATCATCAAAAAACCTTTGACGAACCCGGCTGTAGTAATCGGCTAAGCCCAAAAAGCGTCTAACTTCAGATACATTCCTTGGCAGTTTCCAATCAACTATTACCGAAATCTTACCTCGACCAACCCGAATACCATCACCTGAGAAAATATGTCCTAAAAATCTAACTTCTCAGAGCCAAAACTCACTTTTACTGAACTTAACATACAACTTCTTATCTCTCAAAGTCTGCAAAATAGTTCTCAAGTGTTCGGCATGCTCAGACTCATTACGAGAATAAATCAGTATGCCATCAATAAAAACAATTACAAACTTGTCTAAGTATGGTCTAAAGATTCGATTCATTAGGTCCATAAAAAATTGCAGGAGCATTCGTCAGTCCAAAAGGCATGACAAGAAATTCATAGTGTCCGTTCCTTATTCTGAAAGCGATTTTTGGCACATCCGACTCTTTTACTCTCAATTGATAGTAACCAGATCTCAAATCTATCTTCGAGAACATTGTCGCTCCTTTCAGTTGGTCAAATAAATCATCAATCCTTAGCAAAGGATACTTGTTCTTAATGGTTACCTTATTGAGTTGTCGATAATATATACAAAGTCTCATAGACCCATCCTTCTTCTTTACGAACAACACTGAAGCACCCCAGGGAGAATAACTTGGTCTTACAATGTAACAACCCAATTTTAGCTAAATCAGAATAGTGGTTTCGGAACCACAAATCTGATTTCAGAAAATTATTTTAATATTATTTTATATAGTTACAATATGATAGCATGTATGTCTGAAAGTTTTGTGATTTAATTTTATCGTTTGAATTGTTAATTTGAGAAAAAGGACTTAATCGCTTAAAATGCAAAAGTGGCATTCTATATGTTAAATGTGTTTAATTGCTATGATTTATTAAATGAAAGGTCCTTATGATGTTATTAGACCATTGATAGTGGAATTTGACACAAATGGGCATTAAATGGATGTTTTTAATGGTTTTTAACTAAGGTTAATTCCGTAATTAATTAAAATAATGTATATTAATTAAAACAAAACAAAATTAAGCTTTATTTCATCTTTCTTTGGTCGAATATGGTGGAAGAAGAAAACATTTAGTTCATTTTAGGGTTTGGTCAATTGGAAGCTTAATTGGCAAGTGTTTTTAGCTTAATTTTTGATGATTTTTACGTTTTTAATATCGTTGCTTTGTATTCTAGCTAGCCCATGCCTTAATTTTTGAAGTTGTCAATTTTTTTGTGAAGTTCCATTGATGAATGCTTGAGCCTTTTAATGTTTGATGATGAAAAATGAATATTTGTTGATAGTTACACAAGTTTTGTTAAATGATTTTTGATTAAAATGTCAAATAGGGATTTAATTGTGAAAATGTGAAAATGTGTGGTTAAATGTGTGAATAAATGATAAATATGGGCTGATGTATGCTCTAGGAAAATTCAGCTAGCATGTATTTGAATTAAATTGTGTGAATTTTGTGTATTTATGAAATAGGGACTAAATTGTAAAAATATGGAACTTTAGGGGCTAAAGTGTAAAAAGGCCCAAATATGTGTTTGTGGACTGAATTGAGAGATTTAATGAATAAAAGAGTTATTTTGAATGTATATAGATGAAGAACGAAAGAAATCAGATTTAGATTGGGGAAAATCAAAAGTTATTGAATAGTCGATCTAGTCCGTTTATCCCGAATACAAGGTAAGTTCATATGCAAATAACTGTCTTTAAATTTAATTATATATGTTTAATTTTCATTGAACTGCCATAAATGTTGAAGGATCAAACACGAGCAATAATCGACAGGGTTAAAATATCCGAAAGTCCCGTACGAACCTTAGGAATAGTGTAGGATACGAATGTCATGACATTAGGATTACCGAGATGTGATTACGTGTAAGACCATGTCTGGGACATTGGCATCGTTATATGATTTCATATAAGACCCTGTCTGGGGCAGTGGCATCAATATGTGATAACATGTAAGACCATATTCGGGATATGGCATTGTACGAGTTATATGTGATTTCTGAGTATCCTTAACGATTCTGAATGGTTCAACGGGCAAAGTCAAACCAAGAAAGAATGTGTGAATGAGTTAAGTGACTCAGGTACATATGAGATTCATATGATTATTGAAAAGGGAAGTATTTGATGAATTCTTTTATGAATTTGAATATGTGTTCAATGGGAAAGGTTTGTCAGCTTTTATATGCTTATTCATGATTTGCCTATTAATGAAAATGATATTGATTCATGTGGTAATTTTATTTGTATATGTCTTACTAAGCTTTTAAAGCTCCCGTTGTGTGTTCTTTCCTTATTTTATATATAATCGAAGCTAGCTCGGACTCAAGGATCATTAGGAACATCATCACACTATCGAATAACTTGTTGGTACTTTTGATGCTTTGTAAATATGGTATATGGCATGTATAGGCTAGTATTAAGATGTTATGTTTTGAGTTATGATATTAGCCATGAGATTTGGCTTATAAATAATGTAAATGTGGGTGTATAATTAGCCATTGGAGTTGGCTAAATTTATGAATTTGATAAGTGATATGTGATGTATATATGGCATTGTGTTTTGGCATGTTTGGTATGGTTGCAGATAAAATGGCATGTTGTGGCTTGATTTTAATATGATGATTTGGTATGTTTTATGACATGAATTAGTTGATAAGATGATGAGAAAAATGCATAGAGAAGATAGGTGAAATTGTTGGTAATGGCATATTGTTTTAGTATGTTTTGGATTATGATTTGAGTAGTAAAATGATGGATTTTAAATGGCATGACTTGTATATGAAATAACATGTTTTGGTTGCCTATAAATGTGTTGAAATGGTATTATTTTGGTTGTTTAGGTGAGCATGAGAAAGGGTGGCAAATTGGCCTTGCAAATGGCCTATTCTTGTCCACACGGGCAGAGACACGGGCATGTTTCTCAGTCGTGTGCGACACACGGTCATGATAGACAACTGTGTGTCCCCTGGTGTTGAAATTGAATTGAAGTCAGTATGCTCCACACGGCCTCACACACAGGCGTGTGACCGGCCGTGTGGCACAAGTTAATATACCCCACTAAATAGAACGTGAGCGTGTATGGAGCCGTTTGAGGCACACGGCATGTTCACACGGGAGTGTGACCCTTATATGTTTGAAAAATTCCTAAATTTTCAAGAATTTTCGTAAGTTATCGGTTTAGTCCCGAACCACTTATAAGGCATGTTTAAGGCCTCGTAGGCCCTTATAAGGGACAATGTGATTATGATTGAATGGTGTTTGAGAATAGATGCATAAATGTATATTGTATGTTGTGATTTGATCGGTAATGCCTCGTAACCCTATTTCGGCGACAAATACGGGTTAGGGTGTAACATTTATTGGTATCAGAGCTACAGTTTAGTTGATTCTAGGACTAACGTAGCATGTGTGAGAGTCTAGCTATACATGCCATATATACTCTGCGATAGTGTGATGATTCCTGACAGCTTAAATTGTGTTTTAGTATAGTAATGGATCCCAAAAGAGCTGTAGCTGACGATGTAATGAGTAACACGCTCGCTCCTGTTCACATGGCAACCCAATCTGACTCTAGACTTGTAACTAGTAGCCACGAGGGAGAGGCTAAACAAGCCTTCTTCCAAATGATGAGTGAGTGGTTCACGGAGTTCATTCGAACGAATCCGGCTGCTCAACAACCTTCACCCCTTTAACAGCCCGATTTGGGGCCTAGTCGAAATAGTGGTTGCAAGACCACAAATCTGAATTAGAAATATGTATTTTAGGATTTTTATGAGGCTTATGAGGTGTTTGCATGACTATGTGAAAATTTCATGAAGAAATTTTATTATTTAGTGATCAATTTGTCCATTAGGACTAAATTGCAAAGATTAAAAAATATGAGATTCTAGAATATTTAAGTATGAAATAGAATTATAAAAATTACTAGAGGTCCTTATTTAGCAATTAGACCATTAAATGTCAAGATAGACAAAAATGGACATGGGAAGGAAAAATCTCAAGAAAGGACCTTAATGGCATTTTAGTCATTTGGTTAATTAATGAATTAAAAAGGGAAAAATAAGTCAAAATCTTGTCCATCTTCTTCCTCTAAGTACCGAAATTTTCAAGGAGACATAGCTAAGGTTTCTTCAACTCCCGTTTTTAATGTTCTTCGTATTTTTGATATATGCGTAGCTCGATTTAGCTATTTCTAGCTATATTTTGAGCTAGGGTTTATGTTTAAAAATTTACTCATGTATGACATGCATGTATTTCGATGTTTTATGGAAGAATATGAAAGTCTGATGTATGATAAACATCTTTTTTCTAAGTGATTTTCATGAAAAATGCATAAAATGACCAAATTGTAAAAGTTATAAAAATGGTCATACATGGGTGAAATAGTGAAAATTGGGGGCTGTTTTAGTTAAGAAAATAATTTGGCTAGGCTTAAAATACAAGAAAGTTGAATAAAAATCATTTTACGAGCCTAGAGGTGTAATTATGAGAAAGTTTAAGGGTAAAATCGTAATTTTTCCAAAGTATTATTCATGAGTCAATTCAGTCAATGTGAGTATGAAACAAGTGAAATTGTTATTATAGATCAAGAAACACAAAGCCCGGACCGAAACTGAGGCAAGAACAAAGTGTTAGACTAAATCGAACATCTACACCTATTTTGAGTACTGAGGTAAGTTTGTATGAAATTAAAGTTTCATAATGTTTTATACTTTGAATTGTTTGATATTATGATAATGAATATCATTTCGTGAAAATCTACTAATGATGCTTCAATGAGAAAATGAAGAGAATATGTTAAGTTGAAGTCCCGGTTGAGGATTTGGAATAAGGAGATACATATGTCATAACATAAGAAAAGGAAGGTCCCACATAAAACCATGTCTGGGACATGGCATCGGAACCGAATGTAGATCCCATATAAGACCATGTTTGGGACATGGCATCGACATTGAATAAGGAAGGTCCCGTGTGAGACCATTTATGGGAGATGGCTTCGGCACTAAAAGAAGATCTCGTGTAAGACCATGTATGGGACATGGTATCGACATCTATGTACGATCTCATATAAGACAATGTCTGGGACATGGCATCGACATCGAGTTAAGAGATCCCGTGTAAGACCATATTTGGGATATGGCATCGGCATCAAAAGGTGATCCCATGTAAGACCATATCTGGGATATGGCATTGGCATCGTGATACATGTATAATGAGATTGAGTATCCTCTGATATTCTGAGTAGTTCAACAGGCAAAAGAGCTAAGTATGTAAAGATGATAAAGAGCTAAGTCATACAAGGATGACAAAGAGTTCCATTTAAGTTAAGGATGATAATGACTAAAGTTTATGTTCAATTTAGCATAAATATTAAATTATGTGATGAAGTGATACAGGTACCATGAGTAAAACACAAGTTATGAAACCATAATGTGATATGCGATGGGTAAGAGTAAGTATGAGTAAGTATGCCTAAGCACTTGAGAACTTGTGTTGTTATTGTTCTATGAGATGAATGGATTTTACCATGAGTACTTATGTTGCTATATTTATTCATGAAGACGTACTAAACTATATGCTTACCCCTCTCTTTTCTTTTTTCCCTGTAATATCGCCAAGGTAGCTCGAGGATCATAGAACGTCAGAGCTCGGATCGCACTACCAATCATTCTTTTGGGTATAGTAAAGTTGTTTTATTTTGGGTATGGCATGTATAAGAACTTGGTCATTTTGCGTTATGTCATATTTGGAAGCCAAAGTGTTGGCTAGTAAAGTTACTCCTTCATTTTGTAAAAGGCCATTAGAAATTGGCCAATATTTGTCAAGTTACATATTTTTAATGATGATGAGTTTTATGAGGTGAAAATTCATGCAATTGATGGAGTAAAATATGAAGTGTATGAATGGTTATTTAGTGACTCTTCATGCTTGTGCTGGTATTTGTGTGTTTATGTTTCAGGGTGGCAATTGGATTGGAAAATAGCCTTTTAATTGTCCACACGGGTAGACACACGGGTATGTGTCTAGGCCGTGTGTGACACACGGTCAGCCCCATGGGTGTGTTAATAGGCCGTGTGTCCCCTGTATCCAATTGTGAGAATTCAATTTATCACATGGGCTAGCACACGGGCGTGTGCCTAGGCCGTGTGCCCCTTAAGAGGTTGCTGATGTCATAAACTGAATACCCATGTTTTCACACACGTGTGAGGACACAAGCGTGCCTAGGCCATGTGAGGGACACGGGCCAAGGACACGTGCGTGTGTCCGGCCGTGTAAAAACCCCTATAGTTTCGAAATGGAAAATAAAGTCCACACGGGCTAAGGACATGGGCGTGTGGACCACACGGCCTACCCACACGGCGTGTGGCCCTGTTTAGACAATAATTTTCTAAGGTCGCAAAAGTTTGTAGTTCCGAAACCTTTAGTATGTATGTTTAGAGCCTCATATGCCCATTATAAGGATGTTATGTACATGAATGAAAAGTTTTAATTTGAAATGAAATTTTATAGCCCAATGTTGTTTTTTAAGCAAGTTGAGTCCGGTAATACCTTGTACCCGGTTTCGGCGTTGAACACGGGTAAGGGTTGTTATGTTTAGTGGTATCAGAGCTAGGTTCAGTCGATTCTCGAACTAATGTAGCTTATGCATGAGTCTAGCTATACATGCCATACACATGAGTATTTACATAATGATAGTGTGACGACTCTTGACGGTTTAAATTGTGTTTTCATATAGTAAATGGATCCCGATAGAGCTGTGGCAGATTACATAGAAAGTAACGCGCCGGCTCCCGCTGAAGGGACGATGCCAAATGAAAATGAGAATAGACCTACGACTGTAAGTTAGAGAGGAGGAGAAGAGGCTAGAGTAGCCTTTCTCCACATGATGAATGCATGGTATACGGAGTTTGTTCTTGCGAACCCAAATACACAACTCTCTCCACCCCTGCCTACCCCTCAACCGACCCCTGTAGCTCCCCAAGTGGTAGAAGTGGTAAGAAGAGAAAAGCCTTTGGTTGATAGAATCCGAAAACAAGGGGCCGAGGAATTTCGAGCTAGTAAAGATGATGATCCAGAAAGAGCAAAATTCTGGCTTGAAAATACCATCAGGGTATTTGATGAGTTATCTTGCACACCTAAAGAATGCATGAAATGTGTAGTTTCTCTCTTGAGAGATTCAGCTTATCAGTGGTGGAATACCCTTGTTTCGGTTGTATCAAAGGAAAGGATCACATGGGAGTTTTTCCAAGAAGAATTCCAGAAGAAGTACATTAGCCAAAGATTTATTAATTAGAAAAGAAAAGAATTCCTTGAACTGAAACAAGGTAGAATGAGAGTAACTGAATATATACGTGAATTTGTAAGGCTCAGCAAGTACGCTTAGGAGTGTGTATCCTGTAAAGCCATCATGTGTAAGAGGTTTGAGGATGGATTAAATGAAGATATCTGATTATTTATTGGTGTCCTAGAATTGAAGGAATTTGTTGTGCTAATGGACAGGGCTTGTAAAGCTGAGGACTTGGTTAAAGAGAAAATAAAAGATGAGATGGAGTCTCGTGACTCAAGAAAGAGACAGATGAACAAGTCATTTCAATCTTCATCGAATAAGTCAAGAGACTTCCCTATCCGATCAGCTACTTCAGTCGAGCTTTCAAACAGAAGTAAGAGTAAATAGTACTCGGGGATTAAAGCTCAGACTACCTCAGTTGCTACTGTTGGGAGCACTCGACCTAATAGACTGGAATGTCCACAGTGTGGTGGACGTCATCCCGGTGAGTGCTGAGCCCATGAGAGAGCCTGTTTTAAGTGTGGTTCCCAAGATCATTTTATTAGAGAATGCCCTGAGATGGTTGAAAAAAAAAAGAGGAAATTCAGAGTGCAAGATCAGGAAGCACTAATAGAGGGAGACAATAGAGAAACCTGGGAAGTGGAACGAGTAGTAAGAGTACACCCAGAGAGCAGGCTGCAAGATTTGAGGGTAGAGCGCCTGTAATGACTTACGCCATCCGCGCTTGCGAAGAGGCGTCATCCCCTGATATAATTACGGGTACATTTTCTCTTCATGATACTAATGTCGTTGCTTTAATTAATCCGGGGTTTACCCATTCATACATTTGCATGAAAATAGTATCTAGCATGAGCATGCCTGTTGAGTCTACAGAGTTTGTGATAAAAGTGTCAAATCCCTTAGGCAAATGTGTACTAGTTGATAAGGCATGCAAAGATTTCCCATTGATGATTAGAGATCATTATTTTAAGGAAAATCTCATGCTATTTCCATTTGATGAATTCGATATAATTCTTGGTATGGACTGGTTAACCACTCATGATATGAAAGTAAATTGTGGAAAGAAATACATTAAATTGAGATGTTAAAATAGGGACACTTTTCGTATTGAACCAGATGAACAGGACATATCACTTGTAGTGATCTCTTATATGTCTACCCAGAGGTATGTACGAAAGGGATATCAAGCATATCTTGCTTTTTTTATGAACGCTAAAGAGACTGAGTTAAGAATTAAATCAGTGCCGATAGTATATGAGTATCCAGATGTATTCCCAGAAGAATTACCAGGGTTGCCTCCGGTTAGAGAGGTTGAGTTTGGCATTGAGTTAACTCCTGGTACTGCACCTATATCGATTGCTCCATACAGAATGGCTCCAACTGAGTTGAAGGAATTGAAGGCACAGTTGCAGGAGTTGACGGACAAAGGCTTTGCAAGACCAAGTTATTCTCCGTGGGGTGCTCTAATGCTATTTTTGAAAAAGAAATATGGTTCCATGAGATTATGCATAGATTATCGGCAGTTTAATAAGGTAACAGTGAAGAACAAGTACCCATTGCGAAGAATCTCTATTTGATCAATTGAAGGGAGCCACTGTGTTCTCCAAGATAGACATGAGGTCCGGTTATAACCAATTGAGGGTAAAAGACTCAGATGTGCCGAAAACTGCATTTCGGACGAGGTATGGGCACTACGAATTTTTAGTTATGCGTTTTGGTTTAACAAATGCCCCTGCTGTGTTTATGGATTTAATGAACCGTATCTTTCGGCCATACTTTGATAAATTTGTAGTGGTTTTTATTGATGATATACTGATATATTCTCGTGATGAGAATAAGCATGCCGAGCACTTGAGGATGGTTTTACAAATTTTATAAGATAATCAGTTGTACGCCAAGTTTAGCAAAAGTGAGTTTTGGCTCAAAGATGTTGGTTTTTTTGGGCACATTGTCTCGGGAGATGGAATCCGAGTTGACCCAAGTAAGATTTCAGCTATTGCTGATTGGAAACCGCCAAAGAATGTATCAGAGGTTAGAAGTTTTCTGGGCGCAGTTGGCTATTACAGACGGTTTTTCAAGGGATTTTCCATGATAGCGACTCTAATGACGAGATTGTTACAAAAAGATGTGAAGTTTGAATGGACAGAAAAGTGTCAGCAGAGTTTTGAGAAACTAAAGGCATTAGCTGAGGCTTCAGTCCTAGTGCAACTTGAACTAGGGAAAGAATTTGTGATTTATAGTGATGCATCCTTAAATGGATTGGGCTATGTACTTATGCAAGAAGGCAAGGTGATAGCGTATGCTTCTAGATAGTTAAAGCCACACGAGAAGAATTACCCGACATATGATTTAGAGTTGGCTGCCATTGTGTTTGCATTGAAGATATGGAGACACCATTTGTATGGTGAAAGATGTCAGATATTCACTGATCACAAAATTTTAAAGTACTTGATGACTAAGAAGGAATTGAACTTATGGCAACAAAGATGGTTAGAGCTGATAAAGGATTATGAGCTAGTCATTGACTACCACCCAGGAAAGGCGAATGTGGTCGCCGATGCTTTGAGTAGAAAATCCCTAATTGCATTAAGGGCTTTGAATACTCTGGTGACTTTGTCAAAGGATGGCTCTATTCTAGCTGAGTTGAGGGCTAGATTGATGTTCCTTCAAGAGATTTATGAGGCTTAGAAAGATGACAATGACTTGTAAGCCAAAAGAGTTCAGTACGAGTCGGGTGTTGAGTCTGAGATCCCGATGGATGTTTGATGTTCAGAGACAAAGTCTGTGTACTCAGAAAAGATGAGTTCATTTGGAAAGTTTTGCAAGTGGCACATAGTGGATGCCTATCTGTACATTCGAGTAGCACCAAAATGTATAACGACTTGAAGAAATGGTATTGATGGCCGAGTATGAAGAAAGACATCTCAGAGTTTGTGTTGAAATGCTTAATTTGTCAGCAACTGAAAGCTGAACACTAATTACCTTTGGGTTTGCTTCAACCTATTACGGTTCCTGAGTAGAAATGGGACCGTGTTGCTATGGATTTTGTAACGGGCTTGCCGTTGACACCGAGTAAGAAAGATGTCGTATGGGTTGTGATAGACTTACAAAGCCAGCCCACTTCATACCGGCATGTGTTGATTATTCGCTTGAAAAGTTGACAGACTTGTATGTTTCTGAGATTGTGAGTCTACATGGAGTGCCTTTGTCGATTATATCAGATAGAGATCCGAGATTCACATCCCGATTTTGGAAAAAGTTGCAAGAAGCTTTGGACACAAAGATGAGTTTTAGTACGACTTTTCACCCCCAAACCGACTGGCAGTCGGAGAGGTTGATACAAATACTTGAGGATATGCTTCGATGTTGTGTTCTTGAGTTTCAGGGTAGCTAGAAAACGTACCTATCGTTGGTAGAGTTTACATACAATAATAGTTTTCAGTCAAGTTTGAAAATGGCGCCTTACGAGGCTTTGTATTGGCGAAAGTGTCGAACGCCTTTGTATTGGACCAAACTCAAGGAAAATCAGATTCACGGGGTCGATCTGGTTAGAGAAACTGAAGAGAAGGTGAAAATAATCTGTGATTGTTTAAAAGCTACTTCTGATAGACAAAAGTCCTACTCGGATTTGAAACGAAAAGAGATTGAGTTTCAAGTTGGAGATAAGGTATTCTTAAAAGTGTCACCATGGAAAAAAGTTCTTAAATTTGGCTGGAAAGGCAAATTGAGTCCGCATTTTATCGGACTGTATGAGATCACCGAGAGGATAGGGCCGGTGGTCTATCGGTTGGATTTTCCATCTGAATTGGAAAAGATTTAGGATGTATTCCACGTGTTAATGTTACGTCGTTACCGATCAAACCTTTCGTGTGTGATTGCATCGATAGAGTTTGAAATACAACCCGACATGACTTATGGCGAAAAACCAGTTAAGATTTGGCACGAGAAGTTAAACAATTAAGAAATAAAAGTATAGCTCTTCTGAAAGTATTGTGGCAAAGACATGGGGTAGATGAGGCTACACGGGAGCCCAAGGAGGCCATGAGAAACCAGTACCCAAACTTTTTTATTGGAAAGATTTTCGGGGACGAAAATCCCTAAGGGGGAGAATTGTAATAGCCCGATTTGGGGCCTAGTCAATAGTGGTTGCGAGACCATAAATTTGAAGTAGAAATGTATTTTATGATTTTTTTTATGAGGCTTATGAGGTGTTTGCATGATTGTGTGAAAATTTCATGAAGAAATTTTATTATTTAGTGATCAATTTGTCCATTAGGACTAAATTGCAAAGATTAGAAAATATGAGATTCTAGAATATTTAAGTATGAAATAGAATTTTAAAAATTACTAGAGATCCTTATTTAGCAATTAGACCATTAAATGTCAAGATGGACAAAAATGGACATGGGAAGGAAAAATCTCAAGAAAGTGCCTTAAGGGCATTTTAGTCATTTGGTTAATTAATGAATTAAAAAGGCAAAAATAAGTCAAAATCTTGTCCATCTTCTTCCTCTAAGTGTCAAAATTTGCAAGGAGACATAGCTAGGGTTTCTTCAACTTCCAAGCTTGATAGTAAGTGCATCCTAGCCCCGTTTTTAATGTTCTTCGTATTTTTGACATCCTCATAGCTCGATTTAGCTATTTCTTGCTATATTTGGAGCTACGGTATATGTTAAAAAATTTACCCATGTATGACATGCATGTATTTCGATGTTTTATAGAAGAATATGAAAGTTTGATGTATGATAAACATCTTTTTCTAAATGATTTTCATGAAAAATACATAAAAGGACCAAATAGTAAAAGTTATAAAAATGGTCATACATGAGTGAAATAGTGGAAATTGGGGGTTGTTGTAGTTAAGAAAATAATTCGGCTAGGCTTAAAATACAAGAAAGTTGAATAAAAATCATTTTATGAGCCTAGGGGCAAAAGTGTAATTATGAAAAAGTTTAAAGGCAAAATCATAATTTTTCCAAAGTATGATTCATGAGTCAATTTAGTCAATGTGAGTATTAAACAATTGAAATTGTTATTATAGATCAAGAAGCACGAAGCCTAGACCGAAACCAAGGCAAGAACAAAGTGTTGGACTAAATTGAACATCTACACCTATTTTGAGTACCGAGGTAAGTTTGTTTGAAATTAAATTTCATAATGTTTTTATACATTGAATTGCTTGATATTATGATAATGAATTTCATTTCGTAAAAATTGACTAATGATGCTTCGAGGAGAAAATGAGAATATGTTAAGTTAAAGTCCCGATTGAGGATTCGGGATAACAAGGATACATATGACATAAAATGAGAAAAAGAAGGTCCCGTATAAGACCATGTCTGGGACATGGCATCAGCACCAAATTTAGATCCCGTATACGACCATGTCCGAGACATGGCATCGGCATCGGCATCGAATAAGGAAGGTCCTGTTTGAGACCATGTCTAGGACATGGCTTCAGCACCAAAGGAAGATCTCGTGTAAGACCATGTCTGGGACATGGCATCGACATCTATGTACTATCTCGTGTAAGACCACGTCTGGGACATGGCATCGACATCGAGTTAAGAGATCCCGTGTAAGACCATATCTGGGATATGGCATCGGCATCAAGAGGTGATCCCATGTAAGACCATATCTGGGATATGGCATTGGCATCGTGATACATGTGTGATGAGATTAAGTATCTTCTGATATTTCGAGTAGTTCGATGGGCAAAAGACCTAAGTATGTAAAGATGATAAAGAGCTAAGTCATACAAGGATGACAAAGAGTTTTATTTAAATTAAGGATGATAATGACTAAAGTTTACATTCAATTTAGCATAAGTGCTAAATTATGTGACGAAGTGATACAGGTACCATGAGTAAAACACAGGTTATGAAACCATGATGTGGTACGCGATGGGTAAGAGTAAGTATGAGTAAGTATGCCTAAGAACTTGAGAACTTGTGTTGTTATTATTCTATGAGATGAATGGATTTTACCATGAGTACTTATGTTCCTATATTCATGGAGACTTACTAAGTTATATGCTTACCCCTCTCTTTTTTTTCCCTTGTTGTACCGCCAAGCTAGCTCGGAGATCATAGAACGTCGGAGCTCAGATCACACTATCAATCATTCTTTTGGGTATAGTAAAGTTGTTTTATTTTGGGTATGGCCTGTATAGGAACTTGGTCATTTTGCGTTATGTCATATTTGGAAGCCAAAGTGTTGGCTAGTAAAGTTACTCATTCATTTTGTAAATGGCCAGTAGAAATTGGCCAATATTTGTCAAGTTGCATATTTTTAATGATGATGAGTTTTATGAGGTGAAAATTCATGCAATTGATGGAGTAAAATGTAAAGTGTATGAATGGTTATTTAGTGACTCTTCATGCTTGTGTTGGTATTTGTGTGTTTATGTTTCAGGGTGGCAATTGGATTGGAAAATAGCCTTTTAATTGTCCACACAGGTAGACACACGGGCATGTGTCTAGGCCATGTGTGACACACGGTCAGCCCCATGGGAATGTTAATAGGCCGTGTGTCCCCTATATCCAATTGCGAGATTTCGATTCGTCACACGGGCTAGCACACGGGCGTGTGCCTAGGCCGTGTGCCCCTTAAAAGGTTGCTGACATCATAAATAGAATACCTAGGTTTTCTCACATGGGGGAGGACACGAGCGTGTCTAGGCCGTGTGAGGGACACGGGCTAAAGACATGGGCGTGTGTGACCACACGGCCTACCCACACGGGCATGTTCCATTTCACACGGGCGTGTGGCCTTGTTTAGGAAAAAATTTTATAATAGCACAAAAGTTTCCGATTTAGTTCCAAAACCTTTAGTATGTATGTTTAGGGCCTCGTAGGCCCATTATAAGGATGTTATGTATATGAATTAAAAGTTTTAAGTTGAAATTAAATTTTATAGCCTAATGTTGTATGTTTAAGCAAGTTATGTCTGGTAATGCCCCGTACCCAGTTCCGACGTTGAACAGGGGTAAGGGGTGTTACAACCCCCCACCTATTCCTCAACAATTCCCAGTTGTGCCATAAGTGATAGATCTGATTCGATTGAGTAAGCCACCTATTCATAAGATTTGTAAATATGGGGCTAAAGAGTTTCGAGCTAATGTTGATGATAATGTTAAACGAGTTGAGTTCTGGCTCAATAATACAATTTGAGTATTCGATGAGTTATCTTGTACTCTTGATTAATGTAGCAAATGTGTCGTATCTTTGTTAAGAGACACTGCGTATCACTGGAGGAATACATTAGTATCGGTGGTTCAAAAGAACGGGTTACTTGGAAGTTTTTCCAAATCGAATTCCGGAAGAAATATATTATCTAGAGATTCATTGACCAGAAATGCAAAGAGTTTCTCGAGTTAAAATAGGGCCGTATGTTTGTTATTGAGTACGAGCAAGAATTTGTGAGTTTGAGCAGATATGCTCAGCAATGTGTTTCAATTGAAGCTATTATGTGCAAGAGATTTGAAGATAGTTTAAATGAAGACATCAAGCTATTAGTTGGGGTTCTAGAAATTAAAGAGTTTGTGATACTCGTCGAAGGGGCATGTAAAGCTGAATAAGTAGGAAAAGAAAAGAGAAAAGCTGATTTTGAAGTTAGAGACTCCAAAAAGAGATCGACGACTAAATCTTATCAGTCTGTATCAAAGAAATTTTGAGACATTTTCCATCGTTCCAATGCATGATGAGATATTCAAGTAGGGATCGTGAAAAACAACCTGTAAGTTCTAAAGCTCAAGCTACATCTATTGCTAGTGTTGGCAATGTGAGACAAAATCAACCCGAGTGTAGACTTTGTGCAAAATGGCATATCGGTGATTGTAGATTGAATGATCGGGCCTATTTTAAATGTGGATCTTTGGATCATTTCATTCGTAACTGTTTTGAGTTGGCTGAGCAAGATACAGTACAAAACATGAGACCGAGTAACACTGCAGTTAGAGGTAGACCACCCAGAAACACGAGAAATGTGAATGGTAGCCAGAGAGTGACTAAAGATTCTGTTGTAAGGTCAGAGGCCAGAGCACCTGCACGAGCCTACGCTATTCGCGCTCGCGAAGAAGCGTCATCTCCAGATGTTATTACCGGTACTTTTACTCTTTGATACTAATATGATTGCATTGATATATCCAGGATCAACTCATTCGTATATATGTGTGAATTTATTATCCAGTAAGACTTTTCCTGTAGAGTCTACTGAATTTGTGATTAGAGTATCGAACCCTTTAGGCAAGTGTGTTTCGGTTGATAAAGTGTGCAAGAACTCTCCATTGATGATTCGAGATTTTTGTTTTTCAGCTAATCTGATGTTGTTCCCATTTGATTAATTTGATATAATTCTGGGTATGGATTGGCTAATGCTACATGATGCTATAGTAAACTGTAAACGAAAGACGATTGATCTGAGATGTCAGAATAATGAAATTATCCGGATTGAGTCAGATGATTTGAATGGTTTACCAGCAGTGATTTCACCGATCTTAGCTCAAAATATGTGAGAAAGGTTGCGAAGCTTATTTTGCTTATGTGCTTGATACGAAAGTGACTGAAAATAATATTGAATCAGTGCCAGTTATGCGCTAGTATCCAGATGTGTTTCCTGAAGAGTTACCGAGTTTACCACCAATCCGAGATGTTGAGTTTGGCATTGAGTTAATGTCGGGAACTACGCCAATATCAATAGCTCCGTACAGAATGGCCCTGACAGAATTAAAAGAATTGTAAGCTCAGTTGCAAGAGTTGACAGATAAAGGTTTTGCTAGACCGAGTTTCTCTCCCTAGGGTGCACCGGTATTATTTGTGAAAAAGAATAATGGCATGATGAGGATGTGTATAGACTATCGATAGCTAAATAAAGTGACAATCAAGAATAAGTATCCTCTGCCCAGAATAGATGATTTGTTTGATCAATTGAAAGTGTTTTCGAAAATAGATTTGAGATCGGGCTATTACCAGTTGCGAGTTAAAGACTCTGATGTGCCGAAGACTGCATTAGAACGAGATATGGTCACTATAAATTTTTAGTTATGCCTTTCGGACTAACGAATTCACCTGCTGTCTTTATGGACTTAATGAACTGGATTTTCAGACCGTATCTAAATCGATTTGTCGTTATATTCATTGATGACATTTTGATTTACTCACATGATGAATCTGAGCATGCCAAGCATCTGAGAATTGTACTACAGACTCTGCGAGATAAGTAGTTATTTGCAAAGTTTAGCAAATGTGGATTCTGGTTGTGCGAAGTTGGTTTTCTGTGGCATATTGTGTTAGCATCAGGTATTCGAGTCGATCCAAACAAGATTTCTGTAATAATGGATTGGAAGCCTCCGAGAAATGTATCTGAAGCCCGTAGCTTCCTGGGACTCGCCAGCTATTATAGACAATTTGTGAAAGGCTTTTTGATGATTGCGACTCCGATAAGGAAATTACTTCAAAAAGATCTTAAGTTCGAGTGGTCAGATAAATGTCAAAAAAGTTTTGATTAGTTGAAAGATTTATTGATAGAGGTACCAGTGTTAGTTTAGCCTGAATCAAGTAAAGATTTCATAGTGTTCAGTGACGCATTGTTCAATGGTTTGGGTTGTATTTTGATGCAGGAAGGAAAATTTATAACTTATGCCTCAAGACAATTGAAACTGTATGAAAAGAATTACCCGACGCACAATTTGGAGTTAGCAGCTATTGTGTTCACGTTGAAAATTTGGCGTCACTATTTTTTTGGTAAGAAATGCCACATCTATACCGATCACAAGAGTTTGAAATATTTGATGACTCAGAAAGATCTGAATTTGCGACAATGGAGGTGGCTTGAATTACTAAAAGATTATGAGTTAGTGGTCGATTATCATCAAGGAAAGGTTAATGTCGTTGCTGATGCTTTGAGCCAAAAATCCCTATTCGCTCTACGTGTGATGAACACTCAAATAGCTTAGTGTAATGATGGTTCGATTGTGGCCGAGATTAAAGAAAACCATTATTTTTACAACAGATTTGTGAAGCTCAGAAAGTCGATAATGAAATGTTAGCAAAATGAGCCCAATGTGATTCGAACCCTGATTCAGAGTTTCAAGTTGATTCCGATGATTGTTTAAGATTCAGAGGTTGAATATGTGTTCCGAGAAATTCAGAGTTGATCCAGATGATTTTGAATGAAGCACATATTAGTCATTTATTTGTTCATCCGGTAAGTAGGAAAATGTATAATGACTTGAAACAGCTGTATTGGTGGCACGGCATGAAAAGAGATATCTCTGAGTTTGTTTCGAAATGTTTAATCTGTCAGCAAGTCAAAGTTGAGCATCAAGTAGCGTCAAGTTTATTGCAGCCAATCATAATTCCCTAGTGGAAATAGGATAGAGTGACTATGGATTTTGTATCGGGTCTACCCCTGTCTCCGAGAAAGAAAGATGCAATCTGGGTTGTTGTAGACTGATTGACAAAATCACCTCATTTCATTCCTATACGTACAGATTTCTCGCGTGATAAGTTAGCTGAGTTATATATCTCTGAGGTTGTGAGATTGCACGGGGTACCTATTTCCATTATATTGGATAGATATTCGAGGTTCACATCGCGGTTTTGGAAGAAATTGGCTACATTTCAGTACCATGTTTCACCCACAGACGGATGGTCAATCCAAGCGAGTTATTTAGATACTCGAGGATATGTTACATTGTTGCATTCTTGAGTTCGAAGGTACGTGTCAAAAGTATTTGCTGTTGATTGAATTTTCTTATAATAATAGCTTTCAATCAAGTATTAAAATAGCACTGTACGAGGCTCTATACAGACATAAATGTCAAACACCGTTGTACTGGACGGAGCTCAACGAGAGTATGATTCATGGGCTTGATCTAATTAGAGAGACTAGAGAAAAAGTGAAAGTAATTCTTCATAGTTTGAAAAAAGCATCGGAACGACAGAAATCTTACGCGAATTTGAAATGGAAAGATATTGAGTTTTAGATCAGGGATAAAGTATTCTTGAAAGTGTCGCCATTGAAAAAGATATTGCAGTTTGTTCAAAAAGGAAAATTTAGTCCACGATTCATCAAGCCGTATCAGATTATCGAGCGAGTCGAACCAGTTGCTTATCAACTATCTCTGCCGTCTGAGTTAGAGAAAATGCATAATGTGTTTCATGTGTAGATGTTTCGACGATACTGATCCGACCCTTCACACTTCATTTCCCCAACAGAGGTTGAAATTTAGTCTGATATGTCATATGCTGAAGAACCAATTCGAATTTCAGCTCGTGAGATCAAAGAATTTAGAAATAAGAAAATTGTGTTAGTGAAAGTCTTGTGGCATTGACACGGGGTTGAAGAAGCTACGTGGGAACCTGAAGATGCTATGAGAAATCAATACCCAAACCTATTCACTAGTAAGATTTTTGGGAACGGAAATCCCTAAGGGGGGAGAGTTGTAAAAGCCCAGTTTTAGCTAAGTTGGAACAGTGGTTTTGGAACCACAAATCTAATGTTGAAAAATTATTTTAATTTTATTTTTTATGGTTACAGTATGATAGCATGTATATGTGAAAGTTTCGTGATTTAATTTTATCGTTTGAATAGTTAATTTGAGAAAAAGGACTTAATCACGTAAAATGCAAAAGTGGAATTCTATATGTTAAATGTGTTTAATTTCTATGATTTATTAAATGAAAGGTCCTTATGATGTTATTGGACCATTGATAGTGGAATTTGACATAAATGGGCATTAGATGGATGTTTTTAATAGTTTTTAACTAGGGTTAATTTGGTAATTAAATAAAACAATGTATGTTAATTAAAACAAAACAAAAATTAAGATTCATTTCATCTTTCTTTGGACGAATATGGTGGAAGAAGAAAACATTTAGTTCATTTTAGGGTTCGGTCAGTTGGGAGCTTAATTGGTAAGTGTTTTGAGCTCAATTTTTGATGATTTTTACATTTTTGAGATCGTTGCTTTGTATTCTAGCCAGCCCATGCTATAATTTAGGATTACCAAGATGTGATTACGTGTAAGACCATGTTTTGGACATTGGCATCGTTATATGATTTCGTATAAGACCCTATCTGGGAAATTGGCATCTTTATGAGATAACATGTAAGACCATATCCGGGATATGGCATTGTACAAGTTATATGTGATTTTTGAGTATCTTTAACGATTCTGAATGGTTCAATGAGCTAAGTCAAGTCAAGAAAGAGTGTGTTAATGAGTTAAGTGACTCAGGTACATATAAGATTCATGATTTTCCTATTAATGAAAATGATATTGGTTCATGTGGTAATTTTATTTGTATATGGCTTACTAAGCTTTTAAAGCTTACTTTGTGTGTTCTTTCCTTATTTTATAGATAATCAAAGCTAGCTCAGACTCGGGGATCATTAGAAACATCGTCACACTATCGAATAACTTGTTGGTATTTTTGATGATTTGTAAAATGGTATATGGAATGTATAGGCTAGTATTAAGATGCTATGTTTTGAGTTATGATATTAGCCATGAGATTTGGCTCATAAATGATGTAAATGTGGGTGTATATTTGGCCATTTGAGTTGGCTAAATTTATGAATTTGGTAAGTGATATGTGATGTATATATGGCCTTGTATTTTGGCATGTTTTGTATGGTTGAAGATAAAATGGCATGTTGTGGCTTGATTTTAAGATGATGATTTGGTATGTTTTATGACATGAATTAGTTGATAAGATGATGAGAAAAATGCATAGAGAAGATAGGTGAAATTGTTGGTAATGGCATATTGTTTTAGTATGTTTTGGATTATGATTTGAGTAGAAAAATGGATGGATTTTAAATGGCATGATTTGTATATGAAATAGCATGCTTTGGTTTCCTATAAATGTGTTAAAATGGTATTATTTTGGTTGTTTAGGTGAGCATGAGAAAGGGTGGCAAATTGGCCTTGCAAATGGCCTATTCTTGTCCACACGGGCAGAGACATGGGGCGTGTGTCTCAGTCTTGTGCGACACACGGTCATGATACACGACCGTGTGTTCCCTGGTGTTGAAATTGAATTGAAGTCAGTTTGCTCCACACGGGCGTGTGATCGGTCGTGTGGCACAAGTTAGTATACCCCCTAAATAGGACACGGGCGTGTCTGGAGCCAAGTGAGGCACACGACCTATTCACACTGGTGTGTGACCCTAATATGTTTGAAAAATTCCTAAGTTTTTGAGAATTTTCGTAAGTTATCAGTTTAGTCCCAAACCACTTCTAAAGCATGTTTAAGGCCTCATTCTAAGGGACAATGTGATTATGATTTAATGGTCTTTGAGAAAAGATGCATAAATGTATATTATATGTTGTGATTTGATCGGTAATGCCTCGTAACCCTGTTCTGGCAACGGATACAGGTTAGGGTTGTTACACGCAAAACCCTTATCTATCAATTCTTGCTACTGAGTCTTTAACTCTTTCAATTCAGTCGGAGCCATCCTATATGAAGCAATCGATATCGGTGAAATACTGGGAACTAACTCAATACCAAACTCAACTTCTCTAATTGGAGGCAATCCTGGCAACTCCTCTGGAAAAACATCTGAATATTCACACACCACCGGCACCGATTCAATTTTCAATTCAGACTCTTTCGTGTTTAACATATAGGCTAGGTAAGCTTCACAACCTTTTCTTATACATTTCTGGGCTGACATTGAAAAAATCACCACAAGCAATCTATCTGACTCATCTGTCAACCCCAAGAATTTCACCATTTTCACATTTCAATTCAATAACTTTCTGTCTACAATTTACTATAGCATCATGCAATGTCAGCCAATCTATACCTAAAATGTCATCAAACTCATCAAATGGCAACAACATCAAGTCAACCAGAAAACAGTGACCTCTAATTATCAAAGGACATTTCTTACATACTTTGTCAACTAAAACATGCTTGCCTAAAGGGTTTGACATCTTAATCACAAATTCGGTAAACTCAATAGGCAATTTCTTATTATTTACCAAATCCATACAAACATACGAATGAGTAGATCTAGAGTCAATTAATGTAATAACGTCAGTATCATAAAGAGAAAAAATACCAGTAATAACATCGGGAGATGTTGCTTCTTCGCGAGCATGGATGGCATAAGCTCTAGCAGGTGCTCGAGCTTCCGATCTCACCGCGATTTCTTTCGTCACACCTTTACTACTGGTCCATTTCCAGTATTCCTTAGGGATCTTCTTCTAGAAGTAGTATTACTCGGCCTCACACTTTGAAAATTTTCCTTCTCAGCCAATTTAGGACAATCACGGATAAAGTTCTCTTGAGAGCCACACTTGAAACAAGCCCGGTCATTCATCCTACACTCACCGGGATATCTTCTTCCACATTGTTGACATTTAGGTCTGTTAGACTTTACGTTACCCACACTTTCCATCGAAGTAGCTTGAGATTTAAAACCCAAATGTTGTTTCTCACGATCTCTGCACGAATACCATGCTGAAACATTCGAACGAGAATACATCTCTTTCGATTTCTTAGACTGAGATGATAATGACTTACTCATCGGTCTTTTCCTTGAGTCTCTCGCTTCAAGATCAACTTTCCTCTTCTCTTTGTTCAATTCTTTGGCCTTACAAGACTGTTTAATCAATACCACAGACAGTTTCAGCTCTAAGATCCCGACTAACACACGAATATCTTCATCCTTAAATCTTTTGCACATAATAGCCTTCGTAGAAACACACTCTCGAGCGTATTTGCTCTGTCTAAAAAATTCTCGCTCATATTCAGTCACTGTCGTACGACCCTGTTTCAGCTCAAGAAATTCTTTACGTTTCTGGTCGATAAACCGTTGGCTAATATACTTCTTTTGGAACTCCTCTTGAAAGAAGTCTCAGGTGACCCTTTCTCTCGGACCTACTGATACAAGTGTATTCCACCAATGGTATACAGAATCTCTCAAAAGCGAGATAGCACACTTTAAACACTCATCTGGTGTGCAGGACAATTCATCAAATACCCTGATGGAGTTTTTGAGTCAAAACTCGGCTCCCTCGGGATCATCATCCACATTAGCTCGAAATCTTCAGTCCCATACTTTCGAATTTTTTCAACCAGGGTCTTATTCATCCTTACAAAGTCCATACCCTGTGGGGCTACAGGAACCAGTTGAGGAAAGGGTGGGGTGGAGGAGATTGGGCATTCGAATTTGTTCGAACAAATTTCGTATACCACTCAATCATTATATGGAGAAAGGCTTCTCTGCCTCCTTCTCCTTAACTAACCATAGGGGGTCTACTATCAAACAGCACTACCCCTTGAGCAGGAGCCGATGCATTACTTTCGACTTCATTAGCCTTAGCTCGATTGGGATCCATTACTATATGAAAACACAACTTAAAGTTGTCAGGAGTCATCAAACTATCACAGTTCATTTATGGCATGTATAGCTAGACTCTTACACACGCTACGTTAGTCCAAGAATCGACTAAACTGTAGCTCTGATACCACTAAATGTAATGCCCCTTACTTGTATCCAACCCGAAATAGGGTGCGAAGCATTACCAAACTTATTCATAAGCAAACATACAAAATTGAGACATGAATTTCCACCCAAATTTAAAACTTTTCAAAACATTCATATCGTCCCTATTACGAGCCTACGAGGCCCAGAACATGCATCGGAAGTGGTTCGGGACTAAACTGAGGACTTTGAAAACTTTTGGGAAACTTAGAAAAATTTTCATGGAAAGGGGTCACACGCCCGTGAGAGTTCGGGACACGCCCGTGTGACCTTATGACACACTCGTGCTTCAGCCCATGTTCAAATTAGGGGCGTTCTATTTATGATGTCATCATCAAATTGAGGTCACACGGCCAAGTCACATGCCTGTGTGCTTAGGCCATGTGATCGATTAAAATTTTTTAATTTTTTATAAAATAGGTGCAGACTTCACACGGCCAGGGCACACGCCAGTGTTAGAGGCTGTGCCGTCCATACGGCTGAGACACGCGCCTGTGTCTCTGCCCGTGTGCTCATTACTGAGCATTCTGTTTTGCAACAATTAAGGTGCAGAGGACACACAACAGAAACACAAACCCGTAGGCCGTGTGTCACACACGGCCTAGACATACGCTCGTGTGTCTAACCGTGTGGAAAAATATAAGGCTATTTACCAATTCTTTTTGCCACCCTTCCATGCACCAACCTACACAACAAAACATAGCACCAATCCAAGCATATTCATACAACCAATTCAACCACAAATAAGATATCAATATATCTTTCACATGCTATTTCCAATCACATACAACATCTCAAACTTATCATCTTAAACCATGCAAAGTCCACAGCCATGAAAGACATCATCATATGCATATAAACTTAACCAATATTAGCCAATTTCAAATGGCCATTTACAAAATAAATTATCAACTATTAAAGCCATCACTTATGGCCAAATCAATTATGACACATAACAAAAAGACCAAGTCCCTATACATGCCATAACTCAAAATAATGTAATCATGGATACCCAAAAGGATAATTTGATAGTGTGAATGGATCTCCGACCGTCTTCGATCCCCGAGCTGGCTTGGTGACACTATAAGACAAGGGAAAAAGAAAGGGAGTAAGCTTTCAAGCTTAGTAAGTTCCTATACAAATTATAGGCATCATACACACTTTAACATATATTTAACATAAAGTAAATTAACATAAATGTCATTGTGAATTCATAATCAAGCTTAGGAAAAATGTTATTAAAATCCTAACATCATAACTTACTCAATCGAACCAATCTAAGGCTTCATCACATATTGAGCTTAATAAGTACATACCTGTACCAACTTGCAACTTACCATAATCTTTCACATGATACCAGATTCTTTCACAACTTAAACTTTACCGTTAAGTTTCTCGTTGAACCTTACTGTACCAAAGGATATTCGAGAAATTTCACACACATAGTACTATACCAATGTCATATCCCATATATGGCCTTACATGGGATTTCATATCGATGCCAATAGCCCAGTTATGGTCTTACACAAAATCTCATATCAATGCCATATCCCAGATATGGTCTTACACGGAATCTCAACTAACCCTAATTTCATGACATTTGTATCCTATTTATTCCTAAGGTTCAACTGGAATATTTCTCACTTGTCGAAACTTTGTCAAATTAGATTCAAAGAGTAACTCACAATTCATGCAATACTAAAGCAATTAAAGCATAAATAATGATGCATTATCTACATACAAACTTACCTCGGTACAAAAATAGTAGGAATAGGACCTAATCGTCAAATACTTCATTTTTCCCTCGATCTAGGTCTGAACCTCGTTTCTCTTGATAATCAAGCTTGGAAGTTGAAGAAAACCCTAGTTATGGTGTCTTCTAATTTTCGGCACTTGGAGGGAGAAGATGGACAAGATTTTAGCTTGATTTTCCCATTTTATTCTTTTATTTACCAAATGACCAAAATGCCCTTCACTTAAAACTTTAAAATTTTATCTCATCATGTCCATTTTTGTCTGCAATCTTAACAAATGGTATAATTACCATGTAAGGACCTTTAATTTAAAATTTCATAGAAATTAGACACCTCTAGAATGTAGAACTCAACTTTTGTACTTTTTACAATTTAGTCCTTTTGACTAAATTGAGTGCCCAAACGTCAATATTTTCGAACGAAATTTTCACAAAATCATTCTGTGAAACTGTAGACCATAAAAATATAATAAAAATGAACTTTGTTGTGTCAAATTTGTGGTCTTGAAACCACTGTTCCGGTTAGGCCCAAAATCGGGCTGTTACAGTAGGTTGGTCCTAACGATCAGATCGAGTATAGGGTGTAAAAATTTCCAAATATTTATCATTTCTCCATTTTCACCATCTCTTTTCATTTGATTCAACATGCAATTCATTTCTGGTTTCAACGAGCTAGCGAAAGGACCGGTTGGACATATGCGGTTGGGGCTCAAATGATTTATAATTACGTTCTAGCTTTTCACTTATTAATTATAAACTCATTTAGTCACAAAGTCATTCCACTATAGTATCATGACTGAGCTCTCCCCAACAACATACCATTACGAAAGCAACTTAATCAATGCTCCTCCAATGACCTTGTCATAAGTGTGTTACTCTCATAAGATATCCTTAATCCCTTTGGGATGAATCTATTCTTCAAATATTATCCTATTTTCTCTTATGATGACCATTACATTTTCCTTCATGAAAAGTCAATTACTATTAATTAGTAATCAAGCCATTCATCACAAGACGAAATACTCGTGACCACATTTACTTTGCATCAACCATATAGTTCCAATGAGAGAATATCATTTACCCATGTCTCGGTCTATGAATTCCACTATTGTAAGTAACGGTACATACTGCAGAAGTCATATACCCAACACACCAACTTTCGATTCCTTATATATTTGAACTCAGGCTTTTACATACATCAAAATATACGAGTCACACATACATAGTCCATCATCCACTCAGGATTAAGATACGCCACACTTTGAACATGACAAGTGAATAAATCCATAAACAGATTCAAGATCTATTCTTTTTGGGTCCAGTCTAATGTACTGTCACTCCAGCCAGTCACATCTATGTCTCTATCTTCTAGGATTCATCCGCTCTGATGCCCAAGACAAAACATCTCCCCAATTGGACTTGATAGATGATATATTAGTCTTGAAATCGGTTTTCTCATTTTTGATCAAACTAAGGATATGTTTAGGTTTGTCTACTAATACAAGTTGTCTTTCCGTATTACAATTCGACCACATAATACCGTTTAGTATTAGTTTAAGCATTAAACAACCAGTAAGACATTATTTTCTTTTGTTTTACTTTGCCTGCAAAAACCACATGAGGACATTATACAATGTATATTAATGTAATCCATGAATTGCTTTATTAACCAATTTTTTAATTACAAGTGTACATAGACAAAAATACTACACTTAGGGCACCAGATCCAACAAGTATCCTCTAGTCAATGTGGGATTAAAATTAAATTTTTAATGAAAATACTGAATAAATTATCACTTATTTTTCAAGTAACAGTCAGATATGAAAGCGTTCTCTAGTCAATAAGGGATTACAATTAACTTTTTGATGAATTAAAATTAGTTTAAAAAGAAAATAGTGAATAAGTGAATTATAAGAGTATTCTCTAGTCAATAAGGGATTAAAATTAAATTTTTAATGAAAGTAATAAAGAAGTAATCCATGGGAGTAATCTTTAGTCAATTTGGGATTAAAATTAACTTTTTAACAAAAAATGGTGAAGAATTTGTTACTTATTTATGTAACACCCCAAACCCAGCCTAGACGTTATGGCCGAATCTGGCGTGTCACATTGAAGTATTTTTCGAAAACCAAGTTTTCATTGAAAACTCTTCTTGAAAATTAAATCTTCTTGCCATTTATAACTTGTACAAAACATCAGTTTGCGTTTGTTTATTTTCAACCGTGGTTTATTAAAAAGTTATTCCCTTTTTAAAACGTTATTACCTTTAAAACATCATTTGTTACAGAAGCTTAATTTAAAACAAATGATTTATAGAAATGTGATATTTAAAATTGAGTTACAAAAACGTAGCGTTCGAAAAACAGTTATTGTTTTGGAAAATCGCAATCTACTTTTAACGGGTAGAAAACATAATAAACTGAAAATCCCAAATTAAAAACCAGAAATTAAAAGAGGCCTTATTACAACCCAATAAGAAAGCGGATTAAGTAAGGTAAAATAGAATACTAAAATTTAAAGTTATTCGTAGTATAGCCACCTCCAAGTCCTCCAGTTTGTCGAACCGCTTACTGAGGATTACTTGAAAAATTAAAAAGAGGGGGTGAGTTTACGAAAACTCAGTGTGTACAACCCTCATCGATAGTAAAGCATGCATCATACCAATCCGGGCCTAAGCCCATTACAGCAACGATGGCATTTGGGCCTTAGCCCATAATAGCCTCAGTTAGGCCATCACTCATATCACATGTCACATATCACATCTCTCTGGGCCTAAGCCCATCTCAATATCATAATCAGTATATGCAATGTATGAATAGCCAAACCAACCCTGCACTCCTGTGGGGATTTAATTGACCCACCTATCCCTACACTCCTTATGTAGCACCGATTGCGGCACTAACCAATATTGCAGCAGAGCTGCCAATCACATAATCAGCTTAAAGCCATCGGTGGATCCACAGTCGTCAAGCGACCATGCGACCCTAACAAATCATATCTTTCTCCAAATCAATGATCCCATCCCCTATGCAGCATAATATCACATGAACGCAAACATACCATAAATGGCATACAATAACAATCATATAACATGTAGGGGCATTTTAGTCATTTTGCCCTTTCGGGGGTATAACGGTCATTTTACCCTACAGGGGTGTTACGGTAAGTTTACCCTACAGGGGTATTATGGTCAATTTACCCTACAGGGGTATTTGGGTCAATTTACAACCTTTCCAAATGTATGTAGTCTCCTCGAGCGACACAGATAACATATAGGATCAAAACGGTGTATTTGGGCCCAAAGCCCAATATTCGGCCCAAGTGGGTCCATTTAGCCCAAAACTGCATTTGGCCATGTGATCGTCATGGTCGGCTCGTTATTTCCTATCCATCCACAAAATTTACTCGCGTAGGGCTCACAGGCCCATTGGGCCCTACTCGGCCCATTTTGGTCCATTTGGCCCAAAAACGGCCTAAGCCTATGAGAACGCTCATGGTGGCTTCAACCATCTTATGCCCATATTCGTGGGCTCAGTCCACCACACGTGCGATCGTACGCTCGTGTGGCATCATTCACCGGTACTTCAGCTTTTCGGCATTTTGTCCATCTACGATCAGAAGGAGTGTGGTTACACACCTGATCGCGAAGCGCACCACGAATCCCTAGCACCGAACCTACCATATTCAAAACTAACGGTTAATCACTCGATCAATATAGTTATTTTTTTTTTTTCCAAACACATGCCGAAATCACATTGAAACTTGCCTTAATCGATCGAGATTTGATAAGTCCCCACTAACTGTTAGTAAGAATTGATCCCCTTCCTGCAATTATAGTCAAAACTGAGAGTAGGCCCTCGACCGCTTTTGGAACACGTGCCCCTCTTTACTCCTCAAGAACGCCTAGGTATCAACCAACGTTAGTCTAAGGGAAGAGAGAGAGGATTCGGCAGAAGGGAAAAAGAATCATACTAGCAACAAAAATCCATTTAAGGAATCACCATAACTTACACTTAACCTCGGCAAACAGAGGAGAAGAACCCATAGCCTTATGATAGGAGAACAATAATGAGAGTAAATTCGGCAATAGATGAAAGAGAGATAGCAGGGTATTCAGCTTTTACACACTTATGAACAAATGATAACAGTGTTACACGAAAGGGAAATTCGGCTCAAGAGAAATAAATGGGGAAAAATAAGAAAGAAAACATGTAGAAGAAGAGCAGAGATGCAATCGGCCAAGGGAAAAATAGGTAGAAAAAGTATAAAAAGATGCCTAAATGGTAACACAGAAATGGCTAAGAAGAAACTAGAGTGAAACAGAGCAAAAAGAATGCACGAGAGGTTACTTTTAGTGCAGTTTCGGCAGCGCCCAGAAAAGGAGAAAAGTAGCTTCGGTTTGGTAACTAAACTGATCAAAAAAAAAAACAAAACTTAACAAAGCCGAAATGTGCACCAAAGTCCCCATTTGGCCAAATTTCTGGAGTGCTACACTCAAATTTTGACTCCAACCTCCTCCGATTCCAATTCCTCATTTTTCTTCTCCAAATCTTTACCAACTTCTATCCCTATCCCATGAATCACTCCCCAAAGACCGATTCCACAACCACCTTAGCAGAACCCCACTCCAACTCAAACACTAGGCGTCCCGTTAGCAAAATAAATACTCTGTTGCTTATCCCAAGACTTGAACCTAAGACCCCTTGCCACACCTGGAATGTCACTTCCATTAGACCATAAGGCTCCTTATGTCACTTCTTAACCACAGTTAACTATAAGGTCTACTTCTAATCACCAAGGGTTCACTTAGGAGAAAAAATAATAATTTTGTAAATGCCAGGACTTGAACCCCAGTCCTCCTATACCACCCTTGGCGTCACTTACAACTAGAGCACAAACTCCTTTCGTGTCATAAATCCATTACAGATATAAATAAAGCCTTCAAACTAACGCCAAATTCACTTAAGGGAAAAACTAAAATTTTTGCTAAAGCCCAGGTTTGAACCAAAGACTTCTCCAATACTTCTCAAGACCCTTAACCACCAAAGCAGATATACTTTTATGTTATTCACATGCACAACCAAATTCCAACCAATTCCTCCGGCACGCAAAGCCCATTTCTTCTAGGCCCAAAATTCGGGACGTTACAATTTATAAGTAAATGTGAGAAATGAGAGTGCTCTATAGTAAATGTAGGATTAAAATTAACTTTTTAATTAAAATAATGAAGAAATTGACACTTATTTTTAGGGTATGTTTGAGCATGGGAATGTTCTCTAGCCAATGTAGGATTAAAATTAAATCTTTATGGGATTAAAATTAATTTTTAATGAGATTAGTGGCGAAATGAGCTGTGGGAGTAGTCTCTAGTCGGTGTGGAATTAATCTAACTTTTTTAATGAAAATAGTGAAGAAGAAAGCTATGAAAGTATTCTCTAGTCAATGTGAGATTGAAATTAACTTTTTAACGAAAATAGTGAAGAAAATGTCACTTATTTATAACATAAATGTGAGATATGATAGTGTTCTTTAGTAAATGTGGGATTAAGATAAACTTTTTAATGAAAAAATGAATAAATTTACATTTTTTATAGGGTAAGTATGAGCATCAGAATGTTCTCCAGCCAATGAGAGATTTAAATTAATTTATTAAGGGATTAAAATTATTTTTAATTAAAATAAACATTTTAATGAAAATAGGGAAGAAGTGAGCTATGTAAGTATCTTATAGTCAATGTGGGATTAAAATTAATTTTTTGTAGGATTAAAATTGTAACACCCCGATACTTGACCGATCGAGGTCCGAGTTATGAGACATCACATTTGTTTTCAGAGAAACTATCGCCATATATATTGTGGATAAATCATAAATACATCCAAACATATTATGAGTTCATACACTTTATGATATACAATTACATCTAAGCATTAATTGAGCTTACAAAAGCTTTTTAGTTGACCTGGGCATGAAGTAGGCCATATTTGCAAAGTTCCCAAATTTTGATAACAGACATTGAAACCCTTGGGTTGGTATCAATCCAATTTTTAGCTTCAATGTTTAACAATCTTTATTTAAAATCATTGGTATCAATACCTACCATATGGTATCGATACCTATCTAAAAGTATCAAAACCCATTTAAGTATCGATACTGTTTTGACATTCTATTTGTTCGAAAACTATTTGAAAATGTCAAGTATTGATATCTATGCTAGGGTATCGATACTTTAGTTCCAAAAAATTCAAAAACCTCCATTTTGGTGTCCATTTCATGCCCAAATCAATTTGGTTCAAATGGTACTTTTATGAATGCTTAAGAACCTATAAAAACTAGCCAAGAACATACCAAACCATTCATTTAACCTAAACCAAAATCATCTAATTCATCATGTCTCATCTTGGAACCAAACAAAACATACAACTTCTAAAACTCACAAGTTATTCCTCCTTACATTTCAAGCCTTTCAACTCAACATTTAACCTTTCCAAACACATTTAAACCTCAATCATGCAAAAATATCATCCCTATGCATATCTAATACACAAACAATTAACTCTAATCATCCAATTTAGCTACTTCAATTTTAATCAACTCAACTTACAAATTTCACCTCAAATACATCAATGCATTACAATCTTTAGTCAAATATATCAGCATTCACTATATCTTAACTTATCCTTTACCAACGCCAAATATCTTTTCAAAACACACAATTCATTCCATTATCACAAGCCATAGCAATTCACGTCCAAGACACCAACCAACCACAACCTATTATTTCTAGCTACTATAAACATTATTGAAGCACTAACTCAATACCATCACATTTCATACTCATTCACTTCCTAATAAGATCAATTCACATCTATGCCCATCTTATACCAACATCAATTACCAACTAAGCAAAGACATTATAGTATTCATTTACATATATCAACCACAATTCCCAAACATAACAAAACATTAAAGTATCATCCCTAGGTACATGTCGTTTATTCAACAAAGAGATTCACCAACTATGTTAGGTCTGGGATTTCGATGGATGCTAAAATTGATACTCAAAGTCATGAACGAAACCTAACCTATTGTACGGTGAGTAATAAATTAAGTGGTATGTCTAAATTAAGTGGTATGTCTATATCAAACATGATAATATAGTATAAGTTATGTAAATGCATAAATCAAAGGCCAAATGTTCAAATGCAAATCAATATATTAAATTATATTATTTAATATATTTTAAATTGAAACAGTTTGTTGTCACATTTTCATTTCAAATCCCTGGTCTTGTAAATATGGTGAACACAATCAATCATCATTTCCATCCATTTCATGTGCCATTTATACCTTTTTACTGTAACACCCCTACCCCATATCCATAGTCAGACTAAGGTTAAAAGGCATTACCGGACATAACGGATCAAGGTTAAAAGGCATTACCGGACATAACGGATCATATCACAAACATTTCACTAACATCAAATATTCACAAACATTCCATAGCGAAATATACACATAAAATCCCTTAAGAAGGTCTACAAGACCTTAAACATGCATTGGGAAAGAGTCGGGACTAAACCGAGCACATACAAATTTTTCCAAAACTTAAACATTTTTCAAAGTTACAGAGGTCACAAGCCCGTGTGGGCAAGCCGTGTGCCTCACATGGCTTAGACACGCCCGTGTGTCCAGGCCGTGGCAAAACAGGGCATACATACTGACTTGTCCATAGGGCCACAAGACACGTCCGTGTGCCAAGCCGTGTGAAAATTAGGGAGGCTACTAACTTGGTCACACGGCCAGTCACACGCCTGTGTGTCTAGCCCATGACAATCGAATGGGGTATACTGACTTCGCCACACGGCCTAGCACATGCCCATGTGTGCGACCATGTGCTCTACCGAGGCTCACTTGGAAGTGGCGCTCGAGCAACAAGGCAGAGACACACGCCCGTGCCCCTGCCCATGTAGGCACAAAATAGGCCATTTACAAGGCCAATTTGCCACCCAATTTGGGTCCTCCCTACAAGCATCAAACAAGCAACAAATATGCCACATTTCCAACCAATTTCAAGCACAAAACATACACCATTTAAACCATCTCCTCATCAACCAATTTCATGCTCAAAACCTAAACCAAAACATACCAAAATCTCATAACAACTCAGTAATTTATACATGATCAATGTCCCAAAATATCACTTCCATTTTCATACCAAATTGACCATTTCTTTTGGTCATTTATAAACATGAAAAAATACCATTACTTAGCACAAATCATGTACCACATCTAAACCATATTTTTCTTCCACAAGCAAGCCATATCACATGGCTATAAAATGCATATCTCAAAACATATCACACTAGTCCTAGCCTATACATGCCATACTTTTAACATTTACACTTCCAAAAGGTACCAAAATAGAGTTTGATAGTGTGGTGATGATCCTCGACGATCCCCGAGCTCCCAATAGCTTCGATAATCGATAAAACAATGCAAACACACACAAAGTAAGCTTTCAAAAGCTTAGTAAGCCATATACAAATAAACTTATCACATAGAACAATTATAAACCAGTTCATACATATGGTTCATGGCATAACACAATCACAACTCATATTTCACTTATATCTCAATTGATCATGTTCACTTGCTCATAATCACATATCATGTAATGTAGCTCACATATCAAATGATCATATACATACATATCTTTCATTGCCAAATTTCATATACATACATACGTATCGGAATTCAGATGCACATTCGTATACTCATTCATTTCTCAGAATGCCCGTTGAACTGTTCGGAATCAAACAGGATACTCGGATAACTCAGAAATCTCGTACAATGCCAACGTCCCAGACGTGATCTTACATGTAATCAATATCGATGCCACTGTCCCATACAGGGTCTTACACGAAATCAAATATGATGCCAATGTCCTAGACATGGTCTTACACGTAAATCACAAATTGATGCCAACATCCCAGACGTGGTCTTACACGATAACACATATCGGAATCCTATGTCATGACATACGTATCCTAACTATTTCCAAAGGTACGTACGGGACTTTTCGGACGCCGTCACAATATCGGAACTTTCTCGAATTTCACATATTCAGCTCAAATAGCAATAATCACAATTTACTCACATATAAGCAATAATAATTCAATTCAAACACATTTATTTGTGTATCGACTTACCTCGTACTAATTCAGATGGAAATAAACGATTACTTGACCACTTTAGATTTCCCCCGATCTAATTCCGTTTTCTTTGGTTCTTGATCTATACACATTCAAATTTAGCTTATTCATTCACCAAATCATTCAATTCAATCCATATACATATATTTAGGGCATTTTACAAATTAGCCCTTACATTTTCACATTTTGACATTTTAGTCCCTATTTCATAAAATCACAAAATACACATAATTTAACAATATCATAGCTTGGCTGAATATTCATTTAGCTCACATAAGCCCACATATTTCATTTATTTCACATTTTAGCCCCTCAATTTATCATTTTCACAATTTAGCCCAAAATACTCAAATTCATTAAAAATCTCAATACAAAACATATTAATCCAACACATATCTTTCATAATTCATCAATTAACATCATTAAACTCACAAATTCATCAATGGCTTAACTCACAATCTCCAGAAAAATCAGAAATTGAGTCATAGGCTTAATAAAATGCTAAGCAACAATCACAAAAACATAGGAATTGTCAAAAATGGATCAGAACACATACCTTAATCACCAAATATCAAAGCCGAACCCTAGCTTAGTCTTTCCCTTTACTTTTCTTGTTATTATCAGCAAAAAATGAACATAATGGCCTGTTTTCATACTTTTTTTATTATTTCATCATTTAATTATCAATTTCCATTTTTAACCTTTATAATATCATTTAAAATCCACTATGTCCAACTTTGTCATTTAATGCATTCAATGGTTAAATAACCACATAAGGACCTCCTCTTTATAAAGACACATCAATTCAGCCATTATTCAAACAGAATGACAATTTTTCATTTTCTGTGATTTAGTCCTTTTTGCAAATTAAGCACACAAACAATCAAATTAAATCATGAAAATTTCACACATACCAATTCACATGCTGTAGAGTCAAAAAATAATATTAAAATATTTTTTAGACTCGAATTTGTGGTCCTGAAACCACTATTCTGACTAGGGTCTAAACTAGGCTGTTACAACTCTCCCCCTTAGTGATTTTCGTCCCCGAAAATCTTACCATAGAACAGATTCGGATATTTTGCTCTCTCATAGCATCTTCAGGTTCCCGCGTAGCTTCTTCAACCCCGTGTTGATGCCATAATATTTTTACTAACGAAATTTTCTTATTTCTCAATTCTTAAACCTCGCGAGTTAAGATACGGATCGGTTCTTCTTCATAAGTCATATTAGACAGAGAAATCACATGCGAGGGACCGGATCTGTATCGTCAAAGCATCAATACATGAAACACATTATGGATCTTTTCTAACTCAGATGGTAGCAATAATCTATAAGCAACCGGCCCAATACGTTTGATAATTTCATACGGCCCGATGAATCTCGGACTCAATTTGCCTTTTCTACTGAATCGGAGTATTTTCTTCCACGGACACACTTTCAAAAATACTTTATCACCGATCTCAAATGCAAAATCTTTTCGTTCCAAATCTACGTATGATTTCTATTGATCAGACACTGCTTTCAGACTATTTCGAATCACTTTTACCTTTTGTTCAGTCTTTTTGATCAAATCAATCCCGTGGATTTTATTTTCACTAAGTTCAAATCAGTATAGAGGTGTTCAGCATTTCCTACCATACAAGGCTTTGTACGGTGCCATTTTAATGCTCGATTGAAAACTATTATTATACGCAAATTCAATCAATAGCAAATATTGTTCCCACGTACCTTCAAACTCAAGAATGCAACATCTCAACATATCCTCGAGTATCTGAACAATCCGCTCGGATTGACCATCCGTCTACGGCTAAAAAGTAGTACTGAAGTGTAATTTCGTACTAAAGCCTCTTGCAGTTTCTTCCAAAACCGCGAAGTAAACCTCGGATCTCTGTCAGACACAATAGATAGTGGCACCCCGTGCAATCTCACAATATCATAAATGTATAACTCAGCTAACTTATCAAGCGAATAATCTGTTCTCACCGGAATAAAATTAGATGATTTTTTCAATCTATCAACTATAACCCAGATTGCATCTTTCTTCCTTGGAGTTAAAGGAAAACCTGAAACAAAATCCATCGTCACTCTATCCCATTCCCACTTGGGAATCATAATCGGTTGTAACAAATCGGATTGAACCTGATGTTCAGCTTTAACTTGCTGACAGATCAAACATTTCGAAACAAAATCAGAGATATCTATTTTCATTCCAGGCCACCAATAAAGTTGTTTCAAATCATTATACATCTTTGTACTTCCCGAATGAACCGATAAGCAACTGCTATGAGCTTCTTTCAAAATCAACTGAATCAATTTTGAATTTCTCAAAACACAAATCTGATCTCGAAATCTAAGACAATCATCATCATCAACTTGAAATTCTGAATCAGAGTTCAAATCACACTGAGCTCGTTTCGCTAGCATTTCATTGTCAACTTTTTGGGCATCACAAATCTGCTGTAAGAACAACAATCTCACTTTTAATTCGGCTAAAACCAACCATCATTGGACAGAACTAAATGACTATTCATCGCAAGTAAGGCAAACAATGATTTCCGACTCAAAGCATCAGCATCAACATCTACTTTTCCCGGATGATAATCAATCACAAGCTCGTAGTGTTTTAACAGTTCTAACCATCTTCTCTGTTTCAGATTCAAGTCTTTCTAAGTCATCAAATATTTCAAACTTTTGTGATCTGAAAACACATGATATTTCTCACCGAAAAGATAATGACGCCAAATTTTTAGAGCAAACACGATCGCAGCTAACTCAAGGTCGTGCGTCAGATAATTCTTTTCATGCGACTTCAATTGTCACGAGGCATAAGCTATAACTTTGCCTTCCTACATCAAGACGCAACCCAGACAGTTTAATAAAGCATCACTAAAAATCACATACTCTTTACCCGATTCTGGATGTACCAAAACTGGAGCTTCAGTTAAAAGGGCTTTCAACTGATCAAAGCTTTTCTGACACTTTACAGACCATTCGAATTTCACATCTTTCTGAAGCAATCTCATCAATAGAGTTGCAGTCATCAAAAATCCTTTTACGAACCATTGGTAATAACCAGCAAGTCCCAAAAAACTATAGACTTCAGACACATTTTTCGGAGACTTCCACTCTAAAATAGCTGAAATCTTACTCGGATCAACTCGTATATCGGATGCTGACATAATATGCCCTAAAAAGCTAACTTCGCGCAACCAGAACTCACATTTACTAAACTTTTCATACAATTTCTTATCACACAGGGTTTGTAGCACAATTCTCAAATGTTCGACATGCTTAATTTCATCACGCGAATAAATCAAAATGTCGTCAATGAATACTATAACAAATCGATCTAAATACGGTCTGAAAATTCTGTTCATCAAGTCCATAAAGACAGCAGGAGCATTTGTTAGTCCACAAGGCATAACTAAAAATTCATAATGTCCATACCTCGTTCTGAAAGCAGTTTTCAAAATGTCTGAATCTTTTACTCGCAACTGATAGTATCCCTATCTCAGATCTATCTTTGAAAATACAGCAACTCCTTTGAGCTGATCAAACAAATCATTGATTCTGGGCAGAGGATATTTTTTTCTTAAAATTCACTTTATTTAACTGACGGTAATCAATGCATATTCTCAACATGTCATCTTTCTTTTTCACAAACATAATGGGAGCGCCCAAGGAGAAAAGCTCAGTCGTGCGAAACCTCTGTCTGTCAATTCTTGCAACTGAGACTTCAACTCTTTCAATTCTGTCGGAGCCATTCTATACGGAGCTATTGAGATAGGGGTCGTCCCTGGCACTAACTCAATGCCAAACTCATCTTCTCGTATCGGAGATAATCCCAGTAATACTTTAAGAAATACGTCAGGAAACTCACAAACAACTGGCACAGATTCAACTTTCTTTTCTATCACTTTCGTATCAATCACATACGCAAGATAAGCTTCACATCCCTTTTTCACATAATTCAGAGCTTTCATCGAAGATATTACGGCCGGTAACCCATTTAAATCACTGGACTCAATCTGTATTATTTCGTCATTCTGACATCTCAAATTAATATACTTCCATTTGTAATTCACAACAGCTTCATGCAATGTTAGTCAATCCATACCTAAAATTATATCAAACTCATCAAAGGGTAATAACATTAGATCAGTAGGGAAACAGATATCTCGAAACATTTGCACACTTTGTCAACCAGAACACACTTGCCTAAGGGGTTCGATACTCTAATTACAAATTCAGTAGACTCTATAGGCAAAGTCTTACTGGATACTAAGTTCATGTATATATATATGAATGAGTAGACCCTAGATCTATCAATGCCATCACAAAAGTATCATAAGGAATAAAAGTACCGGTAATGATGTCTAGAGACGAAGCTTCTTCACGAGTGCGAATAGCATAAGCTCTGGCAGATGCTCTCGCCTCAGATCTCGCAGCTATATCTTTCGTAGCTCTCTGGCTACCACTCACATTTCTCGTGTTTTTGGGAGGTCTACCCCTAGCTGAAGCATTATTCGACTTCAGATTATGTACAAACTCTTGCTCAACGACTCGGGACAGTCTCGGATAAAGTGATCTAAAGATCCAAATTTGAAACAAGCTCGATCATTTAATCGACAATTTCCTGGATGTCTTTTATCATAATGTCTACACTCGGGTCACTCAGATATGACATTTCCAACACTTGCAATCGAAGTAGTTGGAGCTCGGAAGCTCGAATGTGATCTTGCACGATCTCTACTCGAATGTCCCACATTAGCCTTTGAACGGCTATAATCATCTCAGAATTTCTTTGATGCCACTGATATGACTTACTTGTTGTTCGTTTTCGCACCTCTCTAGCTTCCAAATCAGCTTTTCTTTTCTCTTTCCTGAGTTCTTCAACTTTACACGTTCGATCAACAAGCACAACAAATTCTTTTATTTCCAGAATTCTAACTAACAAACAGATATATTCATTCAAGCCGTCTTCAAACCTTTTACACATTATTGCCTCGGTCGAGACACATTCTCGTGCATACTGGCTTAGTCTCACAAATTCTCACTCGTATTCTGTAACAGACATACGGCCCTGTTTCAATTCAAAAAACTTTTTGCATTTCTAATCTATAAATATCTCACTGATGTATTTCTTTCGGAATTCAGTCTGGAAGAAATCCCAGGTAATTCGTTCTCTCAGAACAACAGAAGTCAGAGTTTTCCACCATTGGTAAGGTGTATCTCTCAACAAAGAAATGGTACATTTAACACATTCATCAGGGGTACATGACAACTCATCAAATACCCGAATCGTATTCTCAAGCCAGAACTCGGCTCTCTCAGCATAATCATTAGTAGTAGCACAGAATTCTTTAACTCTATATTTGGGTCCTCCCTACAAGCATCAAACAAGCCACAAATATGCCACATTTCCAGCCAATTTCAAACACAAAACATACACTATTTAAACCATCTCCTCATCAACCAATTTCATGCTCAAAACCTAAACCAAAACATACCAAAATCTCATAACAACTCATTAATTCATACATGATCAATGTCCCAAAATATCGCTTCCATTTTCATACTAAAATCATACCAAATTCTCAACAAAGCACATACAAAATTGACAATTTCTTTTGGTCATTTATAAACCTCAAAACATACCATTACTTAGCACAAATCATGTACCACATCCAAACCATATTTTCTTCCACAAGCAAGCCATATCACATGGGTATAAAATGCATATCTCAAAACATATCACACTAGTCCTAGCCTATACATGCCATACTTTTAACATTTACACTTCCAAAAGGTACCAAAATAGAGTTCGATAGTGTGGTGATGGTCCTCGACGATCCCCGAGCTCTCAGTAGCTTCGATGATCTATAAAATAATGCAAACACACACAAAGTAAGCTTTCAAAAGCTTAGTAAGCCATATACAAATAAACTTATCACATAAAACAATTATAAACCATTTCATACATATGGTTCATGGCATAACACAATCACAAGTCATATTCTTCTTATATCTCAATTGATCATGTTCACTTTATCATAATCACATATCATGTAATGTAGCTCACATATCAAATGATCATATACATACATGTCTTTCATTGCCAAATGTCATATACATACATACGTACCGCAATTCAGATGCACATTCGTATACTCATTCATTTCTCAGAATGCCCGTTGAACCATTTAGAATCAAACAGGATACTCAGATAGCTCAGAATGCTCATACAATGCTAACGTCCCAGACGTGGTCTTACATGTAATCAATATCGATGCCACTGTCCCAGACAGGGTCTTACACGAAATCAAATATAATGCTGATGTCCCAGACATGGTCTTACACGTAAATCACAAATCGATGCCAACATCCCAGACGTGGTCTTACACGATAACACATATCGAAATCCTATGTCATGTCATACGTATCCTAACTATTTCCTAAGGTACGTATGGAACTTTTCGGACGTCGTCACATTATTGGAACTTTCTCAGATTTCACATTTTTAGCTCAAATAGCCATATATCACAATTCATTCACATATAAGCAATAATAATTCAATTCAAACACATTTATTTGTATATCGACTTACCTAGAACGGATTTGGTTGGAAATAAACGATTACTCGACCACTTTAGATTTCCCCCGATCTAATTCTGTTTTCTTTGGTTCTTGATCTATACATATTCAAATTTAGCTTATTCATTCACCAAATCATTCAGTTTGATCCATATACACATATTTAGGGTATTTTACAAATTAGCCCTCACATTTTCACTTTTTGACATTTTAGTCTCTATTTCATAATATCACAAAATACACAAAATTTAACAATATCATAGCTTGGCCGAATATTCTTTTAGCTCATATAAGCCCACATATTTCATTTATTTCACATTTTAGGCCTTCAATTTCTCATTTTCACAATTTAGCCCAAAATACTCAAATTCATCAAAAATCTCAATACAAAACATATTAATCCAACACATATCTTTCATAATTCATCAATTAACATCATTAAACTCACAAATTCATCAATGGCTTAACTCACAATCTTCATCAAAATCAGTAATTGAGGCATGGGCTTAATAAAATGCTAAGTAACAATCACAAAAACATAGATATTGTCAAAAATGGATCAGAACACATACCTGAATCACCAAATATCAAAGTCGAACCCTAGCTTAGTCTTTTTCTTTTATTTTCTTGTTATTATCGGCCAAAGATGAACATAATGGCCTATTTTCATAATTTTGTTTTATTATTTCATCATTTAATTATCAATTTCCATTTTTAACTTTATAATATCATTTAAAATCCACTAAGTAATGTCCAACTTTGTCATTTAATGGATTCAATGGTTAAATAACCACATAAGGACCTCCTCTTTATAAAGACACATCAATTTGACTATTATTCAAATAGAAGAACAATTTTGCATTTTCTACGATTTAACCCTTTTTGCAAATTAAGCACACAAATGATCAAATTAAATCACAGAAATTTCACACATACCAATTCACATGCTGTAGACTCAAAAAATAATATTAAAATATTTTTTAGAATCGAATTTGTGGTCCAGAAACTATTATTCCGACTAGGGTCTAAACCGGGCTATTACATTTACATTTTAATTCCCTCTTAATTTAGATTTGGACGGATACACGAATCTAACCAATCAGAACAAGTTTGGCTCCCAGTACCTCATCGAACAATTTCAAAGTAAATAATTCGTGTTTTGTGCTTATCGGTATAATCAATGTGATTTGGAACCCATTTCCTCATCAACATGTAGTCGAATTAACCCATACTCTACCTATCCTATGGCATGTCAATTATATCCCACTCTACTTGAACATTTAATAGGGTAACAGTTTATTCAATTTCAATTAAAGCTCAATTTATCAATCATCACTTCGAAATTATCATCCAATCACCATTCCATATATAAAATATCATGAATCAACCTAATCCCAAATAAATTTCAAATTTTCATCAAGGTTCAATATTTTCATTTTATTCAATTTAGTCATTAATATCTATAACCAACCAAAATCGTGACAATTTAATTCAATTTATCAAATTTAGCTCACCTTATAACCTTACCATGCAAAACAAAATAGAAATGAAAAAACTGAATCAGTTCAAATTATGGAAATACAAACCGAGAATTGTGAGCTATTCGTCGACAACTTTAGCTTTTCCCTTTTCTTTTAAGGATTCCGGGACAACGTTAGCTATGGATTAACATAAACATATAATACAATCAATAATCAACCAAAATCAATGTTTATTTTCAATTTATACAACTTTTTGCATTTTATTCAATTTAGTCCCTAAAACTAGAACTAACATAACTTTCAAATTAAAACTCCAATCCGATTTCACCATAGTCCATTAGGGACCTCTTATTTCTTAGTTTTATAGCCAATTTTACAGCTTATCCAGTTTAGTTCCTAATGTAAAAAACTATCAATTAGCTTTACAATTTAGTCCTTTTCACCTTTAAGCTTAAAATTTATCAATTTAATACCTAAAACTTCAAGAAATCAACAATGGTAACTTTCTAAAACTTTAACAATTTAACAAATTGATATATGGGCTAGCCAAATTAAGCTCCCATGATCTCAAAAACATAAAATTACAAGAAAATGACTAAATTAAACTAACCAATTAAAGCTTCAAAATTCAAAACCCTATGGCCGGAAGTTTCTTCTCCCTCATGTTTTCTGTGGAAAGTGAGAAAGATGAAGCTTATTTCTCTTTCTCCCCACTTTTATTTGTTTTTCATTTCATTAATTTAATTTATCATTTTATTTTAATTACAATTTTTATAACATATATCTATAAACACTAATAGCTCATCGTCCACCCTCTTTTTTAAAGTGGTATAATTGTCACTTTAGTCCTTATATAATTACTTAATTAGATATTCAAAGTAATGAAAATTTTACTACTTTTACAATTTAGTCCCTAGGCCCTAGTTAAACACTAATTCGACAAAATTACCTATCCAAAATTCAATTCACTTATAAACTAACTCCATAAATATTTAATAAAAATATTTGCAGACTTAGTTCATAGGAACGAGGTCCCGAAACCGTATTTTCCAACACCACTAACTTTCAGGTCGTTACAAAAACTAACTTTCTAAGGGGTTGAAATTAATTTTTAATGAAATTAGCAAATAAGTGAGCTATGAGAGTGTTCTCTAGCCAATGTGGGATTCAAATTAACTTTTGAACAAAAATAGTGAAGAAGTGAGTTATGTAAGTATTCTCTAGTCAATGTAGGATTAAAATTAACTTTTTTAAAAAGAAAATAGGGAATAATCTGTCACTTATTTATAAGGTAAATGTGATATATGAGAGTGTTTTCTAGTCAATGTCGAATTAAAATTAACTTTGTAATGAAAATAATGAAAAAATTGACACTTGTTTATAGGGTAAGTGTGAGCATGAGAGTGTTCTCTAGTCAATGTGGGATTTAAAATAACTTTGTAGGGGATAAAAATTAAATGTTACTGAAACTAGTGAATAAGTGAGCTATGACAGTATTCTTTACTCAATGTGGGTATAAATTAATTTTTTAAATGAAAATATAAGAAGTGAGCTATGTGAGTATTCTCTAGTTAATGTGAGATTAAAACTAACTTTTTTTATGAAATTTAGGAATAAATTTGTCTCTTATTTATAAAGTAAATGTGATATATGAGGGTGTTCTCTTGGCACGTGGGATTAAAATTAATTTTTAATGAAAATAGTGAAAATATTGTCACTTGTTTATAAGATAAATGGTTTTTTTAATTTATTAAATTATATCACTTATTTAAGGTAAATGGAAATTTTAGTTTCTTAAATTTAAAATACAAAATAAATGGTAGTTTTAGATTATTTCTAAACCAGTAGAAATATTATTATTTTTCTCGATAAATATTTTTAAACTATAAGTTCTCTCTCATAAATGTCTTCAAAGGAAGAAACTTTAGAGAGCTTAAAAAATAATAAAAAAAATTTGCATTTATTTAAAGACTATGTGTGAGTTATTAGAGTATTCTCTATTAAATGTAGGATTAAAATTTGGTTGTATAAATAATTTCTACATATAAAAAATGAATATGCCACGTGTCAAAAAAATAGGTGTCCACATCATTTAGAATATTAGACGTTGTAATATATATATATGTTGTGGCCAGTAAAAATGAGATGGGAGAATTAGAATAGTTGTACTTTTTTATATAACTTCTTAAGGGAAGTTTATATAGATATAGGGGAACATTTAAAAAGGAAAAATAAAAGACTAAAAAACTAAACAATAATATGAATTTTCATTTTTTTTTCCTTCATCCTCGTTTCTTAGGACTCCAACACCTAAAATTAAATCCCATTATCAAAACTCCATCACCATCCTTTGATCACTACAGGCTACCATCCAATTGAGAGATTTAAAAAAAATACTCTAAAAGGAGAACAAAAGGATGAAACCAACTGTTACCAAGTGGAGAGAAAACTTAAGAGAAAATACAAAGAAAAGAAGTTTCTCCGTACTTTAATTGTTGCTCCCATCCACATGAGTCATGTATAAAGTACCAAAATCAACATTTTGGTTTTGGGTAATTGCTTTATGATCATTGCTTAAATGTCTTTAATGATTTGTGTTTTAGCATATTGTTTACTATCATCTATTTTTGATATGTAGGTTATTGAAAAATCACGTTAGTTTGTTACGAGTATCACTTGATTATTCGATAGCAAGTTCAGCCACAGAATTGTACAAACAATAAACAAAAATAAAAATAACAAAAGTAGAGAGAGATCTGCACATAATCATTTGTTTACGTAGTTCAGAAACAATCCTACTTTGCAGAGTCTTGCTCAATTAATGGTCTCTCATCCCTCAATTGATTCAACCACCTATTAGTGTAAGCCCAAACTATCCTTTTACAACATGTATTTGCAACCCCAATAACTAGTCCCAACTAATTACAACCACTCACCCGAATCTGACTTACAAAGGTCTGGTTCACTCACAATTAATGCCAAAGACTGAGTGCGGAAACAAAGAGAACAATTAGCCAAAATAGTAATTCGCAACTCTCAACACAATAAAAAAATAATACCACAAATGTACAAAGTACTACCTATTTATAAGCATCCTAGGCAGTAACAATAAATGTCAAGAAATCTAGATAATTTTAACTTCCTTTGTGCTTCATAATCAATCAATATAGTCTTAAGGTAATCATAAAATCCTTCCTTGAAAATAGCCATTCACTACGTCTTAAAAGTTCTCTTTAATGCAAGTCAAATTCTACTTCAAACTCTTGACATACTACTCTTAATAATTTTATTTTTTGAGAGCAAGAATGATGCATTTCATAAGGCCTATTTGTTTTAAAAGTAAGGCCTATGTCAAAAAGGGCAACACATAAATATACTCAGGTTATATCTTATATTATGACTGACCAAATCCATAACTGACCAGGTCACTGGACAAACATTACTGGACAATTGTCATCCTAACAATCCCCTCCCCCTTTGGCTTTTTGACAAAAAAATTAAACTAAAGGTCATGCTCTATTCTCCTTATTTGCATACTCCCAAACAATAACAACAACCAATTAATTTAATCAAGGCATATTAGCAAAATTCAAAACATCTTCTTCAACATCCATTTGATAATAAAAAACAAAACAAGAATCAAGATAATCAGGAAGAGTATAAAGAATTTTCAGTTCTACAATAACTGCAAAATACGTCCCAATACTCCCCCTTTCTCCAATTTTCCCATCTAATAAGACAAAACCAACAAGCTCTTAGAAACGCATAAAACATCACCTAACAAAAAACACTAGAATCAAGAAATCATAAGAGTACAAAATGACACCCAAATGAAATGAAAACCATATGACAAGATTGTAGCTGAACCCTACACAAATCAAAAGGAAGTATCGCAACATTTCGAAATTAAACCAAGCCATAAACATTATTGGCAGCCTTCACCAATGAATCCGAAAAGACATTTGTTACACCTCACGTAAACATCCAAGAACAATCACAATCAAACCAACCCTCCCATGTAAAGGATTCTGCAAAACCATCACCCTTCCAACAATTTCAAAAGAATGACATAGTTTTTCTTTGTAAAAAAAATCGAAGAATAAAAATCTCCTAAGGCCTCACAACAAAACTCATATACCATGATACTACCTCTTAGACAGAATCGAACACAAGCATAGTTCAAATTCTCAGGTCACCGAAACATGACAAACAAACCTCACAAACTTGTGTAATTTTTTTAATTGGTTAATGTTGATGCGAATCAATGACTAGATTAGTTGAATCACCAATTCAGATTTAAAAATATAGGCAGAAACTCAACTAAAATTAACCAAGACTTAGAAAGAAATGAAAACAAAAATAATAAAAGTATCATAAATATAAACCCAATCCTAAGTAAATAATATGCTCAATATAACAACTAAAATTCCAAATGAAAAGTGAGTTTCGTATGGCCTACGTTGTTGTGGTTCTGATTTTTAAAAAATGTGATTTTTTTTTTTTTCAAATGCTTTGTATTTGACAAGATCTTTACTCTCTCTCCTCCGCCCCATAGTTTCTTGCTTCGTATGATGCATAAATCTAATGGTTTATTCATTAATGGTTTTACTTTTTATTGTGCCTTGTATTTTTAGTGATCACATGGTTTTAGTCAATATTTTTAAAATTGGGTTGGTGGTTAAATTGGTCAGATTATTGATTGTTAGTTTAATTGGTTTAATTATCAATTTGGTTCGTAAATAAAAAATAAAAAATATAAAAATATAAAGAGAAATAAAATAAAAATAAAAACATAAGAAAAATAATAAAAAATTTGTAGTACAATCTCCCAAATTCTACAATATCTTCGCTCCTAAAGTTCAATATATGTAATAAATATAAAACCTACTTTTTCAATTTTATATGATTATTTATTTAAAAAGTCAAAAAGATTGTTTTCATTTTATTTCCTTTTTTTACTTATTTTAATATTTTATTTTTTATTATTCGGGAATAATGTATGCCCAATGGTTAATCTTCCTTTCTTTTCTTTAGATATAAGATTTGTGATTTCTTCACTCTCAACTTCTCATTTTTTTCAGTTCATATTTTTTTCATTTCTTTAGAACTTTCTTTTTTTTTTGTTTTCTACATAACTCTTTATGCTGTTTAAAGTTTAAACCCTTTTAGATTGTGGGTGGGTGTGATAGAGCAGTGAGCAGTGAGCAGTGAGCAGTGAGCAGTGAGCAGTGAGACAGAGCAGAGGCTCCTGTGGGAGTCACGTGTAGGTTTAAGACTTATGTTTTAGTTTTTAAAATTTTAAAATTTACTTATTAATTTTTTTTTTTTAAATTTTGTTCTGCGTTGAGCTGGTAGTTCAAAGGAATCATGATTTATTATTATTAGAGATAGGTTGGTAATATTTTTGAAAAGTGCGGTAGAAAAATATTTTTGATAAGTTTAGTTTAAAATTTGAGTGTTTAGTATTACTATTAAAAATATTTTTTAGAAATAAAATGTCTATTTTAGACATGTTATTATCAAGTAACAAATACGTATTTAAATAATATTTAAATTAGTTAATATTATTATATTTTAGTAAGAATATAATAAAATTATTATAACTTGTTAATATTTTAATATATGAAATATAAATTTTAAATATTTTTAAGAAATAAATATTAATTATTTATAAAATTTAATTAAAATATATAAACTATATTTTAAATATTTAAATATAACCATTAAATATTTGTAATTAGTAATTTTTTTAATTAATGATTTTAACACATTTATAATTAAGCATCAAGAAAAAAAAGGAAAAGTACTATGTTATTGGAGAGGTAAAAAAGTAATTAAGGACTAAAAGTACTTTTGGGAGAGAAAAATCTAAAAATTTTAGCTTCTCATTTTCAAAAGTTCCTTTGAAAAGCACTTTTGAAAAACTAAAAATTTCAGCCAAAAGCAGCTTGTTTCGCATAACTTTTCTTCCAAAAGTACTTTTAGAGCCAAAATTATTTTTTTTAAGCACCGCAGAACATGCCCTTAAGACAAATTTCCAACATGACTTAGCCCAAGGAACCCAAAATATCCAAAAATTATTCTGACAAAACTTTTTACTGATTTTTTAGTTTTTTTCGGTTTGCGGTTCCAAGTCCAAGTTCAATTTTTGGCAAATCCCGATTCAAAAGGGGTTTGTTGTTGACTGAACCGATTAGCCGGCCAGTTTCAGATCCATCGATTAGATTCTATTTTCAAACATTGATTTTAGTGCTTTTGTATGAAATGCTTTTTTAATGGTTAATTGCTTTTTTTTTATGGTTAATATACTAAAAAATGCATTTAAACTATTATACATTATTTAAATAAGTCTATATTTTATTTTTGTATCCAAGTTCAATTTTTGGCAAATCCCGATTCAAAAGGGGTTTGTTGTTGACTGAACCGATTATCCGGCCAGTTTCAGATCCATCGATTCGATTCTATTTTCAAACATTGATTTTAGTGCTTTTGTATGAAATGCTTTTTTAATGGTTAATTGCTTTTTTTTATGGTTAATATACTAAAAAAAGCATTTAAACTATTATACATTATTTAAATAAGTCTATATTTTATTTTTGTAGTTAAATAACCTTTTAACCTAAATTTTTATATATATAAAAACCCTTGATTTTGATATTAAAAAAATATTCTAAACTTATAAAAGTCTTTTAAATTTTTAAATAAAATAATATTTTAAAATTTCTTGAAAATGCTTATAAACATAACAATCACTCATTTGAAACTTTTTTATTATTCTTTTCAATTCAATGTTGATGATAAAAGTGTAGAGAGACTATATTACATCAATAAGAAAGAAGGGGCTAAAATTCAAAATATTTTAGTTTAATATTAAAATCAACGTCTTTTTTAAGTAAAAAAAAAAACTCATTCCTTACCTCTAGACCGAATGGTCCAGCTCAAAGGCTCGCTCGAAATGTGGGAGGGTTTGGGTAAAAATATATGCTCAAAAAATAAGACCCGTTTAAAAAAGGGGCGGGCCTCGGATGTAATGCCCCAAAATTTAATTTTTTGTTTTTGCGAATGTGTGAAACAAATGTGTATCTGCTTCAATGGTTAAGTGCTCTGGATGTATGTAAGAGGTCCCAAGTTCAAGCCATGACTTGGGCAAATTTTGGTTTTTTTTTTTTTTAAATAAAGCTCCATCTTGGGTTAGAAGACTTTTAAGTAAAAGTTGGTAAATAATTAATAGACTGGGCCTACTGGTCTGGTGGTTGAGTGGAGTGTTGTTGTGAAAGAGGTCTTGTGTTCGAGTCTAGGCAAGAGCATTATTTTTGCTTGCTCGTCTAGAAGAGTTTGTGTTGGATTAAAAAGTTGGGTAGTTGGATGTAGTAGGAAGTAGTGGAGTGATTTAGGGTATTATGGAAGATCTGGTAGCTTTTCCTTTTTTCAAAAAGTCAGTTCTTCTTCTTTCTCAAAAACTCTCTACCGTTTTCTTCACCCTTTCCCCCTTGCTGCCTATTTTTGCCTTCCCATTTGCTGAGCTGCCTTTTTCTTCCTTTCCCTTGCTGCTATTTTTCTTGTTTTGACCTCTCTTTTACTTCCTTCCTGCGCAAAGTCCTCGTCGCTCTTTCGGTAAGTCTACTTTTTGATTAAACTTTAATTGTGATTTGAACAAGTGTTAATAAGGATTTGTTTGGTGATTAGGGGCTTATCGAAGGGCTGATTATCGTTCATCGACGTTCTAAGGGCGTGAAATTCCTATTATTCGATAGAAGGTAATGGTTTCGTTGTTCAAAAGATGTTTATCTCGTTTCGGGATTAGTTTAGTTCAGTTTGGTTAAACGATTAATTGAGTGAAATATTGGTTAATTATAAGTACTGGAGTGCTCAGAAGCGTATAGGCATAAAAAAATGATACAGGTGTGTACTCGATTGCATAGAAAATGAGGTTTCGACCAAAGCCGAAAACCTCAGTATCGATGCCATATGGGCGTGTGGTCGCCCGTGTGGTAGGCTGTGTGGCATAACATGGGCGTGTGATCGATGAGGCCAGGCAGTGCGCACATGACACGGCCGTGTGATGGCCAGGTAGCCTGTGTCTGACACACGGGCTAGACTGATTTAGGCCGTGTGGGCTACACGGTCGTGTGGGAAATTGGGCCAGGCCGTGTGATCCACACGGGCCAAGACCATTATGGGCGTGTGGGCCCACACGGGCAGGCCACATAGGCGTGTGAGCCCATTTTCACTGAATTGATTGCTAAGGTTGCACGGGTCACCCAAGTCGACTGTGAACCTACTGTAGGGTCAGTAAGCATTACTTAGACCCCTAATTGTGTGAACTGACTGTTTGATTTATATATATTGAGCATGATGATAATATGCATGTATACTGAATTTGTTATATGTACTGATATCATGAGATGGCATGTCATGAGTTGTATGTTGCATTGCATGGGGTTGGGTTGATTATATTTGGAGGAAGTGTACTGAAAGGCTCTTAAGCCTAATATACTGGTAGCTCAACTGTAAATTACTGTTTTGTGCTGCATTCGGTACTACTTGGAGTGTAGGGATGGGTGGGTTGATTTAATCCCCACATAGAGTGTAGGTTTGGACGGGGATGGTGTGTAGAGGCTGGTTGGGTAGGACTTTGATACTGAATACTGCATGACTGCTACTGATACTATGATGGGCTAAGACCCTACTGCATATTTGATACTGTACTGAGATGGGCTAAGGCCCAAACCGTTACTGATACTGAAAGGGGCTTAGGCCCAAAACTGTATTTGACTGTGCACTGTGTCTACTAATGTTTGTTTTCTGTGGGATTACACACTGAGTTTACGTAAACTCACCCCTCTCTGGTTAATGTAACAGGTAATCTCTAGGCCTAGACAGATCGGTGCAGCGGAAGACTTGACGATGACCACAATTTTTGGACTTTACGTTTGTTTTTTAATTTATGTTTTGTGGTCTTATTATTATTTGGATGTAAATTGAGGACTCTTGGGACGTTTGCTTAAATTTGATTTTTTTTATTTTGTGGAATTATAACGGCTAGTCGTAGGAAGTTCGATTTTTAAAAAGCTAACGCATTTTCAAACTCATGATTATTTAAACTACGTTGTTTTAAAAGCTTCCTCAGCGAGAAACGTTTTAAAGCAAATGTTTTAAATAAGTAAAACGATTTCTTTTAGAACTAATAAGAGATAAAGATAGGTAATAACATGTAAATGATTTTATTGTAATAATTTAGTTTTCGAACACACTATCATGTGACATCGCCAGATTCGGCCATAACGTCAGGCCGGGTTTGGGGTGTTACATCGGATAAGACTTTTTGGCCCGGCTTGAATATGAAAAAAAATGATGTTTTTCCTTGTTGTTTTTTACTTTTTTATTTTTTATTTTTTTACTATTTTACTACTATTTCACTATTATGTTGGTACTATTTTGTTATTGTTGGGGTATTGTATAAATCTTGTTTTATTGTTAATTTTGTTACTATTTTAGAGGCATTTGCTTATTAAATTGCACCTATCTTAGTATTATTTAAGTATACATATATATTTATTTTCAATTTGTTGGGAATATTTATTTTAATATTTTTTAGTATTTTTGATGTATTATATATATATATTTAAAAATCTATTTAATAAATAATATAAAAAAATTAATACAGGCAGGCCTGGCCGGACTCGGGTTTTAACATTTTTATCCAGGTCGGGCTTGGGCAAAATCTTAAGCCAATTTTTCGAGTCGAGCCAGGCCCAAGCCTAACAAACAGACTAAATTTTTTTATTGGGCTCGGCCTGAACTTGGCTCGGCCTGACTCATGGACACCTCTAGTTACCTTCAATTGTTCAAAAAAAATCACCTTTATTTTCTTTATTTAGACAAAGTTCGTGAAACATTCACTTAAACACATTCAGTGGCGAAGCCAAGGGGGGCTAGCAGAGGCCCCGACCCCCCTAAAATGGAAAATTTTCCATTTAGGCCATTTATAATGTATAAAATTTTAAATTTGTAAAGGTAAAATTGCACTTTGGCCCCCAAAATATAAGAATTTGATTTAATCCTTTAAAAAATTATAAAGATATGGACTATTAAAAAATGGTGAAATTACATTTTTACTATCATAAATATATACAATTTAATTCTGCCCCCCAAAAATTTTTTTTTGGCTCCGTGACTAAACACATTTATACTATTATTCAAGCTTGTAATAAAGATGTTATTACTAGTTAACCGAACATTAACTCAGTTATAGAAAGTACAAAAATATCCTTTTGTATTTAAAATAAACCATATTATTTGAGAGTACTTTAATCTTTTTATTTAAAAAATCATAAAAAATCTGCATATTTTGTGAGATTTAAATTTGTGCTATTTATATGAATAATTAATTTTTTTATATGACCTTTAGCTCGTTACCCTTAAAAAAAATATTAATTTTACCTCTAAATCAAAACTTTATTTTAATATGATACACATATGCATACTTTCTTACCTCCAATTGAATATTGTGAAAAACCGAACGTCGATAATAACAATAAATTGCAAATAAAGAGAGAAAATAGAACACACATGATTTTATGTGTAAAACTTTTCGGGGAAAAATCACGGGTAGATGAAAAGAAAATTCACTATCGAATTCAAATGATATAAGAGGAGAGACGATTACGTTTATTTATAGGTTTAAAAATCTTATTCTAATCAAAGTCTAATTGAAGTAATGTAGTAAGGTTAAAACACCTTATTCTAATCAAGTATCAAATAAACGAAGTAAACCTCAGCCTTCGCCCTCGCAGAAGCCCCTATCTTGCCACTTGTATTTTATTTTAATAGGAATTTGGAGTCACACAAATATGTATGCTATTGTTTAAGTTATTACTAAGTTGGTATCACGAGTCAACTAAAATCCAACTCAATTAAAGAAATAACGAAATGTTATACATTTTAATATTATAATACACAATTTATTACACCCTTTAATTGTATATCCTAATAATGTTGTTGATTCATTTTGTCTCACAAATTAATTCGACATCAATTAAAAATTTATGTCAATATTATGATAAACAATTATAGTGCATTTAAAATAATTAATCTAATATTCAAATTTCATTTACTCAAAATTTAATCTAATTTGTTCATTTTAATATTATATACATTGCAGATGTAATTAATATATATTTTTAATATTAATTAGACTGGCATCCATAATACCATTTTATTTATATGTTTGGAAAAGCTAATTTACATGATAACAGCCACACAACGAGGTTAATTTTATAGATAGAGCACTTAGGACATAATACATCTTATATATAAAAACACACATATATGTATAAATATAGGAAACAACAAGAACGAGTACTGATCCACAGGAATATTCATGCAACTGGATAGGAAGGGGTCTTGGCAATGCCACAAAGACCTTTCTTGGAATGAACATCTCTCTTGATCCTCGTGTAACCACTTTCACCCCAGGATTTGCCCCATGAATTCTTCACTAACCAGTACTTAATCCCATCTTCACTTGTTCCATACCCTACGACAGTAACAGCATGGTTTAACCCGGTTCGGCATGGTCCTCCATAAACACCTCCCGAATAAAACTGAAATCCATATCCACTGGAATCAAGGGCCACTGCAACAGGTTGCTGGCTTGCGGCCTTTAAGAGAGATTCTTCATTGTCGCGAGGTACGTCTTCGTATCCAGTGATCTGCGCAGCTCTGAAAGTTTCTTTTCGACGGCTGCATTTTCCGTCCTTTTCGGTGTATGGGTATTTTGATTCCTTGGCGAGACCCTGGTTTCTACCAATGTATTCGAATCCGTCGTCCATCCAACCACCATCGCAGCCTTGGGTTCTTTCGGTCCGGGCGCAATCCACCAGTTGTTGCTCGGAGAGCGAGACCAACTTTCCAGTTTTAATCTTTACGACACCTTCTACAGCTGCAACAGTTGAGAATGCCCAGCAACTTCCTATATAAACAAGCACAAAACAATTTAAACATAAATAAGCTACTAATCATTATTTTACTAAACTTCTAGGGCTAAGTTTATATCTCTTACCACAAGAACCTTGGTCCTTGATCTCAGTGACAGCCCCTTTCTTCCTCCAGTCGATGCTATCCGGGACATTAGTCAGGTTTTCATATCGAAACCTTTTAATTTTATGTGAAACATTTTTAGAAGAGAACATGTATCCAGCAAAGTTCGTTAGGAATTCTTCATTGGTTAAGTCAGCAAATTCATTGGTACTTAACTTATAAGTTTGATTCCCCATTTTATTGAAGTTTTCTATGAATTCCAGATTGTTTTTGAATATCTGAAAACGCATAGTCTCCTCTTCCTGCATCTCCTAGGTTCGTCCATGCTCAACCATCCATTGCTTGTATTTCTCAGCAACCAAGGCTTCATCCAATATGCGGGACATGGCAGATGCCAGAGCCCCAGAAACAGTCAACATGAAAATAAGAAACTTAGTTTTGAGTGCGAAAGCCATTGCTCAATGGTCAGGCCTTACAGCTGATGTGAAGAAGCAGAGCATACCAGCTATCTATTTATAGATGATCCATAGCTACCGCAACTTATACTGCAATCAGCTTATTGGCCACAAAAAATAGCAGTTGGAATTAGCTTTGCAAGAAAGTTTTAATTTAATGGTCAATAGTGATTGATAAGGAAAGGGTTTACTAATGAACTTTTGTTGACTTTCCCCACGTGTGGGTATTAGATAAGTACTTTATTAAATTGAGGCCCACAAAAGTAAATTTGACTGCAACTTTTTTAGTTTTGTCATATATGAAAAAAAAAAACACTTTTAGTGAATCTGTTTTTTTTCCATTAACATATTTGATTAAGAGTTTAATCTTAAAGTCATTTTGGTATCTTAAACAGTTTAATCTTTGTTGTCAATTTTTTCCCTAATTTATAATATATATAGAAGGAGTGGAGGAGCTGTAAACATGATTTCAACTTGATATACTAAAAAATTTTCAAGCTTCTTTCGCTTTTGGCAAAAAAAAAAATCAAGGTTTTGCATCCAAAATAGAAAAAAAAAAAAACGCATGTAAATAAGTTGATTCCGTGAGCCAATTAAGAATAATCATTTATCACAAACAATAATAGATTACATTGGAATAAATTTGATTAAGCAACGAACAAATAAATTAATGAAGAAATAGAAAAGATCGAACACACAAATTTTACGTGAAAAAACTCCTCCGAAGAAGATAAAAAAATCACGGGCAAAGATAATTTCATTAAATTAGTAAAAACGAAGAGTACAAAGATGGAGATAAAAACTAAACCCTGAAAACCTAAAAATAAGAACCGTCAAAACTTAAACACAAAATTCCCTGAAAGCTTGTAAAAGCTAATACCTAAATGTGTTATGGGTTAATCTTTCTAAGGTTGTAATAGGTCTATTTATAGGCCAAATTCGTAAGAAAAATAATATTAAAATAATCTACACTAATCAGGATTTAAGTGGGAAACTAAAACAATATTTAACTGAAAGAAGTAAAGCCAAGAAAATTGAGGTACTCGTTGCTACGTTGTGACCTGGCTTTCTTTTTTGCCGTGACGAAATATGGTCGTGTCATCGGGACGAAGCTTGTTTTTTCGTCATGACGTCGGCTACTTGTCGAGACAAAGAGCTCCTCCTTGTGGCAATGTCACACACTGATTATATTGAAATGTGAGACATACTCCACAAATATCCACATTGACTCGTATTTCCATAATGTCTTCTTTGTCAAAACCTGCCAGAAGCCTATCTCGATCTTTTCAGGATATTAACTAAGTCCAAGTTGTGCTTGAACTTTGAAACCAGAAGACTTCTAGTCTTCAACTTATGCATTGCCAAATCAAACCTAAGTCGGGTCTGCTTTCCATGAAAGCAGTGCTTTGTCTTTCCAAAACCTACACTCAAAAGAGAACTTCTCTTATTCAAAACGATCATACATTTTTCCCTCCTATGACCAAGTTGCCTTTGCTTCAAACAAGTCGACTCTAACTCCTTAACAGACGAGGGATATGCTTTTTAACCAATCACCATTGATCCTTACATAACATAAAGACTTCCAGTCTTTCTACCTTTCATCAAAATGAGAGTCCCATGGGATACCTTAATGCCGCTTGATGTGATGTTAATTTTATAGCCCTTTGAGTCCAAATTTTCCAAGGAAATGAGATTTCTCTTTAAATCAGGCAAATACCTGATATCTAATAGTGTCCTGATTGTCTTGTCGTGCATCCTAATCTGAAGGTACCAACACCAATTACCTTATAGGGTAAGCCATTCCCCATATGCACAACTCCACATTCAATTGAATTGTATGTGGAGAACTAGTCCTTGCTGGGACACATGTGGAAAGAACACCTCGAATCCAGGATCCACTCGGATGTATGTTTGGAGCTTTTTCTTGTCAACAACAACAAGAAATCGTCACCCTTGTTGTCGACCAAATTAGGATCAAGTAATTCTTTCTCATTGTTCTCAACAAACCTTTTATTTCGTAACTTATAATAATCTGCCTTGATGTGACATAACTTCTTACAATAGTGGCATCTCTTATCTCGATTCCTAAATGCTACCAAAGTAGATGCTTGCCTATTTGACTTGCTATCCTAACCAAACTCATTGTCGAGTTTGCCATTGCTTAACAAGTGACCCTTCACATCCTCAAATGAGAGTTTATCTCTACCATAAATCAGAGTCTTCCTAAAAGACTTGTATGAAGGGGGTAAAGAGCACAATAATAACATAGTTTGATCTTCATCATCAATATGAACCTCAACATTCTTTAAACCATTCAAAAGAATAATAAATTGACTAATGTGACCTCTGAAGTGCTCACCTTCGTCCATGTAGAAAGTGTATAGCCATTGTTTCGACACCAATTGGTTAGTTAGAGACTTTGTCGCGTAAAGATTTCTAACCTTTTCCATAAGGTGGATGTTGTTTTCTCTATCAACATCTCTTACAATACACTATTCGAGAGGCGCAACTGAATTGCAGACAAAGCCTTCTTATCAAGCTCTTCCCATTCTAACTGATCTATATTCGTGGGCTTCTTCCCTGTAATGACCTTTTTTAAACTGTTCTAAACCAATATTGCCATCATCCGAGCTTGCCACAAACTAAAATTTGTAATTACATTAAATTTTTCAATATCAAACCTTATCACTACCATCTCTGAACGAGTTGAATGCGAAAATCAAATCAAGCTCTAATAAAAACTTGTTGGGGATAAACCGTATTAAGCATCAAACAAGTAGAATAAAAAATAAAATGAAAAGATCAAACACACAAATTTTTCGTGAAAAACCTCCTTTGAAGAGGATAAAAAACCACGAGAAAAGATAATTTCACTAAATCAGCAAAAACAAATAGTACAAATATGGAGATAAAACTAAACCCTGAAAACCTGAAAATAAAAACTCTCAAAACTTAAACACAAAATTTCCTAAAAGCTTGTAAAAGATAATACTTAAATGTGTTATGGGTTAATTTTTCTAGAGTTGTAGAAATCATATTTGTAGGCTAAATTAGTATGTCAAATAATACTAAAATAATCCACAATAATTAGATTTTAATTGGGAAACTAAAACAGTGTTTAACTGAAAGATGTAAAGCCGAGAAAATTGAGGAACACATCGCCAAGTTGTGATATGGCTTTCTTCTTGTCATGACGTGGCTTTCTTCTTATTGTGACAAATTATGGTCACATCGTTGGGACAAAACTTGTTTTCTCGTTGTGAAGTCAGTTGCTCGTCGGGACGAAGAGCACCTCCTTGTTGTGATGTCACACACTCTTTATGCTGAAGTGCGAGGCATACTCGACAGATCATTAGTCTTCATTTGAAAATCATCAAATCCTTGTTTTAGTTCAGTTTCATTTATTTAGAGTTTAGAGTTTGTAGATATTTATTTACATTTTTTTCTTTAGATAAATAATATTATATTTTAGGAAATTTCGCTAACAAACATGGAACAATTAGCATCACTGTTTCATTTAATACCTCTTTTGGAGTAACAACTCTTGTTTTGAATAGTTTTTATTAAGAATAATAGTGGTTCAGGAGTAGCTATGTTTAGAACAGGGCTTTAGTTAGAACAAGTATAATCTAGTATAGTTATTATTTGAGAATAACTTTTGTTGAGAACAACTAAAGTTCGAAATAACTCTTTTTTAGAATAATGATTGATCGACTGTTTAACATCACATCAATAATGTGCAAGCATACACTGTCGATACAAGTATAGTAGGCAGATGTGAGTCTGTCAGATATCATTCCACAGGGATGGTAGTCTTTTGTCTATTAATGTCGGTGCAATAACTAGGTGCAAACAAGATAAATTGTGAGGATAGTTGTCAATGCAACAACTTGAAAACAATAAAATAAAAGATGATACTGATAAACTGGGTTCCCAACATGAATCTTCAGCAGAATACTAAGTACTCACAAGGTATAAAGTATAGGTGATTGTTGATGCAATAAAATTCAATGTAAATCTTACCTAGTGTTACTCCTCTATTTAATCTGAGACTTAAACATGCATATTAACCTCACCTTCTGATGATGGCAATACGACACTATTAAGAACAAGTGGACTAAATTCATCTAATCCTCACTCAACTTTCGTTGAAATGCTTTTTGGCTCAAACTGTCACTACATTTTCCAGTGTCAGTGACTGCAATAACACTTCCGTGTTAAAAAATTTTCAAACCCCAAGATTAAACAGTAAAAGTAAGATTAAATAAGATAACATTTCACCAAGAATTCATCAGTACATCCATACAATCAGAAATCGAAGAGTAATCACCAGCATTAGAAAGAAATAAGAAAGCATCGAATGGAGAATACTATCCCAAGACAACTCAACTGAATCTCTCTATTTCCTCTTGTCGTGTACTTAGGTCTCCTCGTCATGAGCTATTTTGCATCTGGTTTTCATGTGATCACCTGCAAGAGGCTTAAGCTTCCATGGCCGTAAGCTTTAAGGGAGGACGGTGAGGATGATGATGGAGAAAAAAGCTTATCTTTTTCTTCTCACGTCCACCTTTTATGTCCTCCTCCAATAGTACATGTGTCATTTTCTCAAAATTATTCTGTCCTTATTCGTATAGGTTGGTTATAACAGATTGGACAGCTCACACAATTTTGGATCTTATCCGAAGAACTGTCAGGTGCAGTGAAAATTCTTGGCACAGTCTGGAATTAATTCATGCAGTGACATTGCGGACAGCTGTCAGGTGTGGTGACAATTCTGGACGCAATCTGGGATTAACTCATGCAGCGACATTAATGCAATAAGATAGCAAATTAAGGATAAAATAGGTTAGGATTCACTGAGTTATAAAATGCAGTTTACTAAATTGAAAATGCTAAAATGTATGCTAAGTATAACTAAATGGGAACAATTTAACCAATAAGTAAGGGAGAAAACCTATGTTCTTTCTAGTGTTATCACACCCCCAAACTTGAGTTTTTACTTGTCCTCAAGTAAAACAAAAACTAGCAAGGCTTACAAAAAATTTTACTAAGGCAAATGATCATTCTAGCAACTTGAACCCTCTAAATTCCCAATGGATGAATCACATTCAGATGAAAGAATATTGCATCGACATTTCATAAGCATGACTGAATAAGGTTGCAACTTCATCAATGCTAGCATCATGCTTCAAACCCTAAGTTTTATCTATGATTGCAACATTTATTGTATAATACTAAGTATATATATACATTGTTATTGTTATTTATTATTATTATTATTTTATTTTATTTTTTTCGGAATAAAGGATATCGTTGCATCTATACCCTTGTTCCTGAGAAGTAACGATAAGGTGCAACAAACCCCTAGGGAGTATGTAATTGCACCGAAACACACTCATGCAGCAACAGCCTTTGGCCAAATTGATTTTTCTAATGCTTGTATTGGAGTGTTCCCTTTTTAATATTCCATACTGCACTCACTTTGGTGTGTCTCTACTTTATAACTATATATACATATAAGTAGTTGTAAAAAGTAGATTCATTCAAGATTCAAGGAATGATAGTAATCATCCATTACTAATGCAAGCTACTCCATTCATCAAAGAATTGAAGCTACAATCTTCTGTCAAATTTATCCAACTCATTCATTAATAATTTACATGATTCCGAAATTAAGCATCGAATGTAACAAAATTTTCAAACAATTTTAATTAACTATAATTAAACCTTGCATGCTTCATTAAAAAAATTGAAATGTGGGTGCATTTCCAATCCCCATGTGCATTCCCCCAAACTTAAAGTTTGCAATGTCCCTAATACACTAACATGAAAATGTAATGACAATGAAAATTCAATGACAATGTATACTTATCAAAAAAACAAAAACCTACAACTACATGCAATGCATGAATACAATAACTAAAGCTTAAAATAAACTAACTCATTTATCCGCAACCGTTGATGTGGCTGCATGATGTTTCTTTCTCTTCCTTTTCTTCTTCTCCTTTCATTTTTTTATCCTTGGAGCGCTTTCTTTTCTTTTCTTTTCTTTGGTTTTTGTGCGGTCTTCGGATTACTCCTTAGTTCCCGGCTTAGCCCTGGCATCATCGACTACTGCTTATGTAGGAGAGGCCACTTGGAGTGATCTAGTGTAGACCACTATTGCCCATGAATTGCATTGCTCTTCACTGGTCACCTCAGCAACTTCCGTCGATCTCACTCTAATTCACTTCAACTTTGCACCCACAGGCTCGAGTGCGATGACAATCTCTTCAATAGAATCTTCTCCTTTTTCTTTCTCATTTTCAGCAACTTCTTCTTCAGCAACAACTTCCACTTCTGCAGCAACAACTTCCTTCTCAACATTAGTGTCCTCTTGAGCAACAAAAATACCATCCTTAAACAAAGTATCAACCTTTCGCAGGTATTCTTCAATGTCCCTAGATTCCTCTTCTTTCTCATTATCAGAGACCTACACAATAGGTGGGGAGTCATAGATCTATCTCGGTCTTCTAAGTCGTCATCCGAGGAAGAGAGATCATAATTGTGAATGATTGGTGGAAACACAGGGAATTTCGGTGTGGGGATGGGCTCAGTTGGCCTAATGTGGCTACAATAGAACTGTTCTAGGCTCTGGTATAAGCATAAAACAAATTCTGGGATCTCTCCATATCTTCTACTGTAGCGACAAGCTTGATATGCCTGTTGTTGATGGAATTTACCATTTTTTCAACATCCTTCAATTTGCGCCATAATGATGTCTTTGAATTCATACTTGTTCCTTTTCTATCGGCTTTGGCTTTTCCCTTTCTTATTTTGCTGGTCTCCACCTCTTTCAGTATTGGTGTGTCTTTGCCTCGAGTCATTCTTTCCATAGAGGCTTCATTGTTTGGGCCTTTATTTTACAAGGCTTCCTTACCAGCACGTGGCACGATTCCTTTTTTCTGGCACAATAACATCACTAGTGATGGGAAAACCAAAATCCCAGTCTACGTTGTGGCACAGTCAGCTATTTCTTGGTGAAGTATTGCGGCACATCAATTTTTCTTCCTTTGACAATAGAATGTATTAGACACATTCTGTCTAGGGTGATTTTGGTGCTGTGAGTGGAGGGATTGAGCCCGTAGATGACAAAATAGAACCAAATTTTTCCTTGTAGCATCAGGAAGCGCCAGTGCATTATATAGTTTTTTTTATGGGAGCACATCCACAATGCTCCCTCGATACACAAGTCTCTTACCAACAAATCTCGTTTTTCATCTGTGATTTCATCCATGAACTCGGAGGGTTCGTTGACATCGACCTTGGTGTTGTACAGCTCGTTGATTGTTGCATTGTCCCATGGTATTAAATTTTCTTAAACGAAAATGAATTCTATGTAATATCCCATTTTTGGTGAGATCGGAACAGTGGTTTTGGGACCACAAATCCGAGCCAAAAATAAAAATTAATTTTATTTTATTTTATGGTTAGTATCATGGTAGGAAGGTCACATGAAAATTTTGATACGAAAATTTTTCTGATTGTGTGTTTAATTAGAGAATGGACTAAATTGCATAAAATGCAAAAGTTGGTTCTAGTAGCTATAGGTATCAAATAGCTATGGAATTCAAAACTTAAGGTCCTTATATGGTAATTAGACCACTGAAGAGTAGTATGTAGATATTTTGGTGACTCATCCATGACAATTTAGAAAAAAAGCAAGGACTAAATTGGAAATTAATAAAGTTAATAGATGATAATTAATAAAAAAGAAATAAATAATCTATTTTCATATCATTTTCCCCAATTTTTCTATGGAAACCCTAGGGGAGAGGAAGAAAACTTTTCAAGCTTAATAACGTATGAAATCAAGTCTCGTTTTTAGTAATTTCTATATTTTTGGAATCGAGATAGTCTAATCTTTCTATTTAGAGGATTTATTTGAAAAGTTATCAAGGTATGAAATTTGGGTCATGGATGAATATGTTGAAAATTATAAATTTATGGTAGAAAATGAAAGGTTGTTCATAGATAAACAACTTTTACAAAGCAATTTTTGATGAAAACTTGATTTAGGAACTAAAATAAAAAAGTGGTAAAACCCATGGAAAATTCTTAAATTTGTGAAATGTATGTGCTGTAAATTTAGTATATAAATTTTGGCTAGGCTTGGAAAGATGGTTAAATTTCATGAATTTCATTTTTCGAGTCTAGGGACAAAATTGGAATTTATGGAAAAGTTAAGGGCAAAATGGTAATTTTTCCTATGATGTAAATTGAGCCCAAATGAATATGAAATATGATAAATTGATATTAAATTTACTTGTATAGATCCATATATACCAAATTCGGAGCTAGAACAAGGAAAAAAGGAAAATATTTGATTAGTAGACTTTACGTACACGAACATTGTTGAGGTAAGTTCGTGTAACTAAATTGTGTTTATTTACATGCTTGCATTGATTGTGTTTATGTAAATTGCATAAACATCATAAATATGTGAAATGATTACATATCCGATCAAGCCCGGTAAATGAAAATGTTTAAATTAAATGATAATGCCCGATAGATGATAAAGGATAAACGATGAGAATGTCACTTATATGCTTGAAATGAATGTGGAATGTGTTTATTTGAATTATATGAATGTTGTGGATGTATGAAATAATCACATGCCCGATAATGCTTGAGAAAAATGTTTAAATCCTTGTTGAATAAAATGGAAAATCTATGGATATGTGATTTCCCGAAATGAAAGAGGCCTTGCATTTGTTGCTGGAGGGATTTAGCTCGATCGAGTAATCCTGTTGACCTCGTCTCTAAAAGGATTTAGCCTGGACGGGTAATCCTGATATAAGTCCTTTCAAGCATATGTTATGAATTGGATTTAGCCCAGACGGGTAATCCATATCAAGCTCTTTAGAGCATATGTCATAAAAAGGATTTAGCCTAGACTTGTAATCTTGTTGTTTTTATATATGTGGCTCGAGAGTGTACTATCTAAAATAGTACCTTATGGGTACCATTGGGCATGAATTAATGGATTCTGATCTGTATACCTCGAGTGTACTACCTGTGTATCCATCGATATTTCAAATAAATTCAACGGGTAAAAGTTCTTGACAGGAGAAAATATGAATAAGAAACGAGTTATTACACATATCGGCCTGAAATACATGAAATTGATGATACATGATAACTGATATATGGAAATATGAAATGATAATATTGTACACAAAATTTATTTGATGAGTATGTACATCCTTGATTATAGACTTGTACATCCGAGTAATATGGGTAAAGTTCTGATATGAAATGATATGAACTCGAGATGAACTATTATGAAATTATACTTGTAGTATAAAGAGATGATTTATACAAGTCAAATGAATACATGTTGTTGAAAGCATATGTGCATGGAAACTTGATTGTTGTTGAGCCCATATATGTTTTGATGTTATTATGAAGTATATGACTAACAAGGGCAATGAGGACATGTGTAGGGCTTGAGGTCAAATTGATTGTATATGTCTTACATAATTACCTCAAAATAAAATGAATGGTAAGTTAAGTACCTTGGTATACGAACTTATTGAGCATTTTATGCTTACTTAGTTTTATTTCCCTATTTTAGAGTAAATCGGAAGCTTGTTGGATTAGAAGCTTGGCGGAGATCACTAACACTATCCATCGGCCCATGTCGGTACAATACGGTAAAGCAATTATGGTTACATTGGCATGTATAGGTTATATTGGCCATATTGGCATGTAAATGTATAGGATAACTTGGCTATCGGTGGCTTGAAAATGATGCTTGTAATCTAGCCATTGGAATGGCTAGAAATGGTTTGTTTTGATATACCTGTAATGTCATACTATGGTAGCTACATATATGTTAAGTAGTTGATAATATTATGTCTAACATATGGACTAAACCAAGGTAAGATTATAAACACGTATGCATGTAATGGTATGCTATGTTGAATGATAGAGTTTGCTTAACTTGAATGCTTAAGATGGTTGGCATTTGGATATAAGTTTAAGTGCAGGTCATTGGTGTGATTTTGGGTGAGAAATGAAGCTAGAAATAGCTTTATTTTATCTACACAGGCAGACACATGGGCGTGTGTCTAGACCATGTGTGACACATAACCTGGTACATGGGCATGTGGTTAGGCCGTGTGTCCCCTGCACCTTAAATTCGAGAAAATAGAATGCTCAAAATTGAGCACACAGATAGAGACACGGGCATGTGTCTCAACCGTGTGTGCTACACGGCCTAGAACACAGGCGTGTGTCTTGGCCGTGTAAAACCTATACCTAATTTCGAAAAGAATTGATTTACCACAAGGCCTAGCACATGGGCGTGTGGCATGGCCGTGTGCACAAGTCAGAGAGTTACACGAGGTAAGATACGGCCTGTGGCACAGGTGTGTCTAAGGGTCCCACAGGCATGTCCCTAAACCACATAGGCGTGTGAGCCCTATAACTTAGAAAATTTTTTATAATTTTGCGAAAAATTCTTAGAGTTTCCGATTAAGTCCCGACTCGATTCTAATGCTCGTATTGGGCCTCGAGGGTCAATTGAAGGGATGTTATGAATAATTTCGGTAAATGAATAGTAATTAATGTAAATTATTTAAAACTTTTCTGAAAGTTTCGGTAATACTCTGTAACCCTGTTCCAGCGACGGATACGGGTTAGAGGTGTTACATTCTAACTCATGATCGTAGAGATTACCATAAACTTTATGTACTAGTGAAGAAGAGTAGCTATCGGGATGGGTTCAAAAAGTTTCCTATTTTAACTTTGAGATGATTTTCGAGATTTGTTTACCCAAATCTTGTTCTGGCGAAAGAGAGATACCCTCTCGGGATGGAAGTTTCACTTTAGTATGTTGTCGTGAAATCGTTCCTTCACCGCTTTATTCAAAAAGATTACTGGCTCCTTTGTCTGCACTGGCTTGAGGGATTCCGATTCACGAACTGTGGTCGTAGAGGGCACATGTTCTTCAGTAGATTTGGTGGTTTTCTTGATCGAGCCTTTTGTTTTGGCCATCTTTTGATGAGGGAAAACGATTTAAAGTTGAATAGATATGATTTTGAGAAGAGAAAGGAAATGAAAATGGTTGCCTGAATGCATTATAGTCAGAACAGTGGGAGAGAATTTACAGTGGGTGAAGGAGGAAGATAGAAAGACGTGTTGTTTTGTGGAGAGATATAGGGCTGACGAGAAGAGTTATGTCCAATAGAAATTGTGCCCGCTCAGAAAGATCAAATGGCTGAATGAGTTTTGATCCAATGGTGGAATTTGAATTTCGCTGAATTTTGACGAGCTATAAATGGTAGTGCAAACTTATGGAATGAGTTGACAGTAAGATTTCAATGCGTCGACAATGGTACCTAATTATTCTGCAAAAAAAGAAGGAAAACAAACTTTAACAAAACATAAATAAAATAAAATAAAATAAAATCATGGAGTACTAATTGAAAGTTAAAACTTTTTGACCAATTTAATTGTCTCTACCTGCTTTTGATCATAGTTACCAAAATAGTGTTTTAGCCTCTATCCATTTACTTTCAACTGGTGTCCATCATGTAAATATTGAATTGTGACTGCATCATGAGGAAATACGGTGACAATTTCAAAAGGTTCAGACAAACGTGAAAACAATTTACCTGGGTGCAATTTGAGTCGATAATTGAATAATAAAACCTGTTGACCCGCGATAAATTGTCACTGTAAAATAATCTTGTCATGCCATCATTTGGTCTTTTCCTTGTAAATTGTAGCATTTTCATAAGGATTTCTCTTAATCTCCTCTAGTTCAGTGATATTCAACAGTCTTTTCTTTCCAGTCGCTTCATAGTCCATGTTCACTTGCTTAATTGCCCATATTGCTTTGTGTTCCAGTTCAACTGGTAAGTGACATGCTTTCCCAAAAACCAATTGATGCGACGACATCCCTAATGGAGTTTTGTATGCTTTCCGCAATACCTATAAAGCATCATCCAATCAACAAGACCAATCTTTCCTCAAAGGGTTTACAACCTTCTCAAGAATGTTCTTAATTAGTCGATTCGAAACTTCGGCTTGTCTATTCATTTGCATATGATAAGTAGTAGCCATTCTATGATTAACTCCATATCTCTTCAGTGTGGTTGCGACTTGGTTGCAATGGAAGTGTGTACCATGATCACTAATCAATGCCTTTTGTGTGCCAAAGAGAGTGAGTATATGCTTGTGAAAAATGTTTAGCACTGTCTTTGCATCATCCTTTAGGACTACAACAGCTTCAACCCACTTCGAGACGTAGTCAACAGGTACTAATATATAAAAATTTCCAAATAAACTTGGAAACAGTCCCATAAAATCCATACCCCAAACATCGAATAATTCAACCTCCATAATTGGCTACTGTAACATTTCATTGCATCGGGATATAGAACCGGTGCGCTGACACCTATCGCATTGATTCACAAAATCGTGGGTATCTTTGAATAATGTCGGCCAGTAGAATCCTGATTGGAGAACTATAGCAGCAGTTCTCATACCACCGAAATGACCTCCACAAGGAGCATCATGATAATGCTTCAGGATTGAAAGCATCCCCTCTTTCAAAACACAACGTCAAATAATTATGTCATTGTATACCTTGAATAAATATGGCTCATTCGAATAATACTTCACTACGTCACGAAGAAATCTTTCTTTTTCATGGCCTGTGACACCCAATGGGAGTTTTCCACATACTAGATAATTAACAAAATCCGCATACCAAGGGGTTGCATCTACAGCAAATAACTTCTCATCTGGGAATACGTTGACAACCTGAAGTATGCTTCTGTTTTCGCTGCCAACTTCCAATTGAGACAGATGGTCTGTAACTTGATTCTCTAAACCCTTATGGTATTTTATCTCGATGTCAAATTCTTGCAGCAGTAATATCCAGTGTATCAGTCTTGGTTTGACATCTTTTGTCGCAAAGAGATATCTCAATGCAGAGTGAACAGTGAATACAATAACCTTTGCACTGATAAGATAGGAATGAAACTTGTTGAAGGCAAATACTACAGCCAGCAATTCTTTCTCTATAGTAGTAATTAAGTTGAGCCTTTGTAAGAGTTTTGCTAGCATAATAGATGGCGTGGAATATTTTTCCCTTTTGTTGTCCTAGAACTGTACCCACAACAAAGTCGCTTGCATCGCACATAACTTCAAAAGGTTGAGACTAGTATGGTGCAACGACAATGGGTGCATTCAATAGTTCTTTTTTAACTGAATAAAGGCATCCAGACATGCATCGTCAAAGAAGAATTTTCGATTCTATTCCAGCAATGAGCATAAGGGCTTTACAATTTTTTACAATTTTTGAAAAATCTTTAATAAATCGTCAGTAAAACTCCGTATGTCCCAGAAAACTACGAATACCTTTCATGTTTGTTGGTGGAGCTAGTTTCTCAATGATTTCCACCTTAGCTTTGTCTACTTGAATGCATTAACTAGAAATGCAGTGTCCTAACACAATGCCTTTAGTTGCCATGAAATAACAATTTTCCCAATTCAGAACAGGATGTGTGTCTTCACATCGCTTTAGTACTTTATCCAAATTGTTAGCTCAATGATCAAAATCATTCCCTTAGACTGAGAAATCATCCATAAAAACCTCAAAAGAGTCTACGATCATATCTGAGAATATTGCCATCATGCACCTTTGAATGTGGCTGGTGTGTTGTAAGGACCAAAAGAAATATGGTGAAAAGCTAAAGTACCAAAGGGGCAGGTGAAGGTTGTTTTCTCCTGATCCTCCGATGCAATAGAAATTTGATTGTACCCATAATAGCCATTTAAAAAGCAATAATAGGCCTTTCCAGCAAGCTGATCCAACATTTGGTCGATGAAAGGAAGTGGGAAGTGATCCTTCTTTGTGATTGCATTCAATTTGCGATAATCCATACAAGCTCGCCATCCCATTGGAATGCATGTAGGAAATAATTCATCCTTATCGTTGCGAACCATAGTGATGCCACTCTTTTTAGGCACGCATTGCACTGGACTTACCTAATTGCTATTAGAAATCGGGTAAATAATTCCAGCATTAAGCCATTTTATGATTTTCTTCTTGACGACTTCTTTCATATTCTCGTTTAATCTTATTTGCTGTTCAATCGATTGCTTTCCTTCATCTTTGAACTTGATCTAGTGCATGCAAAAAGGACTAATACCTTGAATATCGGCAATATTCCAAGCGATAGCTCATTTTTGTTTCTTGAGAATATGGACCAATTTCTCTTCTTGTGTTACATCCAGTGTTGCAAAAAAATAACTGGGAGAGTATTGTGATCACCTAGAAAGACATATTTAAGATGAGGATGTAATGGTTTCAATTCTAGAGTAAGAGCTTCTTCAATCGATGGTTTGAAGATTGGGGTTGTTTTGTCGGCTAGGTCTAAGGATTCAATTTGCCACCCATGCTTGAGTTCAAGATTATTAGCTTCAACCATACTGTCACAATGATCTAATCATTTGGCATCAGATATCACTGCAAACTCTTTAGAAAGTGCTGTGCTTTGGTCATTGAATTCTTCTTCAATTAGATCATCTAGCACATCAACAGTATGACATTATTCTTTATCTTTGCATTGAATAGATTTGAAAACATTGAAGGTGACTTGCTCATCATTAAGTCGCATGGTTAGTTCACCTTTATAAACATCAATGAGAGTTCGACCGGTGGCTAAAAATGGTCATCCCAAGATTACGAGAACCTCCTTGTCTGCCTCGTAGTCAAGTATGATAAAATCAACTGGAAAAACAAATTTATCCACACGAACTAAGACGTCTTTTATTTGCCCTTCAGGTTGAGCCAATGATCGATCAGCTAGTTGTATTGTCACTGTAGTAAATTTCATGTGACCAACTCCCAACTTTCTGAAAGTAGATAACAACATTAGGTTAATGCTAGCTCCCAAGTTGCATAAAGCTTTGCCCAAATAATGACTGCCAATTGAACATGGGATGGTAAAACTCCCATGATCTTTCAATTTAGCGGGCAACTTGTTTGTCAAAACAGCACTACAGCCTTTTGTAAGTGCAATAGTTTCAATATCAGTGAGATTTTTCTTCTTGGACAAGAGGTCTTTCATAAATTTCCCATAACTCGGAATTTGTACCAGAGCATCTACTAAAAGAATATTGATCTGTAGTTGCTTCAATATATCCAGGAACTGTTAATACTACTTGTCATGCTCATTCTTCCTGAATATTTTTGGGAAGAGTAGAGGTAGAGATACATCTGCTTGTGCTGAAACCTTTGATTGCATCGACAATTTTGAAGGTCAGACATTAGGCATATGAGTGATAATTTGTGGAACTTTTTTGTTTGATGCATCGACAAATTCTTCAAATTCAACCTTCTCACCAGTGATCACTCCATCTGTATCTTGAGGTGCTACAGTAGAGTCAATAATCGATTCTCCAGTTTGTTTACCACTCCTAAGAGTGATAGACTTACAGTGTTCTTTCCCCCTCGGACTAGGATTTTCCGTGTCACTAGGTAATGAACCTGGTGGTCGAGTATTCATATTTGAAGCAAGTTGTCTTGACAGTGCTTCCAATGCTCAAATGGAAGATGAATTCCCTTGTACGATAGCTTCCGCGCGGGTAATATGTTCCCGCATTAATGCCTCAAGAGTTGCTAATGGTTTAGAAGTAGAAGCTTGAGTGTACGATTGCTGTCGATGTCCTTGGACATGTTGATTTGGTATTGAAGAGTGTTGTGGTTGCATCAGATTTTGTTATGGATGTGTTTAGCCTTATTGTGGATGCATCTATGTAACACCCGTAACCCGTAACCATCGCCGGAATAGGGTTAAGAAGCGTTACCGGTCATTTCAAAACTTTTACGATCATTTCACAAACATAAGATATAACATCATAATACCATAGCAAATCATATACTTAGTGTCCCTTTAAAAGGTCTACGAGACCTTAAACATACATTGGAAAAGGGTTAGGACTAAATCAAGCACATACAAAATTTTTCTGAAACTTAACATTTTTCAAAGTTACAGAGGTCACACGCCCGTGTGGGTAGGCCATGTGCCTCACATGGCATTAGTCACACCCGTGTGTTTAGGCCGTGGCAAAACAGGGCATATATACTGACTTATCCACACAGCCACAAGACACGCCCGTGTGCTTGACCCGTGGGCAACACTGACTTAATTCACATGGCTTGTCATACACCCGTTTGTCTGGCCCGTGTGCGAGTCTGACTTGTTTCAAACTACAATATTAAGAGACACGATCGAGACATACGCCCGTGTGCTCAACCGTGTGGCACGAAATTAGGCTTGGTTTTAGCCATATTTCTCACCTTCCTCATGCATACCTAAACCATATCATTTTATACCATTTCAATACCATTTGATTAATCAAAACATCCCAAATACACAAGCTATAATCATCAATATAACCTATTTCAATTGTACAATATTTCCCAATTCAAACATCAATCCATACCTCAAAAATGAACCAATTCATCAACTCAATTTCATGCATTTCTTAAGCAAACACTCATTATCTATCAAATGATCATATGAATAGCTTAAACCATTAGTAAAATGGCCATATACACTTAGATCATATCAAGCCAATCTTATAACAATTCTATGCTATTTAGCCAATATCAAGTTTATCAAAATATACTAAATTCCACAACCACATTCATAATCAACCATCTAAAATGACCAAATACATTCCAACCATAATATCAAACACCATAGCCTATACATGCCATATAACCAAGTTATAAAGGTATAAATACCGAAATCATTAACCAGAGAGTGTGATGCGATCTCCGCTGACTTTCAACCCGAGCAAATCTCTGAAAATCTATAAACATAGGAAAAACACACAAAGTAAGCTTTGAAAGCTTAGTATGTAACATCCCAAATTTGAGCCTAGTAGAATTGGGCCTTGAGCATAGGAGCATTTTGAAATTTTTAAGAATATGAGAATGGCATTATTTCAAGTTGGACCTATTAGGTAAGTGATTTTGGAAGATTAGAGGGCTTCTATAAAGTCCCGAGATCAAACTTTGGCTTTAGGGAATTTTGGTTTTAGGTAAAAAAAAAACCCTGGGAGTTGGTAGGTAGGCTTTAAGAATAAAATGTGGAGAAAAATGACACAAAAGGAGTGTATGGTGTAGTAGCAAAGTGACGCCACATAAGAGGCAATGAGGTGACGCCACAAGGAAGGAAGGAGGTCCAAGGTTCAAGTCTTGGCTCTTGCATTTTGGTTTTCTTTTTACATGGACCTTAGAATTTGGCTATAGATTTAAATTTAGTTGCGCATGGTTTAAGACACAAGAGGAGCTTGTGGCCAAATGGTTAGCAGCATGGATTATGTTGCAAGGGAGCCTGGGTTCAAATCTCATGAAAGGTAAGGGAGTATTTATTTTGCGAATTGGACGGGAAGAGTTTGAGTTGGATTTAAAATCTACTGACGAAGGGATACCACATCGAAAAGATACAAAGAAGGAAGGTGAGAAGCTAGCTATATATAAAGCATTCTATGAAGTGAGTTAATATACCTTGGTGGGCGTTTGGGCGCAGGAGTGGTCGGAGCGCGGATTAGCACCAGATTCCAATCAGGTGTGTAACTCTCTCTACTCTAGTTGTAGAGCGGCGAATGTCGAAGTGCCGGTCACGAAAATAGTAGCCACACGAGCGTGCAAGCGCACGTGTGGGGCTTCGACGCGATAGTTGTGGCCGTCAGTAGTATTCTTGTGGGTTGAGGCTACTTGGGCCATGATGGGCCGAAGTGGGCCCAATGGGCTCGTGGGCCCAATTGAATAAAATGTATGATGGTGTAGTATATATTGAACTAGACTAGGTGAATCTCATATACGTGGCTAGATTTGTGTTAGGTGGGCCACACGAGCGTGTGGGCCCATATGGGCCAAAATCGGGTTTTAGGCCCAATAGTCCGGTACGACCAGAGATGGTTGTTGAGTCGCTCGAGGCGACATTAGGCCTTTGGAAAGGTCATTGCGGGTGCGAAATTACTGAAATACCCCTAAAGGGTAAAATTACTGAAATACCTTCGATGGGTAAAATAACTGATATGCCCCCAAAGCGTAAAATGACGGAAATGCCCCTACCTATTATATGGTTATTTTTGTATGCGATTTATAATTGTTAACATTTGTTTAATTTTGAAATGTTGCATTCATGTGATATTATGTTGCATGGGGATGAGATTATTTGAAAGGGGAAGTGCAAATAGGATCGCATGGTCGCTTGACGACTGTGGATCCACCGAAGGCTTTTTAGCCACCGAGCAGCTATGCTGCACCGTTAAGGTAATGCCACAACCGGTGTTACATAAGGAGTGTTTGGATGGGTAGGTCGATTAAATCCCCACAGGAGTGCACGGTTGGACAGGAGACGGAGTGTTCGGCTGGTATGGGCATTAATGCGTTGCATATGTGGATTACATTACTGAGATGGGCTTAGGCCCAGATTTATTTATATGATATGTGACATTTGATATGGGTTAAGGCCCAACCGAGGCTATTTTGGGCTAAGGCCCAATTGCCATTGTTACTTTATTGGGCTTGGATTGTTTTGATGCATGTTCTTACTGATGAGGGTGTACACACTGAGTTTTTGTACACTCACCCCTTCTTTTTAAATGTTTCAGGTAATTCATAGATTGCGGTTTTGGAGCCGAGGTAGACTTCGAGGTGGCCATGCATTGTTTTTCTCGTAAACTTTCGGTTCTTATTTAATAGTACTTTTTAATCTTGGGATTTTATTATGTAACAAGGCCACTGTAACTTTAAATTTGGTATTTTATTTGGTTTAGCTTTTAATATGATTACTGCCTATTATTATTAAATGTTTAATATGGGATTTTCCTAAACCCTTAATAACCGTTTTCTAAAAATGTTAACAAAAGGATAACAAGCGAATAAATAATTAAACTCAAAATTTTTAACAAACGCGCAGTTTTAAACAACCTGTAACACCCCAAACCCGGACAAGACACCACGTCCGAATCTGGTATGTTACGGGGAAAAACGTATTTGAGAGGTTAGGTTTTTCGTTTTAAAAGCTGGATGAAAATGCCTCACTATATAGTGTATTTGAAGAAAATTTGAGTAGACTTGTTTGAAATCAGATGGTGTATTTGAAACCCGAAAATTTTGAAAAGAAACTTAATCAAAGTGTGTAGTTAAAAACGAGTTTATTTCATTTCAATATTCAAGTAGTTTCTTAGTGTTACTTAAGACATTTTAACTTGGTAGAAAATCGAGTTTTGATTTGAAAATCATTTGAGTTTCTAATGCAAAGTCATAGCGAGATACCCGATGGTATGGTTTAAAACACATTGCGTTATAGTTTTGAAATCATTGACTTACCAAATTTTAGTAAAATTCCAACCCAAATGTTTTGTTAAGGCATATTAAAATCGACTTAAAGCATACACATCATAAAACATAATTTAAAGGCCTTTTTACAATCCAACATAGAACCCCAAATAATAGTAAATAAGCTAAAGTACCCAAATTATAAAGTCTGAGTAAATCTTTATTAAGCATGGCATGAGCACCCCGAGTCCATACCGGCTCCATGTCCGCATCTAAGTGTCACCTGAAATGTCAAAGGAGAGGGTGAGTCGAATGACTCAGTGCATAAATCCCGCTCCCGATAAAACAACATGCTAACACACATCATACATCGATCTTCGAGAATACCGCTGCACCCTTCAACTGATCAAACAAGTCATCTATCCGTGGCAACGGATACTTGTTTTTAATCGTCAGCTTGTTCAACTGGCGATAGTCTATGCACATCCGCATCGTACCATCCTTCTTCTTAACAAAGAGTACCGGCGCACCCCACGGCGAAACACTTGGCCTAATAAAACCCATATCCGATAACTCCTGGATCTGAGCCTTAAGCTCCACCAATTCCTTTGGCGCCATCCTATACGGAGCAATAGACACTGGCGCAGTTCCTGGTAACAGATCTATTCCGAACTCTACCTCACGATCTGGCGGCAAACCTGGAAGCTCCTCAGGAAACACATCAGCAAACTCCCTAACAGTTTGAACCTTCTCCACAGCAGATCCCTTAGCCTCTAAGGCATACACATGAACCACATACGCTTCACAGCCCTTTCTGACCATCTTCTCTGCCTTCAGAGCAGATACCACATTTGATAAGTAATCTCTCCTATTACCTATCATAGCCACTTCCTCACCCTCAGTCGTCTTGAGAACCATGCGCTTAGCCGCGCAATCCAACTTCGCCTGGTACTTACCCAACCAGTCCATCCCAAGAATCAGATCGAACTCCCCAAACGGCAGTTCCATCAGATCAGCAGCAAACACTACCCCTTGGAGTTCTAGGGGTACATCTCTAAACAGCTTATCTACAACTATAGAGTGACTTAGAGGGCTAATTACAGTCATCTGCCTAGAAGATATGTCAGAGTCTAAGTCCATGGTCCCTACTATACTACTAGCGACGTAAGAATGCGTCGAACCCACATCAATCAAAGCAGTAAATGGAGAACCAAAGATCAAGAACGTACCGGTTATGACGTCTGGTGCGTCGCCCTTCTCTCGGCGTCTCGCAGCATACACTAACCCAGGCTGTCTAGCCTCAGAACTACCCGCACCTCTGCCCAGTGCTCCACGGCCTCGACCAAAACCATTACCGCCTCTGCCATTACCACGACCCCTCTGCGGTGGCGGTCCATTATTTCGAACCGACACGCCACGACCCTCGATCGAATCCTAGCCAACTTACGCGGACAGTCTCTCACGCGATGATCCAGAGAACCACACTCAAAACACCCTTTTCCACCGGTCCAGCAGCCACCCTAGTGATATTTCCCACAGTGGTTACATCGCGGCGGTCCACGACTAGCAAAGAACAAACCTACGGATCGATTCGCCCACTTGATCTAGCTCTTTTCTCGAGGATTACCCGACGATCCGGATGATCCAAGCTCCTCTTATATGCTCTGCTGCTCTGCCCATGCCCCGCCTCACCGATTCCTTGATACCTCGGCTACCTTAGCCTTCTCGACTAAGACAACAAACTCACGCTCTCTGCTGGGAGCAATCAGATCTCAACTCGTCTCTCGGACCATCCTCGAAACGAACACACCTCGTCGTGCTCAGAGCCACAATGCCCCAGCATACCGGCTCAATTTCAAAACTCACCTGTGACTCGGAAACAGACTTACTCCTGGACTAGCCTCGTAAATGCCTTTCGTTGGGAGTCAATATAACTAGCTCCAATGTACTTTTTCTCGAGCACGCGACCTAAAATAATCCCATGTCGGATCCTCACGCCGCCACATCGTCTCCGAACCGTGAGCCACCTGCGGTATGACTCATCCAGAAGAAGCGATACTATGCCCTTCAGCTTCTCCTCAGCAGTCAGGTCCAGATCATCCATGATCCGCTCCGTCGTCTCCAACCAATACTCAGCAGTGCTGGGAGCAACACCAGAAACACCTCGAAAGAATTCGGCCCCATTTGCCCGAAGTCGCTCAGGTACAGATTTCTAACTCCTGCACCACCACCTACACCAGCTACCCTCTCCAACACTCGCAACATCGCCTGCGACACTGCGTCATCCCCGGTCTGATCTTGGAACTCACCACCTCCAGCTGGTGGCGGTACCGGCATCTCATTCTCTGACCCCTGACCAGATCCTACAGGCTCAGACACTGTCATTCCACCCCGACCACGCCCACGAGTATTACGGCCACGTCCACCTCGAGTGCTCATGACTAAAATTTCTACGTATCTGATTTAGGAGTTTTATGCATCAGTACTTATTCCACTGTTTACAAGCAAAGTCTTATGAATATTTAAGAAGCTTTGTTTTCGCGAGTGCATAGAATCCTATCAGTTTCAGTTTCTAAAGTAATATTGCTAACCATCAAATCACAATACATCAAATCACAAGCAATAGTAAGGGTACTTACCTGGGCGAACTGGTGCCGGAGACTCGGTGCTATGCCTTTCAAACCATGTGTTTCCAACCCAGAAAACTTAAAAGCAATTTCTAAAAACGTTTTAGGCCTCGGACCCACAGCTGAGCCTTTGAACTTAGCTCTGATACCAAAATTGTAACACCCCAAACCCGGACAAGACACCACGTCCGAATCTGGTATGTTACGGGGAAAAACGTATTTGAGAGGTTAGGTTTTTCGTTTTAAAAGCTGGATGAAAACGCCTCACTATATAGTGTATTTGAAGAAAATTTGAGTAGACTTGTTTGAAATCAGATGGTGTATTTGAAACCCAGAAATTTTGAAAAGAAACTTAATCAAAGTGTGTAGTTAAAAACGAGTTTATTTCATTTCAATATTCAAGTAGTTTCTTAGTGTTACTTAAGACATTTTAACTGGGTAGAAAATCGAGTTTTGATTTGAAAATCATTTGAGTTTCTAATGCAAAGTCATAGCGAGATACCCGATGGTATGGTTTAAAACACATTGCGTTATAGTTTTGAAATCATTGACTTACCAAATTTTAGTAAAATTCCAACCCAAATGTTTTGTTAAGGCATATTAAAATCGACTTAAAGCATACACATCATAAAACATAATTTAAAGGCCTTTTTACAATCCAACATAGAACCCCAAATAATAGTAAATAAGCTAAAGTACCCAAATTATAAAGTCTGAGTAAATCTTTATTAAGCATGGCATGAGCACCCCGAGTCCATCCCGGCTCCATGTCCGCATCTAAGTGTCACCTGAAATGTCAAAGGAGAGGGTGAGTTGAATGACTCAGTGCATAAATCCCGCTCCCGATAAAACAACATGCTAACACACATCATACATAGCAACATAATTAATGCAACCCGATCCTAACCATCCGTATCGCCTTTCCTACCCCGTGTGGTACCAAACCACTGGTGGTGCCAAACCACTAGTGACCCAAAGTCATGATATCCATAAGTGTGGTGCCAAACCACTGGTGACCCAAAGTCACGAATAATCCAAAGATGGGGCCAACCCATCGCGTGATACCAAATCACTAGTGACAATCCCGTATCTCCCAAGTGGGGCCAACCCACGGTGGTGTCAAACCACAGGGACGAGTCGCAATGAGGTGCCAAACCTCTAGTGTCCCAAATACACAGTGTGATACCAAATCTTGGTGACCATGATCACAAATCCGATGATGGGGCCAACCCATCGTGTGATACCAAATCACTTTGGCGTCAATCCCAGTATAATCAATCGTAGGGCCAACCCACCGCGTGGTGCTAAGCCCACAGGGGACGAGACGCTGAGGTGCCAAACCTCTAGTGACCCAAAGTCACAAAATATCACTGTGGTACCAAACCACTGGAGGTGCCAAACCTCTGGTGTCCCAAAGACACAGTGTCCCAAAGACACGGATATCATATCCCCCTCCTCTCATATCACCCGTACATATCATATCGATGCAAATCATGTAAATCATGCACTCATGCCATTGGGTTTAACATCGCATCTCATATCACATACATCAATAACTATGATAGCACATACCATCAATAGAACTCATAGTAAATGAACTTACCCGGATCCGTGCACATACCCCATTTGGGTATCCAATAATCCATCATACTGTCATGATTTTAATAGGCAAACAGGTTTAATCACAATATTACTAAGTATCAGTGTGTTAGTTTACACACCTGGAATAATGAAAGCCTTAATCCCAAAAAAACGATCTACAATCTTTAAACTCCTTGCTCCTAGAATCGGCCAAACATAGGGGTTAGGTACTAAGACCATTCGGCCAAAGACTTTTAAGCCAACAGGAGTCATTACCAACCCATACCTTTATACTTGTTTTAGTTTCCTACCCAATCTCGAATCAAGCAGTGGTTCTACTGATGGTCGGCCAACCCCTAAAAAGAGAACCATTAACCCTTTGATACCTTAAACTTAATCAAAACTTAAATAATTAACCAATAATAATAGAACTTGCCACTTACCACTGCTTACCAATCGGTTAGAAGAATAGAAAAACTCTTTTTGATTACTTCCAATATCCAAAGACCCTAAACCGAGATGATTAAAAAAAAAGGTTAACACCCTTCCATAATAGCCATATTCGGCCCTTAATCAACCCAAACGATTAAGAACAGAAAAAGAGGAGAAATGGCCATTCAGCCAAAAGCTTACCAACACCACCCAATATTCGGCCACCCCAACACTAGGAGAGAACCACAAGAGATTCGGCCAAGACTTGCACCAAAAGAAGAACAAAAGATTCGGTCAAAATGAAAACACAAGTTAGAGGGAAATTTTGGCAATCACCAAGGGAGGGTTCGGCTAGAATCTTAAAAGTGAAGCAAAAGAAAGATGTGTTCAAGAAGAAGAGAATCGACCAAGGTCTTGAGAAGAGAAGAAAATGGAAAAGAGATAGGTGCTTTTCGGTTTTGGAGAAGAAAGAAATGGAGAAAATATTTGGAACAGGAGGTTTCAGCTACAATGTTTAAGCAAGGAAGAAGAAAATGAATATGGCAAAGGAGGATAGAAGTTTCGGTTTACTTAACTGAAAGAAAAGGGAGAGAGAGAGCATACGGCTACCAAAATAATTGAGAGAAAACAAAGCACAAAATCAACAAAGTTGCCTGGACTTTCGGTTTGTGAAAAAAATGATGGAGAACTCACTTGGAATTTCGGTTTTAACAAATGAAGAAAATTGAGAGAAAAACCTTGGTAAAATTTCGACTAACCGAACCAAAATGGACACTTTTGCTTACCAAAAAGAAGACCGAAAATGTACCAAAAGCAAAAGTACATTCGGCCTCCCCCCTCTCCCACACTAAGCCGTCCATTCCCCCACTCCAAACACCCAAAAATTCGGCCAAAATCCCTCCAATAACTCCCACCCACACATTCAAACAACCATGACCAAGTCTTCCTCCTACAATTACTCTCCACCCAACATTTGAACTTTTGACTTGGTCCAAAGTGGAATTTGAACTACATCCAACTCTTCCCTCCTATGCCGTCCAAAATGAAACAAAAAGGGAGCACTCTGCAGTTTGAACTTAAGACCTCTCCCTCCTACAAGTGACGCCAACTCCAAGCCTCCAAGTGACGCACGCCTTGCCACTTTGCTAGCTCACTTATTGTGCTCCAAAAACACCAAATAATCTTTATTAACCCCAACTCCTTCAGCTCCTCTCACTTAATGCTCAAGAACTAAAATTTTTCCATCTACTCAGGCTTACTCCTAGCTTACAGCTAAGCCCCGAACCCACACAAACGGCAACATAGCACACAAAACACATGCAAAACATGCCATAACAAAATAGCCCCTAACCCGGGATATTACACAACCCCTTTATGTGTCATGCCAGATCCGGTCGTAACGTCTAGGCCAGGTTTGGGGTGTTACATAGTAAGCTCGTATCTTAATAAATTTAATATAATAAATGAATTCACTACAATGCCATAAGCATACTATGCTATCTTAAAATGTCAAAACACAAATGTCATTCACTTATTTTCTTATATATTTACATTACCATTCGACATTGAATTCAATCGCACAATAATATGCATTTATAACATGATTTCGTAACGTCTATTAAAATACAAACTTACCTCGTTTGCTGTAACGACGAATTTGGTCGACTTAAATTTTTTCCATATTCCTTGAGAGACTGAGCAAGAGCATGGTTGAACACTTTGCGGTTAGGAACAGTGACATCATGGAATGGCCTTTGCCAAAGGTTTTTGCTACGGTATGATCTACCAAACATGAATGTCAAGCTTAGAAATGACATCACATCTTTTCAAAAATTGGAGGATGAAATGCTATATGAAGCTTGGGAACGATTTAAATATTTAATTCAAAAATGTCTGCTGCAAGAATTTCAGTACGGGACTTAAATGAAAATATTCTATAATGGGTTGAATGCATATACGAGAATGGCAGTGGATGCATTTGCTAATGGTACATTGCTAGATAAATATTACAATGAAGCATATGAGATTTTGGAAAAGATTGCCAACAATGACTATCAGTACCCTACCATAAGAGCTGGGACGTACAAAAGAGCTGCTGGTACCATGGAGCTCGACGCAATTGCTTCATTGACAGCTCATGTATCTTTTTAAGCTATTTCAATTAAAATAATGAAAAATCCAACTATTGTCCATGAGATGAAATCAACCGAGCTGTCATGTGTTTATTGTGGTAAAGATCATGTGTTTGATGAATGCTCATCAAACTCAGCATCAGTATACTACATGGGTAATTTTAATCAGAATAGTAACCCCTATTCCAACACTTACAATCTGAGATGGAAGTAGCATCCGAATTTTAGTTGATATAATCAAGGTGTAGGGAATTTACACAATGTTGTAAGAAAAAATATCCAGAATACATCGCCAGGTTATAATCAGCCTATGCCAAGGAAAAATGCTCAACAAGGTCAGGTCTCATCTTCGAATTGTATTGAATATATGTTAAAGGAGTATATGGCCAAAAATGATGTTGTGATTCAGAGTCAAGATGCATCTCTCTGAGCTTGATAAATCGTAAAAGTAACATATTTTAAATCCACATTTGGCATGCTTTTGAATGATTTAAGCCTTGAATTATGTAATTTGGTGCTCTTAATCCTTTGTTTTCATGTTTTATACTCAGAAGAGCACTGAATGAAGAAGAGAATGGAAAATGGGCCCAAAACGGAGTAAATGGGCCATATCACAAAATCCACACGGCCTGGGCCTAAGACCACACGGCTGTGCCTCATTCAACAGCTTCGAACATGGCCTGGCCGCGACTTACACGGGCGTGTGCCATGGGCGTGTCCCTGCCGTAAGAAAGAAGAGTTTCACTCGGATTAGGATACTTAGGGGCAAAGAAACATTCAGAAGCCTATATAAACACCCTAAGTATAACCTAAAAGGGAGAAACCCAAGGCTTTAGTTGAGGGGGATCTAGCTAGGCTAAAGAGGGTAGATTTGTGGGGATTTACTCGAAGATAGCCAGTTGATTCATCTCAAGAAGCCAGAATCATACTCAAGATGGAAGATCTCTCCTTCAATTCCTTCAGGGGTTTTTAGGGATTTCTTATGTTTTGTTTTATCTTTTCTTCTGAGATGTTTTCTTTTATTGTTATGAACTAAACCCTCAGATGCCTTAGGGGGATGAAACCTAAAATGAATCTTGTTATCGTTTGCTGAACTATATGATAAATATTTGACTTGTTCTTAATTATGTGTTCTTAATTCTTGTGTTGATATTTCTGGGATATTAATTCAAGTGTGATGTGCTTAGGTGGAGGACCACAAGTCCCTACCTAAGAGTAGATCTAGCATAATTAAGTGGAGTTGATCGTACGCCTAGAGATAGGGTGACAAGATTTTGCGGGATTAGGGTGAAACCTAATATGGGAGTCCATAGATTGAGTTAATGCAATTCTAGAGGTTTTAATTAGAAAGAGATTTCAATTAATCAACCTAGGGTTAGACGTTAGTCTCCTCGAGAGAGGGATTAACATAACTTAGGGAATCTAACGGATCAAGTCAAATGAATAAATCGTCTGGTTTAGAGTTAGATAACAAGTGAAGTCTAGTGGATTCTTCCTTGGGTGTCATCTTAATCAATTGGATTTTCCTAAAAGTTATTCTCTAAATTCATTCTTCTTTGTCTTAGAGTCTTTAGTCTAGTAGTTAGTTAATTTTAGTTTAGATAAACAATTCCCTTAATTCTTAGGCTAAATAATAAAAAGAGAGTTAGTATTAGTACTTTTGGTTCCTTGGGTTCGACATTTCGGTCTTGCCTTAAATATACTATTGTTCGATAGGTACGTTTGCCTCAAATTGTTGTCATAGTTAGTTTCCAGGTTTGATCATTATTTATATAAATTTTAAGACTTTGACATCGCATAAAACAATGATCAGCTCTTGAAATCAAGTGGGACAAATAGCGAATGCTCTAAATTCAAGGCCACAATGAGCATTTCCAAGTGATATTGAAAATTTGAGAACCTAAGGGAAGGAGAAAGGCAAGGCCATCACTCTTAGAAGTGGGACTCAGTTGGATGAAGTTGTTCAAGATGCCACGGAAGAGGAAGACAAATGCAACCGCAATCAGGAAAAGATCTCAGAACCTACTGAACGACAAACTTGAAAATGGTACATAGAGAAATGTTGTGACAAAATCAGATCATGTTGCCAACAGAAATGCCACAACAAAACAATATCTATAACAACCCGATTTAAGCTAAATCAGAACTGTGGATTCAGAACCACAAATCTGATGTCAAAAAATTATTTTAATATTTTTTATGTGATTATAGCATGAAAGCATGTATGTGTGAAAATTTTGTGAGCTAATTTTATTATTTAATTACTCAATTTGAGAAAAAAGACTAAATCGCATAAAATGCAAAAGTTGCATTCTTCTTGTTAAAAGTGTCAAATAGCTTTGGCTTTTAAATATGGTGGCCTTAAATGGTAATTAAACCATTTGGAAGGTAAGTGGACATTAATGGACATGTATAAATTAAATTTAATGTTATATTTTTAAGGTTAAAATAGTAAAATAGATAATAAATGATTTATTAAATAAAACAAAATCAAAATTTTGTTTCATTATCATCTTTTGAGCCGAAATTAAAAGAAGAACAAGAAGAACTAGGGTCTTCATTCGGCTAGGCAAGATTCAAGCAAATAGGTATGTGTTTTTTTCCCGTTTGTGATGATTTCTATGTTTTTGAGATCGTTGCTTTGTGTTCTAGCTAGCCCATACCTTTAAATTTGAAACCGATAAAGATTTTAAGAGTTTCCATTGACGAGCTTATGTTTTCTTTGGTGTTTACAGATGAAATATGAATTTATGATGATAGATTTTCATGTTTTGTAATGTGATTTTTTTTATGAAATTGCATAATAAGGATTAAATTGTAAAATATACAAATTGTGTGGTTAAAATGTGTAATAAATGAAAGTTTTAGGCTGTTACGGACTTATATGAAATTCAGCCAAGCTTGGGTTTAAACAAATTATGTGAATTTTGTGTATTTGTGAAAGAGGGACTAAATTGATTAAATGTGAAAGTTTAGGGGCTAAAGTGCAAATAGGCCTAAATGTATGTTTTGGACTAATTCGAATAAGTGGTTAATTAAATGAGTTAATTTTGAATATATTTAGATCAAGAAAAGAGGAATCCGGAATTAGATCAGGGAAAGGTAAGATTATGGAGTAATTGACTCATTTCGCCGTTTTCGTACTCGAGGTAAGTTTGTATGTGACGATTTCTTTATAAATGTATGTTAAATGCTTTGATATAGCCTAAACTGTGATTATCAGATTTTTATTAATGTATGAATTGTAAATACGATTTTGTGGAAATATTCGAAGTTGGAATCGATAAGCTAAAGTCCCGGTTGAACCTTAGGAATAGACTTTGGATACTGATGATATGTTATAAGATGATATACCGATTTGGCTTCAGGCCATGCATATGGGATGTGTTAGCTTCGGGCCACGATATTAGCACTACGGGTGCAAGTGATACCTTGATTTGGCTACGAGACACGGTATAGGTACTTCGGGATAAGTTACCCTGATTTGGCTACGGGCCATGGTATAGGTACTTATCGATTGAGAACCTTGAGTATCTGACTTCTATTTCGAATGGTTCAACAGGTAAATGAATGATGTGGTTGAGAAAGAGGTTAGTACGAGGCGATACAGGTACGTACAAAACCTATTCGAGTATTAAATAGAGAAAGTTTGATGAGATGGTATTTGGTCATGTTTTGAGACACGAAAAAGTTTTGTAGTTAATGTGTATATGGTGATGTTATGTATAATTGGTTGATTTGTATTTATATGATGAATTAAGTTATTCACACACGAGCTTACTAAGCTCTGAAGCTTACTTTGTGTTATTTTTCTATGTTTTATAGTGAATCAAGGCTATCTCGAATCTGGGAGTCGTCGAGAACATCATTTCACTATCGGACATCTATTTGATACTTTTGAGTTGTGTATATATGGTATATGGCATGTATAGGCTACTTGTGGATTTTTGGTTGTATATATAGCCATGAGTGATGGCTTATTTTGGCATGTTTAGAATGAAAATTGTGATGGTTATACAGTTGCAAATGGTTGAATTGATTTATGGAGTTTAATGCTTGAAAAATTCTTTGGTGAAGTATGATTTTAGAAGTTGAGTTGATAAGTATTAGAATAGGTAATTGGCATTGAATTGAGTATTTAATTTGGTTGAAATGGATATGGTATGAATTGTGCTTTTGGTTGATGATTTTGGCTGCCTATTGGTTGATGAAATGGTACCATGTTGGTTGTTTAGGTGAGCATGAGTAAGGGTGGAAAATTGGCCTTCCAAATGGCCTATTTTTGTCTACACGGGCGTGTGCCTCAGCCGTGTGCGACACATGGTCATGCTACACGGCTGTGTGTCCCCTGTTGTTGATAGTAAATGAAGTCAATATGCTCCACACAGCACGGTCTCACACATAGGCGTGTGACCGGCCGTGTGGTACAAGTCAGTATACCCCCTAAATGGCATATGGCCTAGCATACGGACGTGTGACTTGGCCGTGTTACATAAGCCAGTATACCTTACAGGTTTGGCATGGCCTAGTACACAGACTGGCACACGGGCGTGTGAGGCCAATTCGAAGGGCACACGTGTTAGACACACGGGTGTATGGTCGGCCGTGTGACCCAAGTCAGTATGTATACCCTGTTTCCACACGGCCTGTGACACAGGTGTGTGACCCCTAAATGATTGAAAAATTCCTAAGTTTTCCAAGAATTTTGTATGTTATGGGTTTAGTCCCGAACCACTTCTAAAGCATATTTAAGGCCTCGTAGGCCCTTATAAGGGATAGTGTGATTGTATTAAATGATTTATAAGAATGAATGCTTTATGTTTGATAAATGTATGCTACATGTTATGAATTAATCGATAATACCTCGTAACGCTATTCTAATGGTGAATATGGGTGAGGGGTGTTACATTTATTGGTATCAGAGCTACGATTTAGTCAATTCTAGGACTAACATAACGTGAGTGAGAGTCTAGCTATACATGCCATATATACTCTGCGATAGTGTGGTGATTCTTGACAACTTAAATTGTGTTTTCGTATAGCAATGGATCCCAAACAAGTTGTAGCAGATGATGTAGAAAGTAATGCGCCCGCTCTCGCTCAATGGGCAGCGCCATTAGATTCTAGGCCTGTTACGAGTAGCCACGAGGGAGAGGCTAAACAAGGTTTTTTCCAAATGATGAACAAGTGGTTCACAGAGTTCTTTCGAATGAATCTGGCTGCTCAACACCTCCACCCCACCTACTCCTCAACAAATCTCTGTTGTTCCTCAAATTGTAGATGCGATACGGTTGAATAAGCCACCAGTAGATAAGATACGTAAACATGGGGCTAAAGAGTTTTCAGCTACCGTTGATGGTGTTGCTGAAAGAGCTGAGTTTTGGCTTGAAAATATGATTCGGGTATTCAATGAATTATCTTGTACTCCTGATGAATGTATTAAATTTGTTGTATCTTTAATGAGAGACACCGCTTATCAATGGTGGAGCACGTTGATATCTATGGTTCTGAAAGAATGAGTTACTTGGGAATTCTTTCAGACGGAGTTCCAAAAGAAATATATAAGTCAATGATTCCTTGATAAAAAACATAAAGCGTTTTTAGAATTAAAACAAGGCCGCATGACTGTAAATGAGTATGAAAGAGAATTTGTATGGTTAAGCAAGTATGCTCGAGAGTATGTGTCTACTGAGGAGATTATGTAAATGGTTCGTTGACGGGTTGAACGAAGATATAAAACTACTAGTCAGAATTCTAGAGTTGAAAGAATTTGTTGTTTTGGTTGAAAGGGCTTGTAAAGCCGAGGATCTTAACAAAGAAAAGAGAAAAGTAGATTCATAAGCTAGAGACTCGAGAAAAAGATCAATGAGTAAACCTTATCAATCTTCGTCAAAGAAACCCAGAGATTTGTACGCTTGTCCAAATGCTTCAAAGGAATATTCAAATAGGAATCGTGGAAAACAATACTCTGGTCCTAAAGCTCAGGCTACTTCAGTATCAAGTGTTGGCAGTGTGAGAGACAATAAACCCGGGTGTCACCATTGTTGGAGACGACAATTCAGAGAATGCTGGAATAAAAGTACTAAAGCTTGCTTCAAATGTGACTCGTCGGATCATTTTATTAAAGACTGTCCTGATATGAGTGAGAAAAATAGACTTTAGAATGTAAGATCGGGTAATACGTTTACTAGAGGAAGACCACCAAGAAATACTGGGAATATGAGTGGTAGTCGAGGGGCGACGGGAGACTCTACCATGAGATCTGAGGCCAGAGCATCTGCTAGAGCCTACACTATTCGCGCTGGCGAAGAAGCATCATCTCCAGATGTTATCATCGGTACTTTCACTCTTTATGATACTAATGTGATTGCGTTGATAGATCCAGGATCAACTCATTCTTACATATGCATGAATTTAATGTCTAGTAAGACTTTGCTTTTAGAGTCTATTGAATTTGTGATTAGAGTATCGAAACCCTTAGGCAGATGTGTTTTGGTTGACAAAGTCTACAAGAATTGTCCGTTAATGTATCGGGATTTGTATTTTCTGGCTGCTCTGATGTTGTTGCCATTTGATGAATTTGATATAATTATGGGTATGGATTGGCTAACGATGCATGAGGCTATAATGAATTGTAGATGAAAGATAATTGAATTGAAATGTCAGAATAATGACACTGCTAGAATTGAATCTAATGATCTGAATAGTTTGCCAGTTGTGATTTCGTCTATGTGAGCTCAGAGATTTGTGACAAAGGGGTGTGAAGCTTATCTTGCATATGTACTTGATACGAAAGTGACACAAACAAAGATTGAATCAATACCAGTTGTGTGCTAATATCCAGATGTATTTCCTAAAGAGTTACCGGGTTTACCACCTATCAGAGAAGTTGTGTTTGGTATTGAATTAGTACCGGGAACAATGCCGACATCGATAACTCCGTACAGAATGGCTCCGATAGATTTAAAAGAATTGAAAGCTCAGTTGAAAGAATTGATGGATAGAGGTTTGCTAGACCGAGTTTCTCTCCCTAGGGTGCACCGGTGTTATTTGTGAAAAAGAAAGATGGCATGATGAGAATGTGTATAGACTACCGACAACTCAACAAAGTGACGATCAAGAATAAATACCCTTTGCCACAAATAGATGATTTGTTTGATCAATTAAAAGGGACAACGGTGTTTTCAAAAATTCATTTGAGATCAGGTTATTATCAGTTACGAGTTAAAGACTCCGATGTGCCAAAGACTACATTTAGAACAAGGTACGGACACTACAAATTTCTTGTTATGCCTTTCGGACTAACAAATACACTTGCTATTTTTATGGACTTGATGAACTAGATTTTCAGGCTGTATTTAGACCAATTCATAGTTGTGTTTATTGATGATATTTTGATTTACTCTCGTGATGAATCTGAGCATGTCAAACACTTGAGAATCGTATTACAAACTTTGAGAGATAAACAGTTGTTTGCAAAGTTCAGCAAATGTGAGTTTTGGCTACGAGAGGTTGGTTTTCCAGGACATATAGTTTCAGTCGAGGGTATCTGAGTTAAATTTCTGCAATAATAGATTGGAAACCTCTAAGAAATGTATCTGAATTCTGTAGTTTTCTGGGACTAGCCGGCTATTATAGACAATTTATGAAAGGTTTCTAGGTGATTGCGACTCCGATGACAAGGCTGCTTAAAAAAGATGTTAAATTTGAATTGTCAGAAAAGTGTTAGCAGAGCTTCAAACAGTTGAAAGCATTATTAACAGAAGGACAAGTATTAGTTCGGCTTGAGTTGGGTAAAGAATTTGTACTTTTCAATGTTGCATCGTTAAATGGCCTGGGTTGTGTTTTGATGTAGGAAGGCAAAGTTGTAGCTTATGCCTCGAGACAGTTGAAGCCACATGAAAAGAATTATCCGACACACGATCTAGAGTTAGCCGCGATACTATTTGCATTGAAAATTTGGCGCCATTACTTGTTTGGTGAGAAATGCCATGTTTATACCAACAGCAAAAGCTTGAAATATCTAACGACTCAGAAGGATTTGAATTTATGACATCGGAGATGGTTAGAATTGCTAAAAGACTATGAATTAGTGATTAATTATCATCCGGGGAAAGCGAATGTAGTTGCTGATGCTTTGAGCAGAAAGTCCTTATTTATTTTACATGCTTTGAATACACAATTAGCTTTGTCTGATGACGGCTCGATAGTAGCAGAGTTGAAAGCAAGACCGTTGTTTCTACAACAAATTTGTGAGGCTCAAAAATTTGATAAGGAATTGTAAGAAAAATGAACTCAGTGTGAGTCGACTTCTGATTCAGAGTTTCAAATAGGGTTTGATGAATGTTTGACGTTCCAAGGAAAAATTTGCGTATCGAGAAATCCCGAGCTTATTCAAAAAATTCTAAACGAAGCACACAGTAGTTGTTTATCAGTACATCCAGGAAGCACAAAAATGTATAACGATTTGAAACAGCTTTATTGGTGGCACGACATGAGACGAGATATCTCAGAATTTGTTTCAAAATGTTTGATTTGTCAGCAAGTCAAAGCTGAGCATCAAGTGCCGTCAGGTTTATTACAGCCTATTTTGATTCCCGAGTCAAAGTGGGATAGAGTAATAATAGACTTTGTATCAGGTTTGCCTTTATCTTCGAGAAAGAAAGATGCGATCTAGGTTGTTGTTGACAGATTGATGAAATCAGCTCATTTCATTCCGGTACGTATAGATTTCTCGCTTGATAAATTAGCTGAGTTGTATATCTCAGAGATTGTTCGATTGCAAGGAGTGCCACTATCTATTGTTTCAGATAGATATCTAAGATTCACTTCGCAATTTTGGAAGAAATTGCAAGAAGCTTTAGGTACAAAGCTGCATTTTGGCACTGCATTTCACAGCAAACGGATGGACAATTTGAACGAATTATTCAAATACTTGAGGATATGTTACGATTTTGCATTCTTGAGTTTGAAGGCAGTTGGGAGAAATATCAATCGCTAATTGAATTTGCTTACAGTAATAGCTTTCAATCGAGTATAAAGATGGCACCGTATGAAGCTCTATACGGTCGCAAATGTCGAACACTGTTGTACTGGACTGAGCTTAGTGAGAATAAGATTCACGGGGTTGATCTGACCAGAGAAACAGAAGAAAAAGTGAAAGTGATTCGTGATAGTTTAAAAGTAGCTTCAAATCGATAGAAATCATACGCAAACTTGAAATAGAAAGATATTAAGTTTCAGATCGGGGATAAAGTGTTTTTGAAAGTGTCGCCGTGGAAAAAAATATTGTGTTTTGGTTGAAAAGGGAAATTGAGTTCGAGATTGATTGGACCGTATGAGATTATTGTGCGAATTGGGCCAATTGCTTGTCGATTATCTTTACCGTCTAAGTTAGAGAAAATACATAACATGTTTCATGTGTCGATGCTTCGACAATACCGATCCTACCCTTCACATGTCATTTCCCAGACCGAAGTTGAAATTCAGTCTGATATGTCATATGCTAAAGAACCATTAGAATTTTAGCTCGTAAGATAAAAGAGCTGAGAAATAAGAGAATCACACTGGTGAAAGTATTATGGCTTTGACACGGGGTTGAAGAAGCTACATGGCAACTCGAGGATACTATGAGAAAGTGATATCCAAACCTATTAACTGGTAAGATTTTTGGGGACGAAAATCCCTAAAGGGGAGAGTTGTAACAGCCCGATTTTAGCTAAATCGAAACAGTGGTTTCAGAACCAAAAATTCGATATCAGAAAATTATTTTAATATTATTTTATGTGATTACAGCATGACATCATGTATGTGTGAAAATTTCGTGAGCTAATTTTATTGTTTAATTGCTCAATTTGAGAAAACAGACTAAATCGTGTAAAATGCAAAAGTTGCATCCTTCTTGTTAAAGGTGTCAAATAGCTTTGGCTTTTAAATATGGTGGCCTTAAATGGTAATTAAACCATTTGAAAGGTAAGTGGACATTAATGGACATGTATAAATGAATTTTAATGTTATATTCTTAAGGTTATATAACAACCTGTTTTTGAGTCAAATCAGAACAGTGGTCTCATGACCACAAATCCAAGGTTAAAATATTATTTTTATTATTTTATTATTTTTTACAGCATGATAAAATTATTATTTGAAAGTTTCGTAAATAAATTTTACTGTTTAAATGCTTAATTCGGTAAAAAGAACTAAATCGCGTAAAGCGTAAAACTTGTGTGCCATTAGTTTAATATGCCTAATAGCTATGGTTTATTAAATTAGAGGTCCTTATGTTTTAATTTGACCATGATTAAGATTAGTGGACATTTATGTCCATGAATTATATGATATATTAATGTTTTATAATAAGGTTATATTGGTAATTTAGTTAATAAAGTTTAATTTAATAAAACAAAACCCAAATTTTGTTATTTTCATTCATCTCCAGCCAAAAATTAGAAGTAGAAGAAGCCAAAATAAGGTTCCTCGTTCGGCATTGATAAATTCTTCAATTAAGGTACGGATTTTACTCGGTTTTTAATGATTTCTACGTTTTTGAGATTTTTGCTTTGTATTCTAACTAGCTTGTATCCTAGATTTTGTAATTTTTGAAGATTTAACATGTTGCCATTATTGAATACTTGACTCCTTTGATGTTTAACAATAGATTCTAGAAGCTTGATAATAGTTAAACTAGTTTTGTAAAGTGATTTTTGACAAAAATGCAAAATAGGGATTAAATTATGAAATTGTAAAAGGTGGTGGTTAAAAGTGTGAAATAGTGAAAATATGGGCTGCTAGTAGTATATAATGAATTCGGCTAGACACAGGTAGGTACTAAATTGCATAAGTTTGCAATTTTATGTGATAATGACTAAATTGTAATAATATAAAAGTATAGGGGAAAATGTGTAAATTTGCCAAAATATGAATTATGGACTAAATTGAATAGATTGAATGCTAAATGTATTGAATTTGATCATATATAGATCATGATAAATCGAGATCGAGTTTAGATCGGGGAAAAGGAAAGATTGACGAATAGCCGATAATTTTTATCCAAGCAATACAAGGTAAGTTCGTATAATTAGAATCGAACTTTTAAATATTTGTAATTATTGAAATAAATGTATATGATTGAATAATTGATATACTTGAAATTTGAATGCTTTATTGATATAATCTATTGGTTACCGAGCCTCATTTGAACTGTATGAATTCATAGGATACGAGTGACATGTCACTAGGGTTACTGTTTTGGTTGAGCTCCTGCATTTATTGCAGACTCACCACAGCTCGTATGAGCTTACTTTTCAGCTCGTCAGAGTTTAATGTTTAGCTCGATAGAGCTTATTGTTTTAGCTCAATTGAGCTTACTGTTCATCAACTCAGGAGGAGCTTACCGATCATGGCTCGAAAGAGCATAAATGATAATGAATTGACAGATTACTGATGTCTATCACCTCAGTATCCTTATGTTCAACGGGCATAATTTTTGTTTATACGGATGAGTACTATTATAGAATATATTATTGGTTATATGATGGAGAATGAAATGTTGAATGCTAGTTATAATGATTATTGAATTGTGATAATGGATGATTTCATGTATTAACATGTCTAACCTATGAATGAATGCTTGTGATAGGCATTTGGAAATTGTATAGAGTTTACTTTAGTTATTTGCCTTGATTTTGTATAAATGGTAAGTTTAATTCTAAATTATACGGGCTTACTAAGCTATAAAGCTTACTCTGTTTCTTTTTCTATGTTTTATAGAGGTTTGTTAGCTCGCTCGTTTCGGACAAGTTAGAATTGCACATCACACTATCCAATTTCCGATTGGTACTTTTGAACTTGTGGATATATGTAAATATGGCATGTATAGGCTAATTTAAAAGATGTTAGTTATGTATAAATATGGCATATTTTGGAACTATGTTTTGATTGTGCATAAATGTGCAATTATGGTATGTTTTGGGCAAGGAATTGATGGAATGAAAATAAGGAAAAGATGTCTTATTATGTAGTTGATATATGAATGGATTATGCATGATATTTATTAGGTATTTGAGTACTAATTTGAATTGGTATAATATAGGTATGAAATGTTATGGAATGGTTACTTATTGGGTTATGAAATGTTACCATTTATGCTTATGTTTGCTTGTAAAAATAGGGTGGCAAAATGGCTTTGCAAATAGCCTATTTTTGTCCACACGGGAAGGGACACGGGCATGTGTCTTAGCTGTGTGTGACACACGGTCATGTTGCACGACCGTGTGTCCCCTGGTGTTGAAATGTAATTGAAGTTAGTATGCTCCACACGGCCTCACACACGAACGTGTGACCGACCATGTGGTACAAGTCAGTATACCCCATAAATGGCACACGGCCTAGCACATGGGCGTGTGGCTTGACTTGGCCGTGTTGATAAGTCAGTATACCCTACAGTTTTGGCACGGCTTGATACACGGGTGTGTGTGGCCATTTCGAATGACACACAGGTTAGACACACAGGCGCCGTGTGGTTGGTCGTGTGACCCAAGTCAGTATCCTCTCTAGTTTTCACACAGCTTGGCACACGGACGTGTCCTTGGCTGTGTGATACAAGTCAGTATGTATGCCCTGTTTTCACACAGTCTACGACACGGGCGTGTCTACTAGCCGTGTGAGGCACACGGCCTGTTCACACGGGTGTGTGATGCTTGAAATGTTGAAATTTTTCTAAGTTTCCAAAAATTTTAATATGTTACCGATTTAGTCTCGAATGCATGATTTAAGCTTTGTATGGTTGATTTGAGTATATATATTGAATGTGAATAAATGATATTTACTAAAATAAGACGATATTTGATAAATGATTGTTCTGAACTGAGTTACAAGTCCGGTAGTGCCTCTTAACCTATTCTGGTGACGGTTACGGGTGTTACAGGTCAAAATAGTAAAATGGATAATAAATGATTTATTAAATAAAAAAATCAAAATTTTGTTTCATTATCATCTTTGAGTCGAAATTAAAAGAAGAACAAGAAGAACTAGGGTTCTTCATTCAGCTAGGCAAGATTCAAGCAAATAGGTATGTGTTTTGCCCCGTTTTTTATGATTTCTATATTTTTGTGATCGTTGCTCCGTGTTCTAGCTAGCCCGTACCTTTAATTTTGAAACTATTAAATATTTTAAGAGTTGCCATTGATGAGCTTATGTGTTCATCGGTGTTTAAAGATGAAATATGAATTCATGATGATAGATTTTCATGTTTTGTAAAGTGATTTTTTGATGAAATTGCATAATAAGGATTAAATTGTGAAATATACAAATTAGGTGGTTGAAATGTGTAATAAATGAAAGTTTTGAGCTACTAGGGACTTATATGAAATTCGGCCAAGCTTTGGTTTAAAGAAATTATGTGAATTTTGTTTATTTGTGAAAGAGGGACTAAATTGATTAAATGTGTAAGTTTAGGGGCTAAAGTGCAAATAGGCCTAAATGTATGTTTTGGACTAATTTGAATAAGTGGTTGATTAAATGAGTTAATTTTGAATATATTTAGACCAAGGAAAGAGGAATCCGAAATTACATCGGGGGAAAGGCAAGATTATGGAGTAATTGACTCATTTCGCCGTTTTCGTACTCGTGGTAAGGTCGTATGTGACGATTTCTTTATAAATGTATGTTAAATGCTTTGATATTGCCTAAACTGTGATTATGAGATTTTTATTAATGTATGAATTGTACATACGATCTTATGGAAATATTTGAAGATGGAATCGACAAGCTAAAAGTCCCGATTGAACTTTAGGAATAGATTTTGGATACTGATGATATGTTATAAGATGATATACCGATTTGGCTTCGGGCCATGCATATGGGATGTGTTGGCTTCGGGCCACGATATCGGTACTACGAGTGCGAGTGATACCTTGATTTGGCTACAAGCCATGGTATAGGTATTTTGGAAATGAGTTACCTTGATTTGGCTACGGGCCCTAGTATAGGTACTTATCGATTGAGAACCTTGAGTATCTGACTTCTATTTTGAATGGTTCAATGGGTAAATGAATGATGTGGTTGAGAAAGAGGTTAGTACGAGGCGATACAAGTCTGTACAGAACCTATTCGAGCATTAAATAGAGAAAGTTCGATGAGATGGTATTTGATCATGTTTTGAGACATGAGAAACATTTGTAGTTAATTTGTATATGGTGACCAGCTGTGTGTTACAAGTCAGTATACCCCCTAAATGGCACACGACCTTACACACGGGCGTGTGACAGGTTGAATCGAAGGGCACACGGGCTAGACACACGGGCATGTGGTCAGTCGTGTGACCCAAGTCAGTATGTATGCGCTGTTTCCACACGGCCTATGACACGAGCGTGTCTGAAGTTGTATGAGGCAAACGACCTGTTCACACGGGCGTGTGACCCCTAAATGATTGAAAATTTTCTACATTTTCCAAGAATTTTGTATGTTATCACTTTAGTCCCGAACTACTTCTAAAGCATATTTAAGGCCTTGTAGGCCCTTATAAGGGACAATGTGATTGTATTAAACGATTTATGAGAATGAATGCTTTATATTTGATAAATGTATGCTATATGTTATGAATTGAGCGGTAATACCTCGTAACCCTATTTTGATCGTGAATACGGGTGAGGGGTGTTACAATATCAACAATCTGAAGGACAACCACCTTTACCTTTTCCTTAGGGATTCCAGAATTCTAAACAAAATATTCAGTTTAAAAGGTTTTAAGATGTTTTGAAGCAACTCCATATCAATATACCTTTAGTGGAAGCTTTGGAGCAAATACCCAATTATGTAAAATTTATGAAAGATATACTGTCAAAGAAGCACAGATTGGGAGAGTTTGAGACTATTTCTCTCACTGAAGGGTGCACAGTAATGTTGATGAATAAATTACCTCCAAAGTTGAAGGATCCAAGGAGTTTCACTATCCTATGTTCAATAGGAAATCATTATGTTGGTAAGGCGTTATTTAACTTAGGAGCAAGTATAAATCTAATATCTATGTTTATTTTTAAGAAGTTAGGAATTGGGAAAGCAAGACCTACTATAGTGACTTTACAATTAGCTGATCGATCCTACGCCCATCCAGAAGGTAAAATTGAGGATGTACTAGTAAGAATGGATAAATTTATCTTTCCTACTGGTTTCCTTATTTTAGAATTTGAAACTGATCAAAATGTGCCAATTATCCTTGGAAGACCTTTTCTTGGTACAGGCAGAACTTTAATTGACGTACAGATAGGTGAACTAACCATGAGGGTAAATGATCAATATGTTACTTTTAATGTTCTTGATGCTTTGAAATGTGCAGATGAAAATGAAGAATGCCACACCATTGGTTTGATTGAAACAACGATGGAGGAAGAATTCAACATAATTTGCCACAACAATTCTGATAACAACGAAGACTCATTAGAAAGATTGATGAAGTATTTTTCGAAGAACTTGGTGAATTCATGGAAGCCAAACAGATATTGTAGAGACCAGGGAAAAAGTTTGACTCTTTAGATTTATCGAGTCACTCATTCAAGCCTCGTAAACCTTCCATAAAAGAACCTCCTACATTGGAGTTCAAAACTTTTTCGCAACATTTAAAATATGCATACTTGGGAGATAACAGCCCCTTGCCGATTATGCTTTCTGCAGAATTGACATCCGAACAAGAAGTCAAGTTGTTTGAAGTCCTACGGCGATTTAAGAAGGCATTAGGATGGACCCCTGCTGATATAAAGGGAATCATTCCTACGTTTTGCATGCATAAAATCTTGTTAGAGGATTGCTACAACAAGTCTATGAGCAGTGGAGAAGATTGAATCCGATAATGAAAGAAGTTGTCAAGAAAGAGATTATCAAATGGCTTGACGCTGACATTATTTACTTAATTTCAGATAGCTCATAGGTAAACCCTGTACAACGTGTACCCAAGAAAGGAGGTGTCACAGTGGTTAGCAATGATAATAACAAGCTCATACCAACTCGCACAATCACAAAATGGAGAGTGTGCATAGAGGAAGCTTAACAAGTCAACGAGGAAGGACCATTTCCCTTTGTTGTTTATTGATTAGATGTTAGACAAGTTAGTAGGGAAAGCTTTCTACTATTTTTTTGGACAATTATTCAGGGTATAATCACATTGCCTTAGCTCCTAATGACTAAGAGAAGACAACTTTCACTTGTCCATACGGCACTTTTGCATTTATGTAATGCTCCATCAACTTTTCAGCATTGTATGATGGCCATATTCTCATACATGGTGGAGAAATTCCTTAAAGTTTTCGTGGATGATTTCTTTGTATTTGGCAACAATTTTGAATATTGTTCGAAAAATTTGGAATTGGTTTTGTGCCGCTATGAAGAAAAAAATCTTGTCTTGAATTGGGAAAAAATGTCACTTCATGGTTCGTTAAGGATTGTCTTAGGGCATAGGATATCACAGTAAGGAATTGAAATAGACAGAGCAAAAATTAAAGTAATAGAAAAATTGCCACCTCCCACAAGTGTCAAGGGTGTTAGAAGTTTTCTAGGTCATGCAGAATTTTATAGAAGATTCATTAAGGATTTCTCAAAGTTATCTAAAACCTTGTGCACACTAATGGAGCAAAATAGACCTTTCGATTGTGATGGACACTGCCTGAGTGCTTTTGAGGAATTAAAGAAAAGACTAGTAACAACATCAATTGTAGTAGCTTGAGAATGGAGTTTACATTCGAACCTATGTGTGATGCCAGTGACTACGCCGTGGGAGCAATGTTAGGGCAAAAGAGAGACAAAATACTGCGTGCAATATATTAGCTAGCAAAACTATGACGGAACAACTTAACTATACCACCACGGAAAAAGAGTTGTTAGCTGTGGTGTTCGCGGTCGACAAATTTCGTCCTTATCTAGTGGGTAACAAGGTCACAGTTTACACAGATCACTTAGCTATTAAGTACTTGGCACTTATGAAAGATACCAAATCGAGATTGATTAGGTATGTATTTTTACTACAAAAGATTGACTTGGAAATTTGAGATCGATAGGGGACTAAAAACCAAGTTGCTGATCATTTGTCAAGGTTAGAATCGGGTAACGTAGATGGCAATGATAACTTTATTAAAGAATATTTTCCAGACAAACAATTTTTATTTGACAAGGCATTACCTTGGTATGTTGATATAGTAAATTTCTTAGTGAGTGGTGTGATGTCGCCAGGTTTAAACACCCATAAAAGGAAAAAATTTCTTCATGACGCTAAGCACTATTATTAGGATAAACCCTTCTTATTTAAACATTGTGCCAATCAAATCATTCAGAAGTGTGTCCCTGACGAAGAAATGCATAGTATTTTGTAGCATTGTCATTCATCTCTTTATGGAGGACATTTTGGAAGAATGTGAATCGTCGCTAAAGTACTTCATTCGGGATTTAATTGGCCAAATTAGTTCAAAGATGCTCAAGAATTTTGTCAATCATGTGATTGTTGTTAAAGAATAGGGAATCTATCTAGGTAATGAAATTTCGTTGCAAAGTATACTGGAGGTTGAGTTATTTGATGTATGAGGAATAGACTTTATGGGTCTATTTCCACCATCGGTAGGCAAATCGTACATACTTTTGGTTGTAGGTTACATTTCTAAATGTGTAGAAGTGGCAGCCCTAGCTACTAATGACGCTAAGTCAATACTAAAGTTCCTACACAATAACCTCTTTACAAGATTTTGTACACCTAGAGCCATTATCAGTGATGAAGGATCCCATTTTCATTGTAAACTAGTGGCCAATGCCTTACGTAAGTATGGGGTGAATCATAAGATTGCTACGGCATATCATCCCCAGACGAATGGGAAAGTTGAGATTTATAATAGAAAAATTAAACAGATTTTTGAAAAAATGGTGAATCCATCTCGTAAGGATTGGTCCACTAGATTGGATGAAACTTTGTGGGCCTACCAGACTGTATTTAAAACACCATTAAGGATGTTGCATTTAAAACTTGTTTATGGAAGCCATGTCAATTACCTGTTGAGCTTGAGCACAAAGCATTTTGGGCTATCATGAAGCTGAACATGGACTAGGCTGCTGCTGGTAATTAAAGGTTGTTACAGTTGAATGAAATGAAAGAGTTTCGGGATCAAGCATATGAAAATGCTTGAGTTAGAAATTTTGGATTTGATTTTATTTATTTGCTTTACTTTAAATTTATTTTTTTTAGTTATTTTTGTTTGTTGGTTATGTGCTAAATTTATATTTCATTTTTGATTTTCACACATTAGTGCAACTTTTTAAAGGCAAGATAAAAAAAGAAACTTCTTAGCGAGTACTGGGAGGATGATTGCCGTGGCATTACATAAGACCATTATGCCGTGACAAACTGGGTGATGATGTATTAAATTATCAAGGGTTGACCGAGTAGAAAAATCCAAAAGAGAGAGTCCTTGAGCAGATTAACCTAATAATTTTTTTTGAGCCTTAGGAAGTCAACCTATGTTGTAGAGCTAGGTCATTTTATTTTCTTCCCCACTAATTTCTTCCTTTTCTTCTCCCCACATCACAAACTTCCCTAGTAGGTTTCATCTTCCCTAAAACTGTCATCATTAACCTCCTTATTTCCCTCTCCCCAACTATTCATGTTTTATGTTTCTCATAAAGCTCTCACCTTTACGATTTCTTTATCTTCAATCTCTACTCCATTTTCTTTACACTAAATCTCTCAAATATTTCTCTTTGTTCTTTCTTAATGGCTTGACTCATGAATGCTTCTAAAACCGCAAAGTCATCGCACACTGGAGTTTCTAAACCAAATACATTCTTCAACTCTGCTGCGGCTACAAGTTACTCAAATAATATTCTAAAGCATCCCTTTTTGTTTTGAGCAGGGATTCTTATTTAAGGAAGAACCCTATATGAGGTATGATGAGTTTGTATCTTCGATAGTAGAGTAACATGGGTGGGGCATTTTCTGCTTGGCCCTATAGGATGTTTTGGGTAGTGTATTTAGGGAGTTCGATGCCCATGTGAACTCCCCTGGTTCTCCTTTCATCTATCTGAGGGGCACCTCTGTACCATTTGATGAGGACCATATAAATGTCCAGTTTGGCCTTAAAGAGGTACAAGATGAACATACCAAGTTTGCAAATAACATCACAACTGAGGGTTTGACACAAGTTTTGAAGGATTTATGTGTCGTTGGCACACAATGGATTGTATATAGTTAGGAATGCTACATTGTTGAAAGGGCTTCACTGAAATCGATTGGGAAAGTGTGGTATCATTTCTTGAAAAGTTGGCTTATGCCGTCCACGCAAAATACCACCATTTCTAAAGAGATGCTATTGTTGCATTTTATTATAAGAGGAAAAACGATTAATGTGGGAAGGATCATTTTTTAGGAAGTCTATCATTGTGATGAGAAGAATGCTGGAAGTTTAAAATTTCCTTCTCTCATCACTTCATTATGCAAGACTAATAATTTTCTTTTTATTAATGCTGAGAATATTACCTTTAATAAGGGTGGACTAACAAAGACAAATTTTGGCAAGCTTCGAGGCATTGATACTACCTTGATAACTCAACAAAGTTAGGTTTCTACTACCACGCACGTTCCCATAGCAACACCTTCAGTCACTTAGGGTTCATTCGATCAGCGAATATTGAATTCCTTGAAGCAGCTAGAGCAAATGATGTCCTTATTTGAAAGTCAGTAGTACCAACTAGCTGAAGAGTTAGTCCAACCTAAAAAGCAACAGGCTTAGTATTGGTCATATATGAGTGATAGGGATTTGGTAGTTAAGCTATCTTTGCAAAATAATATTTCGAAACCAATGCTAGAATTCCATATCTTCTCCATGATTTTGCTCCTATATTTGAGACAGAAGCAGAACCAGCTCCAACTTCTATCGGAGTTAACTCAATAAATGAAACGATCAATGTTGATGTTGGACAAGCTATTGAGGGGACAGAGAAGTCAACATCCATTGATCCTGGGAAGGTTGAAAAAGAAGGAAAGGACTGACAAAATGACCCTACTACTGCTACAACTCCTGCCACCATAGAAGGCAAAACTCCTGTAACACCATTTTCACCAACCTCTATGACTGCCCAAGATCGTGCAACTGAACAATTGATCGATAGTCTAATGGAAATCTATAAGGAATGCGAAGATGTAAACCACCTGAAAAAGAAGTTGAGGTACAAGGTCAGTGCCCTTAAGTCCACACTAAGAACTGAAAAAAGTACCTACAATACAACTGATCGTTGTTTCATGCGATGTCAAAGTATTAAAATTTATATAATGAATGATCGAACCTGGAAACTAACTATGACAATGATTTGAGGCAAGCGCACCTATCAAACAATAGTATAGTTAAGGTAAGACCGGATTGTTGAACCCAAAGGAACCAAAAGTACTAATAGTAAGTCTCTTTTTATTATTTAGCCTAAGGATTGAATGAATTTTTATCTGATAAGGATTGAATGAATTTTTATCTGATCTAAGATTAACTAACTATTAAACTAAAGACTTTAAGACAAAGAAGAATGAAATTTGGGAAGAATACTTTGGGAAAAAAAATTGATTAAGGCAATACCCAAGGGAGAATCCACCTAGACTTCACTTGTCATCTAGCTCTGAACCAGACGATTTATTCATTTGACTTGATTCGTGAGATTCCCTAAGTTATATTAATCCCTCTCTTGAGGCGACTAACGTCTAACCCTAGGTTGATTAATTGAAATCTCTTTCTAATTAAAACCCTTAGAATTGCATTAACTCGATCTATGGACTCCCATATTAGGTTTCACCCTAATCCGGCAAAATCTCGTCACCCTATCTCTAGGCGTTCGATCAACTCCGCTTAATTATGCTAGATCTACTCTTAGGCAGGGACTTCTGCTCCTCCACCTAAGCACATCACACTTGAATTAATATCTCGAAAATATCAACACAAGAATTAACAACACAAAATTAAGAACAAGTCAAATATTTATCATATAGTTCAGCAAATGATAACAAGATTCATCTTAGGTTTCATCCCCCTCAGGAATCTGAGGGTTTAGATTATAACAATAAAAGAAAACATCTCAGAAGAAAAGATAAAACAAAACATAAGAAATCCCTAAAACCCCTTGAAGGAATTGAAGGAGAGATCCTCCGTCTTGAGTATGATTCCGACTTCTTGAGATGAATCAATCGGCTATCTTCGAGTAAATCCCTACAAATCTGCCCCCTTTGGCCTAGCTGGACGCCCCTTGACTAAAGCCGTAGGTTCCCCCCGTTTGGGTTCCCCCCTTGTGCTTCCGGAAATATCAACACAAGAATTAAGAACACATAATTAAGAATAAGTCAAATATTTATCATACAGTTCAGCAAACGATAACAAGATTCATCTTAGGTTTCATCCCCCCCAGGTATATGAGGGTGTAACACCCCTAACCTGTATTCGTCACCGGATTAGGGTTACGAGGTATTACTCAACTAACCCCAATGTCCATCCATTCACAAGAGTCTTATTACTAAAATAATAATATCACAATTAAACAAGTCATCTCAAAATGATATCATTAGCATTATTTAAAAAAAATTAAGTAATTCCATTCAAAATAATAACACATTATTCATTTGGTCATTTAAAAGCAAGAGCCGAATTGGTAAATGGTACTTATTCATTCATTCATTTCTATTATCATCAACACATTCAAACATATATGTAACATCCTAAATTTTTGGGCCTATGCGTTTAATGGGTGAATATGTTTAATATGTTAATTTAAGTAATAGGGGTCCAAATTGGGCTCAAAATTAGGCAAAGGCCTTGATTAAAATTATCTGTTTGGGCATTATAGGGTTTAAAAGGTAGTATCTATGTTTAAAATACCAAAGTGGGCTTGTGGTCCAATCTTAGGAGGTGACACCACATAAGGGAGTAAGGGGCCCAAAATTTAAGTTTCATAAAACCCAAATCCTTTAATTTAAGTTAGCTAAATTCGACAGTAGGGTTAGGTGAAGTGGATGGCAACAAGGCTCAAAAATAGGGGGATTTATGTAGATTTTATAATTGATAATATAGATGATAAAAAAGAGAAAAGATAGGAGTTATCTGCAAGGCAAGGTGATGGCCGAAAAACCACCACCTAGAGGAGTAAAGAATTCGGCTACTTCATGTATAAGGGGTGCCAAATTTTCCCTTTTTATTAGCTTGACTTTTAGTTTTCAGGAAGGGCGTTTTCGGTTTTAAGCAGTAGATGCCAAAATTTCTATAAATAGGGGGGATACCTCATTGTTTCTAGCATTTAAACCCTAATTTCCTTTTCACTCTTTGTGCCGAAATTCTTAGCCTCTCCCTCTACAATTTCTTTTATTCAATTTCTTCAAAAGCCGAAACCTATCCTTTCACTCTCTTCTCCATTCTTTTTCTCTTGAGCCGATTTCTCTAAAAAGTCGAAATCTCCATAGTTTTTCTCTATTCATCCCATTTGTGAGATAGTTCTATTCTTTCGGCATTTAATCTTTTCCTTTGGCATTGCTGAATCTTCTCTCTAGTGCTAGCTGAATCTCCTGTGTTAAGGTAAGCGTCGACTTCTGTTAAGCCCTCATGCTCTATTTCAGTTTTTGAAAGGAAAAAGCCGAAAAACTAATGGTTCTATGTTGGGTGGCATTCCGGGATTTGGAAAGAAACTTGGTCGTCTAGATCTAAAAGCCAAAAAACATTAGTCTCCAATTTCAGGATTTTAAGGTAAGAAGATTTCCCTAGATTTTTACTAGATTCACTTTTTATATGCAAGATCTTAACTTTATGATGAGGATTAACAATCATAAATTGTGATAGTAGTTCTGACAAGGACTTGTGATGGAATTAAATATGGATTAGGCAAAGGACCCTAAGTTTAAGAAACAAGCGGTATCTGCCATTTGAGATTGGACACTTGGTTGTGGACCGGCTTCTGAACAACATCTTAGGTGGATAGCGGTTGTGTCGACTACGGATAGCGTCGACATAAAAAGTGTCATTCTATCAGTAATCAGGTGTGTAGATCTCTAACACACTAGTTAACTGTATTATGTATGTGTTATGGGCTAAAAAGCCGGAAAGTGGCTGTCTAGACAGTCGAATAAAACCCTAATAGGGTTAGGCAAAGGATGCCAAGTATGTAACCATAGAAACTTCTCTATGTGTATCGATGTATGTGAAAGACTGTAATCTCTTAGGTAGTATATTGTTTGATTTTGCATGAATGTATGCATGGGATGGGTTTGATATGGAAAGGGGAAGAGCATGATTGGTCACATGGTGATCGGTGGTAGAAAACCCACGTAATGAAATGTTAGGTCACATGGTGATCGGTGGTAGAAAACCCACGAAATGAAATGTTAGGTCACTTGGTGATCGGTGGTAGAAAACCCACGTAATGAAATGTTAGGTCACATGGTGATCGGTGGTAGAAAACCCATAAAATGAAATGTTAGGTCACTTGGTGATCGGTGGTAGAAAACCACGTTAAAATTCCTGATTGATAAGGAATAGGCAGTACGGCTGTCGTTATGGTGTGTAGCGGATGGAGGGTTGATTGTAGAAATCCCCAAGGTGTGATGGTTGGTACGGGTTGGTGTGTAGAGGATGGAATTCTAGGATGGGTTGGGCTATGCATCATTTATTATCTATCATGTAATTATGATTGTTGCCATTCTGTATGGGCCAGGTCTCATAATGTGTTTGTGGGCCCAAGCCTTTTATGTGTTTTCGGGATTTACACACTGAGTCTTGGTGACTCACCCTATTATGTTCCCTAACTTTTCAGATGAGCAGTAGATCGTGGACATGGGAGCCGAGACGGACTCAAGGGGCAATCAAGTTTCTATTTTTATAGACTATTTTTGGTTTTCTTTAAGTTTTTGGTTTTTATTTCGCGAATATTTATGTAATAAGGCCCTATAGTTTATACTCACCTAAGTAGTTTTTAATATTTGCAACTTAAGAAATTTTGTCAAAAGGTTTAATTATTCAAAATAATAATAATACAAGGTTTTATTTTCAAAAGGTCACCTATTTATTTAAATATTGTCTAATTAACTTACGATTTTCGAAACCAACGAAGCAAAAGTTTTCAATGTACAACCCATAGCATACCAGATCTGGTCGAAGCGTATGGGCCGGGTTTGGGGTGTTACAATATATCATTGCCGAACATATGCATTACTATTGATCATGTTCATTCCTCATTTCAATACCACATACGATTATACCATTCATATATATACAAATATCAAATCAACTCAACTATCTCATAATTTTTTTATCACATTCGGCAATGTTCATTACATATATATATTCCATCATAAGCTCACCTTAGCTAGATATCACAACAATAATTTAGCCATTTATTTCTCAAGGCCGAATATACTATAACACACAGTGGAAATTTTAAGCTCCAACTAAATCAAAATCATGGCCGAATATTTAATGTGAGCATACTTCAAATTATTCGTTAATGTAACACATTCAATATTCACATACATAAGCATGACTTATTCCTTTCATGACTTGTCCCGTAAATACCTATAAAAATTAACAAGAGTATATTCATCAACCCAAGTATACCATATACCTTATTCAACCAACTCAAAATTTGCAATACTCTACATAACGTAATATAAAATAGCTTCCAAGTTAAGGTTATAAGTTATATAATAAACATTTATTCGCAACTTATAAAAATATATATATCATCCAAAATCTCATGAAGCACACATATACCACATCAAATTTATATTATAACCGAATATGCATAATTATATTCATAACATCCCAAACATATGCAACTAACTCATGCATAGAAACAAAGCCATTTTTGAATGGCAATTAGACACATACACATTTACATCATTATCTCTATACCAAGTAGTTTAGCCTATACGTGCCATAGACTTTAGGTTCATTCACAAAAAGGTACCAAAAATGGTGGATAGTGTGATTTACTTGACGATGATCCCCGAGCTCAAGCTTTAACTTCAAAATCTGTAAAATAGTCGAATGAACACATATACAGTAAGCTAACTTAGCTTAGTAAGTTTTAAGCAATGGTAAAGATATACAACTAATCAATATGCAATTTAATCAATCCAACATGATCATTAACTAATTCAAAAACACAAATATGCTTAACTTGCCACCATTCAACAATCACCATCTTTAATAGGTCACAAAACCAAATGATCACATACCATTTATCTATTTCGAAACAAGCTCAAATAGAAACGATTACATTACATTACTAAAAGTTTCATATACTAAAAAAACTTACCTATTTGGTACGAGGTTATTCAATTATCATGCATCACTTACCTACGTGCCACATCTTGGTTTTCTCCATCCATTAGTTTATACACTTAAAAGGATCAACAAATCTGCACACACGGTGCAATTCATGTAACGTATCGCAAACTTAGTGTCGTTACTTGAAAAAGTGCACACGTAGTGCTATATACTAGTAATGTATCCCACACTTAGTGCCATTACTTATTCTTCCGCACACATAGTGCCATTCGACCGATTTCGTACACACACAGTGCTCAGTATTTAAGTTCGCACACATAATGCCCTTTTAACTGATCTTTCCTTTGTTCTTCAAAACACTTATAATTCCATTCTCATTCATACATACACAATTTAAAATGTTCAACAACAACTGAATTTGCCTTTATGACATACCATTGCATTCGTCATACCCAATATACATATATATATACCAACTTTACATTCGGCTAACATATATATATTTCATTTCATTTCATGTTACATTCGGCAATAAGGGATTTAACATGCTTATTACTTTTATTCATTTGCACATTAATATATATACAAATTCATTTCGTCCAACTACTTAAAAACTTACCTCGGAAGTCGTCGGTTTAGGATTTCACGGCTATTCGTTCAACTTTGCTTTTCCTCGATCCAATCTCGATTCTTTATGTTTTTGATCTAAAAATTTCAAATTAAGCTCATTCGAATATATTTTCATTCAATTTAATCCAAAAACACATAATTTTGCAAAATACCATTTTACCCCTGACATTTACAATTTTTACAATTTAGTCCCTATTGCAAAACACAAAATACACAAAATTTGAACATATTCCTTAAGGGCCGAATTTTCCTCCTCCCATTACAAGCATATACAACTCATTTCTTTGACATTTTAACCTCTAAAATTTTTCTTTTTACAAATTAATCCAAATCACCTAACTTCATCAAAAATTCAAGAATAACATTTGTTAATCTATCACATACTAATTGCATTTAATCACTAAACAGCATGAACATCAAGCTTCCTTCCATGGCATGTCACAAAAATCACAACCAAATCAAAAATTTAAACATGGGCTAACTAAAACTCAAAACAACTATCTCAAAAATGTAAGAATTATTAAAAACCAAGCTAAATACTTACTCAATTAAGCCTCTCAAGTGCCGAACCTCTTGAAGCTTTTCTTCTCTTTTTTTTCTCTCTTAGTTTTGGTCAATAGAGAAAGATGAACACTTTCTCTTTTCTTTCTTTTCTTTTATTTAATTATTCATATTATCATATATTAAATTTTTACCTAATGACATGAAATATATAATAAACAATTGCATTACTATTACATGCAAATGATGGCAGGCCTCTAGGCTTGATTTTTTGCTAAATTGCACTATTAATACCTCTATTTAAGAAGCCACCTTCAATTTAGTACTTACACTTTTAACCATCAAATTTTCTTTCTATGCAATTAAGCCCCTTTTTAACAATTAAGCACCAAAACAATCAAATTTTAATACGAAATTTTCACATGCACCAATTTACACATAATAAGCATAGAAAATAATATTAAAATTATTTTTCCAACTCGGATTCGTGGTCTCAAAACCACCATTCTGATTAGGGTCAAAATCAGGCTATTACTACTCTCCCCTCCTAAAGGATTTTCGTCCTCGAAAATCTTACCGGTGAATAGGTTAGGATAACGTTCTTTCATTGAATCTCAAGCTCCCAAGTTGCTTCCTCAACCCCATGCTTATGGCACAGTACTTTTACTAACGAGATTTTCTTGTTACGCAACTTTTTCACTTCATGAGCCAAAATACGAATCGATTCTTCCTCATAGGTCAAATTAGATCGAATCTCAATTTCTGACGGACAAATCACATGAGAAGGATCGGATCTATATCGTCGAAGCATCGAAACATGAAAAACATTTTGGATCTTTTCTAACTCAGATGGCAACATAAGTCTGTACGCAACCGGGCCGATACGCTCAATAACTTCGTACGATCCAATAAATCTCGGGCTCAGCTTTCCTTTACGACCAAATCTAAGTAACTTTTTCCACGGCGAGACTTTCAAAAATACTCGATCACCCACCTGAAACTCTATCTCTTTACGTTTCAAGTCTGCATACGACTTCTGACGATCTGAGGTGGCTTTCAAACTTTCTCGGATTACTTTTACTTTCTGTTCAGTCTCTTTGATTAAGTCAACCTCGTGTATCTAGTTTTCACTCAACTCAGTCCAATATAAAGGTGTACGACATTTAAGACCGTACAAAGCTTTGTAAGGTGCCATTTTGATACTTGATTGAAAGCTGTTATTGTACGCAAATTCAATCAAAGGCAAGTATCGTTCCCACGTACCCTCAAACTCAAGAAAGCAACATCTCAACATGTCCTCGAGTATTTGAATAACACGTTCGGATTGACCATCCGACTGAAGGTGAAAAGCAGTACTGAAGTGCAATTTAGTACCTAAAACATGTTGCAGTTTCTTCCAAAACCATGATGTAAACCTCGGATCTCTATCCGGAATAATAGAAATAGGTACTCCGTGCAATCGTATGATCTGAGTACAATTCAGCTAACCTATCAAGCGAAGAATCCGTACGTACCGGAATAAAATGGGCCGAATTTGTTAATCTATCAACAATAACCCAGATTGAGTCTTTCTTGCTCGGTGTCATCGGCAACCCAGATACGAAATCCATCGTGACACAATCCCATTTCCACTCAGGTATCATAATCGGTTGAAGTAATCCCAATGGTACCTGATGTTCAGCTTTCACTTGTTGACATATTAAACACTTTGACACATAGTTTAAAATATCTCGCTTCATACCATACCACCAGTAATACTCTTTCAGGTCGTTATACATCTTCGTACTACCAGGGTGAATTGACAACCTACTATTATGAGCTTCATCACAGATCATTCGAATCAACTCAGGATTCTTAGGCAAGCATATTTGGTTTTCGAACCATAGACATCCCTCAGTTTCAATCTGAAACTCTGAATCAGTACTCGAGCCATAATGATTTCTTTTTGCCATTAAATCATTATCAACCATTTGAGCTTCACAAATTTGTTGAACAAATAACGGTCTCGCTTTCAACTCGGCAATAATCACACCATTATTAGTCATAGCTATATCTGCATTCATTGCACGTAGAGCAAATAGTGACTTTTGGCTTAGTGCATCAGCAACCTCATTAGCCCTTCCCTGGTGATAATCAATCATGAGCTCGTAGTCTTTTAACAGTTCCAACCATCGTCGCTGTTTCAAATTCAAATCCTTTTGAGTCATTAAATACTTTAGACTCTTGTGATCCGAATAAACATGGCATTTTTCACCGAATAGATAGTGACGCCATATTTTCAGAGCGAAAACTATAGCAGCCAACTCAAGATCGTGAGTCGGATAGTTCTTTTCATGCGGTTTCAACTGTCTCGATGCGTAAGCTACAAATTTACCCTCCTGCATCAAAACACAGCCTAAACCATTTAAGGATGCATCGCTAAAAATTACGTACTCTTTACCTGATTTTGACTGAACAAGCACTGGGGCTTCCGTTAACAAAGTTTTTAACTGATCAAAACTCTTTTGGCATCTCTTTAACCACTCGAACTTAACGTCTTTCTGTAACAGTTTTGTCATCGGGGCTGCAATCATAGAAAACCCTTTCACGAAGCGTCTATAGTACCCGACAAGTCCCAAAAAACTACGAACTTAAAAAAATTCCGCGATGGTTTCCAATCAAGTATAGCTGAAACTTCACTCGGGTAAACCCGAATGCCTGATGCTGAAATGACATGCCCCAGAAAACTAACTTCATTCAGCCAAAACTCACATTTGCTGAATTTCGCATATAACTATTTATCACGCAAAATCTGTAACATAAGTCTCAAGTGTTGGCATGCTCAGTTTCATCATGCGAATAGATCAGAATGTTATCTATAAATACAACCACAAACCGATCTAGATACGGTCTAAATACCCGATTCATCAGATCCATGAAAACAACAGGGGCATTAGTAAGTCCGAACGGCATCACCAAAAACTCGTAATGACCATACCTCATCTGAAATGCGGTCTTAGGTACATTAGAGTCTCTAACTCGCAGCTGATAATAACCTGATCTCAGACCGATCTTTAAAAATACAGAGGCTCCCTTAAGCTTATCAAATAAATCATCGATTCGTGGCAACGAATATTTATTTTTTATAGTCACTTTATTGAGTTGTCGATAGTCGATGCACATTCTCAAAGTTCCGTCCTTCTTTTTCACAAAAAGAACTGGCGCACCCCATGGAGAGAAACTCGGTCTGGCAAAACCTCTATCCATCAATTCTTGTAACTTCACTTTCAACTCTTTAATTCGTTCGGTGCTATTCTATACGGAGCTATCGAGATCGACATCGTCCCTGGCACTAACTCAATACCAAACTCTACTTCCCGAACAGGTGGCAATCCCGGCAATTCCTCTAAAAACACATCCGGATACTCACAAACAACCGGTACAGATTCAATCTTCTTTTCAGTTACTTTACTATCAATCACATAAGCAAAGTAAGCTTTGCAACCCTTTCTCAAATACTGTCGAGCCAACATCGAGGATATCACTGCTGGTAGCCATTCAAATCTGCTGGTAGCCATCCAGGGGGTTCCAAACCCGAATCACAAACTCAGTGGACTCAACAGGTAGAGTCTTGCTGGATACTAATGTTTCACATACATAAGAATGGGTTGAACCAGGGTCAATCAGAGCAATTACACTAATATCAAAAAGAGTGAATATACCGGTGATAACATCTGAAGATGAGACATCCTCCCTGGCCCGAATGGCATAGGCTCTAACTAGCACCCGGGCCTCTGATCGAATAGCCGCATCCGAAGTCCCTCTCTGAGTGCCACTCTTACCTCCCACATTACGAGGTAGTCTATCTCTAGCTGTAGTACTGCTCGGTCTTGCGCTCTGAACAATTTCCTTTTCAGCTGTCTCCGAACAATCTTGAATAAAATGATCCTGCGAACTACGCTTGTAGCAAGTGCGATTATTGGATTTGCCCCAACATTCACCAAAATGCCGTCTGCCACACTATTGACACTTGGGCTTATTAGGTTGAGTTTTGCCAACACTAGCAATCGAGGTAGCCCGAGAACTCACTGGTGGTCATTCTCGTATAGAGATCCCTTTGTTAGTTCTGGATCGGTTACTATCATTCTTGAACTTCTTTGATGACGTTTGAGGAAATTTACCCGTTGATCTCTTACGGAAGTCTCTAGCTTCAAACTCAGCTTTCTATTTTTCTTTCCCTAGTTCTTCGGCTTTACAAGCTCGTTCAACAAGTACTACAAACTCATTTATTTCAAGAATGCCAGCTAGAAGTTTTATAGCTTCATTTAACCATTCTTCGAATCTCTGGCACATAGCTACCTCAGATGAAACACACTCATGAGCATAGTGACTAAGTCTCACAAACTTTCGCTCGTACTCAGATACAGTCATACGACCCTGTTTAAGCTCGAGAAATTCTTTGCGTTTTGAGTCTATAAATCACTGACTGAAGTACTTCTTATGAAACTCCATCTGAAAGAAGTCCCAAGTAACTCGTTCCTTTAGAATAACCGATACAAGTGTGTTCCACCAGTAGTAGGCAGAATCTTGTAACAAAGATATGGCGTACTTCAGGCACTCATCAGGTGTGCAAGATAGTTCATCGAAAACATGAACAGTATTATCGAGCCAAAATTTAGCTCGCTCAACATCATCGTCATCTTCGGCTCTAAACTCTTGAGCCTCGTGTTTTCTAATTCTGTCAACTGGAGGCTTGCTTACTCTTTCAGGATTAACGATCGGGGGAACCACTAGTACTATAGGTGGAGTATTCAGATTCAGGGGTCGTCGAACAGTCGGATTGGTCTGAACATATTGATTAAACCAATCGTTCATCATGCTATAGAAGGCTTGTCTAGCCCCCTCATCAGGATTACTTGTAGCTGGTCGGGATTCATCTGGCACGGTCCCTTGTGCGAGAGCTGGCGCCACACTCTCGGCATCGTCAACTATAGCTCGCTCGGGATCAGGATCCATTTACTATACAAAGAAAGAAAACACATTTCACTGTCAAAAGTCATCACACTATCATATAATGAAATATGACATGTATAGCTAGACTTACACGCGCTACGTTAGTCTGAGAACCGACTAAACTGTAGCTCTGATACCAATCAAATGTAACACCCTTAAACCGTATCTGGCGCTTAATTAGGGTTACGAGGTATTACTCAACTTACCACAATGTCCATCCACTCACATGAGTCTTATTACTAAAATAATAATATTACAATTAAACAAGTCATCTCAAAATAATATCATTAGCATTATTTAAAAAAAAAAAAAAGGAATTCCATTCAAAATAATAACACACTATTCATTTGGTCATTTAAAAGCAAGAGCCTAATAGGCAAATGGTAATTCATTTCTATTATCATCAACACATTCAAACATATATCGTTGCCAAATATATGCATTACTATCGGTCATGTTCATTCCTCATTTCAATACCACATATGATTATACCATTTATATATATATACAAATTTCAAATCAACTCAACTATCTCATAATGTTTTTATCACATTCGACAATGTTCATTACATATATATATTCTATCATAAGCTCATCTTAGCTAGATATCACAACAATAATTTAAGTTCCAACTAAAGCAAAATCATGGCTGAATATTTAATGTGAGCATACTTCAAATTATTCGTTAATGTAACACATTCAATATTCACATACATAAGCATGACTTATTCCTTTCATGACTTGTCCCTTAAATACCTATAAAAATTAACAAGAGTATATTCATCAACCCAAGTATACCATATACCTTATTCAACCAACTCAAAATTTGCAGTATTCTACATAACGTAATATGAAATAGCTTCCAAGTTAAAGTTATAAGTTATATAATAAACATTTATTCGCAACTTATAAAAATATATATATCATCCAAAATCTCATGAAGCACACACATACCACATCAAATTTATATTATAACTGAATATGCATAATTATATTCATAACATCCCAAACATATGCAACCAACTCATGCATAGAAACAAAGCCATTTTTGAATGGCAATTAGACACATACACATTTACATCATTGTATCTATACCAAGTAGTTTAGCCTATACATGCCATAGTCTTTAGGTTCATTCACAAAAAGGTACCAGAATTGGTGGATAGTGTGATTTACTTGACGATGATCCCCGAGCTCAAGCTTTAACTTCAAAATCTGTAAAATAGCCGAATGAACACATATACAGTAAGCTAACTTAGCTTAGTAAGTTTTAAGCAATGGTAAAGATATACAACTAATCAATATGCAATTTAATCAATCCACCATGATCATTAAGTAATTCAAAACACAAATATGCTTAACTTGCCACCATTCAACAATCACCATCTTTAACAGGTCACAAAACCGAATGATCACATACCATTTATCTATTTCGAAACAAGCTCAAATAGAAACGATTACATTACATTACTAAAAGTTTCATATACTAAAAAAACTTACCTATTTGGTACGAGGTTATTCAATTATCATGCATCACTTACCTACGTGCCACATCTTGGTTTTCTCCATCCATTTGTTTATACACTTAAAAGGATCAACAAATCTGCACACTTAGTGCCGTTACTTGAAAAAGTTCACACATAGTGGTATATACTAGTAATGTATCTCACACTTAGTGCCATTACTTATTCTTCCGTACACATAGTGCCATTCGACCGATTTCGCACACACACAGTGCTTGGTATTTAAGCTCGCACACATAGTGCCCTTTTAACCGATCTTTCCTTTGTTCTTCAAAATACTTATAATTCCATTCTCATTCATACATACACATAATTTAAAATGTTCAACAACTCAATTTGCCTTTATCACATACCATTACATTCGGTATACCCAATATACATATATATATATATACCAACTTTACATTCGGCTAACATATATATATTTCATTTCATTTCATGTTACATTCAGCAATAAGGGATTTAACATGCTTATTACTTTTATTCATTTGCACATTAATATATATACAAATTCATTTCGTCCAACTGCTTAAAAACTTACCTCGGAAGTCGTCGGTTTAGGATTTCCCAGCTATTCGTTCAACTTTGCTTTTCCACGATCCAATCCCGATTCACAAAATTTGAACGTATTCCTTAAGGGCCAAATTTTCCTCCTCCCAATACAAGCCTATACAACTCATTTCTTTGACATTTTAACCTCTAAAATTTTCTTTTTACAAATTAATCCAAATCACTTAACTTCATAAAAAATTCAAGAAAAACATTTGTTAATCTATCACATACTAATTACATTTCATCACTAAACAACATGAACATCAAGCTTCCTTCCATGGCATCTCACAAAAATCACATCCAAATTAAAAATTTAAACATGGGCTAACTAAAACTCAAAATAATTGTCTCAAAAATGTAAGAATTATTAAAGACCAAGCTAAATACTTACTCAATTAAGCTTTCCAAGTGTCGAACCTCTTGAAGCTTTTCTTCTTTTATTTTTTTTTCTCTTAGTTTCGGTCAATAGAGAAAAATGAACACTTTCTCCTTTCTTTCTTTTCTTTTATTTAATTATTCATATTATCATATATTAAATTTTTACCTAATGACATGAAATATATAATAAATAATTGTATTACTATTACATGCAAATGATGGCCGGCCACTAGGCTTGATTTTTTTTTCTAAATTGCACTATTAATACCTCTATTTAAGAAGCCACCTTCAATTTAGTACTTACACTTTTAACCACCAAATTTTCTTACTATGCAATTAAGCCCCTTTTTCACAATTAAGCACCAAAACAATCAAAATTTAAAACGAAATTTTCACACGCACCAATTTACACATAATAAGCACAGAAAATAATATTAAAATTATTTTTTCAACTCGAATTCGTGGTCTTGAAACCACCGTTCCGATTAGGGTCAAAATCAGGCTGTTACAGTGGGTTTAGTTCATAACAATAAAAGAAAACATCTCAGAAGAAAAGATAAAACAAAACATAAGAAATCCCTAAAACTCCCTGAAGGAATTGAAGGAGAGAACCTCCGTCTTGAGTATGATTCTGGCTTCTTGAGATGAATCAACTCGCTATCTTTGAATAAATTCCCATAAATCTCCCCTCTTTGGCCTAGCTGGACGCGCCCTAACTAAAGCCCTGGGTTCCCCCCTTTTAGGTCATACTTAGGGTGTTTATATAGGCTTTGGAATGTGTTTCTTCGCCCTTAAGTATCCTAAACCGAGTGAAACTTTTCTTTTTCACGGTAGGGACACGCCCGTGGCACACGTCCGTGTGAATTGTGGCCAGGCCTTGTTTGAGACTGTTGAATGAGGCACGACCGTGTGGTTTTGGGCCCAGGCCATGTGGATTTCGTGATATGGCCCATTTACTCTGTTTTGGGCCCGTTTTCCATTCTTTTCATCATCCGGTGCTGTCCTGAGTGTAAAACATGAAAACAAAGGATTAAGAGCACCAAATTACATAATTCAAGGCTTAAATCATCTAAAAGCTAGCTAAATGTGAGCTTAAAATATGTTACTATTACGGTTTGTCAAATACCCCAACACTTACGCTTTTGCTTGTCCTCAAGCAAAATTCTCAATTCACAATTAAAATGAACTTCCTCGATTCATAATATTCATCAATAGTGTTTCATCATAATTCAAAGATAGTTCATACATTAATAATTTAACTCAAAGGGTCCTAAAGATTCAAACAATCAAAGTCATACATTTATAGCACGAAAACTCAGGCGTTTCCCTTTACCTGAATAATTACCTCTAGTTCTAAATCGACAAGAGTTGACATCCTCACTAAAGATTCACTCAAATCACTCAAAGTGTTTAAGGTTCAAAATTAAGCACTCAAAAGTCAAACATGAAAAGTTAATCCCATAGGCTTGCATGAAAATCAAATCTCCACCACTATAAAATGAGATGATACATAAATCAAAAGGTCTTTAAAAAGGTTGTAACGGGGCTTGGGTTAAAGGTGTGGATAAAGGCTGAATTAGAGGGTTAGAATCGAGATTGCTTTGAAAATTTACCTAACTAGAAAAATGAACTAATCAATTGAAAACTAACAATATGAGCTTTTTCTTACAGATTTGAAATTTAAACATGTAAGCTCATTTAGTAGAACTAATAATGACTATACTTCGATTTTTTTTTGAACAAGTCAAACACATAATAAAAGATGAATTCAACTAATAAAATAATTAGGCAACCGATCAAATCAGATCTCGACAAAAGGGTAATTAAGGGATGGTGATAACAAATACAAAGGGCTTTGGGTTAATATTAGTGGGTGAGTCAATAAAAATGGTTGTTGGGATTAAAAAGGGTTCACTAGGGGTTATTTATGAAGGTAGGCTTTTAGTGGAGTAAGTGGGTTAAAACCTAAGTGCCTTTATCATCTCTGTATATCAAACCAAAGGTGTGGTCTCGACATGTATAATCGAAGCAAGTTCTAGAATGATAAATCAATATTGACACACTCATAATCAAAAAGTGAGCAAGGAAAAGAATATATGCTCTAAAAGGCTCAAAATCTCACAAAAATTATGGGTGTTTGATATCAACCTCGTAAATTTCCAACTTCAAGGTAATATTAAGATTTAGGTAGACAACCTATAAAATTTTTTTATTTCTGAAAAATAGACTTATCATGCTTGATTCTCTAGTCTCCTAAAATTTAAATCATCACTGCATAATTATCAATGACTTAATCCAAGACATATCAATAAAAATCATTAATCATAGGAAATTTTCATTCTAATCATAATATGAGAAACTTACTTAAGAACAAGATATCATTCATGGCATAATTCAGGGATTTGAGAATAATGAAGAAAGTTAAGCACTTTCTCAAAATAAATATTCACCCCCACACTTAAGATGTACATTGCCCTCAATGTAAAAAGATGTATATGAAACTTAAGAGAAAGGGAGAGGTGAAACTTCCTAAATTTGGATGGTTTCCTTGAGTTGGGAGTCCCGAGGCATGGTGGCTGCTACCGAGCTCTGCGTTAGATGAAGAAATTGGAAAGCTCGTAGAGAATTAGCCAGGAATTAATAATAACAATTCAGAATATACTAAATATATATTTAAAGACAAGAAAAATAAAGAGAAAGGAAATAGAAATGTAAATAAAATTAAAATGAAAGATGAATGGACCGAAGACTCCTTATTGTTGGATGGTTCGCGAGGTGGGTGTGACTTCTAAGGCTGCGGAGGTGCTGGCGATGGCCAAAGTGGCGTGATTCTCAAGCAGCACTTAGAACCTAAAACCAAGAAACTAAGATAAAATAAACTAATTTAAGCATAAGATAGTCAAAGAGAAGGAAAATAAAGGAGAAGAGTAAAGAAGAAGAAGAATTAAATGGCCTCAAAGACCCTTGGCTTGTCGAGTGGGTGAAGCGGCTGGCATGAACTTATATAGATCGGTCTCACAAAGGGAGACTGCGACAGGATCCTTCCATTTCTTTGACTTAGATGTGGTGTAGCTCAAGAGTTTAGGTAATAACTAAAGAAGAAAAGTATGGGGAAGGGGATATCTGAAGGATGGGATGGGAGAAAGGAGATGGGGAGTAGGTAAGAAGAAAATGGGGGGGTTAACTAGAATTTTCAGGTCTGGTACGTCCCCACGCTCGTGTACCATAGGTGTGTTGTGTCATATGGCCGTATCGCACGGCTTTGTTTTGCCTTGTTCGCTTCTCCCACGCCCATGTTCAAGTCTCCACACTCGTGTATGATCTAATAGTGTCGGCCACGGCTGCATCGCACGACCGTGGCGTGGTAGTTGGAGTCCATGATTCAAAGGTATGATTTGTTCTGACGCGTACCATCTCTGCCATGTCAGTACGGAGATTCGGTGCATCCGCACGGCCACGGCCACGGCCGTGTACAAGGACGTGTGGCTTGAAAATCTACACTTGTGATTAGTTTATAATTAGATGATGGAGTAGAAATAAAAATAATATTAAAGGAACATAAAAGTTAATAGAGTTAGGGCTCGGGTTGCCTTCCGATAAGCGCTTGTTTATAGTCTTAAGCTAGACTTACCTCTCATTTGCATATTCATGGTGGTTTGAGGAGTTGAAAGTCCTTCCTTATGCTAGTAGTTCCATTATCATGATAGAGTGTAAGATGAGTGGCGTTTATTTTTAAAGTGCCAAAAATAGGGTTACTTACCTCGACTGTTCCGTATGGGAAAACAATGATCACCTTAAAAGGGATTTCTTTGTTTGTGTTAGGATCAGGGGGAGGTATTCGTAGGTTTGGTTTTTCTATCAGTACCTGATCTCCAATTTTGAACTTGTCTGTCTCGTAGAGTGGATTTGGTTCTACTTCGTGTGTCCCCAGTTTTTCTTTGTTATGCGTCTTCCACTCTTCTAGTTCATTGATCTGAATCCTTTGTTCCTCATAAATTGCTTCTTTGTTGGCACGAGGTTTAGGATTAGTTGTGTTCTTTTGTGGTGCTTCCTGAAAAGAAGGGTTAACCGAATGGTTATCAATAGCATTTACTTTCTCATTTTGATTGTTCGATGTCCTAGCTGAATCGAAGGCTTGAAGAGTGACCATCTCGTCACCCACACATAGTATGAGTTCACCTATGTCGACATCAATTTTAGTCCTAGCAGTTGCTAAAAATGGTCTTCCTAAAATTAAGGGGATCGTGTTGTCCTCATCCATGTCTAAAACGACAAAGTCTACTGGGAATACGAATTTAGCAATTTTCATGAGTACATCTTCGATTATACCCCTAGGAAATCTAACAGTTTTATCAGCTAATTGAATGCTCATCCTAGTTTGTTTGGGCTTCCCTAAACCTAATTGTTTAAACATTTTATAAGGCATGACATTTATGCTTGCCCCTAAATTAGCTAACGCATTATCAATAGATAAACTACCAATTAAGCATGGAATTGTAAAGCTCCCTGGATCTTTTAATTTTCGTGGTAGTTTATTTTGCAACATTGCTGAGCACACTGCATTCAGTTCCGCATGTGATTCCCTGTCTATCTTCCGCTTATTTGTCAATAGCTTCTTCAAAAATTTCCTAGAATCTGGCATCTGCGAAAGAGCTTCAAGAAACGGTAAGTTAATATGTAATTTCTTTAAAAGTTTAAGAAACTTACCGAACTGTTCCTCTGTGTCATCCCTCTTCATTACTTCTGGGTATGGTATGCGAGGTTGGTATTCTTTGATTACCGGTTTAGGCTTGTTATTTACCTTAACCTTACATTCTTCTACCATGTTTTCTTGTTTTGGATTGGACTCATCTAACCCTACAGTATCACGATCTATTATGGCTTGATTTTACTCCTTTGGGTTAGTTTCGCTGTTGCTTTGTAGGCTTCCTTGTGATCTTTCAGAGATCTACTTAGCAAGTTGCCCTAACTGATTCTCGATCCTTTGAATCGATGCTTGTTGATTTTTTTCTACATTTTGGAAACGTGTTTCTGTGGATGCTATGAATTTTGTCAGCATCTCCTCGAGGTTTGGCTTCTTTTCCTATGGGTAGGGCTGTTGTTGGAGGTTTTGGAATGGTTATTGTCTTTGGTTTCCTTGACCACCCCATGAGAAATTGGGGTGGTTCTTCCAACCTGGATTATAAGTATTATTATAAGGGTTATTGTTAGATCAAAAATTGTTACCCATATAGTTCATTTGTTCGCTTTCCATGCCCTGTCCGTAGGGTGGGTACTCAGGATTCGCCACACCTCCACTTGCATCGTACTGCATAACTGGATGTGCCAGTGAAGAATCGTATAAACCATCAAATTTTTTATGTAACATCTCTACCTGATTTGATAGCACGGTTACTGCGTCGAGGTTGAAAACTCCGGTTACTTTTGTTGGCCTTGTCCTTGTGACTTGCCACTGATAGTTATTCAGTGACATCTCTTCTATAAACTCGTAGGCCACTTCAGGAGTTTTGTTATTCACAGTTCCGTTGACTGCTGAATCGATTAATTGCCTTGTTGAAGGGTTCACACCGTTGTAGAAAGTTTGGACCTGTAGCCATAAAGGTAATCCGTGGTGTAGGCACCTTCTCAACAAATCCTTGTATCTCTCTCATGCGTCATAAAATGTCTCTAAATCCATCTGCACAAAAGAAGAGATATCATTTCTTAACTTGGCCATTTTGGCCAGCGAAAAATATTTTAATAAAAATTTCTCGGTCATTTGATCCCATGTAGTGATTGACCCTCGTGAAGGGAATGCAACCACTGTTTAGCTTTATTTCTCAAATAAAAAGGGAATAACCGAAGATGGATGGCATCATCAGAAACGCCATTTATCTTGAAGGTATCAAAGAATTCTAGAAAATTCGCTAAGTGTGTATTAAGATCCTCATCCTGCAAACCATCAAACTGAACAAACTGTTGCATCATCTGTATAGTGTCAGGTTTTAGTTCAAAATTATTTGTAGCAATAGTAGGCCTAACAATACTTGACTCAGTTCCTATTAAACTAGGTTTAGCATAATCATACATAGTTCGAGGAGCATGATTTTAGGCCATATCTGGAGGTGGCAGATGATTTTCAGTCATCTCTTCTGTAGTATCTATTTCGGCTTCTTGCGCTTCTTCTATGTAGTTTAAGCTTCACCTTATTTCTCTGCGATTTCTGCGAACGGTACCTTCAATATCACTGTCGTAAAGTAGGGGTCCTGTTGGGTTCCTTCTAGTCATAAACTAAAGGTACCTGAAAGGCACAAAAGAAGGAAGAAAATTTAGAAAAGTAAAAATAAATTGCTAAAATAAAATAAATATAATATGGCTAAAGTAATAAAAATTAAGCATTCTTAATATTTTAGTTCCCCGGCAACGGCGCCAAAAACTTGATCATTGTTTTATGCGATGTCAAAGACATAAAATTTATATAATGAATGATCAAACCTGGAAACTAACTATGACAACGATTTGAGGCAAGCATACCTATTGAACAATAGTATAGTTAAGGCAAGACCGGATTGTCAAACCCAAAGGAACCAAAAGTACTAATAGTAACTCTCTTTTTATTATTTAGCCTAAGGATTGAATGAATTTTTATCTAATCTAATATTAACTAACTACTAAACTAAAGACTCTAAGACAAAGAAGAATGAAATTGGGGAAGAATACTTTGGGAAAAACCAATTGATTAAGACAATACCCAAGGAAGAATCCACCTAGACTACACTTGTTATCTAACTCTGAACCAGATGATTTATTCATTTGACTTGATCCGTGAGATTCCCTAAGTTATATTAATCCCTCTCTCGAGGCGACTAACATCTAACCCTAGGTTGATTAATTAAAATCTCTTTCTAATTAAAACCTCTAGAATTGCATTAACTCGATCTATGGACTCCCATATTAGGTTTCACCCTAGTCCGGCAAAATCTCGTCACCCTATCTCTAGGCGTGCGATCAACTTCGCTTAATTATGCTAGATCTACTCTTAGGCAGGGACTTTTGCTCCTCCACCGAAGCACATCACACTTGAATTAATATTCTGAAAATATTAACACAAGAATTAAGAACACATAATTAAGAACAAGTCAAATATTTATCATATAGTTCAGCAAATGATAACAAGATTCATCTTAGGTTTCATCCCCCCTCAGGTATCTAAAGGTTTAGTTCATAACAATAAAAGAAAACACCTCAGAAGAAAAGATAAAACAAAACATAAGAAATCCCTAAAACTTCTTGAAGGAATTGAAGAAGAGATCCTCCGTCTTGAGTATGATTCTAACTTCTTGAGGTGAATCAACTGGCTATCTCTGAGTAAATCCCCACAAATCTGCCCTCTTTGGCCTAGTTGGACGCCCCCTGACTAAAGCCCTGGGTTCCCCCCTTTTAGGTCATACTTAGGGTCTTTATATAGGCTTTGGAATGTGTTTCTTCACCCCTAAGTATCCTAAACTGAGTGAAACTTCTCTTTGTCACGGCAGGGACACGCTCGTGGCACATGCCCGTGTGAATTGTGGCCAGGCCGTGTTCGAGACTGTTGAATGAGGCACGGCCATGTGGTTTTGGGCCCAAGCTGTGTGGATTTCGTGATATGGCCCATTTACTCCGTTTTGGGCCTGTTTTCCGTTCTTTTCATCATCCAGTGCTCTCCTAAGTGTAAAACATGAAAACAAAGGATTAAGAGCACCAAACTTCATAATTCAAGGCTTAAATCATCCAAAAGCATGCTAAATGTGGGTTTAAAATATGTTACTATTATGGTTTATCAACAACCCAAGCTAGATAAGTTTTTTTTCTCTTTTCTTTTAATGATCATGCATTTCATTTCATTTTGCCATGACATTTGTCTATCCATAGCTATATTTTTGTTGTATGCACATGCATTAAAGGTAATGCATCCATTAGGTTTGGGGGTGTATTGTGTAGTTAGGTTGCATTTTATATAATTTGGATGTTTTGCCACTACATAGTAACCACTGAAGTTTTGTTTTGTCTATAAGAAGTAAAATTTATACTTATGATGTTCGATGATGAGTTTATATTTTTCGATATACCTAGAACATGTGATTTAGTCTAGTGCGTTGGCAAAATGTCGGCATTTACGCATGCATGCATATTTTTCTTGAGCACAAGCAATAACTCAGATTTGGGGGTGTGATACCTTTTGAAAAGAGTTATATTTCATGCCTTTAAACCTAGCTAATTGCTTGTACTTAGGTACATTTAGTTACATTTTAGAACATTTCATTCGTATTTTCATCACTTCATTAATAGCTTGGGCTGCATTTAAATATTAGGTGCTTTTAATTGCTCGTGGAAGGGCTGTGTTTTGTGGTATTGGTAGGTGCAGGATGAGGAACAAGAAATAAATAAGTGAAGTTTTGTCGGGGCAAAAGGGTGGTCAAATTACTAGCTCGTAGGCCATGGAAATGAGAAGAAGGTGTCCAGTCAACATTCAGTGCATATCAGTTTCAACCCAAATCTACTTGTACCAAATAAGTCTGCCTAGAAAAGAGGAGAAGATAATTCTTAGGGTTGTTGGAATTATCATGAAAAGGAAAAAAACCATTTAAAAAGAAGCAAAGGAGGACACCCGAGGGCACAAAACTACAAGTAGAGATCCTTAGGCAAATTAGAAGGTAGTGGGTGAATAGAGATAGGAAGAGGAAAGACATAGGCAACCCCTTTCAACCACCTTAGAACACTGCGCAATTGGAGTGTGTATTGGACAAGCGAACATTTTCTTCCCGATGTTCTTCCTATAACAACTCGTTTTAAGTGAAATTGAAATAGTGGTTTCAAAACCACAAATTTGACATCAAAATATTTATTTTATTAATATTTTAATGTCTACAACATGTTAGTAGTGTCATATAAAAATTTTGTTTAGAGATTTTATCATTAGCATGCTTAATTTGACAAGAAGAACTAAATTGCATAAGGTGCAAAATTTGAGTCCTATAAGTAAAAGGTCTCAAATTGCTATGAAATTGGAATATGAGTGGCCTTAAAAGGTAATTACACCATTAATATTAATAGTAGGCAAAGGTGGATAAAATTTTAATGCTTTTAAAGGTTATTACTTAAGGTTAATTTAGTAAAATAATAAAAATAACTTAAAATAAAAAAGGGTAAAAGAGTAGCACCTAAGGAACCCATTAAACACCTCTCAAGGTTTGGCCATACTCTATCTATGCATATCAAGATAGACCACTGATAAACCGTAATTATAACATATTTTAATCCCCCATTTAGTATGCTTTTGGATGATTTATCCTCTGTTTCATATAAAAAGGTGCTCTTAATCCTTTCTTTTCATGTCTTATACCCAGGAAAACACCCGAGGATAAAAAGAACGAGAAAGGGCCCAAAAAGGAGTAAATTGGGCCAAGGAAGAAATCAACATGGCCTGGACTTAAGCCCACACGGCCGTGCCACGCCAATCATTAGAACACGGCCTACTCCCGATTCACACGGCCATGCCTCATTAAAGAAGTCTGAGCACGGCCTGACCATGATCCATACGGGCGTGTGCCATGGCCGTGTCCCTGTAACTGAAAAGAGTAATTTCATTCAGGAAAAGATACATTGAGGTAAAGAAACACATTCCAAAGCCTATTCAAACACCCTATTAGGAATTCTACTTAAATTAGGATACTTAGGGGCCAAGTAAGGCATCTCAAAGTCTATATAAACACCCAATGGGGCAACTTGAAAGGGTGTGTTTGGCAGAAGCCGAAACGGGCGGTCGAGCTAGGCCAAGGAGCCAAGCCGGAAAGGTCAGAATTGTGGGAATCGCTCGAAGTTAGCCAGTTGATCCATCCCAAGAAGCCAGAATTATACTCAAGACGGTGAATTTCTCCTTCAATTCCTTTAGGGAGTTTTAGGGCTTTCTTATGTTTTGTTTTATCTTTTCTCTTGAGATGTTTTCTTATTTAGTTATGAATTAAACCCTTCAGATACCTGAAGGGGATGAAACCTAGATGAATCTTGTTATTTGATTTCTGAATTTTATGATAAATACTTAGTTTGTTCTTAATTATGCATGCTTAATCCAAATCTGATGTGCTTAGGTGGAGGAGGAATAGACCCTGCTTAAGAGTAGATCTAGCGTAATGAAGCGGAGTTGATTGAACGTCTAGAGATAGGGTTACGAGATTTTGCCGGATTAGGGTGAAACCTAATATGGGAATCCATAGATCGATTTACTGCTATTCTAGGGGATTATTATAAGAGAACAAAAGTTCTACTAATTAACCTAGGGTTAGATGTTATTTGCCTTGAGAGAGGGTTTAATATACGTTAGGGAGTCCCTATGATTCAGGGATAGATAACAAGTGAAGTCTTGGTGGATTCTTCCTGAGGGTATCGTCGTGATCAATTGAGTCTTTCTTCAAGTTATTTCCCAATTCCCTCTTTTTGTCTTTGTCCTTAGCTTAGTCGTTGTTAATTTTTATTAAAACAACTTCACTTTATTTTTAAGGCTAAATAATAAAAAGAAAGTTAGTATTAGTACTTTTAGTTCCTTTGGGTTCGACAATCTGGTCTTGCCTAAGCAATACTACTATTCGATAGGTACACTTGCCTTTAATCATTGTCAGAGTTAGTTTCCAGGTTCAATCATTCTTTTTATAAATTTTAAAGCTCTGATTTCAGTGATCAACCACGTACAGCTTTAGATCGAGGCAAAGAAAAAGCTTTGGATTAATCAACTCCATTTCTACATTTATCGTTGAGGTCAGTTCGTACATTGAAATAACTTTTTCAATTATGTTTTAAATGCTATTATTTTATATAATGTCAAATTGTGTTTCGGTGGAAAAATCCAATGGCGTACCGACAATCATCAGCTAATGAAATGGGATAGCTTCGGCTATCAAAATAATGAAAATGGATAGCCTTAGCTATCAAATTAGGAAAAGGGATGGTGACAACCATCAATAATGGAAAGTGATGGTGATGACCATCGAACAATGAAAAGGGATAGCTTCGGCTATCGAATTGTGAAAAGGGATAACTTCTATCAAATTATGAAAAGGGATGGTGACAACCATCAACAATGAAAAATGATGGTGACAACCATCAAATAATGAAAAGAGATAGCTTCTACTATCGAGATGTGAAAAGGGATATCTTCAGCTATCGAGCTATGAAAAGGGTTGGGACAACCATCATGGTTTTATTGTGTGAGCTTTAGTAAGAATTATCGATGGAATTTACTTTATTACTGTGGAAAGTAGTATGTATGTGATATCCATGGAAATAAGAAGTATAAATTCACTGTAATTGAGTTTATGAATCATTTATTATTATGTTGAATTGATATATATGTAATTTAAGATTATGCAACGTATTGATAAACATAGATTATATACTACGAACATACTAAGCATAACACGCTTACCTTGTGTTTATTTCATTATGTTTTGTAGTTAATCAGAAGTTTTTGGGTTGGAAAGTTGTCGGAGACCTATCACACTATCCATCGGCTATATTGGTAGATTTTGACATTTTTAAGTCTTTGTTATAATGGCATGTATTGGTGTTTGGTTGATGTTATAGCCATTATGTTTTGGCTTGTAAATTTCGTATTTTGAATGATGAAATGGTGTTATGTTGGCATGTATATATTTGGCCTTGCAATGGTTTTTGTTTTGGTGTTTATGGTAACTATATGATGGAAGTTAAAATGGTAGTTAAACATGTTTGTTATAAATTGTCTTTTGATATATTTGAATGTGGTGATTTGATATATTGGTTATAAATGACATATATGGCTAATGATGCTAGGTGTTAAATAGCATATTAGGTACTTTTGGAGTGAATTTGATTGGTAAACAAAGTGGTAAGTTTTGGCATAAACTTAGTTATATGTTGGTTGAACTTTTGGCCAAACTATGCATATGGTTATATATTTTTAATTGTGGTGATTGAGGAGCCCTTTAGGCATATTGGTTGTATGCTTATGTATCTTATTTGTGTAGCTTGGTTATGCATGGTTTCAGTGAAATTTGAAGGCTTGTTTATATGTGGAAAAAATGATTGTAGGAAGATGCTTGAATGGGTGAGAGAAATGGCTTGGAAATAACCTATTTTTGTCCACACAGCCAGAGACACAGGTGTGTGTCTCAACTGTGTGTGACACATGGCCATACGACATGGCCGTGTGTCCCATGTACCTTACAAAAGGGTTGCACAACCTAGCACATGACCTGGCACATGGGCATGTGAGGCCATTTTGAAGGGCAAACAGTCTTGGACATGGGCGTTTGGGTTGGCCATGTTTCCCAAGTCAGAGAGTTACATAGGCCAGAACAGGGGCTGGGGCACGGCTATGTGTCCCTACTTTGAATTTCCACACGGCCTAAGACTTGGGCATGTGTGATAGCCGTGTGAGTTATACGGCCTAGCCACACGGCCGTGTGACCCTTGCAGTTTGAAAATTTTCACCTTCTACCGAAAAATTTTATACGTTTTCGATTTAGTCTCGATTTGTTTCTAATGTGTTTTTAGGGCCTCGAGAGCTCGAATAAGGGACAATATGTATGTCTTTGATTGTTTTTGCTATGATTGATGATGTGAATTGAATGTTTTAAATTTTTGTTCATTTTGAATTGAAATCTCCAGTAATGCTCCGTAACTTTATCCCGACGACGGATACGGGTTAAAGGTGTTACATTTATTGGTATTAGAGCTACAGTTTAGTCGATTCTCGAATTGAACATAGTGTGTGTGAGTCTAGATATACATGCCATTATATAACATGTGATACTGTGATAACTCATGACCCATTTTGAAATATGTTTTCTTACAGCAATGACATCCAACCGATTGAGAGTAATGCTCAAGCCTCTGTGAATGGAGTAGCGTCAACATTATATAACATGCAGGTTTAAATACGCAAGCTACTTCTGTAGCGAGAGTAGGTAGTTTTAAAGATAATAAGCTTGATTTTCAACGGTGTGGATGCCAACATTTTGGTGAGTGCAGAGCGAAAGATGGTACATGTTTCAAATGTTGTTCGTATAAGTATTTTATTCGTGATTGCCTGAAAATATTTGAGAAACTGGAAATGTGAGTAATAGTCATACTGGAACAAAATATTCTGTAGGTGAGATCGGAAGCACGAGCACCAGCCAGAGCTTACGCTATCCGTGCACAGGAGGAAGCTTCTGTGCTAGATGTTTTTACTGGCACTCTTTCTATCTTTGATACTAATGTTACTGCTTTCATTGATCCGGGATCAACCCATTTATATGTACACATGAATTTAGTATCAAGTAAGAATTTACCTATTGAGTCCACTAAATTCGTGGTTAAAGTGTCGAACCCTTTAGGTTAGTATGTGTTAGTTGATAAGGTTTGCAAGAATTTTCCTTTGATGACTCGGGGTTACAGTTTTTCGACTGATTTGATGCTATTGCCATTTGATGAGTTTGATGTGATTTTGGGCATGGATTGGCTGACTTTGCATGATGCTATTATGAACTATAGACAAAAGATTATATTGAAATGTCAAAACGGTGAGATTCTTTGAATTGAATTAGATAGTTTGAGTGGGTTGCCTATTGTTATTTCAGCTATGTCAGCGTAGAGATATGTACGTAAAGGTTGCGACGCTTATCTTGCATATGTACTGGATTCTAAAGTTTCTGAGTTGAAACTTTAATTAGTGCCTATGTTTTGTAAGTATTCTGATGTGTTTCAAGAGGCGTTACCTGAATTATTGCCAACCAGTAAGGTTAAGTTTGATATTGAGTTAGTACCGGGAACATCACCGATATCGATAACACCATACAGAATGGCTAGCACTGAGTTAAAAGAGTTGAAAGTACAGTTGCAAGAATTAACAGATAGGGGTTTTGCTCAACCCAGTTTTTCACCTTAGGCTGTACCGATTTTGTCCGTTAAGAAAAAAGACGGATCAATGAGATTATGTATTGATTATCGTCAGCTCAACAAAGTTATGGTCAAGAATAAATATCCATTGCGGCAAATTGATGATATATTTGATCAGCTGAAAGGTGCAACAGTATTTCGAAGATTGACCTTCGTTCTGGCTACTATCAGCTACGGGTTAAAGATTCAGATGTGCCGAAAACTACATTCAAGACCAGGTACGGACATTATGAATTTCTTGTGATGCTATTTGGTTTAACTAATGCACTTGCAGTATTTATGGATTTGATGAATAGAATATTCAGACCATATTTTCGAAGATTCATTATGGTATTCATTGACGATATTATGATTTATTCATGAGATGAGTCTTAGCATTGTGAGCATTTTAGAGTTGTACTGCAAATCCTGTGTGATAAGCAATTGTTTGTCAAGTTTATCAAATGTGAATTTTGGCTCCAAGAAGTCAGTTTTCTGGGACATATTGTATCGGTCGAAGGCATCGGAGTTGATCCGAGTAAAATTTTAGCAGTTGTTGATTGAAACCTCCGAGAAACATATTCGAAGTTAGAAGTTTCTTGGGATTAACTAGTTATTACAAAAGATTCATCAAGGGATTCTCAATGATTGCTACACTGATGACGTGATTATTGGAAAAGGATATGAAGTTTGAATGGTCTGAGAAATGTCAGCAAAGTTTCAATCAGTTGAAAGCACTATTGACTGAGGCACCAGTGTTAGTTTAGCCTGAATCGGGTAAAGAATTTGTGATTTTCATCAATGCATCTTTGAATACTTTAGGACGTGTTTTGATACAAGAGGATAAAGTGATAGCTTATGTTTCTAGACAGTTGAAGCCGCATGAAAGGAATTATCTGACGCACGATTTGGAACCGGCAGCTATTGTGGTTGAGCTAAAGATTTGGCGATACCGTTTATAAGGTGAAAAATGTCACATTTTTACAGTTCACAAAAGTTTGAAGTATTTAAAATCGCAGAAAGATTTGAATCTAAGACATCGTAGGTGGATTGAGCTATTGAAAGACTATGATTTGATTATTGATTATCATCCATGTAAAGTGAATATAGTTGATGATGCTTTCTGTAACACCCCTTACCCGTATTCAACGCCGAAATAGGATACGAGGCATTACCAGACATAAACACAAGCAAAGATATAAAATCAAGACATAAATTTCCATCCAAGTTTAAAACCTTACACATACATTCATATCGTCCCTATCATGAGCCTACGAGGCCCAAAACATGCATCGGAGCGGTTTGGGACTAAACCGAGAACTTTGGAAACTTTTGGGAAATTTAGAAAACTTTTCATGTAAAAGTGGTCACACGCCCGTGTGGGTTCGGGACATGCCCCTGTGACCCTAAGACACGCCCAAGCTTTAGGTCGTGTTCAAATTAGGGAGCTTTCTGTTTCTAACGTCATCATCAAATTAAGGTCAAACGGCCAAGTCACACGCTCGTGTGCTTAGGCCGTGTGATCGATTAGATTTTCATAATTTTTCATAAATTAGCTGCAGGCTTCACACGACCAGGGCGCACGCCCGTGTTCGAGGCCATGCTGTCAAAACGACTGAGACACATGCCCGTGTCTCTGCCCGTGTGCTCATTACTGAGCATCTGTTTTGCAAAAATTAAGGTGCAGGGGACACATGGCCATAACACACGCCAATTGCGCAAGCCGTGTGTCACACACGGACTAGACACACGCCCGTGTCTCTACCCGTGTGGACAAAAACAAGGCTATTTACCAAGCCATTTTTTCACCTTTCCATGCACATACCTACACAACAAAACATAATACAATCCAAGCATATAAATTCAACAAAATCAGCCACAACCCATGGAGCAACACTCATCAATATACTACTATCTATCACATACAACCATCAGATACTTATCAACTCAAGCATGCAAATTCCCACATCCATGATAAGCATAATCATATATACATATATTTAAACATTATTAGCCAATTTCAATGACCATTTACAAAATGAATTATCAACCATAATAATCCAACACATTTGGCCAAATCAATTATGACATATAACAAAATGACCAAGTCCCTATACATGCCATAACTCAAAATGTTAAATTTATCGGTACCCAAAATGATATGTTGATTGTGTGAGTGAATCGCTGACAATCTCCGATCCCTGAGCTAGCTTGGTGACACTATAAGACAAGGGAAAAGAAAGGGAAGTAAGCTTTAAAGCTTAGTAAGTTCCTATGCAAATAATATGCGTTATAACACACATTTAACACATAATTAAAATGGTGTAAATTAACATAAATGTCACTATAAATCTCATAGTCAAACTTACTCAATCATAAACTTACTGAGGGTTCATCACACATCGAGCTCATTAAGCATGAGTCTTGTGTACATACCTATACCCAAGTGCAACATACCAAAGTCTTTCACAACTTTAACATTTCTGTCAAACTACCCGTTGAACCACTTCGAATACTAAAGGATACTCGGGACATCTCGCATTCACAGTACCATACCAATGCTATATCCCAGATATGGTCTTACATGGGATCTTGTGTCGATGCCAATAGCCCAACTATGGTCTTACACGAAATCTCATATAACCCTAATGTCATGACATTTGTATCCTAACTATTCTTAAGGTTCAACTGGGATTTTCTTGCTTGTCGAACTTTGTCGACTACGTTCAGGGAGTCGATCATAATTCATACAATATTAAAGCATTTATAACATAAATAAAACAATGCATTATTTACATACAAACTTACCTCGGTACAAAAATAGTAGTAATGTGACCTAATCGTCAAATACTTTGTTTTTCCCTCAATCTAGGTCCCAAACTCATTTCTCTTGATCTATAATAGAAAATTTAACTCATTTATTATTCAAACTATTCAATTCAGTCCAAAAATCACATTATGGAAAATTACATTTTTACCCCTAAACTTTTACATATTTACACTTTTTCCTCTAGGCTCGAAAAATGAAATCTATTCAATTTCTTCGATTCCCAAGCCTAGCCGGTCCTCTTTTATACTTATAGCAGTCTCTATTTTTCATTTAATCACACTTTTACGCACATTTTATAATATTTTTACAAATAGGTCCTTTTCACATTTTCATCAAAAACCATCTGGCAAAAGTTGTTTATCACACAGCAAACATGTATAACCCACCATTAGACATCAAAATACACAAATATCCAACATGTTTAAAACCCTAGACCTTGATTATTCCTTAAATTAATGGTAGAAATAGATAGATCAAGTTACAAGGATATCAAAAACTTGAAAATCATTAAAAACGGGGCTAAAACGGACTTACAATCGAGCTTGGAAGCTTGATAAATCCTAGCTATGTCTCCCTCTTGTAAATTTTGGCCAAGGGGTTGAAAATGAGCAAATATTGGCTTTTCATTTGATTATTAATTCATTTAATTAGCCAAATGACACAAATGCCCCAAACTTAAAACATGAAAATTCTCTTACTCCATGTCCATTTTTGTCCACTAACTTAACCAATGGTCTAATTACCATCTAAGGACCTTCAATTTAAAATTGCATAGCAATTACACACATCTAACATGTAGAACTCAACTTTTGTATTTTTTACAATTTAGTCCTTTTGGTCTAAATTGAGTGCCCAAACATCAAAATTTTCGAACGAAATTTTCACTAAATCATTCCATGAAACTGTAGACTATAAAAATATAATAAAAATGAACTTTGATGTGTCAAATTTGTGGTCCCAAAACCACTGTTCTGACTAGGCCCAAAATCGGGTTGTTACAACTCTCCCCCTTATGGATTTTCGTCCCCAAAAATCTTACCAGAAAATAGGTTTGGGTACTATTTTCACATAGCTTCCTCAGGTTCCCACGTAGCCTCTTCCACACTATGTCTTTGCCACAAAACTTTCACTAGGGCTATACTTTTATTTCTCAACTGTTTTACTTCTCGAGCCAAAATTTTGATCAGTTCTTCACCATAAGTCATATCAGGTTAAATCTCAACCTCTATCGGAGAAATCACATGTGAAGGGTCTGGTCGATAATGTCATACCATAGACACATGAAACACATTATGGATCCTTTCCAACTCTTTCTGTAAAGCTAACTGATATGCCACTGACCCTATTCTTTCAATAACTTCATACGACCCAATAAAACATGGACTCAACTTGCCTTTACGGCCAAATCTTAGAATCTTTTTCCACGGAGATACTTTCAGAAATACTTTTTCACCGACTTGAAATTCAATCTCTTTTCTTTTCAATTCTGCATACGACTTTTGTCGATCTGAAGCGGCTTTCAAGCAATCTTAGATTACCTTTACTTTTTCTTTAGTTTCCCTAACCAAGTCAACCCCGTCAATTTGTTTTTCACTGAGCTCGATCCAATTCAAAGGTGTTCGGCACTTGTGGCCATAAAATGCCTCATAAGGCGCTATCTTTATACTCGACTGAAAACTGTTGTTATATGCAAATTCGATCAATGATAGATATTTCTCCTAACTACCTTTGAATTCCAGAAGACAACATCGGAGCATATCTTCAAGAATCTAAATCATTCTTTCAGACTGACCATCAGTTTGTGGATGAAACGCGATACTAAAATATAACTGCGTACCCAAAGCCTCTTGTAACATTTTTCGAAATCTTGAAGTAAACTTCGGATCTCTATCCAAAATAATAAAAACAGGCACCCCGTGCAATCTCACAATCTCAGAAATGTACAATTCAGCTAACGTATCTAGTGAGTAGTTGATAAACTGTAAAAGTAACATATTTTAAGCCCACATTTAATATGCTTTTGGATGATTTATCCCTTGATTTACGCAAAAAGGTGCTCTTAATCCTTTCTTTTCATGTCTTATACCCAGGAAAGCACCCGAGGATGAAAAGAACACAAAACGGGCCTAAACCAAAGCAAATGGGCCTTTCCATGAAATCGACACGGCCTGGGCCAAGGACCACCCAGCTTTGTCTCGACGAACATCTAAAACACAGCCTAATCCCAATTTACATGGCCGTGTCGCATTAAAGAAGTCCGAGCACGGCCTCCTCACCACCACACACGACCGTGCCATTAGTAAAATCTGAACACGGTCAGGTGTCGATTTGCACGGGCGTGTGACATGGAAGTGCCTCTGTCGCTGGAAAGAGCAATTTCAATCGGAAAAGGATACTTGGGGAGAAATAATCGCATTCCAAGAGCCTATATATATCCCCTAAGTACCACCTTTAAAGTGGTGAAAAGCTAGGCTAAGAAGCCAAGCCGAGAAGGTCAGAGTTAGGGAGTAACGCGAGGATAGCCAGTTGATTCATCCCAAGAAGCCAGAATTATACTCAAGACGGCGGAATTCTCCTTGAATCCCGTCAGGGAGTTTTAGGATTTTTCTTATGTTTTGTTTTATCTTTTCTCTTGTGATGTTTTATTTTTACATTATGAACTAAATCCTTTAGATACTTGAAGGGGGATGAAACCTAGACAGATTTTATTATTTGATTTTTAAGTTATATGATAAATTATTTAGTTTGTTCTTAATTATGTTGCTTAATTCAAATTTAATGTGCTTAGGTGGAGGAGGAATAGACCCTACCTAAGAGTAGATCTAACATAATTAAGCAAAGTTGATCGAACGCCTAGAGATAGGGTTACGAGATTTTGTCGGATTAGGGTGAAACCTAATATGGGAGTCCATTGATCGATTTACTGCTTTCCTAGGGGGTTATTATAAGCGAACGAGAGTTCCACTAATTAGCCTAGGATTAGACGTTATTTGCTTTGAGAGAGGGTTTAACATAGGTTAGGGAGTCTCACGGATCAAGCTAAGTAAAAGAAATCATATCGTTTAAGGGTAGATAATAAGAGAAGTCTAGGTGGATTCTTCCCGAAGGTATCATAAAAATCAACTGAGTCTTTTTCAAGTTATCCCCAAATTCATCTTTTTGTCTTTGTTTCCTTAGTTTAGTTGTCGTCAATTTAGATTTAAAGCAACCTTTATCTTAGTTAGGTTAAATAATAAAAAGAAAGTGAGTATCAATACTTTTAGTTCCTTTGGGTTTGATATCCGGTCTTGCCTAAGCTATACTACTGTTCGATAGGTACACTTGCCTTAATATCGTTGTCAGTGTTAGTCTCCAAGTTTGATCATTCTTTTATAAATATTTAAAACTCTGATTTTACAGCGATCAAGTTTTTGGCGCCGTTGCCGAGGAACTAAAATATTAAGAATGCTCTATTTTTATTACTTTACCCATTAGTCTATTCGCAATTTATTTCTTTTGTTTTCTGAGGTTAAATTTTATTTTTTCTAATTTTAATTTTAATTTTTTCTATTTCTTCTCTTTTCTAGGTACCTCTAGTTTATGACTAGAAGGAATCTGAGAGGACCTTTGGTATACGATAGTGATATCGAAGCAACCGCTCGTAGGAATCACAAGGAAACCAGGCGAGCCCTAGATTACACAGAAAGAGAGGAAGAAAATAGATCGAATCCTACTGAAGGGATGGGCGAAAACAACCCACCACTACGCGATGTGGGAGATCACAATGCTCCACGTATAATGTTTGATTATGCGAAACCGCATTTAATAGGAGCAAAATCTAGTATTGTTAGGCCTGCTATATCTACTAATAGTTTTGAATTAAAGCCTAACACAATACAAATGATTCAAAAGTTTGTTCAATTTGATGGTTTGCAGGACGAAGATCCAAACATGCATATAGCTAACTTTTTAGAGCTCTGTGATACCTTCAAAATAAATGGCATTTCTGATGATGCCATTCGTCTTCGGTTATTCCCTTTTTCATTGAGAAATAAAGCCAAACAGTGGTTAAACTCCTTACAACGAGGGTCAATCACTACATGGGATCAAATGACCGAAAAGTTTTTGAAGAAATATTTTTCATCGGCCAAAACGGCCAAATTACGTAATGATATCTTTTCCTTTGTGCAGATGGATTTAGAGACACTATATGACGCATGGGAAAGGTTCAAAGATCTCTTGAGGAGGTGCCCACACCATGGTTTACTCCTATGGCTACAAGTCCAAACCTTCTACAATAGAGTAAACCCCTCAACGAGGCAACTAATAGATTCAGCCGCCCGTGGAACGCTGAATAACAAAACTCCTGAAGCGAGTTCATTGAGGAGATGTCGATAAACAATTATCAGTGGCAAGCTTCAAGAACTAAACCAACAAAATCGGCAGGAGTTTTCAACATTGACACCATGACCATGCTATCAACGCAGCTAGAGATGATGAATAAAAAGCTTGATAGTTTGTGTTTTTCACAGATACATCCAGTCATATAGTGCGACGCTAGTGGAACTGTGGTGAATCCTGAGTATCCACCCTACCGACCAGGAGCAGAAGATTAACAGATGAACTATATAGGTAATAATTTCCGATCTAATAATAATCCTTATAGTAACACTTACAATCCAGGTTGGAAGAACCACCCAAATATTTCATGGGGAGGACAAGGCAATCAAGGAAATCAAAGTCAACAACCTCCTCATCCACAAGAGAAGAAACCAATACACGAAAGGGAATCAGCAACCACATACAAATGCCTACAAGATATTGAGAGAACCCTTAAAGATCAACAAACATCAATTGAAAAATTCACCGAAACATTTTGGGAATTCACTAATACGGTTGGAATGTTTACCAAAATAATTAAACCACGTACAGAAAATTTTCCTAAGGGGACAGAATGGGTAAAAGCAGTCACACTAAGAAGTGGAAGAAACCTGAAGAAACACTCCCCAACTGACAGTAACAAAGCAAACAACAAGGGAATTGAGGATGTGACTCCATTATGTAATAAAAACAAGCCATCACTCCCATACCCGGCAAAGTTAAAGAAAGAACGAATAGATGCACAATTTGGTAAGTTTCTTAAACTTTTTAAGCAAATACATATTAACTTACCTTTTTGTTGAAGCTATTTCACAGATGCCGAAGTATGCAAAATTCTTAAAGGAACTTCTAACGAATAAACGAAAATGTGAAGAGGTGTCAACAGTGGAACTTAATGAAGAATGTTTAGCCATCCTCCAAAACAAGCTACCAACCAAGTTAAAAGACCCAGGATGTTTTACTATCCCTTGTCTAATTGGTAGTTTAAATGTTAAGAAAGCATTAGCTGATTTAGGCGCCAGTATAAATTTAATGCCTTATAAAATGTTTAAATAACTAGATCTTGGGAAACCAACACCCACTAGGATGAGTATTTAGTTAGCAGACAGATCCATTAAATATCCTAAAGGAGTCATCGAAGATGTTTTGGTCAAAATTGATAAATTTATTTTTCCTATTAACTTTGTTGTATTAGACATGGATGAAGACATTAATGTTCCCTTAATATTAGGGCGTCCCTTTTTAGCCACTGCTAGGGCTGTTATTGATGTAGGAGATGGTAAGCTCGCATTAAGGATAGGAGATGAAGAAATTATTTTCCAAATTTATGATGCCATGTGATATTCTAAAGAGCAAGATGATTCCTGGTATTTTGTTGATACTACTGATCATATCATTCAAAATTCATTACAAGAAATCATACATGATGACACGATGGGCCTGTGTCTAACTTAAGAAGAGGGGGAAGAAGAGGATGAGCTGAATTGGAAAACTTCGTCATCCAAACAAATGATGGAAGAAATCATTGACAATGATGATGAAACAAGACAGAAGCCCTCCATCGAAGAGCCACCCAAATTTGAATTGAAACAGTTACCAAAACATTTAGAATACGCATTCCTCAGAGACAATTTTACATTACCAGTAATCATATCTACAGAACTATAACCTGAGGAAAAAGAGGAGCTGATAAAGGTACTAAAGGAGCAAAAAAATCCATAGCATGGAAAATTTCTGTCATCAAGGGAATAAGCCCCGCGTTCTGCACCCACAAAATTTTAATGGAAGAAGAATACAAGCATTGTGTGCAACCTCAGAGGTGGCTAAATCCCAACATGGAGGAAGTGGTCAAAGCTGAGGTCATAAAACTCCTAGATGCAGGAATAATTTATCCTATCTCTGACAGCACTTGGGTAAGTCCTGTACAGGTAGTTCCAAAGAAAGGGGAAATGACGGTAGTGCCTAATGAAAAGAATGAGTTGATTCCTACAGGGACAGTCACAGGCTGGAGAGTTTGCATAGATTATAGAAAGTTGAATGATGCCACCAGAAAAGATCACTTCCCTCTACCTTTCATAGATCAAATGTTGGAAAGATTATCCAGGCATATGTACTACTGCTTTTTGGACGGACTCTCCGGCTACTTTCAAATCCCCGTAGCTCCTGAAGATCAAGAAAAAACAACATTCACATGCCCATGCGATACGTTTGCTTATCGTAGAATGTCTTTTGGATTATGTAATGCTCCTGCTACTTTTCAGCGTTGCATGTTAGCAATCTTTGATGAACTCGTGGAAGACATCATGGAGGTATTTATGGATGACTTCTCGGTATTCGGTAATTCTTTCTATCTTTGTCTTAAAAATTGAAAAAAAGTGTTAATGAGATGTGAGGAAACAAACCTCGTTTTAAACTGGGAAAAATGTCACTTTATGGTGAGAGAAGGGATTGTGTTAGGACACAAAATTTCTAGTAAAGGGATCGAAGTAGATAAAGCAAAGGTCGAAGCTATAGAAAAACTACCCCCTAGTTCTGTCAAGGCTATCCAAAGCTTTTTAGGACATGCAGGGTTTTATAGAAGATTTATTAAAGATTTTTCTAAAATAACTAAGCCTTTGACAAAATTACTAGAAAAAGATGTTCCTTTTGATTTCAATCATGAATGTTTAGTTGCATTTAATATCCTTAAAGATAAACTAATAAATGCGCCAATTATTATTACACCTGATTGGAACTTACCCTTTGAATTAATGTATGATGCAAGTGATTTTGCAGTAGGTGCAGTTTTGGGACAATGAAGAGACAAGCACTTTCAGCCAATTTACTACGCTAGCAGAACATTAACACCTGCACAAGAAAATTACACCACTACTGAGAAAAAAAGAATCATAATGTAGTTTTTCTTTTGATAAATTGATACAGTATCTAATAATGTCCAAAGTTGTCGTTTACACTGATCACTCAGCTCTTCGTTATCTTCTAAACAAACCTGATGCTAAACCCAGGCTCATATGATGGATTTTACTCTTACAGGAATTCGACTTGGAAATACAAGATAAGAAGGGAGCTGAAAATCTTGCAGCAGATCACATTTCTAGACTTGAAAATCCACACACCAAAGAGCTCAACAAAGGTGAAATAAATGACTCGTTCCCTGAGGAATAACTCTTTTCTATAACACATTCTGAAATACCATGGCTTGTGAATATTGCGAATTATTTAGCAGCTAACATCTTGCCAAGAAAATTAACACATCACCAAAAGAAGTGATTCTTTGCTGATGTGAAAAATTATTTTTGGGAAGATACCTTTCTTTTCCGCATTTGTATAGATCAGGTCGTTTGAAGATGCGTTACAAAGATAGAAGCAAACAACATCTTGGAACATTGTCATTTGAGACCATCAGAAGGACACTATAGTGGTGTCAAGACGGCACACAAAATACTCGAATCAGGTTTCTTTTGGCCCACTCTATTTAAAGATGCCAACAGATACGTTACCTTATGTGATAGATGCCAACAAACAGGTAATATCTCTAAACGTGACGAAATGCCCCAGACATATATGCTATCATGTGAAATATTTGATGTATGGGGTATTGATTTCATGGGACCATTCCCTAATTCTTTCGGAAATAAGTACATCCTAGTAGCAGTCAATTACGTGTCAAAATGGGTAGAAGCGGAAGCTTCACCTACCAATGATGCTAGGGTAGTAGTCAAATTTCTCAAGAAACTATTTTCTCAATTTGGCACACCGAGAGCAATCATTAGCGATAGGGGTACGCACTTCTGCAATACTCAGTTTGAAAAAGTTCTAAAAAAATATGGAGTATATCACAAGACAGCAACCCCATATCATCCTCAAACCAGTGGGCCAGTTGAGGTGGCAAACCGAGAACTTAAGCGCATTCTGGAAAAAACCATTGAAATGAATAGAAAAGACTGGGCATTAAAATTAGATGACACGTTATGGGCTTATAGAACAGCTTTTAAAACATCTTTAGGGACATCCCCATACAAGCTTGTATATAGGAAAAGCTGTCATTTACCGTTTGAATTAGAACACAAAGCGTTTTTGGCAATAAATTTTTTGAATACTGATTTCAAAATTGCAAGAAAGAGAAGAATGATGCAGATAAATGAGCTGGATGAATGAAGAACGAAAGCCTATGAGAACTCAAAACTGTATAAGGAAGCAATGAAGCGACGCCATGATGCTCGTCTCAAAAGATCGAGACAATTCAAAGTAGGAGATCTGGTTCTATTATACAATTCAAGGCTTAAATTATTCCCGGGAAAACTAAAGTCAAGGTGGTCGGGCCCATTCATGATCAAAATAATTTTTCCATATGGCACTATCGAGGTAACCCATCCAACTAAAGGCACATTCAAGGTAAATGGCCACAGACAAAACTTTATAATAGCACAGATGTTGGAGATAAACGAGAGGAGCTTACGCTCCATGAGCCGACTTTTAGAACCGAAAACAGGGAGAGTCTAGCTTAAGACTATAAACAAGCGCTTCTCGGGAGGCGACCCGTGCACTAACATACTAACATTGTTTTTTTCTTTATTTTCCTAACATCACATTAAAATGCAAGATTGTACACACGCCCTTGAACACGACCCTATATGGGCCGTGTAGAAAACAGGGGAAGGCACACGGGCGTGCCACGCACCGTGCCTAAACAGGGTAAAATTTTTTCCCGATAACACGGGCTGCACCTCCTGAACACGGCCGTGCCCCATGACCGTGTGAAATCATTCAAGCTACTGACTTTTAACACACGGGCACCACACTGCCGTGCCACACAACCATGTAAAATTTCTGAGGTTACTGACTTGTTATACACGGGCTAAACACGGTCGTGGGACCTCGCCGTGCCTACAATTTACTTTACCAAGCACGGGCATGCCCAATATACACACGGCCATGCCACGAATTTTGAAGGCGACTACTCCTGAAAAACGTGAAAAACACGGGCGAATTCAAAATGACACGGGCGTGCCAACAGACCGTGTCCCCCTCCCTATAAATATAAACTAACCGTCATCTTGCCCAAACACAAACCCTAAAATCAAAATTTTCACCCCCAAACCTCAAAATCCGGCCACTCAACCAGTCTACCCTATTCCCACCACCGTTTCTCCTCAAAAATCTTAATCCAACCACCCACACGACCACAACACAGCCGTTCCCATGCCACAAACCCAGTAACACCACCGTGCGCACCACCCGTGTTCGTCATTCACCACCACTGCTGGTTCATTTTTTCTTAAAGTCTTCCTCCCATTTTTGCATATTTCTCCTTTATGTCATTTTGTGTTTAGAAATTTGATTAATATTGTTTAGTTTAGTCAAAATCTTATTTAGTTTACAGAAATTCTTTGTTTAGTTCACAGAAATTTGATTAATATTCTTTGTTTCCATTTTTATTTGTCTTTATGTTTACTTTATTATGCTTATGTAAATTGCAAGATTTTCAATGATTGATTCATCTTTGTATTAATGCATGTTAGATTAGTTTGTTGCATGATTATTGAATTAATGCTTTGATATTGATAAAATGCAATTGGGAAATTTTGCAAAATATTGGTTGAACTAGAAAATTTTGCATTTGATTTGCAGGAATGTGTTGTCGTCACGAATTAAAAGAGTCGTTCCAAGCAAGAAACGTAAAGGACCCGGATCCTCTTTCTGCAAGTGCCGAACTTCGACACCCGTTTCTCCGTTTTCCACAAGACGCTCAAGAGGACCGATACAAAGCCTAAGGGATAGGGCAATAGGCACTGGTCGCCGAATTGATTGGGAGGCCGTTAGACAAGTAGGGCTCGCTACTGATATCCAAGCACTACTGTAGACTGATCCATGGGAAACCTTCTTCGTAATTACTGAGCCCACATACCTCAAGCTTACACTCGAGTTCTGCGCCACTTCACGTTACAAACGGTGATGGCTTAATTCGACGACCTCGACACCATACATTCCTTCTTGGGTGCGAGGTACGTCAATTGAGCGTACCCCAATTTGGAGTAGCCCTTGGCCTCTACACAGCGAAATTCATCGCAGAAAACCCGCTAGCAGGTCTAAACCGAGAACCTCACAAACTCCCGTACGACTGCTGGCTCAACCTCCACCCAACGACGGCCATTTACAACCCCATTAAATCTAAAGCAATAGCCCTTCCTCATGCCTTATGATACATTCACGCCATACTCGCGCATACCATCACAGGTCGAAAGGAGAGCACCGGCATCGTCAACAAACACGATGTTTACTTCCTGTCCTGCATGTCTGAAGGACATGTGTTCGACCTCGCATACTTCACTGCATGCGTGATGCAGCATCAAACTGAAGCCCACAGGAAGGGAATTCTGTCAATGGGACCATACATTACGAGGTTAGCTCGGCACTTCAACCTCCTCAACTCAGACGAGCAGATCTTCTCCTTCACATTGATGGGGAACATGGTTCCTCAAGGCATCCAAACCATACTACACATGAGGATGATAAAACAACGTCGAGGGACCAATCTTCCGCAGTACATACTAAAGTCACCATCCACTGAGGAATAGGACGAGGACATTCCAGATGATATCCCACCACCACCAGAGGAGGCAACAAATCCGAGCTAGTATCCACACCGTGCGGCAACATCATTAGCTGACCTCTCTGCTCGAGTTGATCGATTCAAGATGCATTTTGCTGAAAACGCCCGATGCTTTGACGGAATAGAGGCAACGCTCTAACAAATATGTCAGCAACTCCACATTTCGTCATCAGCACCGCCACTGGATCCAACTAATGATAGGGCCTCTGAGTTTTTTTTTTTACTTTAATTTTATTTAGACTTCTTCATTTTTAAGATTTTATTTTATTTTATGCTGTTTAATTTGAACTTTTATTACAATTTTTTACCATTGGCTATTCAATTCCTCAAAGCGTCCCTAACAAACTTTTTCATCGAAAAGATCACTAACAAGTGACTTTGCAGAATAAAACATATATATTCCATCACACAAAAGCACAAATAAGCGATATGCAAAATGTCACCTGATGCCACACACTGTCCACATCCTCAGGGAACTCATCCGAATATACAGGAAGTAAAATTTTTCCCTCCTATCTTTTTGATTGATCACTAAATATCATTATCTATCTTTGTACATTAGGGGCAATGTATATCTTAAGTGTGGGGGGGTGAATAGTTATTCTGAGAAAATGCCTAATTTTTCATTATTCTCAAACCCTGAGGATAAAAATGCCTAACTGTCTGCATTGTTCTCAAATCCCTGAATATAATATTGTTTTAAAGTAAATTTCTGATATTACTAATTAAGATGAAATTTCTAATGATTTGTGATTTTTTATTGATATGTTTTGGAATAAGTCATAGTTAATTGTGCATTGATGATTAAATTTGAAGAATACTAGGGAATCAAGCATGATAAGTCTAATTTCTAAAAATTAAAATTTTTGTGAGATTTTGAGCCTTATAGAGCATACATTCTTTTTCATGCTCCCTTCTTGATTATGAGTGTGTCAACTATGAACTGTTATTCTAGAACTTGCCTCAATTATACATGTCAAGACCAAAATTATGATTTGATATACCGAGATGATAAAGGCACCTAGGTTTAACCCACTTACTCCACTAAATAGCCTACCCTTATAATTAACCTGTAGTGAACCCCGTTGAGCCTAACAACCCTTTTTATTGACTTACCCGCTAATTTTAACTAGAAAGCCTTTTGTACTTGTTATCACCCTTTATTTTGACTACCCCTTAATCGAGATTTGATTTAAGCCAGTTATCTAAGTTTATTATTCTGGTAGTTAAATTTATCTTGTATTTAGATTGTTCAAAAAAAAAAATATCAAGTTTTCAATATTAGTAGTATGGAAAGTGAGCTTACACAATCAAACACTATTTCCCCCCCCAAAAAAAAAGCTCGTATTAGTAGGATTTTTATTATTTTCAGTTGATGTAATTATTATCTTAGAAATTTTTAGGTAGGTAACTTATCAATTCAATCTCGATTCTAACCTTCTAATTTCAACCTTTATCCACACCTTTAACCCTAGCCCCGTTACAACCCTGTTAAAGACCTTTTGATCTGTTTATCATCTCATTTTACAGTGGTGGAGATTTGATTTTCCGGCAAGCCTATGGGATTAACTTTTCATGTTTGACTTATGAGTGCTTAATTTTGACCCTTAAACATTTTTTGAGTGATTTGAGTGAATCTTTTGTGAGGATGTCAATCCTTGTAGATTTTGAATTAATGGTAATTATATAGATGAAGGGAAACACCTATGTTCTCGTGCTACAAATGTATGACTTATCTTGTTTGAATCTTTAGGAATCTCTGAGTTGAATTATCCTTGTATAAATTATCTATGGATTAGGATAAGGCATTGTTGATAGGAATTATGAACCATGGAAAGTTCGTTTTAATTGTAAGTTGAGAATTTTGCTTGAGGACAAGCAAAAGCTTAAGTATGGGGGTATTTGATAAGCAGTAAAAGTAACATATTTTAAGCCCATATTTAATAAGCTTTTGGATGATTTATCCCTTGATTTGTGTAAAAAGGTGCTCTTAATCCTTTCTTTTCATGTCTTATACCCAGGAAAGCACCCGAGGATTAAAAGAGTACAAAACGGGCCTAAATCAAAGCAAATAGGCCTTTCCACGAAATCGACACGGACTGGGCCAAGGACCACACGACCGTGTCTCGACGAACATCTAGAACACGGCCTAATCCTGATTTACACGGTCGTGCCGCATTAAAGAGGTCCGAGCACGGCTTCCTTACCACCACACACGGCCATGCCATTAGTAAAATCTGAACACAGTCAGGTCTCGATTTGCACGGGCATGTGACATGGCCGTGCCTCTGTCGCTGGAAAGAGCAATTTCAGTCGGAAAAGGATACTTAGGGAGAAAGAATCGCATTCCAAGAGCCTATATATATCCCCTAAGTACCACCTTTGAAGGGGCAAAAAGCTAAGCCAAGGAGCCAAGCCGAGAAGGTCAGAGTTAGGGAGTAACGCGAGGATAGCCAGTTGATTCATCCTAAGAAGCCGAAATTATACTCAAGACGGCGAAATTCTCCTTTAATCCTGTTAGGGAGTTTTAGGATTTTTCTTATGTTTTGTTTTATCTTTTCTCTTGTGATGTTTTAGTTTTACATTATGAACTAAATCCTTCAGATACCTGAAGGGGGATGAAACCTAGACAGATTTTATTATTTGATTTTTAAGTTATATGATAAATTACTTAGCTTGTTCTTAATTATGTTGCTTAATCCAAATTTAAATGTACTTAGGTGAAGGAGGAATAGACCCTGCCTAAGAGTAGATCTAACATACTTAAGCGAAGTTGATCGAACGCCTAGAGATAGGATTACTAGATTTTGCCGGATTAGGGTGAAACCTAATATGAGAGTCCATTGATTGATTTACTGCTTTCCTAGAGGGTTATTATAAGCGAACGAGAGTTCCACTAATTAACCTAGGATTAGACGTTATTCACTTCGAGAGAGGGTTTAACATAGGTTAGGGAGTCTCACGGATCAAGCTAAGTAAAAGAAATCATATAATTTAAGGGTAGATAATAAGAGAAGTCTAGGTGGATTCTTCTCGAAGATATCATGAAAATCAACTGAGTCTTTTTCAAGTTATCCCCAAATTCAGCTTTTTGTCTTTGTTTCCTTAGTTTAGTTGTCGTCAATTTAGTTTAAAAGCAACCTTTATCTTAGTTAGGTTAAATAATAAAAAGAAAGTGAGTATTAATACTTTCAGTTCTTTCGGGTTCGATATCCGGTCTTGCCTAAGCTATACTACTGCTCGATAGGTACACTTGCCTTAATATCGTTGTCAGAGTTAGTCTCCAGGTTTGATCATTCTTTTATAAATATTTAAAACTTTGATTTTACAGCGATCAATAGTCAGTACGTATCGGTATAAAATTAGTTGATTTCGTCATTAAGTCAACAATAACCCATACGACATCTTTCTTTTTCGGAGTCAAAGGTAATCCCGTTACAAAATCCATCGTAATCTTGTCCCATTTTCATTCGGGTATCATTATTGGTTGAAGTAAACCCGAAGGCGCTTGGTGTTCGGCTTTTACTTGTTGGCAAATCAAACATCTCGAAACAAACTCTGAAATATCTCGTTTCATGCCTGACCACGAGTACAATGTCTTCAAATCATTATACATTTTCGTACTACCTGGATGCACAGACAAGAAACCATTATGTACCTCATGGAGAATTTTCAAAATAAGTTCATCATATTTCGGTACACATATTCTACCTCAGAACAACAAACAACCATCGGATCTGATATGAAAATTTGAATCACTGCCTAATTCACACTGAGCTCTCTTAGATTGCAAATCACTGTCACAATTCTGAGCTTCACAAATCCATTAAAGGAACAATGATCTAGCTCTCAACTTGGCTAGAATTGAACCATTACTGGACAAAGTCAATCGTGTATTCATCGCTCTTAAAGCGAAGAAAGATTCCCTACTCAAGGCGTCGACGACCACATTCGCTTTACCTGGATGATAGTCAATCACTAACTCATAGTCTTTCAGTAACTCAAGCCATCTTCGTTGCCTTAAGTTCAAATCTTTTTGAGTCATCAAGTATTTCAAGCTTTTATGATCAGTAAAAACATGACATTTCTCACCGAACAGATGATGTCTCTAAATTTTCAAGGCAAAACAATAGCAACTAGCTCTAAATCATGCGTCGAATAATTCTTCTCATGTGGTTTCAACTATCTCGAGGCATAAGCTATCACTTTACCCTATTGCATCAACACATATCCCAATCCATTTAGTGATGCGTCACTATAAATTATGAAATCCTTTCCCGGTTCAAGTTGTACTAAAACTGGTGCCTCAGTCAATAATGCCTTAATATCTCAAAACTTTGCTAACATTTTTCAGACCATTCAAATTGAACATCTTTTTGCAACAACATGGTCATTGGAGTAGCAATCATTGAAAATCCTTTAAAAAAACGTAGGTAATTACCGGCTAAGCCCAAAAAGCTTCCAACTTCAGATACATTCCTTGGTGGTTTCCAATCAACAATTGCCGAAATATTACTTGAATCAACCCGAATACCATCACCTGAGACAATATATCCTAAAAATCTGTATTCTCAGAGCCAAAACTCACTTTTACTGAACTTAGCATACAACTTCTTATCTCTCAAAGTCTACAAAACAGTTCTCAAGTGTTCGGCATGCTCGGACTCATCATGAGAATAGATCAAATTATCATCAATAAACAAAACCACAAACTTGTCCAAATACGGTCTAAAGATTCGATTCATTAGGTCCATAAAAATTGCAGGAGCACTTTTTAACCCAAAAGGCAAAACAAGGAATTCATAGTGTCCTTACCTTATTCTAAAAGCGATTTTCAGCACATTCGACTCTTTTACTCTCAACTGATAGTAACCAGATCTCAAATCTATCTTCGAAAACACTATCACTCCTTTTCGGTTGGTCAAATAAATCATCAATCCTCGGCAAAGGATACTTGTTCTTAATGGTTACCTTATTGAGCTATCGGTAATCTATACAAAGTCTCATAGACCTGTCTTTCTTTTTTATGAACAATACTGGATCACCCTAGGGAGAATAACTTGGTCTCGCCAAACCCTTATCTATCAGCTTTTGCAACTGAGTCTTTAACTCTTTCAATTCGGTCAGAGCCATTCTATATGGAGCAATAGATATCGGCGATGTCCCTGGTACTAAGTCAATACAAAACTCAACTTCTCTAACTGGTGGTAACCCAGACAATTCTTCCGGGAACATATCCGGATAGTCACAAACTATCGACACTAATTCAATGTTCAATTCAGACTCTTTCGTATTCAACACATAAGAAAGATAAGCTTCACAACCTTTTCTTACATATCTTTGGGCAGACATCGAAGAAATTACAACATGTAACTCACCCGGTTCATCTGAATCAATCCGAAGAATTTTTCCATTTTCACATTTGAGTTCAATAATCTTTCTTTTACAGTTCACTACGGCATCATGCAATGTCAACCAATCCATGCCCAAAATAACATTGAATTCATCAAATGGCAACAACATTAAATCTGTCGAAAAACAGTAACCTTGAATCATTAATGGACAATTCTTGCAAACTCTATCAACAAGAACATGTTTGCTTAAGGGGTTTGACACTCTAATCACAAACTCAGTAAATTCAACAAGCAAGTTCTTACTAGTTACCAATTTCACACAAACATAAGAATGAGTCACTCCGGGATCAATCAATACAACTACATTAGTATTATAGAGAGAAAAAGTACTAGTGATAACATTGGGAGATGTCGCTTCTTAGCGAGCACAGATGGCATAGGCTCTAGCAGGTGCCCGAGCTTCGGATCTCACAGTTGTATCTTTCATCACACCTTTACTACTAGCTCTATTTCCAGTGTTTCTCGGTGGCCTACCCCTATTAGAAGTATTACTAGGCTTCGCACTCTGAAAATTTTCTTTCCTAGCCATTGTAGGGCAATCTCGGATAAAATGCTCTTGAGAACCACACTTGAAACAAGCTCGGTCTTTCACCCTAAACTCACCGATGTCTTCTTCTACAATGTTGACATTCGGGTCTATTAGACCTCACATTACCCGCACTAGCCATTGAAGTAGCCTAAGACTTAAAATCAAATGTTGCTTCCCACGATCTCGGTATGAATACCCTGCTGAAATATTCGAACGGGAATACATTTCTTTTGATTTCCTTAACTGAAACGGAAATGACTTACTTATACGTCCTTTCCTCATATCCCTAACTTCAAGATCAACTTTCCTCTTCACTTTATTCAACTTTCGGCCTTACAAGCCCGTTCAACCAACAGAACAAATTCTTTCAACTCTAAGATCCCAACTAACACACGAATATCCTCATTCAAACCATCCTCAAATATCTTGCACATAATAGCCTCGGTGGATACACATTCCCGAACATATGTACTAAGTCTAACGAATTATCGCTCATATTCCTGAGCATATTCAGAAGTGAGATAGCACATTTTAAACACTCATCCGGTGTGCAAGATAGCTCATCGAATACCTTGATAGAGTTTTCGAGCCAAAACTCGGCTCTCTCGTGATCATCACCCATATTAGCTCTAAAATCTTCAGCCCCATGCTTTCGGATCTTATCAATCGGGGGCTTATTCATTTTTACAAACTCCATACCTTGTGGAGCTACAAGAACCGATCGAGGAATAGGTGCGAGTGGAGGAGGTTAGGCATTCTGATTTGTTCGAACTAATTTTGTATACCATTCATTCATCATATGGAGAAAGGCTTCCCTAGCCTCTTCTCCTTGAACAACCGTAGTGGGTCTGCTATCAGACGTCGCTGCCTCTTGAGTGGGAGCTAACGCATTACTTTCAACGTCATCAGCCACTGCTCGGTCGGAATCCATTACTAAAAGAAAACACAATTTAAAAATTGTCAAGAGTCATCACACTATCACAGTTCATTTATGGCATGTATAGCTAGACTCTTACTCAGGCTATGTTAGTCTGAGAATCAACAAACCGTAGCTCTAATACCACTAAATGTAACACCCCTTACTCGTATTCAACGCCGAAACAGGGTACGAGGCATTACCGGACATAAACACAAGTGAACATATAAAATCGAGGCATAAATTTCCATCCAAGTTTAAAACCTTACACATACATTCATATCGTCCCTATCACGAGCATACGAGGCCCAAAACATGCATCGAAAGTGATTCGGGACTAAACTGAGAACATTGGAAACTTTTGGGAAACTTAGAAAATTTTTCATGTAAAAGTGGTCACAGGCCCGTGTGGGTTCGAGACACACCCATGTAACCCTAACACACGCCCATGCTTCAGGCTGTGTTCAAATTAAGGAGCTTTCTATTTATGATGTCATCATCAAATTGAGGTCACACAGCCAAGTCACACACCCGTGGGCTTAGGCCGTGTGATCGATTAGATTTTCATAATTTTTCATAAAATAAGTGCAAACTTCACACGGCCAGGGCACACGCCCGTGTTCGAGGTCGTGCCATCCACACGGCTGAGACAAACGCCCATGTCTCTGCCTGTGTGCTCATTACTAAGCATTCTATTTTGCAACAATTAAGGTGTAAGGGACACACGGCTAGAACACGCCCATGGGGCAAGCCGTGTGTCATACACGGACTAGACACACGCCCATGTGTCCATGTGTCTACCCGTGTGGACAAAAACAAGGCTATTTACCAAGCCATTTTGTCACCCTTCCATGCACATACCTACACAACAAAACATAACACCGGTCCAAGCATATACATTCAACCAAATCAACCAAAACCTAGGCAACAACACTCATTCATATACTACTATCTATCACATACAACCATCACATACTTATCAACTCAAGCATGCAAATTCCCACATCCATGATAAGCATAATCATATATAAATATATTTAAACAATATTAGCCAATTTCAATGGCCATTTACAAAATGAATTATCAACCATTATAAGCCACTTTGGCCAAATAAATTATGACACATAACAAAATGACCAAGTCTCTATACATACCGTAACTCAAAATGTTAAATTTCTCGGTACCCAAAATAATATGTTGATAGTGTGAGTGAATCTCCGACAGTCACTGTAACATCCTGAATTTTTGGGCCTATGCATTTAATGTGTGGTTATGTTTAATGTGCGTGTTAGGGGTTCATAATGGGCTCAAGTTTGGGCCGAGGCTGTAGTTAAAATTCTTGTTTGAACACTTTAGTGGAAAGCTTGTTAAGTTAGGGCATAACAGATATTAGTTGTGTTTTAAAACACAAATGGGCTTGTGGCCTAGTGGCAAAATGGAGCCACTAAAAGGGAAGGAAGTTGGCGTCAATTGAAGGTCCAAGGTTCGAGTCGCCTGGTACCTTTTATTTTAAATATTTTCAGCATTTATAAGAGAAGTAGTGGAGTTCGGCAATGATGCTTAAATTTAGGAATTTATTTAATATGATAATAAGGTGGATAATGTGCTGATAAAGGAAGGAAGAGGTAGTGTTATCCATGACACTGTGGATGAGTAGTCAGATGAGGATAAGGAAAGAATCAAGGAGTTATCTGCAACGCTAGGTGGTGGCCAAAATTTTGACTCTAAGAGGGGGGAAAAATCGGTTTCTAGTTGCCAGAGGGGGTGCCGAATTTTCCCAATTATTTGTTTAATTTTTAGTTATCAGGAAGGGCACTTCCAGGATTTGATAAGTAAGTGCCAAAATTCTCTATAAATAGGGGTAGTATCTCTTCAATTCCGGCAGTTGAACCCTATTCTTTTCTTCATTCTCTATGCCGAAACCCTCAGCCATTCTCTGCAAGTTTTCCTTTTAATTTGTTCTAAAAGACGAAACCTCATAATCTTTTCTCTACATTCTTTTCTTTTAATCTTTGCTGAAGCCGAACCTACCCCTAGTCTGCCAAAATTTTCTTTTCTTTTTCCTACCAATTTCTTCATTAAAAGCCGAATCACCATAGACTTCACTGAAGCATTTTCACTTCCTAATTTTCGCAAAAAGCCGAAATCTCCTAAGAAAAGCCAAATTTTCTCTATTAAGGATTTGAAGGAAACCTGATCGTCTAGATCTAAAAGCCAGAAATCACTAGTCTCTAATTTCGGGATTAAGGCAAAGGAGAGGATTGGGTCTGTAAACCCAATCCCTAAGTTTAAGAAACGCGCAGTGTCAGCGGTTTGAGATTGGCCACCGGGTTGTGGACCGGCTTCTGAACAACACCTCAGGCAGATAGCGGTGGTGTTGGCTACGGATAGCGTCAACTTAGAGGGTCTCGTTCTAATGATAATCAGGTGTGTAGATATTTAACACACTCCTTAACTATAATTTATGTGTTATGGGCTAAAAAGCCAGAAAGTGGCTGTGTAGACAATCATATATACGTCACCATAGAAATCTCTATGTGTATCGAAATATATGAAAGCCTTTATGATGTTTTCTTTATGTGTGTATGCATAGGGCGGGATTATGATAATGAAGGGGAAGTGCATGATATGTCACTTGGTGATCGGTGGTTAAACCACAAATTCAAATGTTAGGTCACATAGTGATCGGTGGCTATGCCATGTTTAATGATTCCTGATTAATAGGAATAGGCAGTACGGTTGTCGTTATGGTGTGTAGCAGATGGAGGGTTGATTGTAGAAATCCCCAAGGTGTGATGGTTGCTACGGGTTGGTGTGTAGAGGATGGAATTCTAGGATGGGTTGGGCTATTTATCATTTATTATTTATCATGTAATTATGATTGATGCTTTCATGTATGGGCCAGGGCTTATAATATGTTTGTGGGCCTTAGGTCGTTGTGTGTTTCGGGATTTATACATTGAGTCTTGGTGACTCACCCTTTCATTTTTCCTCTACTCTTTCAGATGAGCAGTACATCGTGGACATGTAGTTGAGACGGACTCGAGGGGCCATCAAGTTATTTATTTTCTTAGACTATTTCGGGTGTTTATTTAAGTTATGAATTATTGGGACTATTTTTGTAATAAGGCCTCCCTAGCTTAACGTTTTGATCTATATTTGATGATGTTTACATTTATCAATTTATGTTCAAAGTTTTAATTATAAAAAGAATTAAAATGGGCTTTTCAAAAAAGAAGTTTTATAAAAAAAAAACTACAAAAGTTTTCTCCATTTGTCACTTTTTCAACGAATACTTCTACAAATTAACCAAGATTGGAAAACCCTTTAAAGTGAAGTTTTTAACTGTTAACTCGTGGCATACCAGATTCTGTCGTGATGTTTGGGTCGGGTTTGGGGTGTTACATTTTGGTATCAGAGCCCAGTTCAAAACTCGGCCTGTGAAATGGGTCCAGTTGTGTTTTGAAAAATTTGAGATGATCTTGAGAAAAATGTTTTGGATGAAGATATGGCCTCCGAGTCTACCGGCACATGATCCACGCAGGTAAGTATTCTAAAATTTTGGATGTGATATGTATATGGGCTTGATGGGCTTGATGGACATAGACTAGTTAGGCACTGATGGACTATAGGCTTAGTTAAAACAACTTTTTAAATTCATAAGACTTAATCTATCCAAACAAACCCGTGAACGAGTCGATGGGTTAGGGTGTGGCAACAGGCATACGCATGTCTAGGATTGGATTCAGGGAGAGCTTGGTACTTAAGCAGTCCTAGCGACTCACCTCCCCTTCGCTGGAATCCTACCTGGTGTGTAGTGACTGTCCACCTTAGCCACGAGGATTTGTTGACGGGCCAGAATCTATAATTAAAACCCGAAAGGGACTAGCCACCCTATTTCACAATTAAAATACCCCCAAGTTTTGTAAAACTTCCGAAATACACTTGGTTTGTGAAAATTTCCCAAAATACCCCAGAACTGTAAAACTACCAAATTTTGTGGAATTACCGAAACACCCCGGTTGGCAAAATTTCCAAAATACCATTGGTTTGTGAAAATTTCCAAAACAACCGTGATTTTATAAAATACTCATGTTTTGCAAATTTACCCGAAAACTTCTAGAATTACAAAAGTAACCCAGGTTGCAAAATTAAATTTTTCAAAGTACTCTACTTTAAAAAAAAACCAAGATACCCCATTTTGAGGAAATTACCAAAATACCCTCGATTTGGAAAAAATTAATTTTTTCAAAATACCCGTATTTTAAATATATATATATATCAAAATATCTCTAATAATCACCAAGATACCTATTTTTGAGGAATTACGAAAATACCCCTGTAGGATAAAATTACGGGAATACCCTAGGTAGTGAAATGACGGAAATACCCTTATGTGATGGATGTGAGTTCATGGATGCTACTTGTATGTTGATGTGTGATGGTTGAATGTATGTGGTTCCTAGAACTAAGAGATACAAACTTGAGACTGAAACCCGTAGATATAATTTCAAATTCGAAAAAACTACTCTTGAAACTACTGTTCATAAGATTGTTCGTGGTTAATGAGTGAAAGAAATTAATAATTCATAAAATTTCTAATCAGATAAACGCAAATTGGTAGAATGAGTTCAAGGGCTAGCTTTTTGGGCTGATCTGATCGAACTGCCATTTGGAGAGTTCGATTTGATCTTAGGGATGGAATGGTTAGTGAAGTATCAAGCAAACATGGATTGTGCAGCCAAGCGTATGGTGTTAAAAACTCCCGAAGGAGGCGAAGTGTTGGTGATAGGTGAAAGGAGGAACTGTTTGTCAATTGTGGTGTCTGCCTTAAGAGTAGAAAGGATGATGAGAAAAGATGCGAGGCAATTCTAATGTTTGTTCGGGCTCTGGAAGCCAATGAACTAACTGTTGGAGACGTTAGGATGGTGAAGGAATTTCTTGATGTTTTCCCAGAAGAGCTTCAGGGATTACCCCCAGATCGTGAAGTGGAGTTCAGCATCGATCTTCTTCTAGGAATAGTGCCGGTATCTATTGCTCCATATAGGATGGCGCAAAAGGAGTTGGTGGAATTAAAAGCCCAGATTCAGGAGTTGCTGGATAGAGGGTTATTGGAATCAGAGTGCGCAGCGTGACCGTAGTGTTATATGTTAGGTTGTACGACTGTTCCTGTAGTTAGAAATTTCGAGGACGAAATTTCTTTAAGGGGGTAGAACTGTAACATCCTGAATTTTTGGGCCTATGCATTTAATGTATGGTTATGTTTAATGTGAGTGTTAGGGGTTCAGAATGGGCTCAAGTTTGGGCCAAGGCTGTAGTTAAAATTCTTGTTAGAACAATTTTGTGGAAAGCTTGTTAAATTAGGGCATAACAGATATTAGTTGTGTTTTAAAACACAAATGGGCTTGTGGCCTAGTGGTAAAATGGCGCCACTAAAAGGGAAGAGAGTTGGCGTCAATTGAAGGTCCAAGGTTCGAGTCGCCTGGTACCTTTTATTTTAAATATTTTTGGCATTTATAAGAGTAGTAGTGGAGTTTGGCAATGATGCTTAAATTTAGGAATTTATTTAATGTGATAATAAGGTGGATAATGTGCTGATAAAGAAAGGAAGAGGTAGTGTTATCCATGACACTGTGGATGAGTAGTCAGATAAGGATAAGGAAAGAATCAAGGAGTTATCTGCAAGGCTAGGCGATGGCTGAAATTTTGACTCTAAGAGGGGGGAAGAAATCAGTTTCTATTTGCCATAGGGGGTGCCGAATTTTCCAAATTATTTGTTTAATTTTTAGTTATCGGGAAGGGCACTTCCGGGATTTTATAAGTAAGTGCCAAAATTCTCTATAAATAGGGGTAGTATCTCTTCAATTTCGGCAATTGAACCCTAGTCTTTTCTTCATTCTCTATGCCGAAACCCTCAGCCATTCTCTGCAACTTTTCCTTTTAATTTCTTCTAAAAGCCGAAACCTCATAATCTTTTCTCTACATTCTTTTCTTTTAATCTTTCTTGAAGCTAAGACCTACCCTAGTCTGCGCTAGAAATTTCTTTTTCTTCTTCCTGTCGATTTCTTCATTAAAAGCCGAATCACCATAGACTTCTTTGAATCATCTTCACTTCCTGATTTTCGCAAAAAGTCGAAATCTCCTAAGAGTAGCCGAATTTTCTCTATTAAGGATTTGAAGGAAACCTGATCATCTAGATCTAAAAGTCAAAAATCTCTAGTCTCTAATTTTGGGATTTTAAGGCAAACGAGAGGATTAGGTCTGTAAACCCAATCCCTAAGTTTAAGAAACGCACAATGTCAGTGGTTCGAGATTGGCCACCGGGTTGTGGACCGGCTTCTGAACAACACCTCAGGCAGATAGCAGTGGTGTTGGCTACGTATAGCGTCAACTTAGAGGGTCTCATTCTAATGGTAATTATGTGTGTAGATCTTTAACACACTCCTTAACTGTAATTTATGTGTTATGGGCTAAAAAGCGAGAAAGTGGCTGTGTAGACAGTCATATAAAACCCTCAAAGGGTTAGGCAAGGATGCCAGGTACGTAACATAGAAATCTCTATGTGTACCGAAATATATGAAAGCCTGTATGATGTTTTCTTTATGTGTTTATGCATGGGCCGGGATTATGATAATGAAGGGGAAGTGCATGATAGGTCACTTGGTGATCGGTGGTTAAACCACAAATTCAAATGTTAGGTCACATAGTGATCGGTGGCTATGCCATGTTTAATGCTTCCTGATTAATAGGAATAGGCAGTACGGCTGTCGTTATGGTGTGTAGCGGATGGAGGGTTGATTGTAGAAATCCCCAAGGTGTGATGGTTGGTACGAGTTGGTGTGTAGAGGATGGAATTCTAGGATTGGTTGGGCTATTCATCATTTATTATTTATCATGTAATTATAATTGATGCTTTCATGTATGGGCCAGGGCTCATAATGTGTTTGTGGGCCTTAGGTTCATCACATATCGAGCTCATTAAGCATGTGTCTTATATACATACATGTACCTAAGTGCAACATACCAAAGTCTTTCACAACTTTAACATTTCTGTCGAACTATCCATTGAACCACTTCGAATACTAAAGGATACTCGGGACATCTAGCATTCACAGTACCATACCAATGCCATATCCTTGATATGGTCTTACATGGGATCTTGTATGGATCCCAATAACTTCAGATATCGTCTTACATAAAATCTCATATCGATGCCATATCCCAGTTATGGTCTTACACGAAATCTCATATAACCCTAATGTCATGACATTTGTATCCTAACTATTCCTAAGGTTCAACTAGGATTTTCTCGCTTGTCAAACTTTTTCGACTACGTTCAAGGAGTCGATCATAATTCATATAATATTAAAGCATTTAGAACATAGATAAAACAATATATTATTTACATACGAACTTACCTCGGTACAAAAATAGTAAGAATGCGACCTAATCGTCAAATACTTTGTTTTCCCCTTGATCTAGGCTCGAACCTCATTTCTCTTGGTCTATAATAGAAAAATTAACTCATTTATTATTCACATTATTCAATTCAATCCAAAAATTATATTATGGAAAAATTACATTTTTACCCCTAAACTTCGACATATTTACACGTTTACCCCTAGGCTCAAAAATGAAATCTATTCAATTTCTTCAATTCCTAAGTCTAGCCGATCCTCTTTTATACTTATAGCAGTCCAAAATTTTCATTTAATAACACTTGTACACATATTTTATAATATTTTTACAAATAGGTCCTTTTGACATTTTCATCAAAAACCACCTAGCAAAAGTTGTTTATCACACATCAAACATGCATAACCCACCATTAGACATCAAAATACAAAAATATGCAACATGGGTCAAACCCTAGACCTTGGTTATTCCTTACATTAATGCTAGAAATATATAGATCAAGTTACAAGGATCTCAAAAACATGAAAATAATTAAAAACGGGTTAGAACGAACTTACAATCGATCTTGGAAGCTTGACAAACCCTAGCTATGTCTCCCTCTTATAAATTTCGGCCAAGGGGTTGAAGATAAGCAAAAATTGGCTTTTCATTTGATTATTAATTTATTTAATTAGCCAAATGACCAAAATGCCCCAAACTTACAACATGAAAAATCTATTACTCCATGTCCATTTTTGTCCACTAACTTAGACCATTATACCATCTAAGGACCTTCAATTTAAAATTGCATAATAATTAGACACCTCTAACATGTAGAACTCAACTTTTGTATTTTTTATAATTTAGTCCTTTTGACTAAACTGAGTGCCCAAACGTCAAAATTTTCGAACGAAATTTTCACCAAATCATTTTGTGAAACTAGACCATTAAATATAATAAAAATGAACTTTACTTCATCAAATTTGTGGTCCCGAAACCACTGTTCCAATTAGGCCCAAAATTGGGCTGTTACACTTTAAGTAGAAGGTCTTTATTTACTTTGCGAGCAATGAATATGCGACTGATGTTGTCTAATGATGGTTCAATTTTACCTAAGTTGAAAGTTAGACCGATGATTTTATAGTAGATTTGCGAGGCTCAGAAGTGTGATGACGAGTTGCTAGCTAAATAGACACAGAGTGAGTTAACTTCTAATTCAGAATTCCATATTGGATCTGATGATTGTTTATTTTTTAGTGGCATGATTTGTGTACCAAAGAATCCAATGCTCATTCAGGAAGTATTAAGATGTACAATGATTTGAAATAGATGTATTGGTGGCTGGGAATGAAACGAGAGATTTCTGACTTTGTATCAAGATGTTGACTATGTTAGCAGGTTAAAGTTGGACATCAGGTACCTTCTGGTTTATTACATCTAGTGATGATAACAGAATGGAAATGGGAGCGAGTTACGATGGACTTCGTATTGGGTTTATCCCTGTCTCGGAGAAAGAAAGATGCAATTTAGGTTGTTGTTGATCTTCTAATGAGGTATGCACATTTCATTTCAGTACGTTCATATTATTCTCTTAAGAGATTAGCTGAGCATTATGTTTCTGAGATTGTAAAGTTACACGAGGTGCTAATTTCTATTACTCCGAATAGAGATTCGCGGTTTACATCGCGATTTTGGAGCAAGCTACAGGAAGCTCTAGGTACGCAGTTGCATTTTAGTACTGCATTTCATCCACAGACTGATGGTCAGTCCGAGCAAGTAATTCAAATACTCGAGGATATGCTTCATTATTATGTGTTAGAGTTCAAAGGCATCTGGGAGAAAAATTTACCGTTGGTTGAGTTCGCTTATAATAATAGTTATCAATCGAGTATAAAGATGGCACTGTATGAAGCTTTAAATGGTCGTAAATACTGAACTCTGTTATATTAGACTGAGCTTAGTGAGAAAAAGATTCACGGGGTTGATTTGATTCGAGAGACTGATAAAAAAGAGACAATAATTCGAGATAGTTTGAAAGCTGCTTCAGATCGTCAAAAATCGTATGTGGATTTGAAATGTAAGACATTGAATTTCAAGCCAGTGATAGAGTATTCCTAAAAGTATTTCCCTAGAAGAAAGATCCTCGTTTTGGTCGCAATGGAAAGCTCTTCATTTTGGTCGTAAAGGAAAGCTAAGTTCGCGATTTATCGGGCAGTATGAGATTTTTGAAAGAATTAGACCAGTAGTGTATCGATTAGCTTTACCGTCAAAGTTAGAAAAAATTTGTAATGTGTTTCACGTATCCATGTTACGACAGTACCGATCTGACCCTTCACATGTTATCTCACCAGTGGATGTCGAGATTCAGCTTGATATTTCGTACAACAAAGAACTGATCAGGATTTTAGCTCGAGAGGATAAAGAATTGAGAAATAAGAACATAGCTTTAGTAAAGTTTGCAATGTCACGGGATTGAGGAAGCCACCTGGGAACCCGAGGAAGCTATGAGAAAGCATTACCCAAACCTCTTTTCTGGTAAGATTTTCGAAGACAAAAATTCCTTTAGGGCGAGAGTTGTAATAGCCCGTTTTCAGTGAAATCAGAACATTAGTTTTGGGACCATAAACCTGACATCAAAATATTTATTTTATTAATATTTTAATGTCTATAGCATGTTAGTTGTGTCGTATAAATATTTTGTTAAGAAAGTTTATCATTATGATGCTTAATTTGATAAAAAGGGCTAAATTGCATAAGGTGCAAAATTTGAGTTCTATAAGTAAAAAGTGTCAAATTGCTATGCAATTGGAATATGAGTGGCCTTAAAAGGTTATTAATAGTGGACAAAGATGGACAACTTTTTAATGGTTTTAAAGGTTATTACTTAAGGTTAACTTGGTAAATAAATAAAAACAACTTAAAGTATAAAAAAGGTAAAAGAAATATATCATCTTTCTTCTTCTTCATCAACCGAATTTAGCACCTAAGGAAGCTATTAAAGACCTTTCAAGGTTCAACCATACTCCATCCATGCATATCAAGATAGACCACGTACAGCTCTAGATGGAGGCAAAGACAAAGCCTTGGATTAATCGACTCCATTTCTACGTTTATTGTCGAGGTAAGTTCATATGTTTAAATTAAATTTTAAATTATGTTTTAAATGCTATTATTTTATATAATGTCAAATTGTGTTTCGGTTGAAAAATCTAATGGCGTATCGATGATCATCGGCTAATAAAAAAGGATAGCTTCAGTTATTAAAACAATGAAAAAGGATAGCCTCAGCTATTAAATTATGAAAAGGGTTGGTGATGACATCAATAATTAAAAGGGATGGTGGCGACCATCAAACAATGAAAAGGGATAGGTTCAGATATCGAATTGTGAAAAGGGATAGCTTCAGCTATCAAATTACGAAAAAGGATGGTTACAGCCATCAGCAATGAAAAAGAATGGTGACGACCATCAAATAATGAAAAGGGATAGCTTCTGCTATCGAGCTGTGAAAAGGGATAGCTTAGGCTATCGAGCTATGAAAAGGGTTGGGACAACAATCGTGATTTTATTCATGTGAGCTTCGGTAAGAATTATCGATGCAATTTACCTTATTACCATGGAAAGTAGTAAGTATGTGATACCCATGGCAATGAGAAGTATAAATTCACTTAAATTAAGTTTATGAATCATTTATTATTATGTTGAATTGATACACATGTAATTTAAGATTATGCAACGTATTGATAAGCATATATTATATACTACAAACTTACTAAGCATAGCATGCTTACATTGTGTTTATTTCATTATGTTTTGTAGTTAATCAGAACCTCGTTTGGGTGGAGAAGTTGTTGGATACCTATCACACTATCCATCGACTAAATTGGTAGATTTTAATGTTTTTAAGTCTTCGTTATAATGGCATGTATAGGTGTTTGGTTGATGTTATAGCCATTATGTTTTGGCTTGTAAATTTGGTTTTTTGAATGATGAAATGACGTTAAGTTGGCATGTATATATTTGGCCTTGTAATGGTTTTTGTCTTGGTGATTATGGTAACTATATGATGGAAGTTAAAATGGTAGTTAAACATGTTTGTTATAAATTGTCTTTTGATATGTTTGAATGTGGTAATTAGATATATTGGTTATAAATGACATATATGGCTAATGATGCTAGGTGTTAAATAGCATATTAGGTATTTTTGGTGTGAATTTGATTGGTAAACAAAGTGGTAAGTTTTGGCATAAACTTAGTTATATGTTAGTTGAACTTTTGGCCAAACTATGCATATGGTTATATATGTTTAATTATGGTGACTGAGGTGCCTTTTAGGCATATTGGTTTTATGCTTATGTACCTTATTTGGATAGCTTGATTATGCATGTTTTTAGTGAATTTTGAAGGCTTGTTTATATGTGGAAAAATTGATTGTAGGTAGATGCTTGAATGGGTGGGAAAAATGGCTTGGAAATGACCTATGTTTCGTCCACATGGCCAGAGACACGGGCGTGTGTCTCTGCCGTGTGTGACCCACGGGCATGCGACACGACTGTGTTCCCCTATAGCTTACAAAAAGGTTGCAAGTCCGGTAGTTACAAGGACTGGCACACAGCCTTTTGAGGCCATTTCGAAGTGTATACGGCCTGGCACACGGCTGAAACACCCCACACCCGGCCCACGAGCCTGGACCGGATCTGGTATGTTCCTCAAGTATACCGGTTCAAAGTTCTTTTGTTACTTAGGAAAAACTTGTGTGAATTTTTTAAAAAAAAATATTGTTTGGGTTGGGCTTGTACTGAAAACCAATTTATCTTACATTGAAATCCATTTTTGTAAAGTGACAAAACACTTAAGGTTAAAAAAAATAAATTTGTTTGATCCGTTAATCAATAACAGTTTATAAATGTAATAATTAAAAGTAAAAAGAAATAAAGAAATTCAACTTGGGCTTTATGGCCTTATTACATCAAGTAAAAACCCAAAATAAAATTCTAAAATACTTAAATAAAATTAAATGTCCATATTGAATAAAACATCAAGCTGAGCATGGCCACATTTTCATATCAAATACTTATTCATATAACAGATAAAAATGATGATGCAACCCAAACCCAAACCTAGGTGCCATCCGCTACACATCCTCGTACCAACCTGCACACCGTGGGGACTACTAAGTCAACCCTCCATCCGCTACACACCATCGAAGGCAGTCGCTGCAGTCGACGTTCTCATCGCCCATATAAAATTTGTGGCATAGCCACCAGATAATTGTTTCATGAGATACCACATTCAGATAATGTAACCGAAGTTACCATATTCAGATAATGTGACCGAAGTCACCACATTCAGATAATGTGACCGAAGTCACCACATTCAGATAGTGAGACTGAAGTCACCACATTCACTTCCCCTTTCTCATATAACTCAAATGCCCCATATTATTCATATTATGCATATCATACTTAAATTCACATTCATGTCACTTTTCACATGTTAAATATAACATATTTCGTAATCCTAGTAGGAGTAGGAAACGTACCTGAATACTTTGTACCATAACATGGTACATTAGCCACATTCTTTTATTTTCATATTAGAACATATAACAAGTTTAAGCCATACATCGTATTAAAAGATAGTGTGGGGTACACACCTGATTCGCTTAGAAATTCCTTGAGTGTAACATCCTGAATTAGGGGTTGTCTAAAATTTAATTAATTTCCCATGTGTGTGCTTGAAGAATTAAATACTAAGATCATTTGGCATGTTTTAGGGTCTAGAAATAACCCTGAGCTAGGCCTGACTTAGAACTAAAAATTTCTTTCTAAGTGTTTTAAAGGAGGGAGCTAGGTGAGTTAGGGGTTAAGTAAAATTTCGGGTGAAGCTTAGCACAAAGAACTAATTGGCAAAGTGGCTTTCATGCGCCCCTTAGGAGTTGGAGGTGAAGATGGGCGCAGGTTCGAATGGCTGGAGCAGCGTTTTGCATTTTATTTTTATATATGCGGTAATGGGCTTAAGTAGGAGGGCTTTAAAATTAAATGATGGGGTTTTATGACATGAAAGTCAAGTGGGAAGAGTGGCAGGGGGCGTTTAAGAGGGCTGCGACAGGTTGCTTCCACCAGGTCCTGTGTTCGAACCAAATATACAGCAATTACTAAAGTGCGTTCCTGCGGTAGGTTGCTTCCACCAGGCCGGATTCTTCCCAACCACAATTACTAAAGTTCTTCAAAAATTCTCCTCTTCTTTTCTTCTACTTAGCCGAACCTACCCCCTCTCTTTTACTAAAAAAATTGCACCTTCCATTTGTGTTGCTAGCCGAATATCTCTTCCATAAAGGGCTTAGGCCGAATCCTTCTAGTAAGGTGCTATCGATTTCCAAAGGGGGTAAGTGTGTCACTTTAACATTCGGCTTCTTTTCTTTTCCTTTTGTGTGCCAAAAAGCTTGAGAAACAAGCCTTGGTAAGTTGGCCGAATGAGGTTATGGTTCTAATGGTGTACGTTTTGTGTGTAGATAACGTTAAGGTATATTGAGGGAAGCTCTCGGGATTTGTTTTCCTAAGGTAAGTACCATTCGGCCATAGGCCTTGATTATGTATTAGTGTGCAAGCCAATTTTAACTAGTGTTTTGGTAGGGATCTCAACAGGGCAAGTGACAAATTCGGGATTTCGGTGAGTTTGGTAAGTGGTTAAGCACATTCAGCCAAAGGCCATATTTTTGGTACATAGTATCCTTCGGGATTATTTGGATTGGTTGAATAGGCCAAAATCCCTAACCCTGTTGTTGGCCGATTATAGGGTCAAGGATCTAGCATCGTAGATCGGATCTTCGGGATCTAGGAATTTCGGTAGAAACAGGTGTGTACATACACACTTTATAATTAATAACTGTGCTAAATACATTGTGTGTGCTAATCTGGAATGATGTAGATTTGGATTTATTACCATAATGGTATAAGTAAGGATTCAGGTAAGTCCTTGTCGTTATGAGTTCTTTATGATGCTTTTGGGAAGCACGACATATTTGGTATATGTGACTTAAATATATGGTTAATGATAAATCCAGTGTATGTTGCTTAATAAGCATGTTGGCATGATTTCTATTAAATATCATGGATTAATGTGGGATATATGAGTGGAGGGGGAAGTGATATTTGTGTCGACGGACACCAGTGGTTTGGTACCACATTTCGTGACTTCGGTCACCAGAGGTTTGGCACCTCATAGCGTCTCGTCCTAGTGGCTTAGCACCACACTGGGTTGGCCCCACGGATTATATTATGGGATTGACGCCAGTGATTTGGTACCACATGTGGGTTGGCCCCACCAGTGGTTTGGCACCACAATATGACGGATTTCGTGACTTTAAGTCACCAGTGGTTTGGCACCACCAGTGGTTTGGTACCACACGGGGTAGAGAAAGGTGTTTTGGATGGCTAGGTTGGGTGCATGATTTAGCGTATGTTCACTTAGTTATAAATTGTGTATGAGATTGCATTAAACCCGGGGAAGGGTTACACATTGAGTCTTGTGACTCACCTTCTCCTTTAACATTTTTCAGGTGACTCGTAGATCGCGGATGAGGAGCCGGATGGACTCGAGGTGGCCATGCAGTGAAAATATGGATTAAAGGGATTTGAATTGTTTTATTCTATTTTGGGTTTTATTTGTTCAAGTTGTAATAAGGCCTCCTAAGATTATATTCTGTTTATTTTACATGTTTGGATAATTTGTTTAAACTACTTAATGATATTAAAATGGGTTCACATGTTTTCTCAAATTCAAACGCAAAATGTTTTATTGTACCATCGGGTACATTTAAAATCTGTAACAACCTGACTTAGTAAATTTTTAAACAAAACTAAGTGTGGTTTTCCTCCTACAACTCAACGGTTTTAAAACAAGACAATATATTTTACCTTAAACGGGATCACTTAAAAAGGGTTTTCAAATTGTTTTCCTCTATAACAAACCAAATTCGACCATAGTGTTTGGGCCGGGTTTGGAGTGTTACAAAATTGGTATCAGAGCCCAGTTCAAAGCTCGGCTGTGAGGGCCCAAGGCCCAAAATGTTTTGGTAGGCCTTCTTGAAATAATTTTGGGTTTTTGAACAGCATGGCACCGAGTCTCCGGCACCAATCCGCCCGGGTAAGTACCTCTAACTGTTGTGTGGAATATTATCTATAGAAGGGTAGGTATGGAACGTAGATAGTATGTTAAGTGGTTGAACATTAGGACTAGTTTATCCCAACAAAAGACATAAGACTTTAAAAGCCTAATTAAACAAACCTACGACCAAGTCGCCGAGTTAGGGTGTGGTAACCACAGTGCGCATGTTCAGGATTGGATCCAGGAAGATCCCGGTATTTAGCGATCCTTGTGACTCACCTCCTCTTCGCAGGAATCCTACCTGGTGCGTAGCTTCGGTTCACCCTAACCAAGAGGACTCGGTCATAGGCTAAACATACTGAATAAAACCCGAAAGGGATTAGCCATGTTTTATGAACGTTCTCAGTTTTAAAATTTATTTACAATACTCCATTAAATAGTAGGAAAAATTTATTTTGGAAAATTTCGAAATATTCTTGGCTTACCAAAATTACCAAAATGCCCTTAGTGGCAAAATTACAAAAATGCCCTTGGTTTCTAAAATTACTGTATTACCCCGATCTTAATCAAATCCTCTTACTTTTCAAAAGTATTCAAAATTATGTATTTCAAAATAATACCCTGACTTTGAAAATTTACAAAATTACCCCTGATTGACAAAATTACCAAAATACCCCTGGTTTCCAAAAAAAATTCTGCTATACCTTTAATTTGTGAAATTTTTGAAAGTACCCTCCAGTTTTGGAAATTTCAAAATGTTCTGAATTATGAAAGTTTTAAAATTTTCCCAGTTTATTACAAAAATACCCCTGTAGGAAAATGACGAAAATACCCCTGGGATAGAAACGGACAGAAATGCCCGATGAGTGAATAGGTATGAAAAGTATTAGGGTATGGATGTGCTCTTCTGTGTAAACTAGGATAGAGGACTTAAAACTTTGATTGCTCGAAAGAATCCCTATTAAACTCTTTCATAAAATTTCTTCGCAGATAACCAAGTGAAACAAGTACTAATCCATAAAAATTTCTTAATCAGATAAAAGCGCGATAGTTAGAATGAGCTCTACAGGACGTGGCCGTCATGGACGCGGTAGGGGCAGGATGACCGTGTCAGAACCCGTTAGGTCGGGTCAGGGATCGGAGAATGAGGTACCACCGCCACCACCACCTCCAACTTTTGGAGCTGAGGAGCAGGATCAGACCGGGGGTGAGGCAGTATCGCAAGTTGTCTTGCGAGTCCTTTAGATGGTAGCTGGGGCTAGTGGAGGAATGGGAGCTCGAAAATCTGTTCCCGAGCGACTCTGATCCAACGGAGCTGAGGTATTCCGGGGTGTATCGGGAGTGGCACCCAGTGCAGCGGAATATTGGTTGGAATCGACTGAGAGGATCATGGACGATCTCGATCTGACAAATGAGGAGAAGCTAAAAGGAGCGGTGTCGCTTCTAAAGGATGAGTCATATCAGTGGTGGCTCACGGTTCGAGATAGTGCTACGGCAGATGATCTTACTTGGGAGTACTTCAAAGCTGCTTATCGAAGAAGTATGTGGGCACCAGCTACACTGATGCTTAGAGGAAAGCCTTTCTGGGATTGGTACAAGGAAATAAGTCGGTATATCGAGTATGAGCGCGAGTTCTTTAAGGTCGAGTCGATATGCTAGAGGCATCGTGGCTCACGAACATGAACGGTGTGTCCGCTTTGAAGACGAACTTAGGGATGATTTAAGGTTGTTGATTGCTCCACAGCAGGAGCGTGAGTTTGCTGTTCTGGTAGAAAAGGCTAAGGTAGCCAAAGGGGTCAAGGAGTCCGTGAGACAGAACTATGATAGGAACAAGCAGAAAAAAGGATTTGGGTCATCTGGATCGGGTAGTAATGCACAAAAGAGGGCTAGGCAGAGTGGGCCGAATCAGACAGGGAGGCCCATGGCTACTAATCAGAGACCAGCTCAGTGTAACCGTTGTGGGAAGTCACATTGGAGAGGTTGTTGGACCGGTGAAAGAGGATGCTTTGAATGTGGATCTCTGGATCACCGTGTAAGGGACTGTCCTCGGAAGTTAGCTAAGAATCAGCTAGAGGGTCAGAACCGTGCGCAGGTTAGAAATGTAGGACCACCACAGAGGGGTCGTGGTAATGGTAGAGGAGGTAATGGTTCTAATCGAGGTCGCGGAATTCTGGGAAGAGGTGCAGGCAACACGGAGGCAAGGCAGCCTGGTTTAGTCTATGCAGAAAGGCGTTGAGAGGAGGGTGACGCGCCGGACGTCATAACCGGTACGTTCCTAATTTTTGGTCTTCCATATGTTGCATTAATTGATGTGGGTTCGACACATTCATACGTTGCTAGTAGCGTGGTAGAGACTATGAACTTAGACTTTGAGACGGCTTCTAGGGAGATGACAGTAATTAGCCCTCTAGGTCACTTTGTAGTTGTAAACAAGCTATATAGAGACGTACCCCTAGAACTCCAAGGGGTAGTGTTTGTGGCTGATCTAATGGAACTGTCATTTGGGGAGTTCGATTTGATCCTTGGAATGGACTTGTTGGTTAAGTATCAGGCAAGGTTGGATTGCGCTGCTAAGCGCAAGGTTCTTAAGATGGCTGAAGGTGATGAAGTGGTCATGATAGGTAATAGAAGAGATTACCTATCCAATGTGGTGTCGCATTGAAGCGCGAGAAGATGGTCGGGAAGAAATTTGTGATGCATATGTGGTTCATATATGTGCCTTGGAGGCTAAGGAGTCGCAGATTGAAAAGGTCCGAACGGTAGGGAATTTGCGATGTGTTTCGCAGGAACTTCCGGTCCGCCTCGGATCGGGAAGTTGAATTCGGTATAGACTTGTTACCGGAGCGCTTTGTGTCTATAGCACCGCATCGAATGGCACCAAAGGAATTGGTGGAGTCAAGGCTCAAATTCGGGAGCTCTTGGATAGAGGGTTTATTCGACCAAGTATATCTCCGTGGGGAGCACCTGTGTTGTTTGTCAAGAAAAAAGACGGTTCAATGTGGATGTGTATCGACTACCGTCAGCTAAACAAGTTAACGATCAAGAACAAGTATCCATTGCCTCGGATTGATGACTTGTTTGACCAACTGAAAGGTGCATCGATCGGGTTATCATCAACTCAAGGTGAAGGAGGTTGATGTTCACAAGACGGCATTCTGTACAAGGTATGGGCATTACGAGTTTTTGGTAATGCCGTTTGGGTTGACCAACGCACCGGCAGAATTAATGGACTTAATGAATAGGGTGTTTCAACAATACTTGGATCAATTTGTCGTGTTGTTTATAGACGACATATTGCTTTACTCAAAGACGGAGGAGGAGCATGATGTGCATTTGCGTATAGTTCTACAAGTACTGAGGGAGAAGCAGGTATATGCTAAATATAGTAAGTCCGAATTTTGGCTTAGGGAGGTGGCTTTCTTAGGTCACGTAGTATCAACTGAAGGGATTAGAGTGGACCCTCGCAAGGTTGAAGCGGTATTGGATTGGAAACCGCCTAGGTCGGTGGCAGAAATTCGAAGTTTTCTGGGTCTAGCAGGATACTATTGGAGATTTGTGGAAGGATTCTCTTTAATCGCAGCACCGTTGACTAAATTTGTAACACCCCAAACCCGGTCAATACGCCATGACCGAATCTGGCATGCCACAGAGGAAAACATTTTGAAAAGAATCGAATTTAACAGATAAATTTTTAGTGAGAAACTCTTTGTAATTCTATATTTGTAGAAATCAGGTGTAAAATAAATTAACACCGAAAATTTACTTGAAATTTCATAAATAAAAACTTTAAAACTTAGTCGATAAATTATAGGATAGAAAACATTTATATCTTTTAAGAAAAATCCGAATTATTACTTTGGAAACCGATTGCATTTGAGTATAGAAACTTGAATTTTGGAAATCACTTAAATTGTAGAAAACACTTAATTTATAATTTTGCTAACAAACAATTTGTATTACCCGATAGTAAGATTTTAAAACCATTGCGATTTTATAGTTTAGAAAACTTTGGGTTCAATTATTAAATTAACCAAGTAATTTATAAATCACATTTTAAAACATGTCCAAAACATATAAATAATCCAAAAACATAATTTAAAGAGGCCTTATTACAAATCCATAAAATATGATAACCAAATAAAATAAGTACCCAAATGGAAGTTCATATAAAACCAACTTTTATTGCATGGCCTCCTCGAGTTCATCCGGCTCCTCGTCTGCAATCTCACGAATCACTGAAATGATAAGGAGAAGGTGAGTCACCAAGACTCGAGTGCATAATCCTCTCCAGGGTAAATGCCACATACTTACACAAATTATAACAAAGCAACATATATGTATAATGCACCCAACCTAGCCATCCATAACTCCTTTTCTACCCCGTGTGGTACCAAACCACTGGTGGTGCCAAACCACTGGTGGTGCCAAACCACTGGTGTCTCAAAGACACAAATGTGATACCAAATCACTGGTGACCGTCGTCACAAATAATCCATTTGTGGGGCCAACCCACGTGTGATACCAAATCACTGGCGACGATCCCATATCTCAAAAGTGGGGTCAACCTACGGTGGTGTTAAACCACAGGGACAAGTCGCTATGAGGTGCCAAACCTCTGGTGTCCGAAGTCACGAATGTGATACCAAATCACTGGTGGTGCCAAACCACTGGTGACCGAAGTCAAAAATCATCAAGTTGTGGGGCCAACCCACGGTGGTGTTAACCACAGGGACGAGTCGCTATGAGGTCCAAAACCTCTGGTGTCCGAAGTCACAAATGTGATACCAAATCACTGGAGGTACCAAACCTCTGGTGTCCGAAGACACAAATGTGATACCAAATCACTGGAGGTACAAAATCTCTGGTGTCCGAAGACACAATAATCAATCTTCCCCCTCCTCTCATATTGCCCATACCAATGCAATAGATAGACAAATCATGTCAATATACTTTGATATAAATCACATAATGAAAATATCATAAATCGTAGATCATGATTTCAATCCACATATATCAACAACATATAGAAACGGACTTACCCGAATCCTCATTCATACCATCATGGTATCATATCAATATCTCATCGTATTTTCCACTTTGTTAATATGATCAGTAAATTAATAATATTATAAGTACATATACAAAACCGAGTTATAAAGTGTGTAAGGTACACACTTTTCACCAAAAGCAAACACTAACGTCCGAAGATCTGATCTACCACACTAAATCACTTGTCCTACAATCGGCCAAATCACAATATTTTAAACAAAGGCCATTCGGCCAACATCATAACACTTTAATCCCAAAAACTTTAGTCTTTTCAAAAGAATGATGAATCATCAAGAATCCTTACCCCCTTGACTTACCAACCTTAGATTGCTAGAGAGATAGGGCTTAAATCGATTGCTTCCGAAATCCCAATGAGCCTAAATGAATAATCGAATCCTAAAAATGGTTAGAACCTTGCAACAAATGCCCATAGGTTCGGCCCTTGTCCGCAAGAAAATGACATAGAAAAGAGAGAAAATTGAAGGAAAAACGGTTATGAACACTTACCCTTGAATAATCAGCCAAAGTAAAACTAAAAGGAAGTAGAAGATTCGGCTATTTAGTTATGAGAGAAGAAAACAATTGATTTGAGTCTAATAGGATATGAAATACGAAAGTAGAAGAGAAGATAAAATGAGAGAAAATTCGATTTTTAGCAACAATGGAAGAAAGAAAAAAAATGAGTTTGGAGAAGAGAGAGATTCGGCCAAAAGGAAGAAAAAGAATAAGAGAGAAAATGGGGTTGAGAGATTCGGCCAACTCCTTGTTTGCCAAAAAGAAAAGTGCACAAAATGACAAAATGAACTTTTGGTTTCAAAAGCAAAGATGAAAGAAAGGAAATAGCATTTTTGGTTCAACAAAATGAAGGCTAAAACAAAAGCAAAATTTGCACAAATTGCACAATATACATTCGGCCAAGGTGGAAGTTTTTGGAGAGGAAAAACAAAAATGTAAAAAGATGCACAAAAGAAAAATTGGCCAACTATACCCCCCAAGCTACCTATCAAAATTCGGCCACCCCCTAGCCTTACATGCCGTCCACATACATGCTCTAAAGGCCTAGGAATACTTTCCAAAACATCCTCCTAAAACCAAGCCTTATGTCTCCCCAACCGTCCATAACTTTAAGATTCTTATCCCCAATTTCATGCTTTCCTTAAACCAACATGCAACTTACCAAAAGATGAAAGTCCAACCTATCATAAACATAGGTTGACCGTCCATAAATGCTATGAAGAAAAATAAAATCCTCAAAATGCTTTCCATGCTACTCGAACCACTAACCTCAAGCAACCCTTCAAGCATCCTAACCACCTTGCCACTAACTCCTCTTGTGCTTTAATAAACACTTAAATTAACTTAAGTGCTAAGCTCACTTAATCCACTTCATTAAATAAACCATACTAAAAATTATTCTAACTTCCTAAATAAAATCAAGCCTTCACAAGACTATGCTAACACAAAATTCATACAGAGCCAACACAATGATACTCAAATTTTGGGATGTTACAATTCTACCCCTTTAAAAAATTTCGTCCTCGAAATTACACGATCAAAAGAGTTGAGGATCTTTCTTTGCCTCATCGCATCCTCTCGTTCCCACGTAGCTTCTTCTACGCCATGATTCCGCCATAAGACCTTCACTAAAGGAACTGTCTTCCTACGCAAAACTTTCACATCTCGATCTAGAATCTGCACAGGTTCCTCTTCCACCATCAAATCTGGACTCACTTCTATTTCTTCTACTGCAACGACATGCGATAGATCAGAACGATAGCGTCTACGCATGGATACATGAAACACATCGTGAATCTGACTCAATTCCACTGGCAACTCAAGCTGATAAGCTACTGGTCACACTCGTCTCAACACCTTAAACGGTCCAATGAACCTTGGACTTAACTTGCCTTTTCTTCCAAATCTTAACACTTTCTTCCATGGCGAGACCTTCAGAAAAACTTTGTCACCCACGGCAAACTCTATATCCCTCCGCTTGAGATCGGCATACGACTTTTGCCTATCCGAAGCTTCCTTCAGACGAGTCTGAATAATCTTAACCTTATCCTCAGTCTCTGCAACCAACTCTGGTCCTAACATCTGATGCTCACCCAACTCTGTCCAGCAAGTAGGTGTGCGACACCTCCTACCATACAACGCCTCATATGGAGCCATCTTAATGCTTGCCTGATAACTATTGTTGTATGCGAACTCAGCTAACGGCAAAAACTCTTCCCAGCTGCCTCTGAAGTCCAAAACACATCCTCTCAACATATCCTCTAAAATCTGAATAACTCTTTCCGACTGCCCGTCAGACTGTGGATGAAATGCGGTACTGAATTCCAACCGCGTACCCAAAGCCTGATGCAACGCTCTCCAAAACCTCGACGTAAATCTAGGATCCCTATCAGAGATGATCAACACAGGCACACCGTGCAACCTCACTATCTCAGCCACACACAACTTAGCTAACCTCTGAAGCGAGTAATCCACCCTAACCGGAATGAAATGAGCTAACTTAGTCAGACGATCCACAATCACCCATACTGAGTCCTTCTTACTAGACGTAAGAGGTAATCCACTGACAAAGTCCATAGTGATCCTCTCCCACTTCCACTGTGGAATCTTCACCGGCTGAAGAAACCCAGACGGCAACTGATGTTCAGCCTTGACTTGCTGACACGTCAGACATTTACCCACAAACTCAGTTACCTCCCGCTCCAGAGCTGGCTACCAAAACTGCTCTCTTAAATCCCGATACATCTTGTTACCTCCAGGATGCATAGCATATGGGCTGCTATGTTCGTCCCGAAGAATCCTTTGCCTCAACTCAACATCTTTCGGCATACAAGCTCTCCCTTTAAAACACAAAACTCCATCACTAGACAAACTATAATCCTCTAAACCTCCATTCTGAACCCGCAACCTCCGATCATTCAAACCATCATCCTCCAACTGCTTCTCCTTGATCTGATCTAACCAAGTCTGCTTGACTTGCAATTCTGCCAAAAGACTCCCATCGTCATACAAGCTAAGACGAGCAAACATCGATCTTAAATCCGATACAACCTTATGGCTCAACGCGTCTGCCACCACGTTAGCCTTGCCGGGATGATACTCGATCGAACAGTCGTAGTCCTTCAACAACTCGATCCATCTACGCTGCCTCAATTTCAAGTCCTTCTGAGTCAAAAGGTACTTAAGACTCTTGTGATCCGTGTATACTATCAACTTCTCTCCGTACAAATAGTGTCTCCAAATCTTCAAAGTGAAAACCATAGCAGCTAATTCCAAGTCATGCGTCGGATAATTAGCCTCATGTGGTCTCAACTGCCGAGATGCGTAAGCCACTACCTTCCCTTCTTGCATCAAAGACACATCCCCGGATCAGTATGTGATGCATCACAATAAACCGTGAATTCCTTGCACGCCTCAAAGTTGAATCAAACAGGAGCTTGATCGAGAATCTTCTTCAACTTGTCGAAACTTTCCTGCTGCTTCTCAGTCCACACAAATGGAACTCCTTTCCTCAACAACTTGGTCATCGGTGCAGCGATCAAAGAAAATCCTTCCACAAATCTTCGATAGTACCCGCCAGACCTAGTAAACTCCGAATCTCAGCCACTGACTTAGGCAGTTTCCAATCCAACACCGCTTCAATCTTCCGAGGATCCACTCTAATCCCATCGGCTGATACAACATGACCCAAGAAAGTCACCTCCCCAAGCCAAAATTCGCACTTACTAAATTTGGCAAAAAGCTGCTTTTCCCTTAGAATCTGCAACACTACTCGCAAATGCGCATCATACTCCTCCTCTGACCTCGAGTATACCAAAATATCGTCTATAAAAACCACAACAAACTGATCTAAAAATTTCTGGAATACCCGATTCATCATGTCCATGAATGCTACCGGCGCGTTAGTCAACCCAAATGGCATCACCAAAAACTCGTAGTGCCCATACCGAGTGCGAAAAGCCGTCTTATGGATATCAACCTCTTTCACCTTTAGCTGATGATATCCAGACCTTAAATCTATCTTGGAGAAAATCGCAGCCCCTTTAAGCTGATCAAACAAGTCATCTATCCTTGGCAAAGGATACTTGTTTTTGATCGTCAACTTATTTAACTGGCGGTAGTCTATACACATTCGCATCGTACCATCTTTCTTCTTGACAAAAAGTACCGACGCTCCCCATGGCGAAACACTTGGTCGAATGAAACCTTGATCCAACAACTCCTTCCGCTAATTCCTTCAGTGCCATCCTATACGAAGCTATAGACACTGGCGCCGTTCCGGGTAACAGATCTCTACCGAATTCAACTCCACGATCCGGAGGCAGTCCTGGAAGTTCTTCTGGAAATACATCAGCATATTCCTTTATAGTCCGAACATTCCCCACAGTAGATTCCTTAGCCTCCAAAGCACACAAATGGACTACAAACGCCTCACAGCCCTTCCTGACCATCTTCACGGCTTTCAACGTAGATACCACGTTAGATAGATAATCTCTTCTATTACCTATCATGACCACCTCTTTACCCTCAACTGTCTTCAAAACCATGCGCTTAGCAGCGCAATCCAAACTTGCCTGGTACTTGACCAACCAATCCATTCCAAGAATTAGATCGAACTCCTCAAACGGCAGTTCCATCAGATCAGCTACAAACACTACCCCTTGGAGTTCTAGGGGTACATCCCTATCTGACTTATCTACTTCTACAGAGTGACCTAGAGGACTAAATCTTCGTCATCCTCCTAGAAGCGAGGCCTAGAAACTAAGCTCATAGTCTCTACTATGCTACTAGCAACATATGAATGCGTCGAACCCACATCAATCAAAGCAGTATATGGAACACCAAAGATTAAGAACATACCGGTTATAACGTTCGGTGCGTCCCCCTCCTCACGATGTCTCGTAGCATACACCAAACCAGGCTGCCTTGCCTTAGTGTTGCTTGCACCTCTGCCCGATGCTCCGCGGCCTCGACCAGAACCATTACCACGACCTCTCTACGGTGCTGGTCCCTCCTTTCTGAACTGAGCACGACCTTGACCCTCAGATTGATTCCTGGCTTGCTTACGTGGACAATCTCTCACACGATGATCCAGCGAACCACTCGAAACATCCTTTCCCTCCTGTCCAACATTCGCCCCAATGATACTTCCCACATCGGTTACGCTATGCTGGCCTCTGATTAGCAGCAACAGGCCTTCCAGATTGATTCGGCCCACTCTGCCTAACCCTCTTCTGAGCATTACCGGCTGACCCGGATGATCCATAACCTCTCTTATGCTTGTTCCGGTCGTAACTCTGCCTTGCAGATTCCTTGATTCCTTCGGCTATCTTAGCCTTTTCAACCAAAGCAGCAAACTCTCGCTCCTGATGTGGAGCAATCAGCAATCTCAGCTCGTCTCTCAAACCATCCTTAAATCAGACACAACGCTCGTGCTCCGAAGCCACAATACCTCCAGCATACCGGCTCAATCTTAAGAACTCAGCCTCATACTCTAATACAGATTTACTCCCTTGGACCAAATTCAGAAATGCCTTACGCTGCGCATCAACGTAATTAGACCCAACATATTTCCGCTGATACGCTGCCTTGAAATAATCCCAAGTGAGATCCTCCGCTGCAACACCATTCCGTACCGTGAGCCACCACTGATATGACTCATCCCGAAGAAGCGACACAATCCCTTTCAACTTTTCCTCTGCATTTAGATCCTGATCATCCATGATTCGCTCCGTCGCCTCTAGCCAATATTTAGTCGAACTGGGAGCTACACCCGAAACACCTCGAAATACCTCGGCTCCGTTGTCTCGGAGTCACTCAGGTACAGATTTTCGAACTCCCGCGCCTCCACGTACTCTAGCTACCCTCTCAAGAACTCGCAGCATCGCCTGAGACACTGCGTCATCCCCCATTTGATCCTGATGCTCAACTCCAACCGCTGGTGGTGGAACTGGTGGTACCTCATTCTCGGATCCTTGACTCGACCTCACTGGCTCAGACACAGCCATCCTACCTCGACCACATCCACGCATAACATGACCTCGACCTCGAGTACTCATGTCTAACGTTTCTTCTTATCTAAGTTAAAAGTTTTATGTATTAGTCATTATTCCACTTTCTTTAAAGCACAGTTTTATGAAAAATTTTAATAAAAGGTTGTTTCGCAAGTACACAAAACCTATAGTTTTGGGTCTCTAAAGTAGTTCCTACTACTATACAGTCATGCCAACATCATCATATCATCAAAATCAACAGTTTGATGTACTTACCAGGGCAGATCGGTGCCGGAGACTCGGTGCCATGCTTTTCCAACCATAAAATTTTAAACAATAACATTTTAAAACCATACTTTAAAACATTTTAGGCCTCGGGCCCATAGCCGAGCTTTTGAACTTGGCTCTGATACCAATTTGTAACACCCCAAACCCGGTCAATACACCATGATCGAATCTGGCATGCCACAGAGGAAAACATTTTGAAAAGAATTGAATTTAACAGATAAATTTTTAGTGAGAAACTCTTTGTAATTCTATATTTGTAGAAATCAGGTGTAAAATAAGTTAACACCGAAAATTTACTTGAAATTTCATAATTAAAAACTTAAAAACTTAGTCGATAAATCATAGGATAGAAAACATCTATATCTTTTAAAAAAAATCCGAATTATTACTTTGGAAACCGATTGCATTTGAGTATAGAAACTTGAATTTTGGAAATCACTTAAATTGTAGAAAACACTTAATTTATAATTTTGCTAACAAACAATTTGTATTACCCGATGGTAAGATTTTAAAACCGTTGCGATTTTATAGTTTAGAAAACTTTGGGTTCAATTATTAAATTAACCAAGTAATTTATAAATCACATTTTAAAACATGTCCAAAACATATAAATAATCCAAAAACATAATTTAAATAGGCCTTATTACAAATCCATAAAATATGATAACCAAATAAAATAAATACCCAAATGGAAGTTCGTATAAAACCAACTTTTATTGCATGGCCTCCTCAAGTTCATCCGGCTCCTCGTCCGCAATCTCACGAATCACCTGAAATGATAAGGGAGAAGGTGAGTCACCAAGACTCAGTGCATAATCCCTCTCCCGGGTAAATGCCACATACTTACACAAATTATAACAAAGCAACATATATGTATAATGCACCCAACCTAGCCATCCATAACTCCTTTTCTACCCTGTGTGGTACCAAACCACTGGTGTCTCAAAGACACAAATGTGATACCAAATCATTGGTGACCGTAGTCACAAATAATCCATTTGTGGGGCCAACCCACGTGTGATATCAAATTACTGGTGACGATCCATATCTCAAAAGTGGGGTCAACCCACGGTGGTGTTAAACCACAGGGACAAGTCGCTATGAGGTGCCAAACCTCTGGTGTCCAGAGACACGAATATGATACCAAATCACTGGTGGTGCCAAACCACTGGTGACCGAAGTCACAAATCATCAAGTTGTGGGGCCAACCCACGTGTGATACCAAATCACTGGCGACAATCCCATATCTCAAAAGTGGGGCCAACCCACGGTGTTGTTAACCACAGGGACGAGTCGCTATGAGGTCCCAAACCTCTGGTGTCCGAAGACAAAAATGTGATACCAAATCACTGGAGGTACCAAACCTCTGGTGTCCGAAGACACAAATGTGATACCAAATCACTAGAGGTACCAAACCTCTGGTGTCCGAAGACACAATAATCAATCTTCCCCCTCCTCTCATATTGCCCATACCAATGCAATAGATAGACAAATCATGTCAATATACTTTGATATAAATCACATAATGAAAATATCATAAATCGTAAATCATGATTTCAATCTACATATATCAACAACATATAGAAACGGACTTACCCGAATCCTCATTCATACCATCATGGTATCATATCAAGATCTCATCGTATTTCCCACTTTGTTAATATGATCAGTAAATTAATAATATTATAAGTACATATACAAAACCGAGTTATAAAGTGTGTAAGGTACACACCTTTCACCAAAGGTAAATACTAACGTCCGAAGATCCGATCTACCACACTAAATCACTTGTCCTACAATCGGCCAAATCACAATATTTTAAACAAAGGCCATTCGGCCAACATCTTAACACTTTAATCCCAAAAACTTTAGTCTTTTCAAAAGAATGATAAATCGACAAGAATCCTTACCCTCTTGACTTACCAACCTTAGATTGCTAGAGAGATAGGGCTTAAATCGATTGCTTCCGAAATCCCAATGAGCCTAAATGAATAATCGAATCCTAAAAATGGTTAGAACCTTGCAACAAATGCCCATAGGTTCGGCCCTTGTCCGCAAGAAAATGATATAGAAAAAAGAGAAAATTGAAGGAAAAATGGTTATGAACACTTACCCTTGAATAATCGGCCAAACTAAAACTAAAAGGAAGTAGAAGATTCGGCTATTTGGTTATGAGAGAAGAAAACAATTGATTTGAGTCTAATAGGATATGAAATACGAAAGTAGAAGAGAAGATAAAATGAGAGAAAATTCTATTTTTAGCAACAATGGAAGAAAGAAAAAAAATGAGTTTGGAGAAGAGAGAGATTCGGCCAAAAGAAAGAAAAAGAATAAGAGAGAAAATGGGGTTGAGAGATTCGGCCAACTCCTTATTTGCCAAAAAGAAAAGTGCACAAAATGACAAAATGAACTTTTGGTTTCAAAAGCAAAGATGAAAGAAAGGAAATAGCATTTTTGGTTCAACAAAATGAAGGCTAAAACAAAAGCAAAATTTGTACAAATTGCACAATATACATTCGGCCAAGGTGGAAGTTTTTGGAGAGGAAAAACAAAAATGTAAAAACATGCACAAAAGAAAAATTGGCCACCTATCCCCCCAAGCTACCTATCAAAATTCGGCCACCCCCTAGCCTTACATGCTGTCCACATACATGCTCTAAAGGCCTAGGAATACTTTCCAAAACATCCTCCTAAAACCAAGCCTTATGTCTCCCCAACCTTCCATAACTTTAAGATTCTTATCCCCAATTTCATGCTTTCCTTAAACCAACATTCAACTTACCAAAAGATGAAAGTCCAACCTATCATAAACATAGGTTGACCGTCCATAAATGCTATGAAGAAAAATAAAATCCTCAAAATACTTTCCATGCTACTCGAACCACTAACCTCAAGCAACCCTTCAAGCATCCTAACCACCTTGCCACTAACTCCTCTTGTGCTTTACTTAACACTTAAATTAACTTAAGTGCTAAGCTCACTTAATCTACTTCATTAAATAAACCATACTAAAAATTATTCTAACTTCCTAAATAAAATCAAGCCTTCACAAGACTATGCTAACACACAAAATTCATACCCGAGCCAACACAAATGATACTCAAATTTTGGGATGTTACAAAATTACTAAGGAAGGGAGTTCCATTTGTATGGTCGAAGAAACAATAGGAAAGTTTTGATAAGCTAAGGAAGATTTTGACGGAAGCTCCAGTTCTGGTACAGCTTGAGGCAGGGAAGTTGTTTACAATTTACTGCGATGCATCCCATACTGGGTTGGGATGTGTGTTGATGCAGGAAGGGAAAGTAGTGGCCTATGCATCCCGTCAGCTAAGACTGCATGAGGTTAACTATCCAACGCACGACTTGGAGTTAGCGGCAGTAGTCTTCGCTTTGAAAACATGGAGGCATTACTTGTATGGGGAGAAGTCAATAGTCTACACGGATCACAAAAGTCTGAGGTTTCTCTTGACTCAGAAGGATTTGAATTTGAGGCAGCATCAAGGATTTGAATTTGAGGCAGCATCGATGGATTGAACTGTTGAAGGACTACGACTGTTCAATTGAGTACCATCCGGGCAAGGCTAACGTGGTAGCTGACCCTTTAAGCTGGAAGGTCGTGACAGACTTAAGAGCGATGTTTGCTCACCTCAGTCTATATGACGATGGAAGTCTTTTGGCAGAGCTACAAGTTAAGCCAACTTGGATCGAGGAGATTAAGGAAAAGCAATTGGTGGATGATAGTTTGAATGCGCGAAGGTTGCAAGTACAAGATGGTGGTTTGGAAGGGTATAGTTTGACTGGTGATGGTGTACTATGTTTTCAAGGGCGAGCTTGTATGCCAAAGGATGTGGAATTGAGGCATAGAATTCTTCAAGATGCACATAGCAGCCCATACGCTATGCATCCTGGAGGAAGCAAGATGTATGGAGATTTGCGGAAGCAGTTTTGGTAGCCAGGGTTGAAGCGTGAGGTAACTGAATTTGTGGGTAGGTGTTTGACGTGTCAGCAGGTAAAGGCTGAAAATCAATTGCCATCAGGGTTACTTCAACTAGTGAAGATTCCTCAGTGGAAGTAGGAAAGGATCACCATGGACTTTGTCAGTGGGCTACCCCTCACGCCCAGTAGGAAGGACGCAGTTTAGGTGATTGTGTACCGTCTGACTAAATCAGCTCACTTTATACCGATAAGGGTGGATTATTCTCTTCAGAAGCTGGCTAAGCTGTATGTTTTAGAAATAGTAAGGTTGCATGGAGTTCCAGTATCGATCATCTCGGATAGGGATCCGAGGTTCACGTCAAGGTTCTGGAAAGCGTTGCATCATGCTCTGGGTACACGATTGGATTTCAGTACAGCATTCCATCCTCAGTCTGACGGACGGTCAGAAAGGGTCATACAGATTCTAGAGGATATGTTGAGAGGGTGTGTTTTGGATTTCAGTGGTAGTTGGGAGGAGTATCTACCGTTGGCGGAATTCGCTTATAACAATAGTTATCAAGCGAGTATCCAAAAGGCACCATATGAAGTAATCGTATGGACGAAAATGCCGACGCGCACGTGTTGGGCGTAATTGGGTGAGCGACAAGTTTTGGGTCCGAGTTGGTGTAAACCGAAGATAAGGTTAAGGTGATTCGCTCTCATTGAAGGAAGCGTCAGATAGGCAAAAGTCTTATGCTGATCTTAAGCGTAAGGAAATGGAGTATGCAGTAGGAGATAAGGTTTTTCTGAAGGTGTCGCCTTGGAAAAAGGTATTGAGATTTGGGCGGAAAGGGAAGCTGAGCCCTAGGTTCATCGGGCCATATACAGTGTTAAAGCGAGTGGGACCGGTAGCTTATCAGCTCGAGCTACCGGCAGAGTTGAGTCAGATTCATGACGTCTTTCATGTGTCGATGCTTAGACGGTATCGGTCGGATCCATCACACGTTGTGCCAGTGGCTGAGATTGAGGTAAACTCGGACTTATCTTTTGAGGAGGAGCCAGTTCAGATATTAGAGCGGGATGTCAAAGTTTTGCGTAGGAAGTCAGTACCTTTGGTGAAGGTATTATGGCGAAACCATAGTGTGGAGGAAGCTACGTGGGAACCCGAGGATGTGATGCGGCAACAATACCCCCATCTCTTCTGATCAGGTAATTTCGAGGCCGAAATTATTTTTAAAGGGGGTAGAACTGTAACATCCTGAATTAGGGGTTGTCTAAAATTTAATTAATTTCCCATGTGTGTGCTTGAAGAATTAAATACTAGGATCATTTGGCATGTTTTAGGGTCTAGAAATAACCCTGAGCTAGGCCTGACTTAGAACTAAAAATTTCTTTCTAAGTGTTTTAAAGGAGGGAGCTAGGTGAGTTAGGGGTTAAGTAAAATTTCGGGTGAAGCTTAGCACAAAGAACTCATTGGCAAAGTGGCTTTCATGCGCCCCTTAGGAGTTGGAGGTGAAGATGGGCGCAGGTTCGAATGGCTGGAGTAGCGTTTTGCGTTTTATTTTTATATATGCGGTAATGGGCTTAAGTAGGAGGGCTTTAAAATTAAATGATGGGGTTTTATGACATGAAAGTCAAGTGGGAAGAGTGGCGGGCGTTTAAGAGAGGTCATGGCGGAGTTGCTTCCACTGAGTCCCGTGTTCGAACCAAATATACAGCAGCAGTTGGTTTTATTTTTTTTATGCAAGCTGGCGTTAGGGGAGGGGAGTAATGGCGTGATTTTAGACTCTCAAGGTGATAAGGATAAACATTGTTTTCTCTTTAATTTTCGGCTGGAAGTGTTGTGATGTGGTCATATTATATTTTATTTTTATTTGAAAAGGTGATAAAGGTAAGGATAGGAGATAAATGTTATTTTTAAAGTGATAATTAAAAGCTGGAAATTATCACAAAAAAGAGGGGGAGAGTTGGCCGAATGGAGGATTCATTAGGGCCATTCACATTCGATTTTATCACCTAGAGAGAGGGGCCGAAATTCATAGGAAAAAAGATCTGTTCTTTTCTCTTCTTGTTGCTGGCCGAATTCTTCCCAACCACAATTGCTAAAGTTCTTTAAAAATTCTCCTCTTCTTTTATTCTACTTAGCCGAACCTACCCCCTCTCTTTTTACTAAAAAAATTGCACCTTCCATTTGTGTTGCTAGCCGAATATCTCTTCCATAAAGGGCTTAGGCCGAATCCTCCTAGTAAGGTGCTATCGATTTCCAAAGGGGGTAAGTGTGTCACTTTAACATTCGGCTTCTTTTCTTTTCCTTTTGTGTGCCGAAAAGCTTGAGAAACAAGCCTTGGTAAGTTGGCCGAATGAGGTTATGGTTCTAATGGTGTACGTTTTGTGTGTAGATAATGTTAAGGTATATTGAGGGAAGCTCTCGGGATTTGTTTTCCTAAGGTAAGTACCATTCGTCCATAGGCCTTGATTATGTATTAGTGTGCAAGCCAATTTTAACAAGTGTTTTGGTAGGGATCTCAACAGGGCAAGTGACAAATTCGGGATTTCGGTGAGTTTGGTAAGTGGTTAAGCACATTTGGTCAAAGGCCATATTTTTGGTACATCGTATCCTTCGGGATTATTTGGATTGGCTGAATAGGCCGAAATCCCTAACCCTGTTGTTGGCCGATTATAGGGTCAAGGATCTAGCATCGTAGATCGGATCTTTGGGATTTAGGAATTTCGGTAGAAACAGGTGTGTACATGCACACTTTATAATTAATAACTGTGCTAAATACATTGTGTGTGCTAATCTGGAATGATGTAGATTTGGATTTAATACCATAATGGTATAAGCAAGGATTCAGGTAAGTCCTTGTCATTATGAGTCTTTATGATGCTTTTGGGAAGCACGACATATTTGGTATATGTGACTTAAATATATGGCTAATGATAAATCCAGTGTATGTTGCTAAATAAGCATGTTGGCATGATTTCTGTTAAATATCATGGATTAATGTGGGATATATGAGTGGATGGGGAAGTGATATTCGTGTCGACGGACACCAATGGTTTGGAACCACATTTTGTGACTTCGGTTGCCAGAGGTTTGGCACCTCTAGAGGTTTGGCACCTCATAGCGTCTCATCCCAGTGGCTTAGCACCACAGTGGGTTGGCCCCACGGATTATATTATGGGATTGACGCCAGTGATTTGGTACAACACGTGGGTTGGCCCCACCAGTGGTTTGGCACCACAATATGATAGATTTCGTGACTTTAAGTCACCAGGGGTTTGGCACCACCAGTGGTTTGGTACCACACGGGGTAGAGAAAGGTGTTTTGGATGGCTAGGTTGGGTGCATGATTTAGCGTATGTTCACTTAGTTATAAATTGTGTATGAGATTGCATTAAACCCGGGGAAGGGTTACACATTGAGTCTTGTGACTCACCTTCTCCTTTAACATTTTTCAGGTGACTCGTAGATCGCGGATGAGGAGCCGAATGGACTCGAGGTGGCCATGCAGTGAAAATATGGATTAAAGGGATTTGAATTGTTTTATTTTATTTTGGGTTTTATTTGTTCAAGTTGTAATAAGGCCTCCTAAGATTATATTTTGTTTATTTTACATGTTTGGATAATTTGTTTAATCTACTTAATGATATTAAAATGGGTTCACATGTTTTCTCAAATTCAAATGCAAAATGTTTTATTGTACCATCGGGTATATTTGAAATCTGTAACAACCTGACTTAGTAAATTTTCAAACAAAACTAAGTGTGGTTTTCCTTCTACAATTCAACGGTTTTAAAACAAGACAATATCTTTTACCTTAAACGGGATCGCTTAAAAAGGGTTTTCAAATTGTTTTCCTTTGTAACAAACCAAATTCGACCATAGTGTTTGGGCCGGGTTTGGGGTGTTACATTGAGATCCCGAAAAGCTTGATCTAATGCATAGATCCTTAATCCCTACATTTGATTAATCACTTACTGCTTTAATAAAAAGCCATTCGGCCATAAATCCAAATCCTATTAGGATTAGTATTCTTAAGCTTACCTTGTTGCCGATTTCACTATAAATCAAATCCCAAAAACTTTGTAGTATTCCTTCCGTAAAAATCGGCTAGCCACCAAATCATTTAACTAGGTCAGTTTTCGGCTTTTGAATAAATAGGAAAAAATTCTAAATACCAAAAATAAGCCTTGGCCGAATACTTCATATGCTTACCTTGTGGATTTTAAATCCCGAATCTCACCGAATAACTAGGGAACACGTGGCCTATAGTGTACCTTCGGGAAAAGAACTTCTCCTTCCTTGTAGTCGACACTTAGTAAATCCCGAAAGATCTCTTCAAAGTTTTGGCAACAAGATATTAATGGGGTTAGTCCTAGATTTCGGCAAATCTTAAAAGAAAAAGGATGAAACCGAATGAGATCTTACCCTTACTTGAAGAAATCGATTGCACCTTCACTTCAACCTTCAGAGATTCGGCTATGGCTAGATGATGATCTCACAACTTTCAATTTTGGAGGGATTAGAAAGGAAAGAGAAGGAAGAATAAAGATGGAGGATTCGGCTAGCACATAAGGTATTTCGGCTTGGCAAAAATAAAAGAAGAAGAAGATTTGGTGAAGAGAATTCGGCAGAGGCTTTCAAAGAACAGAAAATAATGCAGAATGGCCTTTCTTTTTCCTTTTATAACCGAAATTACTAACTTAGAATCCCTTATTTGGCCATCACTCTTCTATTTTAATAGCTTTATCTCTTTAATTATCACTAAAATAAAAGATAATTCAGCAACTATCCTTACTTAGTCGAAATTATTAAACTCAAAGTCCCTTACTTGGCCATCACTTCTCCCTTGTTTTCCTAATTAAAGAAAAATTCCTCATTTATCTCTTTATTCAAATTAAAAGAATTTAATCCAACAATTATCTCTTGAAAATAATGATAAATAAATCTATCATTTATCCCTTATTTATCCACTATTTATCTCATAAAAATAAAAGAATAAAAGCTCCTAAATTATAACCCATGTGCCGTCCACCTCTGTCCATCCTTGTAACAAAATAAAACTTTTATTTTGCTTCCCCTGTAGCTCGAACCTTGGCCCACTACCCCTGTATGTGGCGCCATTTCCAGAAGCCCTAAGTGGCATCTTCAAGCCACTTTTCCAAGCCCGTTTGTGTGTCAAATTTCACGTACTTTTTCTTTTAAGGCCACCTTGCCTTAATTTCCTCTTTTAAACTTTAAAAATTGACATTTCTTTTCATTTCCAAGTTTCCAAAAATTTTCATTCGGCTCTTTAAACTTGACATTTCCTTACATTTCCAAGTTTCCAGAAATGTTCACTTTCCTCTTTTGAATCATTTCCTTACATTTCCAAGTTTCCAAAAATGTTCACTTTCCTCTTTTGAATCATTTCTTTACATTTCCTAGTTTCCAAAAATGTTCACTTTCCATTTTTAAACTTAACATTTCCATACATTTCCAGATTTCCAAAATGTTCACATTCCTCTTTTGAAACTTAACATTTCTAAATCATTTCCTTACATTTCCAAGTCATTTCCCTACATTTCCAAGACATTTCCTTTCATTTCCAACATTTCCTTACATTTCCAAGTCATTTCCCTACATTTCCAAGACATTTCCTTTCATTTCCAACATTTCTAAAAATGCACTTTCCTTACATTTCCAAAGTTTCTAGAATTCACATAACACATTCATATCACAATAGCAAGAATGCACAAGCCCATTTTCATGCCCATAAACTCCTAAAAATTTTTCCTTAAGGCCTCATTCACCTAATTTCTCCTTTAAAAATAAAATTCCAATACTTTTCCAAGACTTCCTCCTACATCCTTGGATTCTCAAAACCCTTAAAACATGCTCAACCACACTTAAAGCCTACTAACACTTGAGTTATGCTCCAAACGCATAACCCCTAATCTAGGATGTTACACAGCCGTGTGGCTTGGCCATGTGACTCAAGTCAGAGAGTTACATGGGCACATACACGGGCTGAAACACGGCCGTGTGTCCTTACTTCGAATGCCCATACTGCCTGAGACACATATTTGTGTCTTAGTCGTGTGAGTCACACGGCCGTGCGATCCCTGCAATGTGAAAATTTTCACGTTCTACCAAAATTTTGTATATGTTTCCAATTTAGTCCCGATTTGTTTCTAATGTGTTTTTAGGGCCTCGATCACTCGAATAAGGAACAATATGTATGTCTTTGATTGGTTTTTCTATGATTGATGATGTGAATTGAAAGTTTTAAAATTTTTATCGTTTTGAACTGAAATCTCCGGCAATGCTCCGTAACCTTATTTCGACGACGAATACAGTTTAGAGGTGTTACACTTCCATTATTTCTAACCCGTTCCATTATGAATTTCAGTGATGATAATGATGTTTGAGTTGAATGTTATTTTCCAACCTATGAGCAAAATCTCATAGGGTTGAATTACTTTGGTGAAGCTTTAACTGTCTTTAATGGCTGCAGTATAAATCAGAATTATTTTTATTGTTTCATTCAATTCTTTTGTTCTTTAAAATGTGTATGAGCAATTCCTAGACACAGTCGACTATGCGGCATACCCTTAAATTAATCTAAAGTCTAAAAATGTTATATTAGTTAGACCATGGTTGAATGATATGAGGAAGTACTCGATAGATACTTGTAGTAGACTCTAGACATAGAGCAACGTTCATACAGAAGGAAACAATACAGAGTACATATTAAAGCCCTATAGACACAGACAAGGTAACTTGAGGTTTCTGCCTCCGAAAGAAGCATGGCATTTTAGAACTTTTCTGAGCAGTAGGTTAAGTATGATTTTGCTGAGGCATTGCTGACAGGAAAGGTAGATTCTTAGTAATCCCGACCTTCCCACTCAATTTCGCATAACCCTTATCTTTTGTCGTAGTATCTTTGCCATCGCATCCTTAGTTATTTATTTGTCAGTTACATATTATTCATATAATCATTTTCATAATTGCCATGTTACATATTATTCATATAATCATTTTCATAATTGCCATTACATTTCTACTCAAGTATTTATTAATTCCACAAAATACATACACTATTATTCCTTTTAATTGCTACTGCATACTTACCATAGCATTACCCTAGCATTAATCGCATTTCATTATAATAACTTCGATTCTCATGGGAACGATACTCACTCATCATTTTATTACTTGATCTGACATTTATACTTGCACAATTCGCATATCATATTCATACACGAAAATTAGTAGTTCATTTTACAAATAATTTTTCAAAAGTGCATTTATACGACAGCCCTAGGAGTTATGCATGATACAGAACAAAGCAGATAGCTCATAATAGCAATAATTCTCTGGCTTAGTCCATTCAACAAACAACTTCCTTCAGTCAACATGCTTGAGAAGGAAAGGTTAACGGAGTAAGTTCTTATGAACATAGTGAGTTCCCAAAAGTAGATAGAAATCATACACACTATGTTCTAAAATGTAACTAAATGTACCTAAGTACAAGCAATTAGCTAGGTCTAAAAAAGGCATGAAATATTACTCTTTTCAAAAGGTATCAGACCCCCAAATCTGAGTTATTGCTTGTCCTCAAGAAAAATATGCATGCATGCGTAAATGCCAACATTTTGCCAATGCACCAGACCAACTCATATGTTCTACGTATATCGAAAAGTGCTCATATCGTTTACTCAAATAAGTAATTGCACATTTAAAAAATGATCTGTACAATGAACTACAAATTTGACAAGACATTGTTTTATGAGAGTTTTATTAAAACTCAATGTTTAAATTTGAACTATTATATTTTTTATTTAATGAAGTTTACTTATTTGAACTTATACACCATGGTTTAATTTTAAATTGCCAATGATGTATGTCATAACGTTGCCTACAAAAGAGTACGGGGCCTAGTAAGCAAAGCTAGACATGGAGAGCCTAAATTAACGTAAAGTCATCGCTAACCAATTAGGGCTAGGTTGGTTAGCCACCTATCATCTAAAAGTCTAGAATTAATACTACAAAAAATCTTAAAACACTAGACTCAATCTCATCACCAAATTTCAGGTTTGGAGTATGATTACATGTGGGGAAGGTTATAGCACCCCCACAATTCCTATCCAGGGATTGCTCTACCAGGTCTTAGGAGTTATTTTTTTATTTATCTAAGCATATTAATGTCTTAATCTAGGCTAAAATCTTATGAAAACCTTTAATAAAAACTCTAAAGAAAAATGTCTTCGGTTTACTTGTAACTCGATTAAGATGTGTTTACCAAACTTATCTAATTTGAAATTTAAATTAGAGATTTTTACTTTTAATGGTAACCCTAAAGGATACCTAAATAATTCTAGTAAAATACCTTCAATTCCTAAAATTAATTCTATTTTAGAATTCTAAAAAAACCTTAGAAATTACCAATGAATTAAAAGAAATATTAAAATCCATCTACAACTTATTTGATCTTTTATTATTATTAATTTTAAAAGATTTAATTAATAACGTTGAACCTATCAAGATCTTACAAAAGTATCCTATGCCGGGTTTATGATTTATCTTACTTTAAAATTTTTGATCTAAGGTTTAAATTCGTCAAAATCCTAAAATAATATATCTTAAGTAATATCTATTAGATTTCTTAAAAAGTTTCTAAAATAAAATACTTAGAAAGTCCTGCTCATGATTTACAATTCACCTACAAAAATCTTTAGTTTTAATCTTGAATAAAGTCCTAAAGAATATTTACATATTAATTTAAGATTCTAATCCTATAAGATATTTAAAATTGGTTTAAAACCCTAGAAAAATATCTTACATGTTATTTATAATTTTTCTAGGGTAAATGGTAGACAAGATCTTAAAGACTAACCTAAATTGAAATGTAAAAACCTTATAATTTCATTAAAATGTAACACCTACTTAACTAACTTCATGTCAACAATTATAGGCTGGAAAAAATGACCTAAAGTTCCCTTTTTTAAAATGAATAGTGATAAAATAGGAAAATTAATTAAATTGGCTAAAATTAATTAAACAAATTAAACGAATAGAAATGTAACGACCCGAATTTGGGCCTAGTAGAATTGGGCTTATTTGGCCTTGACCAGAGGAGCATTTAAAATTTTTGAGAACAAGAGAACGGCACTAATGCAAGTTGGACCTATTAGGTGAGTGATTTTGGAAGGTTAGGGGGTTTCTATGGAGTCCCGGGATCAAACTTGGGCTTTAGGAAAATTTTGGTTTTAGGTGAATAAAACCCTGGGAGTTAGTAAGAAGGCTTTAAGAATAAAATGTGGAGAAAAATGACATAAAAGAGGTTGTGGTCTAGTGGCAAATGACGCCACATAGGAGACAAGGGAATGGCGCCACAAAAGGAAGCAATGGGTCCAAGGTTCTAGTCTTGGCGCTTGCATTTCATTTTGATTTATTTTTTTTAAGTGAACTTAGACTTTGGCCATAGACTTATATTTAGTTGCGCATGTTTTAAGACAACAATGAGCTAGTTGGTAAAGTGGCTAGCGACGTGGATTATGTTACAAGGGAGCCTGAGTTTGAATCCCATTTAAAGCAAAAAGGGATATTTATTTTGCTAAGTTGGGACGGCCAGAGTTTGTGATGGAATTAAACTCTGTTGAAGGAGGGATCCCACATCGGGAAGCTAGCAAGAGGGAAGGTGAGAAGTTGGCTTTAAATAGAGCAAGCTATGAGGAGAGTAAGCATACCTTGGTTGGAGTTTGGGCATAGGAGTGTTCGAAGCTCAGATCAACTCCACATTCCTATCAGGTGTGTATGTCGCACTACTCTAGCTGTAGAGCGACAATGTCGAAATGCCGGTCACACAGCGATTGTAGCCACACGAGCGTGCAAGCGCACGTGTGGGAGATTCGACGCGATAGTTGAGGCCACCATGAGTATTCTTGTGGGTTGATGCTGTTTAGGCCACGATGGGCCGAAAGAGGCCAAGTGGGCCCAATGGGCTCATGGGCCCATATGATATGATTGAGTAGTAAATAGTGAACTGGTCTATGTGAAACTCATATCTGTGGCTAGATTTAGGCTAAATGGGCCACAAGAACGTGTGGGTCCATTTGGGCTGAGAATGGGCCCTAGGCCCATTTGTATTGTTATCTCTGTTTAGAATACCTTGGTTTGTGAAATTATCGAAATGCCCCTAGTTTGTAAAATTATCGAAATACCCTCGGTTTGTGAAATTACCAAAATACCCTTGATTTGCAAAATTAGCTAAACACCCCTGATTTGTGAAATTACTGAAATATCCTCGAATTTCAAAATTACCGAAATACCCCTAATTTGTGAAATTACTGAAAGGCCCTTAATTTGTGAAATTATCGAAATACCCTCAGATTGTAAAATTACCAAAATACCTCTAATTTGTGAAAGGACTAAAATACCCCTAGAGGGTAAGATGACCGTTATGCCCCTGAAGGGCAGAATGAATAAAATGCCCCTACATGTTTTATGATTATTTTTGTATGCGATTTATGGTTGTATGCATTCATGTGATATTATGCTGTATGGGGGATGGGATTATTGATACGAAGGAAGTTCTGTTAGGATCGCATGGTCGCTTGACGACTGTGGATCCACCGATGGCTTTAATCCGATTATATGTTTGGCAGCTCTGCTGCAATATTGGTTAGTGCCGCAACCGGTGCTACATAAGGAGTGTAGGGATGGGTGGGTCGATTTTATCCCCACATGGTGTGTTGGTTGGTACGGGTGGTGTGTTGGCTGGATCGGGGTGGGATGCATCCTCATACTGTTGCATATCTATTTATGAGATCTGTCACTGTAATGGGCTTAGGCCCGGATTGATTTGAGGCATGTTTTTTTGGACTGATGAGGGTTGTACACACTGATTTTTCGTAAACTCACCCCCTCTTTTTATTAAATGTTTCAGGTAATCCTCAGTAGGCGGTTCGACGTACTGGATGACTCAGAGGTGGCCACACTACGAGTAGCTTGAATTTTAGTATTCTATTCCACTTTATTTACACCGTTTTCTTATTGCGTTGTAATAAGGCCTCTCTTAAATTCTGGTTTTTAATTTGGGATTTTTAGTTTATTATGATTTAAATATGCTAAAAGTTGAACACGATTTTTCCCAAAACGATAACTGTTTTCTAAACACTACGTTTCTGGGACTTAATTTTTGGATAACACGTCTTCGTAAATCATTGTTTTAAATGAAGCTTTCGTAACAACAAGGTTTTGAAATTAATAACTTTTAATGAACGTCGATTAATTAAACAAGTGCAAATAGAGACTTTAGTTTTTTTAAATATCAAGAAGGGCTTTCAATGAAATCACAGTATTCGAAAAACACTTCAACTGTGACACGCCAGATTCGGGCTCTAACGTCTAGGCCGGGTTTGGGGTGTTACAAGAAAACTCTTCCAAAAATGGCAATAATAAAAAAGAAAACTTAAATAAATGAAATAAATAAGGCATTGACATGATGATGACACTAGTAACAATAATGCACCTTATTCATAATACAATAAAAGAATCAAAGTAACATAAATAAATAATATTAAAATGTATGTAAGGAGAATGTGTAAAAAAGACATAAATAAAAATGGGCATGAAAATAAATAAAGACAAAATAAGAATAAATAAAAATTATACAAGTGTGATTAAATTTAAAACATTAAAATAAAATGCATAATTGAATTTAAATATATAAGGTATAAATGCAAAAAAAAAAAGGAAAATATATGCGTAAATAATTTATTAAAAATGGAAACAAAATGACATAACTTGATTTTGGGACTACAAGATGAAAAATGTGGAAGACAGAGGACCAATGTAGATAATATTTTGCTTTTAATTTTGAAATTTTGGATTAAATCAAACGTTTGAATAAAAAAGGGTTATGGATGTAAATATCCCAAAGAGTGAGGGCGGTGTCGAAAAAAACAGGATTTTTTGTGACTTCGGTCACCAGTGTTTTGGTAACACAATCGTGTCTTCGGACACCAGTGATTTGGTATCACATTTGTGACTATATGTCACCAGTGGTTTGGCACCACCCGGTGGTTTGGTACCACACGGGGTAGAAAAAGGTGTTTGGATGGCTAGGTTGGGTGCATATTTTAATGCATGTTAAATTGTTATAAATTGTGTATGTTGTTGAATTAAACCGGGAAAAAGGGTTACACATTGGGTCTTGATGACTCACCTTTTTCCTTTAACATTTTCAGGTGATTCGTAGCTGCGGATAAGGAGTCGGATGAACTCGAGGTGGCCATGCGATAAAAATAAGGACTAGGTGGATTTTGAACTATTTTATTTTATTATGGGTTTGATTTATTTTGTAATAAGGCCTCCTAGAATTATATTTTGGTTATTTATCTGTTTTGGATAATCTGTTTAACAACTTAATGACTTGAAAAATGGTTACACATGTTTTATGAAAATTAATACGTAAAATGTTTTATTGTGCCATCGGGTACACTTGAAATTTGTAGACAACACGACTCAACAAATATTTTTTTTAAATAAAATTAAGCATGGTTTTTAACAAAGACATTAAATTGAATGGCATTTCAACTAATTTCAAAATCGGTCTTAAAATGGTTTTCAAAATGTTTTCTCTTTAGCATACCAAATTCGGTCATAATGTTAGGGCCGGGTTTGGGGTGTTACAAAATTAGTATCAGAGCCCAGTTCAAAGCTCGACTGTGGGGGCCCAAGGCCCAAAATATTTTTAGTAGGCCTATTTGAAATATTTTGGATTTTGAATAAGCATGGCACCGAGTCTCCGGCACCTATCCGCCCTGGTAAGTACCTCTAACTTTTTGTGTGGATTATTATTGTAGAAGGGTAGGAGACATGGGACGTAGATAGTGATAAATACCTTAAACTTTAGGACTAGTTTACCCCAAACAGAGACATAAGACTTTAATGGCCTAAATAAAACCAACCTAGGACCAAGTCGCCGAGTTAGGGTGTGGTAATCTTGGTGCGCATGTCTAGGATTGGATCCGGAAGAGCTTGGTATTTAAGCAGTTCTCGTGACTCACCTCCTCTTCGCGAGATTCCTACCTGGTGCGTAGCTTTGGTTCACCCTAAACCAAGAGGACCCGATCATAGGTAAAACCCTAAATAAAACCCGAAAGGGACTAGCCATGTTTTAAGGAAAACTTCGATTTTAAAACCACTAAATTATCTCTTTTAGATAGTAGGACAAATTTATCTTTAGAAATTATCAAATATTTAGGTTTACAAAAAAATTTACCAGAAATGCCCCTAGTGGCAAAACTACGAAAAATACCCTTGATTTCTAAAATTACCATATTACTTCAATTTGATTAAATTTTTATTTTGTTTAAGTACTGAAAATTTTGCATTTCAAAATAATACCACGACTTTTGAAATTTACAAAATCACCCCGATTGACAAAATTACCAAAATACCCACAGTTTTCAAAATTTTCTTTGTACCTTTAAATTGTGAAATTTACAAAGAATACTTCTCGATTTTAGAAATTACAAAATGTTTTGATTCATTAAAGTTTTCAAAATTTCTTGGTTTATGACAAAAAAATACCCTATAGGAAAATGACGAAAATACCCACAGGTTAGAAAAAGCATGAAAAATGTCGAAAAGTGATAGGTATGAAAGGTATTAGGGAATGGATGTACTTTTCTGTGTAAACTAGGATAGAAGACTTAAAACTTTGTTTGATCGAAAGAATCTCTATTAAACTCTTTTCATAAAATTTCTTCGCGGATAATCAAGTGAAACATATACTAATTCATAAAATTTCCTAATCAGATTAAAGCGCGATAATTAGAATGAGTTTTAGAGGACGTGGTCGTCGTGGACGCGGAAGGGGTAGGATGACTGTGTCAGAACCTGTCGGGTCGGGTCAGGGATCTGAGAACGAGATACCACCGCCACCACCACCCCCAACCTTTGGAGCTGAGGAGCAGGATCAAACGGGTGATGACGCAGTCTCACAAGCAATGCTGCGGGTTCTAGAAAGGGTAGCTGGAATGGGTGAAGGTGGAGGAGCTCGGAAATCTATCCCTGAGAGACTTCGAGCTAACGGAGCTGAATTTTTTCGAGGTGTGTCCAGTGTAGTGCCCAATACGGCTAAGTATTGGCTAAAATCAACCGAAAGAATCATGGATGAGATAGATTTGTCAAATGAGGAGAAACTGAAAGAAGCGGTGTCGCTTCTCAAGGATGAGTCATATCGGTGGTGGCTGGCTCACGATGCGGAATGGTCTTTGCGTGCGAGAAGATCTCACTTGGAACTTCTTTAAGGTAGCGATCGAAGAAGAAATATATCGGGTCTAGTTACGTTGATGCGCAGCGTAAGGCATTTCTAAGTTTGGTCCAAGGGAGTAAGTCCGTATCGGAGTATGAGGCTGAGTTCTTAAGATTGAGCCGGTATGCTGGAAGTATTGTGGCTTCGGAGCACGAGCGTTGTGTTAGATTTGAGGATGGTTTGAAGGACGAGATGAGACTGTTGATTGCTCCACATCAGGAGCGAGATTTTGCTGCTTTAGTTGAAAAGGCTAAGATAGCCGAAGGAATAAAGGAATCTGTAAGGCAGAGTTACGACCGAAATAAGCATAAGAGAGGTTCTGAATCATCTGGGTCGGCCGAAGATTCTCAGAAGAGGCTTAGGCAGAGTGGGCCAAATCAGGCAGGAAGGTCCACAGCTGCTAATCAGAGACCGGCCCAGTGTAATCGATGTGGGAAGTTTCATTGGGGTGAATGTTGGACCGGAGGGAAAGGATGTTTCGAGTGTGGTTTGCTGGAACATCGTGTGAGAGACTGTCCACGTAAGCAAGCCAGGAATCAATTTGAAGGTCAAGGTCGTGCTCAGTTCAGAAATGAGGGACCGCTACCACAAAAGGGTCGTGATAACGGTAGAGGAGGTAATGGCTCTGGTCGAGGTCGAGGAGCATTGGGCAGAGGTGCAAACAACACTGAGGCAAGACAGCCTGGTTTGGTGTATGCTGCGAGGCGTCGTGAGGAGGGAGACGCACCGGACGTCATAACCGGTACGTTTTTAATCTTTGGTGTTCCATATACCGCTTTGATTGATGTGGGTTCGACGTATTCAAATGTTGTTAGTAGTATAGTAATTTTTAATAATATCGAGAGTGCGTGACAAGAGCGTAGTGTGGTGAGATAGGATGTACATGATGTTAGTTAGTTGGAAATTTCGAGGACGAAATTTTTTTTAAGAAGGGTAGAATTGTAACATCCTTAAATTGGGCCTAGTAGGATTGGGCCATTTGGAGCTTGGGCTTTAGGAAAATTAGAATATTATTTATTTATTTGTGTTGGCTCGGGTATGAATTTTATGTGTTAGTATAGTGTTGTGAGGGCTTGATTTTATTTAGGAAGCTAGAATAAATTTTAGTATGGCTTATTTAATGAAGTGGATTAAATGAGCTTAGCACTTAAGTTAATTTAAGTGTAAATTAAAGCACAAGAGGAGTTAGTGGCAAGTTGGTTAAAGAGCTTGAAAGGTTGCATGAGGTTAATGGTTCGAGTAGTAGGTATAGCATTTTTAAAGTTTATTTTTGTATGTTAGCTTTAATGGACGGTCAAACATAATTATGATAGGTGGACTAATAATTTTGGTAAGTTGAATTATTGTTTAAGGAAAGCATGGAATAAGGGATAAGATTACTAAGGTTATGGTAAGATATCTTGAAGTTATGGTAAATTGAGGGGACAAAGGCATGGAAGGTGGAGGATGTTTTGGAAAGAAATCCTATGCCTTAATGCATGAATGTGGACGGCATGTAAGGCTAGGGGGAGTGGCCGAATTTGGTAGGTAGCTTGGAGGGGATGTTGACCAACCTTTTGTTTTGTGTATCATTTTGTGTTTGTTTTTCCTCTCCAAAAAGCTCTCATCTTTGGCCGAATGTATAGGGTACTTTTGGTGCAAAAATATTTCTTTTGATGACAACTTCATTTTGTTGGAAACAAAATACCACTTTCTTTCTCTCATTTGTCTTTTGAACCAAACTACATTTTTGCATCTTGTGCATTTTCTTCTTTGGTAAAGTTTGTGGTGACCGAATATCATTTCTTCCATTTCTCTTTTGTTCCTTTGATCAATTCTTTTCATTCTCTTTTCAACTTTTATCAAAACCAAAAACCATTCTTTCTTTCTCTACACTTTAATTTGAATCTCCTACACCATTATATTTCATCTACTACTTTTCCTTTCTTCTCAAAATCGAATCCCTATTTCTCCTTTCTTCTCAATAATTTCTTTATTAGCCAAATATACTCCTTTGGGTGTCTTGAAACTCTCTTCTTCCATTTAGAAGTATCTTGGCCGAATATTGAAGGTGGTAAGGATTTATTTCAAAGGATTATTCTTTTAAGTTTTCATTTAAGCCAGAAGGCTAATAACCATGATGATGATGGTTGATTGTAGGAAAGTGAGGCCGATTCATTTAGGAGTGTGTTGGCTAGTGTTGAAGGCTTTTGGGTAAGATTTTGGGTTCACAAGGAACCCTTCTCAATTATTTTGGTTTGGCTGAATATGCCATGGTTCTAATGATCATTTTTGGCGAATATAGGGACAAGAATACTTGTGTGGCCGATTTGTTTATTCGCGATTTAGGACTCTCGTTAGTATCGGTGTGTACATACACATCTTATGACTTTTTAATATGCTAAGTGTTATTTTATGTCTAATCAATTTGTGTAGACATGGATGTAATATCATCATGGTATTAACAAGGACTCGGGTAAGTCTTTATGACTATAAGATTACTATTTGATGCTTTTGGGAAGTATGACACATTTGGTATGTGTATTATTGGACATATGGCAATGATAAATTTATTAATGTTGTTAAAATAAACCTTATTGCATGATTTGAGTAAATATACATAATTGTTTGATATGGGTTGATGAGAGGAGGGGCAAAGTGATATTCGTGTCGAGCGGACACCGGTGTTTTGGTAACACATCGTGACTACGGTCACCAGAGGTTTGGTACCTCCAGAGGTTTGGCACCTCATAGCGACTTGTCCCTGTGGTTTATACCACCGTGGGTTGGCCCCACTTTGAGATATGGGATTGTCTGCCAGTGATTTGGTATCACCACGATGGGTTGGCCCATCATCTATTTTGTTGACTTCGGTCACGGTGTTTTGGTAACACAATCGTGTCTTCGGACACCGGTGATTTGGTATCACATTTGTGACTATATGTCACGGTGGTTTAGCACCACCGGTGGTTTGGTACCACACGAGTAGAAAAAGGTGTTTGGATGGCTAGGTTGGGTGCATATTTTAATGCATGTTAAATTGTTATAAATTGTGTATGTTGTTGAATTAAACCGGGAAAAAGGGTTACACATTGGGTCTTGATGACTCACCTTTTTCCTTTAACATTTTCAGGTGATTCGTAGCTGCGGATAAGGAGTCGGATGAACTCGAGGTGGGCATGCGATAAAAATAAAGACTAGGTGGATTTTGAACTATTTTATTTTATTATGGGTTTGATTTATTTTGTAATAAGGCCTCCTAGAATTATATTTTGGTTATTTATCTGTTTTGGATAATCTGTTTAACAACTTAATGACTTGAAAAATGGTTACACATGTTTTATGAAAATTAATACGTAAAATGTTTTATTGTGCCATCGGGTACACTTGAAATTTGTAGACAACACGACTCAACAAATATTTTTTTTAAATAAAATTAAGCATGGTTTTTAACAAAGACATTAAATTGAATGGCATTTCAACTAATTTCAAAATTGGTCTTAAAATGGTTTTCAAAATGTTTTCTCTGTAGCATACCAAATTCGGTCATAATGTTAGGGCCGGGTTTGGGGTGTTACACCTACCACAGCCTCTAGTACCACGTCCACGAATACCTCGCACTCATGTCTATTTGGATTTGTCTATATTATGAAATTTATGAATCAGTTACAAGGCTTAGATCAGAAAAATATCAAAAACTGCCAAAGATAGGGCTTGAACTTGGGACCTCTCAAACGTACCCAGAACACATAACCACTTAAGCGGATACACAGTTGTGTCAAATTTTCACAAAAGCTGAAACAAGAATTTTGGGGCGTTACAAATATAGTTCATTTCTCTTGCTATCTCTTTATTTTTTTGGTTTCTTTTTGTTATTGTTTTTTCTTTTTTTTCTTGATTTAAGTAAAAATCTTCTTTCTATAGACTCTTACAAAAATCTTCTTTCTATAGACTCTTTATTATTTTTTTTTTCATGCTTATAGTATGTGAATTGACATGTGTGAAATTTTCGTGATTTTATTTGATCGTTTGTGTGTTTAATTGGTAAAAAAGACCTAATTGCATAAAAGGTAAAAGTTGTGTTCTAATTAATTATATGTCAAATTGACATGGTTTATTAAAGATGATATCCTTATGTGGTAAATTGCCCATTAAACATTAGCATGGACATTAATGACCTTGATTTATATATGTTTTATATGATAATTAAAAAGGTTAATTTAGTAAAAGATTAAAAATAATGTTTAATTAAATAAAACAAATATAAGAAATAGGCCATTGTCATCTTGTTTATGCCAAAATTGAAAGAAGAAGAAAGAATAAAAGCTTGCAAGGGTTCGGCTATGATTTTGGCTTAATTAAGGCATGTGTTTTGTTCGGTTTTTGATAATTTCTACATTTTTGTGATCGTTGCTTCGAGTACTACAAAGCCCATGTTTTAATTTTTGAATTTAATGATGATTTTATGTTTTTCCATTGATGATAGCTTGTGATTTTTTTTGTTTAATGATGGAAAATAAAAGATAGGTGATAGATTAATATGTTTTGTCTTTGAATTTTTGATAAATTTGAGTAAATTGGGCTAATTTGTGAAAATGTTATTTTTAAGGACTAAATTGTGAAATAAATGAAATGTGTGGATTTATATGAGTATGATGAAAATTTGGCCAAGCTTTAGTGTGGTTAAATTTTTAATATTTTGTACTTTATGAAATAGGGACTAAAATGTCAAAAATGTGAATTTTAGGGCTAAAGTGAAAAATTCTTTAATTATGTGTTTGTGGTTGGAATTGAATTAATGTGTGATTATACTAGTTAAATTTGAATTTATTTAGATCAAGAATGAAAGAAAATAGAATTAGATTGGGGGAAGTCAAAAGTAGTTGAGTAGTCGATTTCATCCGTCAATATCTGAGGTAAGTTCATAAGTAAATAAATGTCGATAAATTCTATTGTATTCATTTTAATAGTACCAAATTGAATTATTACTTGTGTATATATTATGCTGAAACGTATTGAACATGGGAGCAATAGTCACAAGCCTGAAATGATCGAGATATGACGTCCAAAATCCTTGTACGGACCTTAAGAATAGTTAGCATACATATGTCATGACATAGGATTCCGATATGTGTTTTTGTGTAAGACCACATCTGGGACGTTGGCATCGACTTGTGATTATGTGTAAGACCATGTCTGGGACATTGGCATCGTATTTGATTCGTGTAAGACCATGTCTGGAACAGTGGCATTGACATGTGATTACATGAAAGGCCACGTCTGGGACGTTGGAATTGTACGAGATTTCTGACTATCCGAGTATCCTTATTATTTTTGAATGGTTCAACGGGCACTATCGAGATAAAATTGAATGTGAAAACGAAATAAAAGATTCAAGTACGTACAATGTTATATGAATATGAAAGTAAGGTAAGTATTTGTGATTGAGATGAATATATGAATTAGTTATGATAATAGGGAAATTTATATGTGTTATTTAGTATATGTGCACTTGGCTATTAATGTTATAATGTTAATGTAAATGTGATAATATTTGAGGTTGTAAACATAATAGATGTACATTCAGTTAAGTTTGCTTTGATTTGGCTAGTTGACTGATTGTAAATGTTTATTGGTACATTATTTGCTTATGACTTACTAAGCTATGATAGCTTACTTTGTGTATATGTTTGTTCATTGTTTTATAGATCATTAAAGCTACGGGAAGCTAGGGGATCGTCGAGGATCATCACCACACTATCGAACTATATTTTGGTACCTTTTGAGAATGTATATATTAAAGTATGGCATGTATAGTCTAGAGTACTTAGAATATGTTTTGTGATGTGTAAGAATAGCCATGTAATATGGCTAGATAATGGATGTGTTTATGAATGAGTTTTGTTCATGCTTATTGATGCATAATTGGTTAGTTTTTATGTGCTTATAAGTAGCTAAATGAAATGGTACAGATCCTGTGTCAAAGTCTTAAAAATTTATGAAAAGAATGATCGAGCCTAGAAACTAACTATGACAACGATTGAGGCAAGCGCACCTATCGAACAGTAGTATGGTTCAGTGGCAAGACTGGATTGTCGATCCCAAAGGAACCAAAAGTACTGATACTAACTTTCTTTTTATTATTTAGTCTAAGAATTAAGGGAATTATTAATTAATCTAAAATTAACTAACTATTAAGCTAAAGATGCTAAGATAAAGAGAATGAATTTGGGAAAATACTTGTGGGAAAAACAAATTAATTAAGACAATACCAGAGGAACAATCCACCTAGACTTCACTTGTTATCGAACTCTGAACCAGATGATTTATTCACTTGACTTGATCCATAGGATTCCCTAATTTATATTAATACCTCTTTCGAGGCTACTAACGTCTAACCCTAGGTTGATTAATTGAAATTTCTTTCTAATTAAAACCCCTAGAATTGCATTAACTCAATCTATGCACTCCCATATTAGGTTTGACCCTAATCCGGCAGACTTTCATCATCCTATTTCTAAGGTTGCGATCACCTCCACCTAATTATGCTAGATCTACTCTTAAACAGGGACTTTTGCTCCACTGCCTAAGCACATCAATACTTGAATCAATATCCTGAAATATGAAAGAAAGAATTAAGAACACATAACTAAGAACAAATCAAGTATTTATCATATAGTTCAGAAAACAATAAGAAGATCCGTCTTAGGTTTCCTCCCCCTCAGGTATTTGAGGGTTTAGTTCATATTAATAAAAGAATATATCTTAGAAGAAAATATAAAACAAAACATAAGAAAAACCCTAAAACCCCCTGAAGGAAATTGAAAGGAAGATCTTCTGTCTTGAGTATAACTCCGTCTTCTTAAGATGAATCAACTGGCTTTCTTCGAGTAAATCCCACAATTTTGGCCTCTCAGGCTCGGCTCTTTAGCCTAACTGGATGCGCCCTGAAGGTTGGCCTCTAGGGTGTTTATATAGGCTTTTGGAATGGCTTTCTTTGCCTCTAAGTACCCTAATCTGAATGAAATTCAAACAGGTCACGTCAGGGACACGCCCATGGCACACGCCCGTGTGAATCGTGGCCAGGCCATGTTTAGGTCTGTTAAGGAGGCATGGCCGTGTGGTCTTGGGCCCAGGTCGTGTCAATTTCTTAAGTTGGCCCATTTACTCTATTTTAGGCTCGTTTCTCGTTCTTTTCATCTTCTGGTGCTCTCCTGAGTATAAAACATGAAATTAAAGGATTAGGAGCACCAAATTCTACAATTCAATGAATAAATCATCCAAAAGTATGTTAAATGTGGGATTAAAATATGTTCATATTACGATTTATCAAATACCCCCACACTTAAGCATTTGCCTGTCCTCAAGCAAAATTCTCAATTCACAATTAAAATGAACTTTCTTGATTCATAATATTTATCAATAATGTTCCGTCACAATTCAAAGGTAATTCATACATTAATAATTTAAGTAAAAGGGTCATAAAGATTCAAACAATCAAGTCATAATTTTTGTAGCATAAAAACATAGGTGTTTCCCCTTACCTAAATAATCACCTTTAATTCAAAATCGACAAGAGTTGACATCCTCACTAAAGATTCACTCAAATCACTCAAAGTGTTTAAGGTTCAAAATTAAGCACTCAAAAGTCGAACATGAAAAGTTAATCCCATAGGCTTGCCTGAAAATCAAATCTCCACCATTGTAAACTGAAATGATACACAAATCAAAAGGTCTTTAAAAAGGGTTGTAATGGGGCTCAGGTTAAATGTGTGGACAAAGGCTGAATTAGGATGTTAGAATCAAGATTGAATTGACAATTTACCTAACTAGAAAAAAATAAACTAGTACTTGAATAATTACATCAATTATAACTTCACTAATAATACAAGCTTCTTCTCAATATGTGGAATTTTAAACGTATAAGCTCACTTGATCTTAGAACTAACAATGAATATACTTCATTTTTTTAAGAACAAATCAATAATAAGAAAGAATTTTAACAACTGAAATATAGAACATAGTTAGGCAACTGTTCAAAATCAAATCTCGACAAAAAGAGAGTCAAGGAATGGTGATACCAAATACAAAATGAGTTTTAGGTTAATATTAGTGGGTGAGTTAATAAAAAGGTTGTTAGGATCAAAGGGGTTCACTAGGGGTTAATTGTGAAGGTAGGCTTTTAGTGGAGTAAGTGGGTTAAATCCTAAGTGCCTTTATCATCTCTACTTATCAAATCAATAATGTGGTCTTGACATGTATAATCGAAGCAAGTTCTAGAATAACAAATTAATGTTGACACACTCATAATCACAAAGTGAGCATGAAAGAATGTATGCTCTAAAAGGATCAAAATCTCACAAAAATTATGGGTTTTTGATATCAACTTTTTAAATTTAAAACTTCGAGGTAATAATTAGATTCAGGTAGATAACCTAACAAAATTTTAATTTTTGAAAATAGACTCATCATGCTTGATTCTCTAGTCTCCTAAAGTTTAAATCATCATTGCACAATTATCAATGACTTAATCCATAACATATCAATAAAAATCATAATTCTCAGGAAATTTCATCCTAATCATAATATGAGAAAATTACTTAAAGACAAGATATCATTCAAGGATTTGAGAATAATGTAGAAAGTTAGGCACGCTCTCGAAATAAATATTCACCCCCCACACTTAAGATGTACATTGCCCTCAATGTACAGAGATATATATGAAATTTAAGAGATAAAGAGAGGTGAAACTTCCTGAATTTGGATGGCTTTCTTGAGTTGGGAATGTCATGGTGTGGTGATTCCCAAGAAGCCTTTAGAACCTAAATCAAAGAGAACGAAATAAAATAGATTAAACCAAGTAAAAGAAAAATAAAGAAAAGGAAAATAAAGGAGAAGTGAAAATGAAAGGAAAAGTTAAATGGACTCAAAGGTCCTTTTCCTGTCGAGTTAATGAAGCGACCGGCATGAACTTAGGTAGATCGGTCTCATAAAGGGAGATTGTGCTAGGATCCTTCCGTTTCTTCGACATGGATGTAGTTAGATCTAGAGTTAGGGGGGATGAGGAAGAATGAGAATGAAAAAAGTTTGAAGAAAAAGAGAAGTGGGGAGTAGGTAAGAATAGGAGATGTGTGTGTGTTAAATAGAGATTTCAAATCTGGTACATCCCACGCCCGTGTTCCGTGGGCGTGTCGAGTCACACAGCTGTGTTGTGCTTTGTTCGTTTCTCCGACGCCCATGTGTAGGTCATCACGCCCGTGTTGCTAAAACAGTGTCGGCCACGACCGCATCGCACGGCCCCGGTGTCCAGTTGAGAGCTCGTGGCTTAAAGATATTTTTCGTCTTATTTCGTACTATATCTGCTATGTCAGTACGTACATCTGTAGCATCCATACGGCCATGGCCACGACCGTGTGCAAGGCCGTGTGGTATGGAATTCTGCACTTGGTTAGCTTATAGTTAGGTGCTAAAAAGGAAAAATTAAATAAACAAAAAAAAATGTAAAAATTAATGGGGTTAGTGCTCGGGTTGCCTCCCGAGAAGCGCTCGTTTATAGTCTTAAGCTAGACTTACCTCTCATTCGCACATCCATGAGTTGAAAGTCCTTCCTCATGCTATCAATCCTATTATCAGTCTAAAACGACAAAGTCTATTGGGAATACAAATTAAGGGGATACTATTGTCCTCATCCATGTCTAAAATGACAAAGTCTACTGGGAATACGAATTTATCAATTTTCACAAGAACATCTTCAATTATACCCCTAGGAATTCTAACAGTTTTATCAGCTAACTGAATGCTCATCCTAGTTTGTTTGGGTTTCCCTAGATCTAGTTGTTTAAACAATTTATAAGGCATAACATTGATGCTTGCCTCTAAATCAACTAAAGCATTATCAACAGATAAACTACCAATTAAACATGGAATTGTAAAACTCCCTGGATCTTTTAATTTTTGTGGTAGTTTGTTTTGCAACATTACTGAGCACACTGCGTTTAGTTCCACATGCGATTCCTCGTCTAACTTCATTTTGTTTGTTAACATCTCTTTTAAAAATTTTCTTGAATCTGGCATCTGTGAAAGAGCTTCAAGAAACGGTAAGTTAATATGTAATTTCTTTAAGATTTTAAGGAATTTACCGAACTGTTCGTCTGTGTTATTCTTCTTCATCGCATCGGGGTACAGTATACGTGGTTGGTACTCTTTATTTATCGGTTTTGGCTTACCATGGTTTACCTCATCTTTACCTTCCTTTACCACATTCTCTTGGCATACCGTAGGCTCATCTAACCCTACACTATCTTGAGCTGTTATGGCTTGAAGTTGCTCATTTGGGTTAGTTTCAGTGTTTCTTGGCAAGCTGCCTTGTTGTCGTTCAGAGATCAGCTTACCGAGTTGCCCTAATTGGTTCTTGATCCCTTGAATCGATGCTTGCTGATTTTTTAGTGTTGTCTCAGTGTTTTGGAAACGTGTTTCTAATACTGCTATGAATTTTGTCAGCATCTCATCAAGGTTCAGCTTCTTTTCCTGTGGATAGGGCTGTTGTTGGAAGTTTGGAGGAGGTTGTTGTCTCTAATTTCCTTGACCACCCCATGAAAAATTGGGGTGGTTCCTCCAACCTGGATTATAAGTATTACTATAAGGGTTATATTGAGATTTAAAATTGTTACCCATATAGTGAACTTGCTCGTTCTCAGCGCTCGGGTTGTAAGGTGGATATTCTGTATTGCTCATCCTTCCTCTATTCGTATCACACTGCATGATTGGATGTACCTGCAAAAAATCACGTACGCCATCAAACTTTTTATATAACAGTTCTACCTGGTTTGATAGCATGGTTACTACGTTGAGGTTGAAAACACTGGCTGCTTTTGTTGGCTTGGTCCTTGTGACTTGCCACTGATAGTTATTTAGTGACATCTCTTTAATGAATTCGTAAGAAGCCTCAGGTGTTTTGTTATTCAGGGTTCCGCCGGCGGCTGAATCTATCAATTGCCTCGTTGAGTAAAAAGTTTGGACCTGTAGCCACAAGGGTAATCCATGGTGTGGGCACCTTCTTAATTGATCTTTGTATCTCTCCCATGCATCGTAAAGTGTTTCTAAATCCATCTACACAAAAGAAGAGATATCATTCCTTAACTTAGTCTTTTTAGCTGGTGGAAAATATTTTAATAAAAATTTTTCGGTCATTTGTTCCCATGTAGTGATTGATCCTCGTAAAGAGAATGCAACCACTGTTTAGCTTTATTCCTCAAAGAAAAGGGAAACAACTGAAGACGGATGACATCATCAGAAACTCCATTTATTTTGAATGTATCACAAAATTCTAGGAAATTTGCCAAATGATTGTTTGGATTTTCATCCTGCAAACCATCAAACTAAACAAAATGCTGTATCATCTAAATTGTGTTAGGTTTCAGCTCAAAATTATTAGCAGCAATAGCAGGTCTGACAATACTTGACTCAGTTCCTATTAAATTAGGTTTAGCATAATCATACATAGTTCGAGGAGCATGATCTTTAGCCACCTTTGGAGGTAGCGGATTATTCTCAGCCATCTCTTTGATGGTATTGGTTTCGACTTCTTGCTCTTTTTCTATATAGTTTAAGCTTCGCCTTATTTCTCTATGATTTCTGCGAACAGTACCTTCAATATCACTATCGTAAATCAGAGGTCTTGTCGCGTTCGTTCTAGTCATAAACTAGAGGTATCTGCTAAGAACAAATAAAAGAAGGAAAATTAGTAATGTTAAAAGCAAAATAAAAATAAAAATAATTTGCAAAAATAAAAATGGCTAAAGTAATAAAAATTGAGTGTTCTTAATATTTTAGTTCCCCGACAATGGTGCCAAAAACTTAATCGTGTGTCAGAGTCTTAAAAATTTATAAAAAGAAAGATCGAGCCTAGAAACTAACTATGACAACGATTGAGGCAAGCGCACCTATTGAACAGTAGTATAGTTTAGTGGCAAGACCGGATTGTTGAACCCAAAGGAACCAAGAGTACTAATACTAACTTTCTTTTTATTATTTAGCCTAAGAATTAAGGGAATTATTAATTAATCTAAAATTAACTAACTATTAAGCTAAAGATGCTAAGATAAAGAGAATGAATTTGGGAAAATACTTGTGGGAAAAACCAATTGATTAAGACAATACCCGAGGAAGAATCCACCTAAACTTCACTTGTTATCTAACTCTGAACCAGACGATTTATTCACTTGACTTGATCCATAGGATTCCCTAAATTCTATTAATACCTCTTTCGAGGCTACTAACGTCTAACCCTAGGTTTATTAAATGAAATTTTTTTCTAATTAAAACCCCTAGAATTGCATTAACTCGATCTATGGACTCCCATATTAGGTTCGACCCTAATCTGGTAGATTTTCGTCACACTATTTCTAGGGTTGCGATCAACTCCTCTTAATTATGCTAGATCTACTCTTAAACAGGGACTTTTTCTCCAATGCCTAAGCACATCAATACTTGAATCAATATCCTGAAATATCAAAGCAAGAATTAAGAACACATAATTAAGAACAAATCAAGTATTTATCATAAAAGGGGATTACACGGCCTGGCCCAGAATACCCCAAGCCCGTGTGGACTACCTGTGTAGACCCACAAACTCGTGTGGCCCACATGGACCAAATCAGTCTAGCTCAAGTCTCGCACAAGGCCTACCTAGCCATCACACGGTCGTGTCTTGCGCGCACGGCCTACAACATGGGTGACCACACGGCCGTGTGGTGTCGATAGTGGGGTTTCTGGCTTTTGCCAAAACCCCATTTTCTATATTTTTGGGTAAACACCTGGTACATTTTTTGACGCTACTACAACCACGAACACTCCAAAACCTAAAAATCATCGTACCAATACTCAAAAATAGACTTATTACTCGTTGAATCGAAATTCCATAACCGATAACAACATCAAACCACCATCAAACACTTACCCTCACACCCCGGACGATTTTGATCACATTTCTGCGCAAGGAGAACCCCTTACGTCCTGATTTGCTACTGTCAAAATAGTGAATAAAATTACAATGGAAGAATCAAAAATTCCAAAACCAATTAAAAGAAATCCCCTATTCAAGCTGAAAATTCTATGCTTACATACCAATGAGCAATACCTTGAATCAACACTGGGATTAACACTCAATTTCATCTAAAATGATAGGACAAAAAGAATAAAAGCGAAAAGAAAGAAAAGAAAAGATTTGTAGAGGAAGAGAGGAAAGATGTCTTTTTTTTCCAGGAGAAATTTTGGGAAAACAAGTTTTACCTAGATCCAAAGACATCCACAACCAACTACCCACTACTCAGAATCCTACTACGACTAGAACTCCTACGTAGAGCCGAACAAAAATAAGACTCTTTGCTCGCTCAGGGATTCAAGCACAGAACCTCCATCAAACCAACACTCCACCTAACTACCAGACCAGCAGGCCCTTTCTTATATGTTTCTACAATTAATTTAATATAAGCCCACTGCCCAACCACAAGGCTTATATCAAAAAAATATCAAAAATTGCCAAAGATAGGGCTTGAACTTGGGACCTCTCAGACATACCCAGAATACATAACCACTGAAGCAGATTCACAGTTGTGTCAAATTTTCACAAAAGCTGAAAGAAGAATTTTGGGGCGTTACAAATATAGTTCATTTCTCTTGCTATCTCTTTATTTTTTTGGTTTCTTTTTTTTTATTGTTTTTTCTTTTTTTTTCTTGATTTAAGCAAAAATCTTCTTTCTATAGTCTCTTACAAAAATCTTCTTTTTATAGACTCTTTAATATTTTTTTCATGCTTATAGTATGTGAATTGACCTGTGTGAAATTTTCGTGATTTTAATTGATCATTTGTGTGTTTAATTGGTAAAAAAGACCTAATTGCATAAAAGGTAAAAGTTGTATTCTAATTAATTATATGTCAAATTGACATGGTTTATTAAAGATGATATCCTTATGTGATAAATTGCCCATTAAACATTAGCACGGACATTAATAACCTTGATTTATATATGTTTTATATGATAATTAAAAAGTTTAATTTAGTAAAAGATTAAATAATGTTTAATTAAATAAAACAAACATAAGAAATATGCCATTGTTATCTTGTTTATGCCGAAATTGAAAGAAAAAAAAGATTAAAAACTTGCAAGGGTTCGACTATGATTTTGGCTTAATTAAGGTATGAATTTTGTTCGATTTTTGATAATTTCTACATTTTTATGATCGTTGCTTCGAGTACTACAAAGCTCATGTTTTAATTTTTGAATTTAATGATGATTTTATGTTTTTCCATTGATGATAGCTTGTGATTTTTTTTGTTTAATGATGGAAAATAAAAGATAGGTGATAGATTAATATGTTTTATCTTTGAATTTTTTGATAAATTTGAGTAAATTAGGCTAATTTGTGAAAATGTTATTTGGAAGGACTAAATTGTAAAATAAATGAAATGTGTGGATTTATATGAGTATAATGAAAATTTGGCCAAGCTTTAGTGTGGTTAAATTTTTAATATTTTGTACTTTATGAAATAGGGACCAAAATGTCAAAAATGTGAATTTTAAGGGCTAGAGTGCAAAATTCTTTAATTATGTGTTTATGGTTGGAATTGAATTAATGTGTGATTATATTAGCTATATTTTAATTTATTTAGATCAAGAACGAAAGAAAATAGAATTAGATCGGGGGAAGTCGAAAGTAGTTAAATAGTCGATTTCATCTGTCAATATCTGAGGTAAGTTCATAAGTAAATAAATGTCGATAAATTCTATTGTATTCATTTTAATAGTACCAAATTGAATTATTACTTGTGTATATATTATGCTGAAACAAATTGAACATGGGAGCAATATTCACAAGCCTGAAATGAGCGAGATACGACGTCCGAAAGCCGTGTACGAACCTTAGGAATAGTTAGGATACATATGTCATGACATAGGATTCCGATATGTGTTTTCATGTAAAACCACATCTGGGACGTTGGCATCGACTTGTGATTATGTGTAAGACCATGTCTGGGACATTGGCATCATAATTGATTCGTGTAAGACCCTGTCTGGAACAGTGGCATCGACATGTGATTACATGTAAGACCACGTCTGGGACGTTGGAATTGTACGAGATTTCTGACTATCCGAGTATCCTTATTATTTTCGAATGGTTCAACGGGCACTATCGAGATAAAATTGAATGTGAAAATGAACTAAAAGATTCAAGTACATACAATGTTATATGAATATAAAAGTAAGGTAAGTATTTGTGATTGAGATGAATATATGAATCAGTTATGATAAAAGGGAAATTTATATGTGATGTTTAGTATATGTGCACTTGGCTATTGATGTTATAATGTTAATGTAAATGTGATAATATTTGAGGTTGTAAATATAATAGATGTACATTTAGTTAAGTTTGTTTTGATTTGGCTAGTTGACTTAATGTAAATGTTTATTGGTACATTATTTGCTTATGACTTACTAAGCTATGATAGCTTACTTTGTGTATATGTTTGTTTATTGTTTTATAGATCATTAAAGCTACGTGAAGCTTGGGGATCGTCGAGGATCATCACCACACTATCGAACTATATTTTGGTACCTTTTGAGAATGTATATATTAAAGTATGGCATGTATAGTCTAGAGTACTTAGAATATGTTTTGTGATGTGTAAGAATAGCCATGTAATTTGTCTAGATAATGGATGTGTTTATGAATGAGTTTTGTTCATGCTTATTGATGCATAAGTTGGTAAGTTTTTATGTGCTTATAAGTAGCTTAATGAAATGGTACTAATCGTGTGTCAGAGTCTTAAAGATTTATAAAAAGAATGATCGAGCCTAGAAAATAACTATGACAATGATTGAGGCAAGCGCACCTATTGAACAGTAGTATAGTTTAGTGGCAAGATCGGATTGTCGAACCCAAAGGAACCAAAAGTACTAATACTAACTTTCTTTTTATTATTTAGCCTAAGAATTAAGGGAATTAATATTTAATCCAAAATTAACTAACTATTAAGCTAAAGATGCTAAGATAAAGAGAATGAATTTGGGAAAATACTTGTGGGAAAAACCAATTGATTAAGACAATACCGGAGGAAGAATCCACCTAGACTTCACTTGTTGTCTAACTCTGAACCAGACGATTTATTCACTTGACTTGATCCGTAGGATTCCCTAATTTATATTAATACCGCTTTCAAGGCTACTAACGTCTAACCCTAGGTTGATTAATTGAAATTTCTTTCTAATTAAAACCCCTAGAATTGCATTAACTCAATCTATGGACTCCCATATTAGGTTTGACCCTAATCCGGTAGATTTTCGTCATCCTATTTCCAGGGTTGCGATCAAGTCCACCTAATTATGCTAGATCTACTCTTAAACAGAGACTTTTGCTCCACTGCCTAAGCACATCAATACTTGAATCAATATCTTGAAATATGAAAGCAAGAATTAAGAACACATATTAAGAACAAATCAAGTATTTATCATATAGTTCAGAAAATAATAACAAGATCCGTCTTTTCATCCCCCTCAGGTATTTGAGGGTTTAGTTCATATTAATAAAAGAATACATCTCAGAAGAAAATATAAAACAAAACATAAGAAAAACCCTAAAACCCCCCTGAAGAAAATTGAAGGGAAGATCTTCCGTCTTGAGTATAACTCTGGCTTCTTGAGATGAATCAACTGACTTTCTTCGAGTAAATCCCACAATTTTGGCCTCTCTGGCTCGGCTCTTTGGCCTAAGTGGACGTGCCCTGAAGGTTGGTCTCTAGGGTGTTTATATAGGATTTTGGAATGGCTTTCTTTGCCTCTAAGTACCCTAATCCGAATGAAATTCAAAAAGGTCACGTCAGGGACACGCTCATGGCACACGCCTGTGTGAATCGTGGCCAGGCCGTGTTCAAGTCTGTTAAGGAGGCACGACTATGTGGTCTTCGGCCCAGGCCATGTCAATTTTTTAAGTTGGCCCATTTACTCTATTTTAGGCCCATTTCTCAATCTTTTCATCCTCCAGTGCTCGCTTGAGTATAAAACATGAAATTAAAGGATTAGAAGCACCAAATTCCACAATTCAAAGAATAAATCATCCAAAAGTATGTTAAATGTGCAATGAAAATATGTTCATATTACGGTTTATCAAGTACATATATAGATGAGTTCATGGTTGGTTTTGGATATGCAAATAATGAGAAATTGCTATGAATTGAATTGGTTAGATGAAATAATAGTTATATGTTTTTAACGTACAATTGATACTTTAAATTGATATGTTTGAGTTAAATTTGCATATAAAATGAATGATGATGTTAAGAGTTCAATTATGTATGTTTTAGTATGATTTGGATGACTTTGAGGTATAAAAAGTTTTTGGTTTGATGCTTGTAAGTTTGACCCAAAATTTGGGTGGCAAATTGGCCAAGCAAATGGCCTATATTTGTCCACACGGTTGAGCACACGGGCGTGTGTCTCGATCGTGTCCCTTAAGATTGTAATTCAAATCAAGTCAGTCTCACACACGGGCCAAACACACGGGCGTGTGACAGGCCATGTGAATTAAGTCAGTGTTGCCCATGGGTCAAGCACACGGGCGTGCCTTCGGCCATGTGGACAAGTCAGTATGTATGCCCTATTTTTCCACGTCTTGGACACACGAGTGTGTCTGATGCCGTGTGAGGCACACAGCCTACCCACATGGGCGTGTGACCTCTGCAACTTTGTAAATGTTAAGTTTTTGAAAAAATTTCGTATGTGCCCAGTTTAGTCTCGACCCTTTTCCAATGCATGTTTAAGGTTTCGTAGACCTTTTAAAGTGATTCTTTGTTAATCATTTGATATGATATGATGATGGTGTATGTTATATTTGTGAAATGGCCGTAAAAATTCTAATATGTCCAGTAATGCCTCTTAACCCTATTCCGGTGATGGTTACATGTTAGGGGTGTTACATTTTATTGGTATTAGAGCTACAGTTTAGTCAATTCTAGAACTAATGTAGCGTGTGTGAGTCTAGCTATACATGCTATATTTATAAACCGTGATAGTGGGATGATTCCTGACAATTGAAATGTATTTTCATATAGTAAATGGATCCCGATCGAGCCACAGCAGATGATGTAGAAAGTAATGCACCCGTTCCTACTCAGGGGCAAGGTCGGCTGATTTTAGGCCAATTTCGAGTATCCATGAGAGTGAGGCTAAATAAGCCTTTTATCAGATGATGAACGAATTGTTATACGGTACATTCGTACAAATTCAGCTATTCCACAACCTTCTCCCCACTGATTCCTCGTCAAATACCTATTATACCTCAAGTTGTTGATCCAGTACAAATGAATTAGCCACTAGTTGATAAAATTAGATAATACGGGGCTAAAGAATTCAGAGCTACTGTTGATGATGATGATGCTGAGCGAGCTAAATTATGGCTCAATAATACTATTCGTGTGTTTGATGAGCTATCATGTACCCCCGACGAGTATATTAAACGTGTTGTATCATTGCTTCGAGATTCTGCATATTGATCGCTGTAAAATCAGATTTTTAAATATTTATAAAAGAATAATCAAACCTGGAGACTAACTCTGACAACGATATTAAGTCAAGTGTACCGATCGAACAGTAGTATAGCTTAGGCAAGACCGGATATCGAACCCAAAGGAACTAAAAGTATTAATACTCACTTTGTTTTTATTATTTAACCTAACAAAGATAAAGGTTGCTTTTAAACTAAATTGACGACAACTAAACTAAGGAAACAAAGACAAAAAGATGAATTTGGGGATAACTGGGAAAAGACTCAGTTGATTTTGATGATACCTTTGGGAAGAATTCACCTAGACTTCACTTTATTATCTAACCTTAAATTATATGATTTCTTTACTTAGCTTGATCCGTGACACTCCCTAACCTATGCTAAACCCTCTCTTGAGGTGAATAACGTCTAATCCTAGGTTAATTAGTCGAACTCTCGTTCGCTTAGAATAATCCCCTAGGAAAGCAGTAAATCGATCAATGGATTCCCATATTAGGTTTCACCCTAATCTGACAAAATCTCGTAACCCTATCTCTAGGTGCCCGATCAACTCCGCTTAATTATGTTAGATCTACTCTTAAGCAGGGTCTATTCCTCCTCTACCTAAGCACATTGGATATGGATTAAGAAACATAATTAAGAACAAACTAAGTAATTTATCATATAACTTAAAAATCAAATAATAAAATCTGTCTAGGTTTCATCCCCCTTCAGGTATCTGAAGGATTTAGTTCATAATGTAAAAAAAAAAAAAAACATCACAAGAGAAAAGATAAAACAAAACATAAGAAAAATCCTAAAACTCCCTGATGGGATTGAAGGAGAATTCTGCCGTCTTAAGTATAATTCTGGCTTATTGGGATGAATCAACTGGCTATCCTTGCGTTACTCCCTAACTCTGACCTTCTCGGCTGGGCTCCTTGGCCTCGCTTTCGCCCCCTTTCAAAGGTGGTACTTGGGGTATATTTATACGCTCTTGGAATGCGATTCATTCTCCTGAAGTATCCTTTTTCGACTGAGATTGCTCTTTCCAGCGATAGAGGCACAACCATGTCACAGGCAAGTCAAGACTTGACCGTGTTCGAATTTCTGCTTTGGCACGGCCATGTACGGTGGTGATGAGGCGGTGCTCCAGGTATTCGTCGAGACACGACCGTGTGGTCCTTGGCCCAGGCTGTGTCGATTTCGTAGAAAGGCCCATTTTCTTCGTTTTAGGCCCGTTTTATGTTCTTTTCATCCTCGAGTGCTTTCCTGGGTATAAGACATGAAAAGAAATGATTAAAAGCACCTTTTTATATAAAATGAGGCTTAAATCTTTAAAAAACATAATAAATATGGGATTACAATTTGTTATATTTACGGTTTATCAAATACACCCACACTTAAGCTTTTGCTTGTCCTCAAGCAAAATTCTCAACTTACAATTAAAACGAACTTTCCATGATTTATAATCCTTATTGACAATGTTTTATCCTAATTCACAGATAATTCATACATGGATAATTTAACTCAAAGTGTCCTAAAGATTCAAACGAGATAAGTCATAAATTTGTAGCACGAAAAACATAGGTGTTTCCCTTCCTCTAAATAATTACCTTTGTAACATCCTAAATCGGGGCCTATGCGTTTTATGTGATTGCATGTAGATAGTATGTTTGTCATGCTAGTTTAGGGTACTTTAGGGTCCAGGAATGAGTTAGGGGTAGGCCAGAGCCTTATTGAATTTTTTTTTTTAGCACTTTTAAGGGAAGCTAGCTGAATTGGGCCTTAAGGGGTTTGGTCTATGATGGATGACACAAGAAATACCTTAGTAGAGTGGCAAGGAGGTGCCACTTAGGAGGCAAGGGAGTGACGCCTCAGGGAAGCTAGTAGAAGCTTGGTTCGAGCTGCGGGAATTCCCTTTTGTGTATTTCTTTTTGATGCCAAGACAAGGGGGAGTTGCACTCAGCTTGGACTCTGGTGGATGAGTGTTGAAGGGGTCAACATCTTTGAATAAGTGGAGGAGAGCAATTCAAGGAGTTTGAAGCATTCAAACAGGTTTGAATGTGTGATCAGGAGAAAATTGAGGAGAAAAACAAGGGATCGAGCAAGGGGTGTAAGTGGTGGCCGAAATTCAAATGCTTGGTGTAGGAGGGAGATAGGGTTGACCTATGTTGGAGTGTGCCGAAACTTACATTAGTCATAGGACCTTGTAGTGTCATTTCTTTTGTGAAAATTTCGGGTTTGAGAGGTAGGTGCCAAATGTGGGTTGTTTTGCTTTGTGCCGAAAGTGCATAAGGTGTTCATGTGGGTTCCTTTTTCTGGTTTGAGTTTAGTTCTCTTTTTGTTTTCTTTTCTCTGGAACACAAAACTCTCACTATTGCCGAAATTCTCTTGGTTCACACCGTCCTTAATTCTTCTTTCTTCTTCTTCTTGTTATCTCTAAAAGCCGAAACCTTTTCTTTCCTTTTCTTCATTTTCCCTTGTGTACCATAACCGCATATATTGTTCATCTCTTCTTTTTTCTCCTTTTTCTATTTCAAAGCCGAAAACCCCTAACTCCATTCTCATCTTCAATCTCTGTGCAATAGCCGAATATCCTCATCCAAAGTTCTCTTCTCTAATTTCTCTCTACAAACTGAATCTTCATGATCTTCTCTTCTTCATCCTTTTGTTTGATCACTTCTAAAACCAAAAACTCCTAGGTCCCTTCGTAGTTCTCTTGCGGCTCCTTCATCTTTTTCCCTGTTTGCCGAATCTTCTTATCTATTGTGCTAGTGCCGAATCCTCTTAGTTGATAACTGGATCCCCTGAGTTAAGGTTAGTGACGATTTCTTCTAGATCTGTATCTTCTCTTTCAGTTTTTAGGGAGCCAAAGCCGAATGGCTAATTGGTCTAATGTGTGGGGGCTTGGCCGAATGTAGGTGGAAGGGAGGTGTCGCATTCTTTTGGAGACTCTCGGGATTAGCTTGACTTGAGGATCAAGTCTGAAGCCTTGTTTTTGATGATCTAGGTAAGGAGATCTTTCCTGCTAACGTGTTAATTTATTCACATTTACCCTAGGTGTTAACTCGATCTTCTGACCAAGATTTGTATCATAGACTTGAATGCCAACGATTCTAAGGAGGGGGGTTGGACCCGTAAACCCAGCCCCTAAGTTTAAGAAGCGAGCGGTGTCAGTAGTTCGGGATTGGCCACCAGGTTATGGGCCAGCATCTGAGCGGAGTAGTAGGCAGTTAGCGGTAGTGCCTGTCAACGATAGTGTCGATGTAGAAAGTATCGTGTTACGCGTAATCAGGTGTGTAACTTTTACACACTTCATATGTTGAGTATGTTTTTGTTTGTGTATTGCCAAAAGCTGAAGTGATGGTAGGGATCACTAAGTTACCCTTGTAGGTAAAAGCGAGGACTCCGGGTAAGTCTGTCTTGGTTGCTAACGTTAATTGCATATATTGGAATCTGCATGTGTCATGTTATTTTAAACGTTAAGCATGATTATACTATATTGCAAAGCATGTACATAAAAATAGGTATGATGAGAGGAGGGGGAAGGTATGATTTTTCAGACTGTCACCAGTGGTTAGGTACCACAAGTGGGTTGGCCCCACATATCATTATTCTGTGACTAAGTCTCAGTGGTTTGGAACCACCAGTGGTTAGGTACCACATATGCTTATTTCTGTGACTCGTCCCAGTGGTTTGGTACCACAGTGGGTTGGCCCCACATATTAACATAAGGGATTGTCACCAGTGGTTAGGTGCCACAAGTGGGTTGGCCCCACATATGATTATTTGTGACTTTTGTCACCAGTGGTTTGGAACCACCAGTGGTTAAGTACCACCAGTGGCTAGGTGCCACAAAATTTGGCTAGACTCAGGAGACACGGATGGATATCTAGGTTGGACGGGTTGCATGGCATGCATACTTGCATATGAATCTGTGTAAGAGCTTAAAATCTATTGGATGGAGATTTACACACTGAGTCTGGGTGACTCACCCCTTCCGTTAATTTTTGCAGATAATTCCTAGATCGCGGATATGCAGCCGAGGTGGACTCGAGGTGCCCATGCACAATGTTACGGTTTTTATTTTAAATAGCTATTCCGGATTTATTTTGCTTTAAGTTTGGTTTATTTTTGGATTATGTAATAAGGCCACCTAAATTTTATCTTGGGTTTATTTATTTTGTTAAATTCCTTAAAATTTTGCTTTGACCATTAAGGCATGCCTAATAAATTATGAAAACGTATGTTTTTCAAAACTTAACCAAATTTCGGGATTTTCAAGATTTCACAATCGGGTAATTAATAAACAGGTATTAATAACATGGCATGTAACACCCCTTACCCGAGACCATCGCCGGAGTTGAGTAAGTGGCATTACTATACTTGACTACAAGTTCAGGACATAAAAATTTAAAACTGTCAAACTGTGTCATGTTGACTAATTTGATCATAACTCGAGTTACCAAACTCGAAATTCAGATCCGTAAATTTTCCTTGAAACTAGTCTCATATAACAATTTACCATAATTTTTCCAGAATTTTTGGTCTGGTCAATCAATACCAGATTTTTCTTAAAGTTTCCCCTGTTTCACTGTTGATGATTCTGACCTATCATTACAAGAACTTGCTTTTATCATGGTACAAAATTTCAATAATGTTCTTTCTTATTCCAATAAAAAATAGACTCATTAAGGATTCTAAGCATATAAACTATATTCTCTAATTATTTTTGTACAAGTTATGACAATTTTCCCAAAACAGAACATGGACTCACGAATTCATCCAGAACAGGTCTCACTAAAATTTAAAAATCTTATAACATAAAACTCCTTTGCCTACTCTGTTTCTTTCATATCAAAATAGACCCATTAAGCTTTGATTCTATACCTCATTCACCTTCTAACTCAACTTATCCTATTTTTGGTGATTTTTTTTTAAAATCACATCACTGCTGTTAACTCGAATTCTTTTTATTTCGAAAATACGATTAACTAGTTTATAACTTCCTTACTCAATTTTATTTAAACTCTATGCCTTAATCATACATATATATATATATATATATATAGAAAAAAAACAATCCCATATGTAATTTAGGCCATGATCAAATTTAAAACATACATTTATGAACGAGCAAGTTATAAAATTTGAACATAAAACGATACACAACCAAAGGAAATAGCCATTTTCGCATGGCTATATTCATGTACAAGGTCAAACATCGTATGTTTCTAAAACTTCATCTAGCCTATACATGCCTTCTAATTCGTAACCAAAATTCAAAATACCAAAGGAAGGCGATAGCGTGGTTGACTTCTTGAAAATCCTTCACGAGCCCGCAACGTGACCAAAATCTATAAAACAAAGGAGAACATTTCACATAATTAAGCTTACTAGCTTAGTAAGTCCTAACTCATGATAATAAAACATTTAATTATTTACAAAATGAAAGCAATCAACTTATGGCATTTCACATAGGCAATTAAGTAAATTATTATTACAAACCCAGATACTAGTAATTCATTAACCCAAGTAAATTAGGAATCATTTCCTTCAACCTACATTTCTTTGTAGTTCATATAAGCATATCGCATGAAAATCTCCTTTCCTAACATTCATACTTGAAAACCAATTGTTCCATAATAGCACATTCTAAGCTCGAATTCCATCATATTACATCCATCAATATTAACTTCGAACACATATAACACAATTCTCATAATATTAATTTGACCCAAGTAATATTAAACATAGCATACCTTACATGCTTACCTGAACCGTATACTCAATAAAATAACTTTAAATTGTCTTGAACAAAGATTCAATTTCTCTTTTGTAAAATACATCACCGGCATCAAGCCTGCTAGGCGTAAAAGCTCGAGAAGTAACACCGCACAAGGCACGCTAGGCGTAAAAAAGCGAAAAGTAACACCGGCACACAAGGCCGCTAGGCGTAAAAGCTCGAAAAGTAACACCAAGCACAAGGCCTGCTAGGCGTAAAGCCCGATAAATAACACCGGCACAAGGCCTGCTAGGCATAAAGCCCGATTATGTCACCAGCACGAGGCCTGCTAGGCTCAAAGCCCGAATGTCAGATTGTTTTACATGCTTTTCACATTTCACTATCACATATCGAACCATATGCATTTATTCACATTGCATTAAAAATATTTGAAATCAATCCAATCCATCATCATCACATTCGGCCAACTCATGGTTTTACACCAAACTTATACAAATTTTATCATTCATTAGATTTGTAAATAACCTTTAAACATAAGGTAGCTCAAGAACTTACTTCTTCACCTTGCATTAGCCAAAATAAATTCACTTCAATACTATACATTCACATTCGGCTATATCATGAATTTATACTCTAAATTTCCACAATTCATCATTCACTAAGTTCATAATTAATTTATTGACATATTTTAGCTAAAGGACTTACCTCGGTTGTTGATAGTCCGTGCGAATCGGCTATTCGAGAACCTTCGTCTTCCCCCGGTCTAATTCCGTTTTTCTTTGCTCTTGATCTAAAACACATTAGAATTTAGCTCATTTAATCGCATTTCATCTCAATTTAGTCCCAAAACACACAAATGGGCAATTTACTATTTTGCCCCTAATGTTTCCCATTTTTACAAATTGATCCAATTTACACAAAACTCAAAATATGCAAAATTTTCTAACACCATGGCTAGGCCGAATATTCCCCATAACCATGGGTGTCCATGCATTTCATCTATTTAACATTTTAATTTTTCACAAATTTATTCTTTTCAATTTAGCCCTATATACTCAAAATCACCAAAACTCCAATACAAAACTTGTAAATCCTTAACATACCTTTAATCTAGAACCATTAAACATCAAAACTATCTAAAGATGTTAATGGCCGAATCTTATATACATGGTATTTTCAAAAATTTAGACATGGGTCGGATAATATACTGAAGCAACGATCTCAAAAACGTAAAAATTATCAAAAACAAAAACCGACCATACCTCAATCAAGTTTCCTTATCTTGCGAAAATCAAGCTTCAACAATGGAGTCTCTACTTTCTACATTCGGCCAAGAAGAAGAGAACAAGGTATGTTCTCTTTCTCCCCACTTGTTTTTATTATTTAATGATAAAACAAACACATATTATTAACATTATTTTAACACATTAATATAACTATATAATAAACTAAATTAACATATAATTTGGACTTATAAAGGTCCATTGTCGTCCATTAATATGGTTAATGGGCTAATTTCCCTTTTGGTACACCCACTTAAAAAGCCACAATCAATTTAGTACTCCTCACTTTAGCATGCAACTTTTGCGCTTTTTTCGATTAAATCCTTTTTATCAAATTGAGCACTTAAACGACTAAATTTTTCTACGAAACTTTCACACTCACTAAATCACATATAATAAACACAAAATATAATATTAAAATATTTCTCAGGCTCAGATTCGTGGTCCCGAAACAACCGTTCCGATTTGGGTCAAAATTGGTCTGTTACAACTCTCCCCCCCTTAAGGATTTTCGTCCCCGAAAATCTTACCGTTAAATAAGTTTGGATATTGTTGCCTCATTGACTCCTCAAGCTCCCACGTAGCCTCTTCAACTCCGTGACGATTCCATAAAACCTTTACTAATGGAATTCTTTTATTTCTCAACTCTTTTATTTCTCGAGCTAAGATACGGATCGGTTCCTCATCATATGTCAAATCAGATCTAATTTCAATCCCTGATGGTGCAATCACATGGGACGGATCCGATCTATATTTCATAAACATCAAACATGAAATACATTGTGTATCTTTTCTAAGTCAAGGGGCAATTTCAATCTATAAGCAACAGGCCCTATACGCTCTATGATTTCATACGGTCCGATAAATCTAGGACTCAACTTGCCTTTCTGACCGAATCGGAGTATTTTCTTCCACGGAGAAACTTTTAAGAACACCCGATCTCCAACCTGAAATTCAATGTCCTTACGTTTTAAATCGGCATAGGACTTTTGACGATCCGAAGTAGCTTTCAAATTACTTCTAATAGTAACCACCTTCTGTTCTGTTTCTTTAATCCAATCAACCCCGTGTATCTTATTCTCACTGAGCTCACCCAATACAACGGTGTGCGACATTTTCGACCATATAAGGCTTTATAAGGCGCCATTTTTATGCTAGATTGAAAGCTATTATTGTAAGCAAATTCAATCAAAGGTAGGTATCGTTCCCACGTACCTTCAAACTCGAGAACGCAACACCTCAACATGTCCTCAAGTATCAAAATAGTTCGCTCGATCGACCCTCTGTTTGCGGATGGAAGGCTGTACTAAAATGAAGTTTAGTACCTAGAGCATCTTGCAATTTCTTCCAGAACCGCGATGTGAATCTTGGGTCCCTATCTGAAACAATGGAACTCGGTATACCGTGCAACCTTACAATCTGCGACACATACAATTCGGCAAGCTTATCAAGTGAATAGTCGGTACGTACCGGCACAAAATGGGCTGATTTAGTCAGTCTATCAATGATAACCCATACGGCATCTTTCTTACTCGGTGTCATAGGGAGACCGGATACAAAATCCATTGTAATTCTATCCCATTTCCATCCGGGTATGATGATTGGTTGAAGTAATCCGGACGGTACCTGATGCTCAGCTTTCACTTGTTGACAGATTAAGCACTTGGAAACAAACTCAGATATGTCCCGTTTCATGCCAGGCCACTAATAAAACTGCTTCAAATCGTTATACATTTTTGTGCTACCCGGGTGTATCGACATTCGACCATTATGGGCCTCACTCAGAATCATCTGTATCAAATCTGAGTTCTTAGGAACACACAATCGACTTTTATAATTTAAACAATCATTTGCATCAATCGAAAAATCGATTCCGCATCGTTTTCTCACACCGAATCGAATAGCAATCAAATTTTTGTCAACTTTCTGTGCATCACAAATCTGCTGAATAAACATCGGTCTTGCTTGTAACTCGGCTATGATCGAACCATCATCAGACATAGCCACCCGTGCGTTCCATGCACAAAGAGCAAATAATGATTTTCGACTTAACGCATCCGCAACTACATTAGCTTTCCCCGGATGGTAGTCAATCACTAATTCATAGTCTTTTTGTGATTCTAACCATCTGCGTTGTCTCAAATTTAGATCTTTACGAGTCATTAAATATTTTAGACTTTTATGATCTGAATAAATATGACATTTTTCACCGAATAAATAGTGACGCCAAATTTTCAATGCGAACACAATGGCTGCTAACTCTAGATCGTGAGTTGGATAATTTTTCTCATGTGGCTTCAATTGTCTCGAAGCGTAGGCTATCACCTTGCCTTCTTGCATTAAAATGCAACCCAACCCATTCAATGAAGCATCACTAAAAATAATAAATTCTTTACCCGATTCAGGCTGAGTTAATATTGGAGCCTCGGTCAAAAGGGCTTTCAAGCTGCTCAAACTTTTCTCGACACTTTTTCTCGACCACTCAAATTTGACATCTTTCTATAGTAGTCTCGTCAAAGGTGTAGCTATTACGGAAAAACCTTTTACAAATCGTCTATAATATCCCGCAAGGCCTAGGAAACTTCGAATCTCGGAAACATTCTTTGGTGGTTTCCAATCGAGTATAGCTGCTATCTTGTTTGGATCCACTCGAACACCTGACACCGAAACAACATGACCCAAGAAGCTGACTTCATTCATCCAGAACTCACACTTACTGAACTTTGCATATAACCGTTGATCTCTCAAAGTTTGTAGTACTACTCTCAAATGTTCAGCGTGTTCCGCTTCATTTTTGGAGTAGATCAATATATCATCAATAAATACTACTACAAACCGATCCAAAAACTGTCGGAAGACTCGATTCATTAGATCCATAAAAACAGCAGGTGCATTAGTGAGTCCAAACGGCATAATTAAAAACTCATAATGTCCGTACCTCGTTCGGAATGCAGTCTTTGGCACATCTGAATCTCTGACTCGCAACTCATAATAGCCCGATCTCAAATCTATCTTTGAAAACACTGAAGCCCCCTTTAACTGATCAAATAAATCATCAATCCGAGGTAACGGGTACTTATTCTTTATAGTCACCTTATTTAGTTGCCGGTAATCGATACACATTCTCATAGTCCCATCCTTCTTTTTCACAAATAAAATCGGTGCACCCCAAGGAGAGAAACTCGGTCGTACGAAGCCCCTATCTGTCAACTCTTGCAACTGCGCTTTCAACTCTTTTAATTCAGTAGGCGCCATTCAGTACGGAGCTATCGAAATCGGTGTCGCACCCGGCACTAACTCAATGCCGAACTCAATCTCTCGCACTGGGGGTAAACCCGGTAGTTCTTCAGGAAACACATCGAGGTATTCATATACAACTGATACCGACTCAATTTGTTTCTCGGACATTTTATTGTCCAGTACATAAGCCAAATAAGCTTCACACCCTTTTCTCACATACTTCCTGGCTAACATTGAAGATATTACTGTAGGCAACCCATTTACGTCACAGGATTTAATTCTGATGGTTTCGCCGTTTCGACATTTCAAATCAATAAGCTTTCTTTTACAATCCACTACTGCTTCATGTGAAGTTAACCAGTCCATACCCAAGATTATATCAAATTCGTCAAAGGGCAACAACATTAAATCAGCTGGGAAGCAATAATCCCGAATCATCAACGGGCAATCTCTACACACTTTATTAACAAGCACACATCTACCCAAAGGGTTGGACACACGAATCACAAACTCAGTAGACTCAACTAGCAGAGTCTTACCGAATACTAAAGTTTCACACACATAAGAATGAGTCGAACCAGGATCAACTAGTGCAATCACAGTAGTATCATAAAGAGTGAAAGTACCGGTAATGACGTCAGGGGAGGAAGCATCCTCTCTAGCTCTCGTGCAAACAGACGCTCTATTTGGAGCTCTAGCCTCGGATCGAACCATAGTGTTCTTCATTCCTTTCTCGACTACCACCTACATTGCCGGGAATGCGGGTGAGTGCCGCGCATTGACGTGTTGCTCGGTTTAGTGTTACGAATCGTATTCTCGCTTTCGGCTAACCGGACATTCTCTAATAAAGTGATCCGACGATCCACATTTATAGCAAGACCGATCATGAAATCTACAACTCCCCGAATGCCATTTCCCACGGTGCTTGCATTCAACCCTATTCTCGAGGAACGTTACCAACACAAGCTATCGAGGTAGCTCGAGAGCTCATAGGAGGTGATCCCGTCTAGGTGGATCCGTAGTAGCTTTATGTCGGTTGTAGTCATCTCTGGACTTCTTGGTTGTGGAATGGAAGACCTACCCAGAAGATCTTTTACGGATGTCTCTAGCTTACATCTCTCACCTTTCTTTTCTCTTTCCCGAGCTCTTCAGCTTTGCAAGCTCTCTCAACTAAAGTCACAAACTCTTGAATTTCAAGAATGCCAACAAACATCTTTATATCTTCATTCAGGCCATCTTCAAATCTTTTACACATAATAGCTTCAGTAGAAACACATTCTCTAGCATATTTTTGAGCTCGACAAATTTTCTTTCATACTCAAGATTACGGTCATTCGCCTCTGTTTCAACTCAAGGAACTCCTTTCGTTTTTGGTCAATGAATCTTTGGTTGATGTACTTTTTACGAAATTCATTCTGGAAGAAATCCCATGTCACTTTTTCTTTCGGAACCACTAATACTAGTGTGTTCCACCAGTGATATGCAGTGTCCCGCAGTAAAGATATAGCGCACTTCAGGCATTCATCCGGAGTACAAGATAGCTCATCAAGTACCCGAATAGTGTTATCAAGCCACATTTCGGCTCTCTCTGCGTCGTCATCATCATTGGCTTTAAATTCTTCGGCCCCAAATTTTTGAATTTTATCAACTGGGGGCCTACTAGATCTCATCGGATCTATCATCGGGGGTGCTGAAGGAATCGGAGTTGAATTATTCGGGGGTGGAGGTTGATGTACATTCGGGTTATTCTGAATAAATTGGGCAAACCACCCATTCATCATCCGATAAAAGGCTTGTTTAGTTTCTCCTTCGTGGCTACCCGAAACAGGTCGAGAGTCGACCGGCGCTGATCCGTGTGCACGGTCAGGCGCTACACTCTCTACGTCATCAGCTACGGCTCTTTCAGGATCAGTGTTCATTTACTATATAAAACAAAGTTCATGCTGTCAGAAGTCACCACACTATCAATATATATATTAAAGGCATGTATAGCTAGACTCACACGCGCATATGGTAGTCCTAGGATCGGCTAAACCGTAAGCTCTGATACCAATCAAGTGTAACACCCCTTACCCGAGACCATCGCCGGAGTTGAGTAAGTGGCATTACTATACTTGACTACAAGTTCAGGACATAAAAATTTAAAACTGTCAAACTGCATCATGCTGACTAATTTGACCATAACTCGAGTTACCAAACTCGAAATTCAGATCCGTAAATTTTCCTTGAAACTAGACTCATATAAGAATTTACTATAATTTTTCCAGAATTTTTGGTCTGGTCAATCAATACCAGATTTTTCTTAAAGTTTCCCGTGTTTCACTGTTGACGATTCTGACCTATCATTACAAGGACTCACTTTTCTCATGGTACAAAATTTCAATAATGTTCTTGCTTATTCCAATCAAAAATATACTCATTAAGGATTCTAAGCATATAAACTATATTCTCTAATTATTTTTGTGCAATGTACGACAATTTTCCCAAAACAAAACATGGACTCACAAATTCATCCAGAACAGGTCTCACTAAAATTTAAAAATCTTATAACATAAAACTCCTTTGCCTACTCTGTTTCTTTCATATCAAAATAGACCCATTAAGCTTTGATTCTATACCTCATTCACCTTCTAACTCAACTTATCCTATTTTTGGTGATTTTTTTTAAAATCACATCACTGCTGTTAACTCGAATTCTTTTTATTTCGAAAATACGATTAACTAGTTTATAACTTCCTTACTCAATTTTATTTAAACTCTATGCCTTAATCATACATATATATATATATATATATATATATAGAAAAAAAACAATCCCATATGTAATTTAGGCCATGATCAAATTTAAAACATACATTTATGAACGAGCAAGTTATAAAATTTGAACATATAACGATACACAACCAAAGGAAATAGCCATTTTCGCATGGCTATATTCATGTACAAGGTCAAACATCGTATGTTTCTAAAACTTCATCTAGCCTATACATGCCTTCTAATTCGTAACCAAAATTCAAAATACCAAAGGAAGGCGATAGTGTGGTTGACTTCTTGAAAATCCTTCACGAGCCCGCAACGTGAGCAAAATCTATAAAACAAAGGAGAACATTTCACATAATTAAGCTTACTAGCTTAGTAAGTCCTAACTCATGATAATAAAACATTTAATTATTTACGAAATGAAAGCAATCAACTTATGGCATTTCACATAGGCAATTAAGTAAATTATTATTACAAAGCCAGATACTAGTAATTCATTAACCCAAGTAAATTAGGAATCATTTCCTTCAACCTACATTTCTTTGTAGTTCATATAAGCATATCGCATGAAAATCTCCTTTCTTAACATTCATACTTGAAAACCAATTGTTCCATAATAGCATATTCTAACCTCGAATTCCATCATATTACATCCATCAATATTAACTTCGAACACATATAACACAATTCTCATAATATTAATTTGACCCAAGTAATATTAAACATAGCATACCTTACATGCTTACCTGAACCGTATACTCAATAAAATAGCTTTAAATTGTCTTGAACAAAGATTCAATTTCTCTTTTGTAAAATACATCACCGGCATCAAGCCTGCTAGGCGTAAAAGCTTGAAAAGTAACACCGGCACAAGGCCTGCTAGGCATAAAAGCCTGAAAAGCAACACCGGCACAAGGCCTACTAGGCGTAAAAGCCTGAAAAGTAACACCGGCACAAGGCCTGCTAGGCGTAAAGCCCGATAAATAACACCGGCATAAGGCCTGCTAGGCATACAGCCCGATTATGTCACCGGTACGAGGCCTGCTAGGCTCGAAGCCCGAATGTCAGAATAGTTTTACATGCTTTTCACATTTCACTATCACATATCGAACCATATGCATTTATTCACATTCCATTAAAAATATTTGAAATCAATCCAATCCATCATCATCACATTCGGCCAACTCATGGTTTTACACCAAGCTTATACAAATTTTACCATTCATTAGATTTGTAAATAACCTTTAAACATAAGGTAGCTCAAGAACTTACTTATTCACCTTGCATTAGCCAAAATAAATTCACTTCAATACTATACATTCACATTCGGCTATATCATGAATTTATACTCTAAATTTCCACAATTCATCATTCACTAAGTTCATAATTAATTTATTGACATATTTTAGCTAAAGGACTTACCTCGGTTGTCGATAGTCCGTGCGAATCGGCTATTCGAGAACCTTCGTCTTCCCCCGGTCTAATTCCGTTTTTCTTTGCTCTTGATCTAAAACACATTAGAATTTAGCTCATTTAATCGCATTTCATCTCAATTTAGTCCCAAAACACACAAATAGGCAATTTACTATTTTGCCCCTAATGTTTCCCATTTTTACAAATTGATCCAATTTACACAAAACTCAAAATATGCAAAATTTTCTAACACCATGGCTAGGTCGAATATTCCCCATAACCATGGGTGTCCATGCATTTCATCTATTTAACATTTTAATTTTTCACAAATTTATTCTTTTCAATTTAGCCCTATATACTCAAAATCACCAAAAACTCCAATACAAAACTTGTAAATCCTTAACATACCTTTAATCTAGAACCATGAAACATCAAAACTATCTAAACATGTTAATGGCCGAATCTTATATACATGGTATTTTCAAAAATTTAGAGATGGGTCGGATAATATACGAAGCAACGATCTCAAAAACGTAAAAATTATCAAAAACCAAAAACCGACCATACCTCAATCAAGCTCCTTATCTTGCCGAAAATCAAGCTTCAACAATGGAGTCTCTACTTTCTACATTCGGCCAAGAAGAAGAGAACAAGGTATGTTCTCTTTCTCCCCACTTGTTTTTATTATTTAATGATAAAACAAACACATATTATTAACATTATTTTTACACATTAATATAACTATATAATAAACTAAATTAACATATAATTTGGACTTATAAAGGCCCATTGTCGTCCCTTAATATGGTTAATGGGCTAATTGCCCTTTTGGTACACCCACTTAAAAAGCCACAATCAATTTAGTACTCCTCACTTTAGCATGCAACTTTTGCGCTTTTCTCGATTAAATCCTTTTTATCAAATTGAGCACTTAAACGACTAAATTTTTCTACGAAACTTTCACACTCACTAAATCACATATAATAAACACAAAATATAATATTAAAATATTTCTCAGGCTCGGATTCATGGTCCCGAAACCACCGTTCCGATTTGGGTCAAAATTGGTCTGTTACATGGCAATTCTACTTTTCAAACTAAGTCTCGAAATGGTTTCAACGGATCACTCAATACAAACTCGGTTTATAAAATCAAAGATTTTTCCCAACTCATGACAATAACTCGGTTTTCAAAATTTTTTTCTTTCCTGTGACATGCCAGATTCGGTCGTAGCATTTTGACCGAGTTTGGGGTGTTACAACCTTTAATTCAAAATCGACAAGGATTGATATCGTCACAAAAGATTCACTCAAATCACTCAAAAGGTGTTTAAGGGTCAAAATTAAGCACTCATAAGTCGAACATGAAAAGTTAGTCCCATAGGCTTGCCTGAAAATCAAATCTCCACCACTGTAAATTGATATGATCAATAGATCAAAAGGTCTTTGTTAAGGTTGTAACGGGGATAGGGTTAAAGGTGTGGATAATGGCTGAAATTAGAAGGTTAGAATCGAGATTGAATTGATAAGCTATCTACCTAAAAATTTCTAAGATAATAATTACATCAACTGAAAACAATAAAAAAAATCCTACTACTACGAGCTTTTCCTTTTTGGAAGTAGTCTTTGGTTGTGTAAGCTCACTTTCCATATTACTAATATTGAAAACTTGAAATTTTTTTTATTATTTATTTAGAACAAACTAAATACAAGATAAATTTAACTACCAGAATAATAAACTCAGATAACTGGCTCAAATCAAATCTCGATTAAGGGGTAGTCAAAATAAAGGGTGATACAAATACTGTAACACCCCAAACCCGGCCCATACGTTTCGACCAGATCTGGTATGCCATGGGTTGTACATTGAAAACTTTTGCTTTGTTGGTTTCGGAAATCATAAGTTACTTAGACAATATTTGAATAAATAGGTGACTTTTTGAAAATAAAACCTTGTATTATTATCATTTTGAATAATTAAACCTTTGACAAAAATTCATAAGATGCAAATATTAAAAACTAAGCAGTGGATTATAAACTATGGGTCCTTATTACATAAATATTCCAAAAAAATTAAAACATAAAGAAAAGCCGAAATAATCTATAAGAAATAAAAACTTGATGGCCCCTGGAGTCCGTCTCGGCTCCCATGTCCACAATCTACTGCTCATCTGAAAGAGTGGAGAAAAATGAAAGGGTGAGTCACCAAGACTTAGTGTATAAATCCCGGACACACTGACCTAAGGCCCACAAACACATTATGAGCCCTGGCACATACATAAAGGCAACAATCATAATTACATGAAAATAATGAATGATGAATAGCCCAACCCATCCTAGAATTCCATCCCCTACACACGAACCAGTACCAACCACCACACCTTGGGGATTTCTACAATTAACCCTCCGTCCACTACACACCATAACGACAACTGTTCTGCCTATTCCTATTAATCAGGAATCATTAAACGTGGCATAGCCACCGATCACTATGTGACCTATCATTTGAAGTTGTGGTTTAACCACCGATCACCAAGTGACCTATCATGCACTTCCCCTTCATTATCATAATCCCACCCCATGCATACACTGAAACACCCCACACCCGGCCCACGAGCCTGAACCGGATCTGGTATGTTCCTTAAGAAAATCGGTTTCAAAATTCTTTGTTACTTATAGAAAGTTTGTGTAATTTTTAGAAAATTATCGATTTGGGTTGGCTTAAGTTGGAAACCCATAAATTTTATTTGGAAATCCATTTAGTTAAAGGTGACAAAATAATTTGGGGTTTACTTAAAAATAATAATTTTACTTAAACTTAAAATATAAAATAGTTCATAGCATAGTAGTTAAAGAAAATAAAAGTAACTAAATAAAACTATGGACTTTTCGGCCTTATTACATCAATAATTCCCAAACTTAAAAACTTAAAATACTTAATAGAAATAAAGTCCCAAGTATTAAAAATCCTTTCTTACTGTGCATGGCCACCTTTAGCTCCTGCTGACCCGGTCCATTATTGCTCATTACCTGAAAAATAGTCCCACAAAGGGGTGAGTCAACAGACTCAATGTGTACACAAACTAACAATCAACAATTCAGGCATACATGTTCATATTAAAGACATATTCATATAAAAATGATGCAACCCAAACCCAAGCCTAGTTATCCATCCGCTACACACCACCCGTACCTGCCAATCACACCGTGGGGACTACTAAGTCAACCCTTCATCCGCTACACACCATCGAAGGCAGTCGCTGCAGTCGACATGATCATCGCCCATATAATTTGTGTCATTAGACACCATATTCAGATAATGTAATCGAAGTTACCAAATTCAGATAATGTAACCGAAGTTACCATATTCAAATTATGTGACCGTAGTTACCATATTCCGTTGGTGAGACCGAAGTCAACACCTTCTTCCCCTTTCACATATAGCCCGAAATGCCCCAAATATTATTATATCATGCATAACATACTTATTTCTCATTCATGTTACTATTCACATGTTCAAAATATATCATATTTGTAATCCTATCGGAAGTAGGAAACGTACCTGGGTACTTTTTACCACATTTGTGGTACTTAGCCACATTCACATTCTTATACATATTCATATATTAAAATATTTGCCATATGATATATCGAAAGTTAGTGTGAGTACACACCTGATTTGCTTAATAGATTCCTTGAAATCTCGAAGAGAATCGATCACAGTTTAGATCTCAAATCCTACATAAGTTAATCACTTTAAAAGACCATTCGGCCACTTTTCCAAATACAACTAGGATTTGTATTACTTACCTTGTAATGAATTGATTTTAAGAATCAATGTGCCTGGGATCTTTGTATTCCTCCCTTGTGAATTCGGCTAAACACTATATTACTCTATAGGTTAGTTTTCGGCTAAATAATAAATCCAAACATGTAACATAAGCCTTAGCCGAATTTCTTAGCACTTACCTTGTGATTTTAAATCTCGAAAAGTAACCCTTGGCTTATAGAGATGTTGGAATCCCTTAGATCTGAAATCCCAAAATTCCTCCTTTGGTAATCGGCCAAGAGACACAAAAGGGATTATTTCCTAGATCTTGATTAAAAGAATTAAAAGAACAAAAATTCATTGTTCTTACCTTAGATCCTTGACCCTTGTATTCAACAATTGTAGAAACCTGAGAGATCCCTTGTAGATTCGGCCAAAATTGCTAATAGAATTAGTACCCTGATTTCAATAAAAAGAGAAGGAATACAAATCGATTGACCACAGATCTTACCCTTTTGATGTTTGTAGTTGATTACTTCCTTGCTTAGAGTCACAGAGAGATTCGGCTATGGGTTTAATCGGTATCAAAAGAAGAGACTTTTGGCTTGACAGATGAAGAAAAGAGAAGAAGAGAAGAGAAGAAGAAAATTCTACAGAGAGAGAGGGTTTGCTTAGGAAATTTCGGCCACACTTGGAAAAGATGAGAGAAAATCTTTTAATTCTCCTTCTTTAGCCGAAATTACTAGGCCAAGAGTCCTTGACTTGGCCACCATTCTTCCTTGTGATAATATCATCTCTTTATTTAAAAACAAATAAAGAAAAATCCTTTTTATCTCTTCTAAATAATCCAAATTAAAAAGCTTTTATTTATCACATTATTAAGCAATATTAATGGAAATAAAACACCTCTCTTTTTAAACACATGTGCCATCCACCCCTTAGCCTGGGAAGCAAAAATAAAACTTCATTTATTTGCTTCCCTTGTGACTCGAACCCAGGCCCATGCCTTTTTCACATGGCGCCATTTCCATAGGCCCTAAGAGCCATCTTCAGGCCACTTTTCCTAGCCCGTTTGTGTGTCAAATTTTACCAACTTTTTCTTTTAAGGCCCTCTTGCCTTAATCTCCCATTTTAAACTTTAAAACTCATCATTTTAGGGTCATTTCCAAGTTTCCCAAAATTTTCGATCGACTCTGTTTACTTGCCATTTTCTTACATTTCCAAGTTTCCCGAAATGTGTACTTTCCATTTTTGGATCATTTCCATTTTCATTTCTTAGTTTCCAAAAATGTGTACTTTCCATTTTTGAACCATTTCCTTACATTTCTGGGTTTCTAAAATGTTCATGTCCTAATGCATTTCGTGTTTCCAAAAATGTTCAGGTTTCCAAAAATGTTCATTTCCATTCCCATGCATTTTCATACATTTCTGAGTTTCCAAAAATATCAAAAATTTATTCATAATGCTTAAGACTTGTCATTTCATACAATTAAACTGAAAATGCATAGGCCCTTTCCAGGATGTTACATACACACATAAGGAAAACATCATACAGGCTTTCGTATATATTTCGTTACACATAGAGATTTCTATTATTACGTACCTGGCATCCTTGCCTAACCCCTGTTAGGGATTGTCTACACAGGCTCTTTCCAGCTTTTTAGCCCATAACATATATATATAGACATACATATAGGTTTAATAGTGTGTTAGAGATCTACACACCTGATTATTAGTAGAACAAGACTTTCTACGTCGACGTTATCCGTAGCCGACACAACCGCTATCTGCCTAAGATGTTGGTCAGAGGCTGGTAACAAAACATTAGGTTAAGGCACAACTAACGAAAAGGAAACGGTTGATCATCCTAAGGAGAATTGAAATCCTTACCTTGAAATCTCGAAAAGTGATATGAGATTCAGGGGCTAGTGTTTCCGACTTTTAGATCTAAGAGATCTACTTCAATTCCCGAATGTCTCCCAACAAGAGAATACATAAAACCATTAAACCATTAGCTTTTCGGCTTTGTCTTCCAAAACTCGAAAGAGAAAGTGAAGAGATAGAAAAATCGGCACTCACCTTTATGTAAAGAATTCGACTACCCCTTAGAGATTCCGGCTTTTTGAAAAGATCAGAAGAGAAGAAGAAATCTAAGTAGTTTCAGCTTTTTGGTTGAAGAAATCGGCAAAAGGAAATAGGGGTATTTGGCTATGGAGATGAGAAGAGAGTTCAAGGTTTTGACTTTTGAAAGAAGTGATGTTGAGAAGATTGGGAGGTTTCGGCTTCTGAAGAAATCAAAAGAAAAGAACTTGTAGAGGGAGACTGAGAATTTTGGAACAGGGAAAGGAGAAAAGAATAGGGTTCCAAATGCTAGAATTAATGAGCTATCCCCCTATTTATAGAAATTTCAGCACTTACCTATCAAAAATCGAAAGTGCCCTTTCCGATAACTAAGAATTAAGCAAATAAAAAGGGGAAATTTGGCACCCCTTTTCCATAAAGAAACCGATTTCTACCCCCTCCAAGAGATGGAAATTCGACCACCACCTTGACCAATGGATAATTCCTAAACTTTCTCCCTTATCATTATCTGATCTCTCATCCACACGTGCCCAAGATAACACCACCTCTTCCTTCCTTTATCTGCCACATTATCAGCCATATTATTCACATTATCCTAACAACTAAATCCTCCTATTTTCAAGCCTCATTGCCGTCCCACTTTACCCACTTAAATGCCAAAAAATTAACTAAATTTTAATTAAAAAGAATTGGGCTTCATACAACTTGAATTTGGGCCTCCCAGTTGATGACACTTCCCTGCTCTTTTAGTGGCGCCACTTTGCCACTAGGCCATAAGCCCATTTTAGATTTTAAAACACAGATAATCATCTTTTAAGCCTTATCTTATCAGGCTTTCCACTAGAGTTTCCAAATAGTAAGTTCTAACTAAGACCTCGGCCCAACCTTGAGCCCAATCTAAACCCCTTAAACACTCTAATCAACACATTATACGTAACACACAACAAATGCATAGCCCCACAATTTCAGGATGTTACAAATACAAAGAGTTTGGGGTTAAAATTAGTGGGTAAGTCAATAAAACGGGTTGTTAGGCTCAACGGGGTTCATTAAGGGTTAATTATAAGGGTAGGCTATTTAGTAGAGTAAGTGGGTTAAAACCTAAGTGCCTTTATCATCTCGGTATATCAAATCAAAACTGTGGTCTTGACATGTATAATCGAGGCAAGTTCTAGAATAACAATTCATAGTCGACACACTCATAATTAAGAAGTGAGCATGAAAAAGAATATATGCTCTGTAAGGCTTAATTTCTCACAAAAATTATGTGTGTTTTTGACATCAACCTTGTAAATCTCAAATTTAAGATAATATTTAAATTCCAGTTGACAACCTGAAATTTTAAATTTTAGAAAATTAGACTTACCATGCTTGATTCCCTAGTATTCTTTAGATTTAATTATCAATGCACAATTAACTATGACTTATTCCAAAACATATCAATAAAAATCACAAATCATTAGAAATTTCATCTTAATTAGTAATATGAGAAAATTACTTTAAAACAAGATTAAATTCAGGGATTTGAGAACAATGCAGACAGTTAGGCATTTTTATTCTCAGGGTTTGAGAATAATGACAAATTAGGCATTTTCTCAGAATACCTATTCACCCCCCACACTTGAGATGTACATTGCCTTCAATGTACAAAGATAGATAATGACATTTTAAAGATAAATCAAAAGAGAAGGAGGAAGAATTACTCTCTGATTTGTGGATGTTTTCCCGAATGAGTGTCTTTGGTGGCAGTGATGGTTAGTCAGGATAATGTTCCTTCGCTAGATGAAGAAATTGGGTAACGCTTTGAGAAGTAACCAGGCTTTATTAAGACCTAATAAAAATAAACGAAATATATAAATAAAGACAAGAAAGAGAAAGAGAAAGAGACTAAGAAGGAATATAGACTAAGGCTAGGAGATAAAGGGGCTTGAGAATCCTTATTGGTAGGTGGTTCGCGAGGTGGGTATGACTTCTAAGGCGACGGAGGTGCTGGCAGTGGCAGAAGTGGTGTGATTCCCAAGCAGCCTTTAGATCCTGACATTAAGAAACTAAAATAAAATAAAATAAAATAAAATAAGCATAAGATAGTCAAAAAGAAGGAAAATAAAGGAAAAGATAAATGTGAAACGAAAGATAAATGGTCTCATAGGTCCTTGGCTTGGTGTTGAGACAAAGCTGCCGGCATGAACTCATGTTCTTTGTTAAGGGGCCTAAGCCTAGCTTTCTCCATTTCTTTGGCATGGTGTTGGCTTGCTCAAGGATCTAGAGTAAAGAATCTGAGATGGAAGAGAATGAGAAGCAAAAATAAGGGTGAAAATCGGATGGAGGGAGGGGGAAGAGTTGAGGGGTTTAAATAGATGTTCATATGTTCTGCTCCCCCATGGCTGTGGTCTCGGGGTGTGTCGAATTACACGGCCTCCTCACACGGCCGAGATATAGAGGGTGTTGTCACCCTATACCCGTACTTGATCCTTCCACGCCCGTGCTCTTGATTTTTTTTGTTGGCACGGTCGTCTGCACGGGCGTGTCTTACCCGTGCTCGATAAGTTAGTAGCCTCAGTAATTTCACACGGTTATGTGGCATGGGCGTGTTCTATCCGTTATATGGAAGTCAGTAGCCTTACACGATTGGTGCCACGGCCGTGCCATGTCTGTTGGTGCCCGTGTTGAGAGTGGTTGGATCTGTGATGTTGGGCTGGTGGTTGGGCTGACTGCACGGCCTCTGCTCTGTCAGGATAGTGATTTTGGTGGTCCACACGGCCACGAACACGGCCGTGTGTAAGGCCGTGTGATCTGGGATTCTGTACTTTTGGGTTAGTTGAAAAAGGAAAAGAAAAAGAGAAAATAAAATAAAATTGCAAAAAGAAGTAGTGTCAGTACTCGAGTTGCCTCCTGAGAAGCGCTCGTTTATAGTCTTAAGCTAGACTTTCCTCATATTTGAAAATTTTAGGGAGGTTTGAAAGTTTGAACATCCTCCCTCATGTCTATATTTTCAGTTTTATGACAAAATTGAAGTCGAGAAGTGTTTACCTTAAAAGTGCCAAATGTTGGATTGCTTACCTCGACTATTCCTTGTGGGAAGATATCGTGTACCTCAAGAAGGAGTTCTCTCTTTTCCTTCGGGTTTGTTATGGTGATGTGAGGCTTGGCTTTTACTAATAGGTCCTGGTCTCTTATTTTATAGTGATTTGATGTCCCCACAAGTTCTTGTGGTGGTTTCTCTAGTTCTACATTGTGTGGAGTCGGCTCTTCATTGACTTGTATTTCCTGTTCTTACTTGTGTAACCCTAGTTTTTCCTTAAAGTGTGTTTTCCACTCATCTAGGTCATCGATTTGGGTTCTTTGTTCTTCGTAAGTTATTTCTTTGTTGGCACTGAACTGAGGATCTGGTTCAACCGTTCTCTTTTTTGGAGGTTCCTGAAAAGAAGGTGAAATTAAATGATTATCGAAAGAATTTTCTTGCTCACCTTGATTCCTTGACGACCTAGCTGAATCGAGGGCTTGAAGACTAATTGAGTCGTCACCTACACAAAGTATGAGCTCACCTGTGGCAGCGTCAATTTTAGTCTTGGCAGTTGCTAGAAAAGATCTTCCTAAAATTAAGGGGATTGAATTATCCTCATCCATGTCTAAAACAACAAAATCTACTGGGAAAACAAATTTATCAATTTTTATGAGAACATCTTCAATAATGCCCCTAGTGATTCTAATAGTTTTATCCGCTAATTGAATACTCATCTCAGTTTGTTTTGGTTTCCCTAGACCTAGTCGCTTAAACAATGTATAAGACATAACATTTGTGCTTGCCCCTAAATCAGCTAACGCATTATCAATATTTAAACTACCAATCAAACATGGAATTGTAAAACTCCCTAGATCTTTTTGCTTCTGTGGTAGTCTATTTTGTAACATTGCTGAGCATGTTGCGTTAAGTTCCACGTGGTGCTCTTCATCTATTTTGCATTTGTTGGTCAAGAGCTATCTTAAAAATTTCCTCGAGTCTGGCATCTAAAAAAGAGCTTCAAGAAGAGGGAAGTTAATATGTAATTTCTTTAAAAGTTTAATAAACTTACCGAACTTCTTCTCCAAATCGTCTTTTTGTAATGCTACGGGATAAGGTATACGAGGTTTGTACTCCTTGACTACCGATTTTCGCTTTTCTTGTACTACCTCTGTTGTACCTTCGTCTACCTTACTTTCTGGAGTTGGGTTGGGTGTATCTATCTCCTTGCTATCCTGAAGTGTGATAGCTTGAATTTGCTCATTAGGATTAATTTCGGTGTTACTAGGTAGGCGTCCTTGCGGTCGTTCTGACATTGACGTTACAAGTTGTTCAACGACTTTGCTTACTTCCTTGACTGACTTAGCAAGTTCTTCCATTTGATTTTCATATCTTTTGATTGTTCTGTCAGCTTCTTGGATACGTTCCTCGATGGTTGGCTTCTTGTCTTATGGATAAGGCTAATTTCGGAAGTTTTAGGAGGGTTGTTGCCTTTGATTTCCTTGATTTCCTTGTCCTTCCCACGAAATATTTGGGTGATTCCTCCAACCTGGATTGTAAGTGTTACTATAAGGATTATTATTAGATCAGAAATTATTACAATATAGTTCATCTGTTCATCTTCTGCTCCTGGTTGGTAGGGTGGGTACTCAGGATTCGCCACAGTTCCACTAGCGTTGCACTGCATGACTGGATGTATCTGTGAAGAACACAAACTATCAAGCTTTTTATTCATCATCTCTAGTTCTATTGATAGCATGGTCATGGTGTCGACGTTGAAACCTCTTGCCGATTTTGTTGGTTTAGTTCTCGAAGCTTGCCACTGATATTTGTTTATCGACATCTCCTCAATGAACTCGTAGGCTGCTTCAGGAGTTTTATTCTTCAGCGATCCACCGATGGCTGAATCTATCAGTTGCCTTGTTGAGGGGTTTACTCCATTGTAGAAGGTTTGGACTTGTAGCCGCAGGGGTAAACCATGGTGTGGACGCCTCCTCAAGAGATCTTTGAACCTCTCCCATGCGCCGTATAGTGTCTCTACATCCATCTGCATAAAAGAAGAGATATCGTTACGTAATTTGGCCGTTTTGGTTGGTGGGAAATATTTCATTAAAAACTTTTCGGTCATCTGCTCCCATGTAGTGATTGACCCTCGTTGTAGCGAGTTTAACCACTGTTTGGCTTTATTCCTCAACGAAAAAGGGAATAAAGTAAAGATGAATGGCATCATCAAAAACACCATTTATTTTGAAGGTATCACAGAACTCCAAAAAGTTAGCTATATGCATGTTAGGATCTTCGTCCTGCAAATCAAATTGAACAAACTGTTGAATCATTTGTATTGTGTTAGGCTTTGATTTAAAATTGTTAACAGATGTAGCAGGCCTAACAATACTAGATTCTGCTCCTGTTAAATGCGGTTTCGCATAATCAAACATTGTACGTGGAGCATTTTGATCTCCCACAACGCATAGTGGTGGGTTATTTTCGTCCATCCCTTAAGTAGGATTAGATCTATTTTCCTCCTCTCTTTCTGTGTAATCTAGGGCTCGCTTGGTTTCCCTGTGATTCCTACGAGCGGTTGCTTCGATATCACTATCGTATACCAAAGGTCCTCTCAGATTCTTTCTAGTCATAAACTAGAGGTACCTAGAAAAGAAAAGAAATAAAAAATTAAAATTAAAATTAGAAAAATTAAAATTTAGCTTAAGAAAACAAAATAAATAAATTGCAAATAAAATAATGACTAAAGTAATAAAAATAGAGCTTTCTTAATATTGTAGTTCCCCAGCAACAGCGCCAAAAACTTGATCGCTGTAAAATCAAAGTTTTAAATATTTATAAAAGAATGATCAAAACTAGAGACTAACTCTGACAACGATATTAAGGCAAGTGTACCTATCAAACAGTGGTATAGCTTAGGCAAGACCGGATATCGAACCCAAAGGAACTAAAAGTATTAATACTCACTTTCTTTTTATTATTTAACCTAACTAAGATAAAGGTTGCTTTTAAACTAAATTGACGACAACTAAACTAAGGAAACAAAGACAAAAAGATGAATTTAGGGATAACTGGGAAAAGACTCAGTTGATTTTGATGATACCTTCGGGAAGAATCCACCTAGACTTCACTTTATTATCTAACCCTAAATTATATGATTTCTTTACTTAGCTTGATCCGTGGGACTCCCTAACCTATGTTAAACCCTCTCCCGAGGTGAATAACGTCTAATCCTAGGTTAATTAGTGGAACTCTCATTTGCTTATAATAACCCCCTAGGAAAGCAGTAAATCGATCAATAGATTCCCGTATTAGTTTTCACCCTAATCCGGTAAAATCTCGTAACCCATCTCTAAGCGCCCGATCAACTCTGCTTAATTATGTTAGATCTACTATTAGGTAGGGTCTATTCCTCCTCTACCTAAGCACATTGGATTTGGATTAAGAAATGTAATAAAGAACAAACTAAGTAATTTATCATATAACCTAAAAATCAAATAATAAAGTCTGTCTAGGTTTCATCCCCCTTCATGTATCTGAAGGATTTAGTTTATAATGTAAAAAGAAAACATCACAAGAGAAAAGATAAAACAAAACATAAGAAAAATCCTAAAACTCCCTGATGGGATTGAAGGAGAATTCCGCCGTCTTGAGCATAATTCCAGCTTCTTGGGATGAATCAACTGGCTATCCTCACGTTACTCCCTAACTTTGACCTTCTCACCTTGGCTCCTTGGCCTAGCTTTCGCCCCCTTTTAAAGGTAGTACTTGGGGTATATTTATAGGCTCTTAGACTGTGATTCTTTCTCCCGAAGTATCCTTTTTCGTCTAAGATTGCTCTTTCCAGCGACAGAGGCACGACCATGTCACACGCCCATGCAAATCAAGACCTGACCGTGTTCAGATTTTTGCTTTGGCACGTCCGTGTGCGGTGGTGATGAGGCCGTGCTCGAGCTGTTCGTCAAGACACGGCTGTGTGGTCCTTGGCCCAGGCCATGTTGATTTTGTGGAAAGGCCCATTTACTTCTTTTTAGGCCTGTTTTGTTTTCTTTTCGTCCTCGGGTGCTTTCTTAGGTATAATACATGAAAAGAAAGGATTAAAAGCACCTTTTTATATAAAACAAGGCTTAAATCTTTAAAAAGAATAATAAATGTGGGATTAAAATATGTAATATTTATTGTTTATCACATATCATTGGTGGAATATACTAATATCCGTAGTTTCGAGAGAACGAGTTTCCTAGGAGTTCTTTGAGACTGAATTCCATAAAAAATACATTAGTCAAAGATTCATCGACCAAAAACACAAGGAACTCCTCGAGTTGAAACAGGGTTGTATGACCGTAATAGAATATGAGGGAGAATTTGTGATACTTAGTAGATATGCCTGGGAATATGTATCGACGAAAGTAATAATGTGTAAAAGATTCGAAGACGGGTTGAATGAAGACATCAAGCTGTTAGTTGGGATTCTTGAAATAAAAGAGTTCGTCGTACTAGTTGAACGAGCATGCAAAGATGAAGAGCTCGGGAAAGAGAAAAGAAAAGCTGACTTTGAAGCTAGTGATGCACGTAAGAGATCATCGGGAAAGTCTTTCCAACAGATTTCAAAGAAATTCTGAGATGACTTTAGCTGTTCAAAGGCTACTGTGGGTTATTCTAGACTTGATCAGGACAGACCACCTGTAAGTTTGAAAGCTACCTTAGTAGCTAGTGTTCATAACGTCAGATCAAATCAACCGGAGTGCAAATATTATGGTAAACGACATCCTGACAGTTGTAGACTGAATGATCGGGCTTGCTTTAAGTGTGGATCGATGGGTCATTTTATCCGTGAATGCCTTGAGTTAGCTGAGCAAAATACCATAAAAAATGTGAGACCGAGTAACATGTCATCTCATGGAAGACCACCCAGAAATACAGGTAATGTAAGTGGCAGTCAAAGGGGAACTAAAGACACAACTGTTAGATCAGAGGCTCTGTGCACCTGTCAGAGCTTATGCTATTCGCACCCGCGAAGAAGCTTCGTCTCCAGATGTGATTATTGGTACTTTCACTCTCTATGATACTAGTGTTGTTGCATTGATTGATCCTAGTTCGACTCATTCTTATGTATGTGAGACTTTAGTATCCAGTAAGACTTTGCCTGTAGAGTCTACTGAGTTTGTGATTAGAGTATCGAACCCCTTAGGCCGGTGTGTTTTGGTTGACAAAGTGTGCAAGAATTGTCCGTTGATGATTCGAGATTCATTTTTTCCAACTGATTTGATGTTGTTACCATTTGACGAGTTTGATATAATTCTGGGTGTGAATTGGTTAACCTTGCACAATGTTATTGTGAACTGTAAATGGAAGACTACTGATTTGTGATGTCAGAATGATGAGATTATCCGGATTGAGTCTAATGATCTGAATGGTTTACCGGCAGAATTATCTTCGATGTTAGCTTAGAAATATGTAGGAAAGGGTTGTGAAGCTTATTTTGCTTATGTGCTCTTCTAAAGTATCAGAAAAGAGGATTGAATGGTCTGGGATGTGTATTGATGCAGGAAGGCAAAGTAATAGCTTATGCCTCAAGACAGTTAAAGCCTCATGAGAAGAACTATCCGACACACGATCTCGAGTTAGCTACGATTGTGTTCGCATTAAAGATTTGGCGACATTATCTGTTGGGCAAGAAATGTCACGTGTTTTCAGATCATAAAAGTTTGAAATATCTGATGACTCAGAATGATTTGAATCTGCGTAAGAGAAGATGGCTTGAGTTTTTGAAAGACTACGAACTTGTAATATATTATCATCCGGGTAAAGCTAATGTAGTTGCCGATGCATTGATTTGAAAATCATTATTTGTATTACGTGTTTTAAATGCTCAATTAGATCTGTTTGATGATAGTTTAATGATAGCTGAATTAAAAGCAAAATCGTTATTCTTACAACAGATATGTGATGCTCAGAAAGTGCATAATGAATTATTAGCAAAACGAGCTCAGTGTGATTCGAATTCTGAATCTGAATTCAAGTTATTGATGATTTCTTGAGATTTCGAGACCGTATCTATGTTCCGAGAAATTCAAAGTTTATTCAGTTAATTTTGAGTGAAGCACATAATAGTCATCTGTCTGTTCAACCGGGAAGTACAAAGATGTATCATGATCTGAAGCAACATTATTGGTGGTTTGGTATCAAACGAGACATTTCTGACTTTGTTTCAAAATGTTTAGTCTGTCAACAAGTGAAAGCAGAACATCAAGTTCTGACTAGTTTGCTACAACCGATTCTAATTCCCGAATGGAAATAGGATAGAGTGACAATGGATTTTTTTCTGGTTTGCCTCAGACTCCGAGAAAGAAAGATACGATTTGGGTCGTAGTTGATCGATTGACGAAATCTGCTCATTTCATTATGATAAAATCTGATTTCTCACTTGATAGATTAGCTGAGCTTTGTATTTCTGAGATTGTGAGATTGTATGGAGTGCTATTGTCTATTGTGTTAGATAGAGATCCGAGGTTTACATCATGATTCTGGAAGAAACTATAAGAAGCTTTAGGCATAAAACTGCATTTCGGTACAACTTTTCATCCGCAAACGGATGGTCAATCCAAGCGGATTATTCAGATTCTCGAAGACATGTTGAGATATTGCATTCTCGAATTTAACGGTATGTGGAAACAATATCTTCCATTAATTGAATTTGCATATAATAATAGTTTTCAGTAGAGTATCAAAATGGCACCTTATGAAGCTCTCTGCGGACGTAAATGTCGGACACCTCTGTATTCTGAGCTCAATGAAAACAAGATATACGGGGTCGATTTGATAAAAGACATTGAACAGAAAGCAAAAGTAATCCGAGATAACTTGAAAGCAGCATCTGATCGACAGAAGTCTTATGCAGACTTGAAAAGAAAAGATATTGAATTTGAAAAGAAAGCTAGGTTTCAGTTGGTTTTAAGCTTGATTAAGGTAAGTTTTGACTTCGGTTTTTGATAGTCTAATATCTAGCCCATGTCTCAATTTTATGTATTGATGATGTTCATGAGATGTGCCATTGATGAAATGGTGAACTTTGTGATTATTATTGGTGTTAAATGAAAGATATGTGTTAGATAAACATATTTTGTTCTTGAATTTTTGATGAATTTAGCTAAATAGGGCTAAATTGAGAAAATGAAAATTTGAGGGGCTAAATTGTGAATTTGACGAAATATATGGGCTTGTATGATATACATAAGAATTCGGCTAAGCATGATTATGTGATGATTTTGTGTATTTGATGTTTTGAGAAAATGGACTAAATTGATAAATTATGCAAATCTAAGGGCTAAATTTTAAATTACCTTAAATGTGTGTTTTTGGATTGAATTGGATGAGTTAGTGAATAAAAGAGTTAAATTTGAATATGTTTAGATCAAGAGCCGAAGAAATTGGACTTAGATCATGGGAAAACGAAAGTAATTGAGTAGCCGTATCCATTTCCGTTAAACCGAACTTGAGGTAAGTCATTATACAAATAGACGTATTTGTATTGAATTATGTATGTTCATATGACTATTGCTAATGATGAATGTTTACGAGATGGTATGTACATGAATTTCGAGATAAGGTTGACTTAGTGACAATGTCCGAGAAGTCCTGTACGAACCTAGGAATAGATAGGATTGACATAGGTATCTGTTCTATTTTATCATGTAAGACCACGTCTGGGACGTTGGCATTGATTTGAGATTTCGTGTAAGACCACGTCTGGGACGCTAGTATCGATATGATCTTTACGTGTAAGACCATGTCTGGGACATCGGCATCGTATTAATTCGTGTAAGACCCTGTCGGGGACAGTGGCATCGTCATCTGATTACATGTAAGACCACGTCTGGGACGTTGGCATTGTACAACTATTTTGAGTATTTTGTATATCCTATTAGATTTCGAATGGCTCAATGGGAAAATCTGAGCTATGAACAATTACGTGAATGTATATTCGTTCCAGGTACGTTTGGTATGTACACTAAGTGTGTATAAAAGGTATGCACCTATATGAATTTGCTTTGAAGAAATGTATAATTGAACATGAGAATATGAATGAGATATGAGAATGGACATGAATAAGCTAAGTACATATGTGATATGTGAAATGAAATATGTGGCAAGCTTTGTGTGAGTAAATGTGCCAAAGTCTATAAAATGAAATGGCTATAAGATTTATAAGTACCAATGATTCAATTTGGTTATATGCATTGTGCATTAAGTTTATTTGTATATGACTTACTAAGCTTTTAAAAGCTTACTCTGTGTGTGTGCTTGTTCTGTTTTATAGATCGTCAAAGCTACTGAAAGCTTGGGAACTGTTGAGGATCGTCATCACACTACTCAACTTGTTTTGGTACATTCTGGAAATGTATATAGCTAGATATGGCATGTATAGGCTAGTTATTTGTTTATAATTATGAAGTGATCTCAGCCACGTGATTTGGCTAGTTATGTGTTGGCAATATGCATTAATGAATATGATAAATGGTGCATGTTTTGGTATGGTTTGATAGTATTTGAAATGGTTAAGTTTATACTGAGTGTATGAATGAATTATGTTTGTGTTTACATGAGTTTTAGTCTTGTAAATTTGGCATGATTAGTATTGGATTTGAATGTAGAGATGGGATGATTATTTTGATATGTTCTTGGTTGTCAAATGTGCATGAGATGTGTTGGTAATTTGCTTGTAGGTATGACCCTATGTACGTGGCATATTGGCCTTGCAAATAGCCTATTTTGCCACACGGTTGTGGCACATGAGCGTGCCTATTGACCGTGGGACTAAGTCAGTAGTTGATTAAGAGTACATGGCCTTGGCACACGGACGTGCCTGGTAGCCGTGTGGTTTAGTTAGGATCAACCACAGCCAAAATGCAAGGGCGTGCTTGGTGGCCGTTGAGCCAAGTCAGGATTGACCACGGCCAAGGTACACAGACGTGTTTGGTGGCCGTGGAGTTAATTTAGATTTGACCACGGGGGAGACACATGGGCGTGTCTAGCAGCCGTGGGAGGCACACGGCCTGCCCACAAGGCGTGTAACCCCTAAAACTTAGAAAGTTTAAAAGTTTTCAAGAACTTCTGCATGTGTTCTGGTTTAGTCCCGGCTCTTTTAAAGCATGTTTTAGGTCTTAATGACCTACAGAAGGGGCATTACGATTGTAAATGATGGTTTAATTTACGAAATTGTTTGATAAAGTTTTTTATCTGTCAGGTAATGCCTTTAACCCTAATCTGGCGACGGATACGGGATAGGGGTGTTACAACCAGACACAGGCCTTCTGCTTCTACAGTTTTGAAGGTGTTTAATCTTTCGATGGCTGTCAAATGTCCCTCAATTAGGCTGAATTTATGAGCTTCTTCATGCATAATTGACTTTCCCTTGTCCACTTCTTTTGGCTCATCACTTACAGGCAACTTGTTTAGTCTTGGGATCTAAATGGTCACACCTGTCACTTGAAGCGGTAAATCTTTGCGATATAACCTTGTATCATCGTAAAAAGGAATTGGATTGTCCAAAGTGCTGCTCCCTTCTTCCACCTTGTCCTTGCCTTTGACCATTATAGTCATCATTTCCATCATCCTTTCCATCTGTTCCTCTAGTTTTGCCATGCGTACCAATTCTTCTTCTGTCATCTTCTTGGCTTTTGAGCGGGTGTTATACTGGTGAGCTATCCTTGGTCCTTTTTCAAATGACATTTATTTCCAAAGTTGGAAAATTATTTGGATTTGTCTTAAAAAATGTTCTTATTTTATTTTATTTTTAAAACTGATGTTTCTGAATAAACAAATGAGTGAATAAGTGAACGAATGGATGAATGAATGAATGAATGAAATTGGGGCACATTGTCGTAAATAAACTTTAATATAAACATTTTCTTTCAAACAAGGTTCGAAAATTGTCTGACTTACAAAGTCTTTTTCATTTTTCATTCATACTTAAAGAAAATCCTAATCGATCCTATTGTCATAGGGCAAATCTCTACTCGTCGTTCTTCTTCTTCCTCCTCATGAGCTTGATGAACATTTTGGTAATGTGCCTGAGCCACCTTTAAAAGTTCCATTGTACGCTCATTCCTAGTCACAAAGGAGGTAGATTCTTTTCTAAGTTCTTCAATCTATTCACATAAGTCTTCGACTTGCTGAGCGAAAACCTGACCTTCTTTATGCATTTTTACAAACACCTCTTGTCGGCTTACTGCCATTTATTCCATCGCAATAAAACGCTCCACAAGCTCCGTATATTATTTCTTGACCTCTTTGTTTTGCTATTTTTTTGTCTTTAATTATTTAGTTAGACGATAAATTTCCTCCTTCAGCACCTCAATTTCAGCAGTTTTCTTATTAGAAACCCTTTTCCAAGTTCGCTCTTGTTCTCATTCTTTCTAGAGTTTATTATCCCGTAGACTTGGATCCGCCTCCAACCTTTGAATCTAAGCTAACAAGTCAAATCTTTCTCATTGACATCGTTCTAACTGCATTCTTAGTTCTTCCTCTCATCCCTTCATGTATAACCGGAGTTTCTGCTATTGTCTCATGATTTCTTCTTCCTTGCCCTTTACATATGCCTGATGCTACTCTCATTGCCGTCTGAACTCTTCATCTCCCCCCTTAAACGCATCTTTAAATTATGTATCTTTTCTGTTAACTTGGCTACGTCATATGGGACCTTCCTCTTTCCCTTGAATTGTGTTGACACAGATATTTTGCTTCTTTTCAGGCCCCATTGGATATACATTTCCGATGGGTAATGGTTGAAAAAGGTTCCTGATTGCAAGCTCAAGGTTTGACCCCACTTAATTCGTATCTCTTCCAATTTCTTCCAAAATCTTGGGTCCTGAACCAAAACTTCCACCCTGTTTAAACCAGCTATAGCAGGTACAAATTGATCATACTCGTATTGGCTCAAAACCATAAACAATGAATAACTGATGGCTCCCCATATGCCAATTAAGGGAACCTATAAATGACCACTGCACTTGATAAGTACGGTGCTTCGAATCATCTATGGAGCCCTCCATTCTATTTCTTGGTATGTCAATGTACTAAGGTTCCGAAACCACTCCTCAATGCATTTATTTGGAGGATACTCACATTCTAGAAATTTCTCTATAAGCTTAGTCAAAGGAACAAACACCTGACGAAAGCACTTATAGAGGCACCTAAAATGACTTTTCATCCATACTAACAACAAATGTGAGCATCCTAAGAAACCTCCGTCTCCTTTCCTTCTGATAAAATTGAGTGAAATGATGGTTTCAGCTAAGACTACCAGAGCAAGATTCACCCCTTTTCCAATTTGAAACAGAAAATCAGCTAGCTCCACACTCACATATCCCAGAGCTTTTGGGAAAACAATGAACTCGTATACAGCAAACGCGAACAGTGAAAAATGTCTATCACCGCTAGCCTTTCCCATAGCATCCCTAATGTCAGACCAGGAAATGCAGGGACCATTTTTATCTTTTAATCTTGATTTCACCGTATCTATAGGTAATCCCATTAGATTTGCTAAGGGTCCTTGGAAATCGACGTTTCTCTTCCATTATATTCCTCTATAGTTGGTACCATATCCACTCCATTAAACGTAAAACACTTATAAGTGGGATCCCAAAAATGTACCATATCCTTCAATAGGGCATCATCCTGTTTAACGAACAAAAGTTGTGCTACATCCCCATACTTGTCCGGAAGTGCTTTTTTAGCCTTGTCCCATGATTGCCATATTCCTTTCAACTAATCTTCACAATTTCTCCTACAGTCCATGCGAACTATCTGAGGCAGGCTTGAGTCAAAACTAGCTATTTGGAAATTGCCTTCTCTACTCTGAGTATCCTCTAACATTCTCGCTATTACCCCTATATTATCTACCCCATGCCGAACAACTGAATCTTCTCGAAGTGTGTTCATGTCAAATACAGATGCGACATTGTCCCCCAGGTATTTAAATGATGCATGAATTATGCCATGGAGAGACACAGACACGAGAAAAACAAAGTTAGTAAAAAAATAATAAAGTCAAATGAAAAAAATGTGAAATTAAATTATAAAGCATTGCGAAAAAATTCAAACAGAAAACATGCATAAATGCTCATGAGGTCCTATAGGGTATTATTACGAGAGGTAAGGTACGGTTCTTATGTCTAGGCTTCATATTTAAAATGCTACTCCTCCCGAATGGGATGGGCCTTGGCGTAGGACCGAAAGCAAGATGCAATCATGAATGACAATTATAGCCGCCCCATAACAGTAGAACCGACATACACATTAATCAATTTCATCGATAAAAGAATAAACAAACACATTGGCATACATATCAAAATAGGATAAGTAAATGAAATGAATAAATAAATCAATATTTAACACATATTCAACAATTTAAAATGACATTAGACAATTAAATAAATTAATTCATGAATAAATAAATCTAATATGCACAAATACTAAAAAACCTAGCTGTCAAACCTAAGTAAGTCGACTCACTAACATCCCCAATGGAGTCGCCAAGTTGTCATAACGTTGCCTACATAGAAGTAGGGGGCCTAGTAAGCAAAGCTATATACAGAGGGCCTAAATTAATGTAGAGTTGCCACTAACCAATTCAAGCTACGTTGGTTAGCCACCTATCGTCTAAAAGTCTAAAATTAATACTACGAAAAATCCTAAAAGTCTAGACTCGATCTCATCACCAAATTTTGGGTTCGGGAGTACTATTACGTGTAGGGAAGGTTGTAGCATCCCCAAAATGCCTATCCCGGGACAGTCCTAGGGGTCTTAGGAGCTAGGTTTTTTTTTATTTAAGCATATTAATATATTAATTTAGGCTAAAATCTTATGGAAACCTTAAAGAAAAACTCTAAAGAAAATGTCTTCGGTTTACTTGTAACTCGAGTAAGATGTGTTCACCAAACTTACCTAATTTGAAACTTAAATTAGAGATTTTTACTTTTAACGGTAACCCTAAAGGATACCTAAATAATTCTATTAAAATACCTTCAATTCTTAAAATTAATTATATTTTAGAATTCTAAAAAAAAACCTAGAAATTACCAATGAATTAAGAGAAATATTAAAATCCATCTACAACTTATTTGATCTTTTATTATTATTTAAAAGATTTAATTAATAACGTTGAACCTATCACGACCTTACGAAAGTATCCTATGCCGGGTTTATGATTTATCTTACTTTAAAATTCTTGATCTAAGGTTTAAATTCGCCAAAATCCTAAAATAATATATCTTAAGTAATATTTATTAGCTTTCTTAAAAAGTTTCTAAAATAAAATAATTAGAAAAACCTACTCATGATTTACAATTCACCTACAAAAATCATTAGTTTTAATCTTGAATAAAGTCCCAAATAATATTTACATATTAATTTAAGATTCTAATCCTATACGATATTTAAAATTAGTTTAAAACCCTACAAAAATATCTTACATGTTATTTATAGTTTTTCTAGGGTAAATGGTAGATAAGATCTTAAAGACTAACCTAAATTCAAATGTAAAAACCTTATGGTTTACCTAAATTCAAATGTAAAAACCTTATGGTTTCATTAAAATGTAACAGCTACTTAACTAACTTCATGTCAACAATTATAGGATGGAAAAAAATGACCTAAAGTTCCCTCTTTTAAAACGAATAGTGACAAAATAGGAAATTTAATTAAATTGACTAAAGTTAATTAAACAAATTAAGCAAATAGAAAACTCTTCAAAAAATGACAATAATAAAAAAGAAAACTGAAATAAATAAGACATAAATAACAAAGACATAAATAATACAATGATGATGATAATAATAACAATAATACACCTTATTCATAATACAATAAAAGAATCAAAGTAACATAAATAAATAATATTAAAATGTATGTAAGGGGAATGTGTAAAAAAACATAAATATAAATGGACATGAAAATAAATAAAGACAAAATAAGAATAAGTAAAAATTATACAAGTGTGAATAAATATAAAACATTAAAATAAAGAGCATAATTAACTTTAAATATAGAAAGTATAAATGCAAATAAAAGGGAAGATATAAGTGTAAATATTATATTAAAGAGGGAAATAAAATGACGTAGTTTGATTTCAGGACAAAAAGATAAAAAAATGGAAGATAGAGGACTGATGTTGCAATTAATTTGCTTTTCATTTTCAAATTTTAGATTAAATCGAATGTTTGAATAAAAAAAGGGGTTACGGGTGTAAATAAGCCAGAGAGTGAGGGCAGTGCTACAAAAAATAGGGTATTTTTTGTAAATTTAAAAAGTAAGGCAGGTGGAAATAAATTATCTATTTTTTGCACCTATAAATGAAAAAAAAAAAAAACTATTCATTTTTCATTTTAACCTCAGTTTTTTTTTCAAAAAAAAAAAAATCTTCCTCCTTCTATGTTGCCTATGGCTCTACCGCCGAAGAGCCCAACAACTCTCTAGCCTCCAGTAGTAGAGTCGTTGGATATTTTATTTTTTTTGCAAAATCAGAGTTTTCTTTAAAAAAAGCATTAGTTTTCTTAAAAATCAAAACTTTATTTCGAAATAGTTGAAAAAGATCAAAACTGTATTTTAAAAATTTAAACTTTCCTTTAAAATAACTAAAAAAACAATTTTTATTTTTTAAAATCTAAACTTTCTCTTTTAAAAAAAAATCATAACTTTTCCCAAGATCAAGCATTTTTTTTAAAGAAACCTTTATTTCAAAATGGGGAGGGAAAAAAAGGGATTTTTGGGGACTCTTAGGAGCGGAAGACGGATGACTCGGTGATGTCCCCTTCATCGGAGTAGTAGTTCATTATACTGGTCAGTTTTCAAAACTGCGTTTACATGCCACTCGCAAGAGTCATGCATGATACAGAACAAAATATACAACTCACAATAGCAATAGTTCTCTGGCCTAATCTATTCAACAAACAACTTCCTTCAGTCAGCAAGCTTGAGAAGTAATGGATAACAGAATAAATTCATACGAACATAGTGAGTTACCAAAAATATATAGAAATCATGCACTCTATTTCTTACGATAATACCAAACCTTTCAGAAGCAGTTTCGCATAGTGATCATAATTCATCAAATGGTGTTCCCAAAACATAAACAGAATTAATAAGCCAACTTGTGTAAAACATAGGAGGATACTGTACGCCAACTTAACAAGACATAGGCAACCAATATTCATGCCATCCATGTACCCAGAATTAAGAGTCAGAAACATATCATACAGTCTCATTCACTTACATACTCCCTCTTAATTCCTCATGTTGTTCTAATTCAAAATAGCATGTTTTATCGTGATCTACCAGTCCTGTTTGCGATATAGCTGTCCTATTGGAGGCTTCAGAAAAATATGTCCTTTTCAGCATCACCAGAGATCATATCTCACATATTTCACAAACTGATTGTACTGCTTTAAGCATGAAAGATGGTGTTCTCTTCATAACACAGATAGACTAAACTTTGACTGGATACACTGGACGACCATGACCCAAAAATAAACAAGTCATACATTACGAAGGAAGTTTACTTACCCTACACAATTTATATAACAATGAAATTTACAACACATGGAGGATAGAAGGAACTCACCAGAAACTCTATTACAAAACAACACAGCATGTCTTTTGCCTATATCACTAGGATGCTTGTTAACTTTTTAAGCTGAAAGAAAGATAATTATACACATCAAATTATCAATCAATCAAAACTTATCATGCATGCAAGAATTGATAACACAAAATCCAAAATTAGGAAGTTTCCTTCGTCATATACTGTAACACCCCAAACTCGGCCCATGCGGTATGACCGGATCTAGCATGTCACATGAAGAAAGTGTGTAAAGAGTTTGTGATTCTCACTAAAGTTGACATTGTTTGGTTATAGTTAAGAAAACAAGTTTGGTTATAAATATTTGATAAAAATACTACTAATCTCGAAAGATTGATTGGTGAATCGAAAATCGAACTAGTGAACTTTAAAACCATGACTTTTGAAAATGATGGTTGATAATTCGAAGAAAAATCCAAATTAAATTTTTTGTACATATTTATTATGAAATCCGTTTGTTAATCAATTTTGGAAAACCGTTGTTTATGATCTCAGAAAATCCCCGTTTTTAAAAACAATTCAAGAAAGGTAATAAGTATGTTTAAAGCAAAAATAAAAATATCAGAGGCCTTATTACAACTTAAAACCCAAAATAGTAAAAGTAACGAAATAAAGCGAAAAAGAAAATTTACTAAAGTTCAAAAATATCATTTCTAAAGTATGGCCTTCACCGAGTCATCCATGGCCCCCAAGTCCTCATTATTGAGCATTACCTACAAGGATTAAGAAAAAGGGGTGAGTTATAAGAACTCAGTGTATAATCCCCCTACCGTTATCCACTGGGCCTGAACCCGCATAGTAACATCTTGGGCCTAAGCCCCTTTACATAACAGTATTTAAATGAAATGAATGCAACCCAATCCATCCATCCATCACACCCCCGACCAACCAATCACACCTGTGGGGATAAAGTCAACCCACCCCGCCCCTCACACCAATTTGCAATCATGCTGCTAAAGTATATTATTTTTGTGGCCATGCCACCGAAATCGTAATTAAGCACAATAATAAGCGAATTGTGGCTATGCCACCAGGCTACACTGCTCTCCATACAATTTTTCCCACCCCATACAGTATGTAAAGTTGCAACATACATAGTAAATTATCCAAATATAAATCAACCATTAATCTAGTGAAATATTTATGTAAATCGGCCCATTAAAGCATTGATACGGGCACGCCCGGGCCACCCACCGAATTTTCAAGTCGACGAAGCTCGACGCCAAATTTTAATTTTATTGCTTTTAAATAAATCGAGTCTTTGAATTTGCTAAAAATTAAATTACTAAATTTTAATTAAATGAATTAAACATCTTAATTTATTTAATTAATTTTCCATAGCAAATTAATTTTGCCAAATAATTAGTCTTAGTATTTTAATATGTCTAGTGTCTAAAGTAAAGTATTTTAATTTTTAATTTTCAGTAGTAACTTCATTTTCGTATTTCATATTTATTTGTTTAGATGGTACAAGTTTTAAGTTCGTCTTTGTCAAAGTTGAATATTAGTATGTTCTTACTAGTGTTTAAATAAGGTGGTTAAAAAAAATAAAATAAAATACTATTTAACTATGTTTAGTCAAATTTTAATTAATGTGATTTATTTTATTATTATTATTATTATTATTTTTGTAGTGCTTCACGTTTTAAACAAAGGCTAATGGAACTTAAAGGGAATGGAAGACACAGCAACTAGAGGTGATCAATTGATGCATGAATTAAATAATACATGAAAGATGGGATTTGAAGATAGACCATGCGTGAAAGATGGAAAAATATGTTTGTGGGTTTGAATAAACAATAGGTGAAAATTGAATGCATAAGGTATGAAGGCTTGGACGGCTATAGAAAGAAAATTAAGCATGTGCTAAGTTGAATATTAAAAAAATAGAACATGTAGTGGGTATGAACATGGACGGCAAAGCATGAATGCATGGCACAAAGGGGCTGAATTTTTAAAGTGAAATGCAAAGGCATGATTGAATAAAATACGTAGTGCTTCAAGGATATGGAGACTTTGGATTTTATGGAGCTTGAAATTTCAAATTAAAAGAATGGAGGCATTGGACGGCAAGCATGAAGCACCATGGAGGAATTAAAGAATTAAAGAATTCTTAATTGGAGCAAGCACAATTGGATGAGAACAATCAAAGAAATAAAATTATTGAAAATCACAAATGGTGAACGGCATGAAGAATGGAGCATTAAAAAAAAAAAATTAAAACTTTGTCTTTTGGTGAACAATAGTGGACGGCAAGGTGATAAACAAATAGTTGAAATTAAAATATGCAAAGCATGGTGATGCTAGTGGACGGCACACACAAAGAAGAGCAAGCATAGTGAACGGTTTAAGCTTTTAAATTAGGATAATTTTATGGCAAATGAAAGTGGCAACAAACTTTGCTGAAATTAGGTTGAACGGCCAAGTGCCTATTTTTAATTCAAGTGGCTACTTTCATATTCCATAATCTTTTTGTCTTTATTGTGACTAGCTTGGCCGAATGCTCACAAGGTGCTACACCAAGTCAACCACTCGTACGCACAAATAGGAATTAAAGCCCTCAAGTGTTATTCCTCCTTATTTTGGCTATCATTTGAAAGAGCCTATAAATACTTTGCAATTTCATTTTGTAAAAAAAACTTGAATTTGAATGAAAAGAAGAATTTCTTTTGGTGAGTTTTCACTCTCCTTATTCTCGAGGTTTGAATTGACTTATCTAGTTTTCTAGTGGCGTCTTTCTTTCCTTGTTTTGAACTTATCATCCTCACGGGTGTGGCGTTCATCTACCTATACCGTTGGTTCCTATCTCGCTAGATAGTGGGTCTCGGTTTTATTTCGAAATATCATACCGTCGGTTCCTATCTCGGTAGATAGTGGGTCTCGGTTTTATTTCGAAACTCCTTCTATCAATTTGAAACCTATAAGATTCGGGTCTTTAATTTTTGTTAAAGGTTCTTTCTTGTTTCAAATTTCGAAACTCCTTCCATCAATTTGAAACTTATAAGATTCGGGTCTTTAATTTGTATTAAAGGTTCTTTCTTGTTTCAAATACGTATCCATTCAACCTATCACCTATCCTTATTTATTTTGAAGATATTATTTTTCCAACAAAATTATCCCTTTGTTAGTTGAACGAGAAACTGTCTAATTTACGATCGGGCAACATTAACGATTCGCCTCCTAACTCGGGACGGGCCGTTATCATCTGGTATCAGAGCTAATTAAATTAGGCACGTTTTGATGTCTTGAGTTTTTCCAAGTAAGTTCAAAAAAAAAAAAAAACCCTCTTCCTACCATAGCCTGTTTAGATTTATATTCCCAGTGTTTTACAAAGTATATTAACTGAGACGAGTCCTTGTCTGTATAATTAGTTAGCTCTATAAGATGTTGGAAATCAACTATAGTTGACTTCCCGCAATTGTTACCTCCTTTAACATATCTTGGTCATCTATTGGCTTTTCTACATTAAACTGCTTCCCAGCTTCATGCTCAATTAGCTTGATTCGCACCTTTCTTCAAGCTGATTTAGTTGTGTTAGCTTAAGTTTCATTCGGTAATCAACTAGCCCAATACCTTTTGGTGAGTAAAAAATATATATATATTTAAAAAAAATTCGAGTTAAAAAAAAAGTGCGAAATTTTGCAAGTTTTTTTTCATTACTTCTTTTCCCGATCTTCACCACCCTTCTTCACTCCAACACCACTATACCAAAATTTTTTCAGCCGATCTCCACCCCATAACATCATTTTCCTCGTACCAATTTTAAAAGCCGACCCTCAAGCAAATAAGTCTTTCGAAAAACGAAATACGAATTTGTGAGAAATATCGGTAAAAGGCACAAGTGATTCATCAAAGAAAAGCCTTAATACGAGTGAAACACGAGTGTGAGCGAAATTTCTTTGTGAGTGACTTGTGAGATTTTGTGGTAAGGTATTTTAATTTTGTCGGTTTATTTCCCTTTGTTATAATAGTTTAGTTTTCAGCAACAAATATGTCTCAAGAAGAGTTCTCATCCAATGACTACCCATACTTGTTGAATGAAATGCGAAGAGCCATAAACAAGTTGAAAAAGCACTTGGATCGGATCGAGGAACGAGACCAACGAGATCGACCTTCTTCAAGTCGAAGGGCTGAGTCAAGATCATCCAGAAGACACACTTTGAAGAATATTCGAGAAGAGGCGTGATCGAAATTCTTATTCCTCAAGAAGTTCAAACGAAGATTCATCCATGAAAGATTATCCTCAAAGTGGTACATATTATGATTCTTATTCCCTCCAAGAAGACATGCGAGTTGATCGGTATATTCGTTCAGGAATTTCCAAGAAAGCGTCCATGGAGTATTCACCTCGAAGAACTCATCAAGATATCTTTGAGAATGCTATCCCTTCTCTTGAACAAAATTTTACTCATTTTGATTCTTTTGTATCGTCTTCTTGTCATAATGAAAGGAAGAGAGAAAAAGAATTAAAAAGAAAAGAAAGACAAGAGAAGATCATGAGAGAAAACGAGCGAATATGGAATGAACTCGAGAGAAGAAAAAAAGAAGAAAAACAAAAAGAAAAAGAAAAAGAGTTCGAAAGAAAAGAAAATAAAAATGAGAAACAAGAAAAAGAAATTGAAAAAGAGAAAGAAAAAGAAAAAGAACAAAACGAACGAGAGAGTGTTGAATCAACTAACCCGCTTGAAGTTTGTACTTGTTCTATTTCTTCTTTTCAGGATTCCGAGAAGCCAAATGACGAAAACCCACTCCAATACCTCCCGGAAGAACGACGTTTCGATTTGATTAAAAAAGGTAAGGAAGGTAAGCGTTTTGAAACATCAAATTTGTTGTATAAATATGATTTTTCTTCTAACCCCAATTTGTTTGATTGTAGATATTACGAGATTAATTCATTGTCTAATATAAAATCATTGAGTATTTGTAAATACATTTTGAAATATGTTAAGAGTTTTGATCGCTTTATCTTGAATGTACATAATTCTTATTGGTCTAACATGACTGATTTTTCGGAACCTAAGTCCCATAAATCGGACATATGTTTCGATTTGTTTTGTGGAAAAAGCAAGTATCACCAAATATGTGTGAAAAATTCCTATTGTGTTGATACTTGATTTTTGAATAAGATAACAAATTTTGTCAACCTTATTTTCAATTTTTATTCGTTTCTTAAGCAAATTTTATATTTATATATGCAATTCGTGTACATAGATTTCCCATTTTGTTTGAAAAATGTTGATTCGCGCATAAAACATCGGCTACATTACATGCCCGAGGAGAGAAAGTTCGTCTTGATCAAGCAAGATAAATTCGAACTTCGAGTTTCAGCTTGTGAAGACAAGCAAGGTGAGAATGACTTTTGTCATACCACAAATAGGGGTAAGGCCGAATTCTTTCTTTCAACACCCAAAGGTAAGACACTTGAAACCTATGAACCCATTTTGTGTTCTTCGGATGTTGACAAGAATCACGTTGCTAAATCCATTCTTGAAAAATCTTTAAAACGTGATGTACTTCATTGTTCTATCTTGTTTGATAATGGACTATCTGCTTTGGTTCTAAACAAAAAGATAATTGTTTTCGATAAGTGTCATGAAGCATTTGTTGAAACAATTTTGTTCATTTCAAATGTTGAAAGAGCTCATAATCATGATTGCCTTTTTGTAAAGCATTTAGATCATGAATTATTTGAATACCCTATTTTGTTTATTGATGGTCTATTTGTTTTAAAAGAAGACAAAAAGAATTTTGTGTTTGATAATTTTTATCCATGTGCTAGTACAAAGTAAGGTTTGAATGTTCAATTTCAGGTGCCATATGCCTTTTCTTCATTACTTGCTTTTGACAATTATATCTATCAATTGATGTGTTATTCGCATGATTATCTTGTCGTGTGGAATCTAATTAGATCGTATGCATGCTTTAAAGCTTATCCGCTTTTGTTTCAAAATTTTGACAAGGCCTTGATCATTTTGTATGATAATGTAATTATGCTTGATTGCTTGAGAACTATTTGTCTGGTGATGCCCATATCCAGATTGCAATTTTGTTTGAACCGGATCTTGCTAATTCTTGGTTATCCCTTTCAGGTATCGCGTTTATCATCCGTCCCGTTTGATCGAGGGAAGACGAACAAGGAGTTTGTTCGAACAACCAACGGGTCGATTCGAGGACGAATCATCTTGAAGAGGAGGGGATGATACGCACGCGCCGAGCCACCCACCGAATTTTCAAGTCGAAGCTCGACGCCAAATTTTAATTTTATTGCTTTTAAATAAATCGAGTCTTTGAATTTGCTGAAAATTAAATTGCTAAATTTTAATTAAATGAATTAAACATCTTAATTTATTTAATTAATTTTCTATAGCAAATTAATTTTGCCAAATAATTAGTCTTAGTATTTTAATATGTCTAGTGTCTAAAGTAAAGTATTTTAATTTTTAATTTTCAGTAGTAACTTCATTTTCGTATTTCATATTTATTTGTTTAGATGGTACAAGTTTTAAGTTCGTCTTTGTCAAAGTTGAATATTAGTATGTTCTTACTAGTGTTTAAATAAGGTGGTTAAAAAAAAATAAAATAAAATACTATTTAACTATGTTTAGTCAAATTTTAATTAATGTGATTTATTTTATTATTATTATTATTATTTTTTGTAGTGCTTCACGTTTTAAACAAAGGCTAATGGAACTTAAAGGGAATGGAAGACACAGCAACTAGAGGTGATCAATTGATGCATGAATTAAATAATACATGAAAGATGGGATTTGAAGATAGACCATGCGTGAAAGATGGAAAAATATGTTTGTGGGTTGAATAAACAATAGGTGAAAATTGAATGCATAAGGTATGAAGGCTTGGACGGCTATAGAAAGAAAATTAAGCATGTGCTAAGTTGAATATTAAAAAAATAGAACATGTAGTGGGTATGAACATGGACGGCAAAGCATGAATGCATGGCACAAAGGGGCTGAATTTTTAAAGTGAAGTGCAAAGGCATGATTGAATAAAATACATAGTGCTTCAAGGATATGGAGACTTTGGATTTTATGGAGCTTGAAATTTCAAATTAAAAGAATGGAGGCATTGGACGGCAAGCATGAAGCACCATGGAGGAATTAAAGAATTAAAGAATTCTTAATTGGAGCAAGCACAATTGGATGAGAACAATCAAAGAAATAAAATTATTGAAAATCACAAATGGTGAACGGCATGAAGAATGGAGCATTAAAAAAAAATCAAAACTTTGTCTTTTGGTGAACAATAGTGGACGGCAAGGTGATAAACAAATAGTTGAAATTAAAATATGCAAAGCATGGTGATGCTAGTGGACGGCACACACAAAGAAGAGCAAGCATAGTGAAGCGGTTTAAGCTTTTAAATTAGGATAATTTTATGGCAAATGAAAGTGGCAACAAACTTTCTTTGAAATTAGGTTGAACGGCCAAGTGCCTATTTTTAATTCAAGTGGCTACTTTCATATTCCATAATCTTTTTGTCTTTATTGTGACTAGCTTGGCCGAATGCTCACAAAGTGCTACACCAAGTCAACCACTCGTGCGCACAAATAGGAATTAAAGCCCTCAAGTGTTATTCCTCCTTATTTTGGCTATCATTTGAAAGAGCCTATAAATACTTTGCAATTTCATTTTGTAAAAAATAACTTGAATTTGAATGAAAAGAAGAATTTCTTTTGGTGAGTTTTCACTCTCCTTATTCTCGAGGTTTGAATTGACTTATCTAGTTTTCTAGTGGCGTCGTTCTTTCCTTGTTTTGAACTTATCATCCTCACGGGTGTGGCGTTCATCTACCTATATCGTTGGTTCCTATCTCGCTAGATAGTGGGTCTCGGTTTTATTTCGAAATATCATACCGTCGGTTCCTATCTCGCTAGATAGTGGGTCTCGGTTTTATTTCGAAACTCCTTCTATCAATTTGAAACCTATAAGATTCGGGTCTTTAATTTTTATTAAAGGTTCTTTCTTGTTTCAAATTTCGAAACTCCTTCCATCAATTTGAAACTTATAAGATTCGGGTCTTTAATTTTTATTAAAGGTTCTTTCTTGTTTCAAATACGTATCCATTCAACCTATCACCTATCCTTATTTATTTTTGAAGATATTATTTTTCCAACAAAATTATCCCTTTGTTAGTTGAACGAGAAACTGTCTAATTTACGATCGGGCAACATTAACGATTCGTCTCCTAACCCGGGACGGGCCGTTATCAAGCATTTTGGCAAATTCGACCCACTATGGCAGTTAAAAATAATCGGCCCATCGTTAGCATTTTGATAAATCAACCCTTTAAGGGCATTAAAGCAATTCGGTAAATCGGCCCATTGAGGGCATTTTAGTAATTCAACCCCATGAGGGCAGTATCGTAATTTAACAAGTTTACCAATTTTGACAGATCTTAGAATTAATGTTGTTTAAGCAAGTTACTCGATTCATGCCATATTACAGGTATTAGATTCCTACGCAACAACGATCTATATTTCCAACATGATGGTGAATCACGAATCTACAGGATTTCGGTGTGAGATTACACACCTGATTACGGTAAGAACTAACCTTTCTTGATCGTCGGCACCTCTGTCACCATAACACTCGATTAACTAACAAAAGGGTGTCTTAATCCAAATCTAAATCAAACGATCTAAGAAAATGCTTACCCTTAGTATCGTGAACGACCATGATTTGCCTTCTCTCACCAGAAGATGGTCCACAACGTGGTGGAAAATCCTGAACTGTCGATATCGCCTTATGCTTGAACTTGGGAGTAGAGATTGCAAGTCCACTCCCTTTACGTCCTCCTATCAATTTTCCTTTAATATCACTATCACTTGCCTCCATTGGAAGAGTCTCGGTCAGAATAATATTACGATGAGAGAAAGTAGTTGTCTAAGGAGAGGGTTTCGACTTACCACTACCTCGAAAGGATTAACGAGTATAGAAGAACGAGTAATTTAGTCCTTAGAATAAATGATTAGACATAACTATCGATCCATTTTAGTGGAATAACCAAGCAATGAGAGAGATCGAAATGAATCATGAAGAAACTTCTTACCTTAACGATGATAGATCTGACTCCCATCGATTTGACTTAAGGCTAAAGATGATTCAACAAGGATGTGATATTCGGCCAACCTACTAGAACACTACAAAAATGAGATGATCACGATATGAGGGAGTAGGAGAGAGTGATATTTTGGTTTAGAGAACCATCCAATGATAAGGGTACATATTCAGCTATGGAGAAAAGAAAATGAAAAGAAGAGAAAGAAATCACTTACCCGATTCAGTCAATGAAGAGAGTGCCCAACACACAAAAGAAAATGAAGAAGAGATAAAGTGATATAAGGTTCGGCTATTGGAAAGAAATGAATAAAGAAGATTCGGCCACCGAGTAATGTCGATTAGAGAAGAAGAGAGAAGTGTTGAAGAAATGGTGAAAAAAAAAAGAAGAGTTGGAAAAAGAAGTGTCTGAGAGTTTCGGCTAACATCAAGGAGATGCACAAAATGGCTTGAGTGTTTCGGCAAGTAAGGGAAAAGATGGGAAAAGAAAAGCACCAAAATACTAATCAAGAGGAAAAAACTCTTCTTGCACAAAACTTGCAAAACTAAATTGAGAATTTCGGTTCTTCTCCCCTACCAAAAAGGTCATGGTTAATCAAAAAAAATTCTTTCCCCAAGTACCTCCCAAAATTCGGCCAACATATTCCCCCTATCTCTTTCCTTTATTTTTTTCCTTATTTTTCCCTTGATCTCCTCCTTACTCTTTTCCTTAGTCTTCTTTCCATCATTGAATGGGTTTTCCTTCCTTTTATAGAGTCTTGGCCGACACTTACCATCTTCCACCTGATTAGCACCAAAAATTAAATCCCAAAAGTTGCAATAGCTGGGATTCGAACTCCATCTGACGCCTCACCACCTTGTTACTAGCTCCTCATGTGTTAACAAAATACACACTTATTTTCTTAAGTCTTGACGCCACTTGCCTTCTCCCGCCTTAAGTGCTTAAACACAAAAATTCTATTAAAGCCCAACTCAACCCCAAGCCTTCTTAGGGCCCTTAAACATACACAACTAACACATTTAGCTAGCCTAACACATGGTATAATGTAAAACATAAAATCCTGAATTTTCAAGATGTTACAATTCTACCCCTTAAAGAAATTTCGGCCTTAAAATTTACCTGATTAAAAGAGATGAGGGTATTGTTGCCGGATCGTGTCCTCTGGCTCCTATGTAGCTTCCTCTGACCCGTGATTACGCCATAATACTTTGACTAATGGAACCGACTTCCTTTTCAGCACCTTAATATCCCGATCTAAAATCTGCACTGGCTCTTCTTCAACAAACAAGTCAGGTCTTATCTCTACTTCCTCTACTGGCACAACATGAGACGAATCCGAATGATAATGCCTTAACATTGAGACATGAAATACACTATGTATCTGACTTAACTCTGGAGGTAACTCAAGCTGATAAGCCACTGGCCCAACACGCTTCAATACACGGTAAGGTCCGATCAATCTGGGGCTCAACTTGCTCTTCCGTCCAAATCTTAAGATCTTTTTCCAAGGTGAGACCTTCAGAAAGACCTGATCACCCACAGAGAACTCTATCTCCTTCCGCTTTAGATCCATGTACGATTTCTGTCTATCCGAAGCTTCTTTTAACTGAGCCCAAATTACCTTAACTTTTTCTTCCGTCTTCGAGATCAATTCTGGACCCATTAAATATCGCTCTCCCAATTCAGTCCAGCAAGTAGGAGTACGACACCTACGACCATACAACGCCTCGTAGGGTACCATCTAGATGCTGGATTGATAGCTGTTGTTGTATGCAAACTCTGCCAATGGTAGAAAATCTTCCCAATTTCCCCTGAAATCGATCACACAGCCCCTTAACATGTCTTTTAGAATCTGGATTACTCTCTCCGACTGACCATCAGTCTGCGGATGGAACACCGTGCTGAAATTTAGCCGTGTACCCAAAGCTTCATGTAGAGCCTTCCAAAATCGAGATGTGAACCTAGGATCCCTGTCCATTATAATAGACATCGGTACCCCATACAACCTCACGATCTCTGCTACATACAACTTTGCCAACTTCTGCAACGAATAATCCATACTAACAGGTAGGAAATGAGCAGTCTTTGTTAACCGATCCACTATCACCCATACTAAATCTTTCTTAGTAGGCGTTAAGGGTAACCCACTAACAAAATCCATCATTATCCTTTCCCATTTCCATAGTGGGATTTTCATCGGTTGTAGCAACCCTGAAGGCAGTTGATGTTCCGCCTTCAGCTGCTAACATGTCAAGCACTTGCTCAAAGTCTGTAACCTCCCGTTTCAACCCTGGCCACCAATACTGCTCACGGAGGTCTAGGTACATTTTGTTTCCTCCGGGGTGCATAGCGTATGGGCTACTATGCGCCTCACGCAGAATCATTAATCTCAATTCAGAATCCCAGGGCATACAAACTCTTCCGCGGAAACATAATACTCCATCCCTATTTAATCCAAAATCCCCTATCTCACCACTTTCCACTTGCTGAAGTCGAGAACCCAACCTTTCATCTTACAACTGCTATTCCTTAATCTAACTTACCCATGCAGGCTTCACTTGAAGTTCAGCTAACAGGCTACCATCTTCATAAAGACTGAGATGAGCGAACATCACTCTCAAATCCAATATCACCTTACGACTCAGCGCATCTACCACTACGTTAGCTTTACCTGGATGATACTTGATTGAGCAGTCATAATCTTTCAGTAATTCTATCTATCCCTGCTATCTTAAGTTCAACTCTTTCTGGGTAAAGAGGTACTCCGGACTCTTATGGTTCGTGTAAATAATCGACTTCTTCCCATACAGATAGTGTCTCCATATCTTTAGAGCAAACACCACTGCAGCTAACTCCAAATCATGAGTGGGATAGTTTATCTCATATGGTCTTAATTGACGAGATGCATAAGCCACCACTTTCCCCTTGCATCAACACACATCCCAAACACACATCCCAAGCCCGTGTGTGACGCATCACAATAAACAATAAACTCCTTACCAGCCTCAGGTGAATCAATACTGGCGCTTCTGTTAGAATCTTCTTCAATTTTTTAAAGCTTTCTTGCTACTTATCTGACCACATAAACGGTACTCCCTTACGCAATAGCTTAGTTAGGGGTGCAGCAATCAACGAAAACCCCTCAACGAAATGCCTATAATACCCAGCCTACCTAGAAAACTTTGAATTTCTTCCACTGACTTCGGTGGCTTCCAATCTAATACAACCTCGATCTTCCGGGGATCAACTCTAATTCCCTCGGCAGACACAACATACCCCAAAAAGGTCACCTCCTTCAGCCAAAATTCAGACTTACTAAATTTGGCATACAACTGCTTCTCCCTTAATATTTGCAATACCACCCGTAGATGCGAATCATGCTCCTCTTCAGTCTTTAAGGACACCAAGATGTCATCTATAAACACTACCACAAACTGGTCTAGATAGGGTTGGAAGACTCGGTTCATCATGTCCATAAATGCAGCTGGTACATTTGTCAACCCAAACGGCATCACCAAGAACTCGTAATGCCCATAACGAGTTCAAAATGCAGTCTTGTGAATATCCGCCTCCTTGACTTTTAACTGGTGATACCCCAATCTCAAGTCTATCTTTGAGAAGATCGAAGCTCCTCACAGCTGATCGAACAGATCATCGATCCTCGGTAACGGATACTTGTTCTTGATCGTCAACTTATTCAATTATATATAATCGATGCACATACGCATCGACCCATCCTTTTTCTTAACGAACAAAACCGACGCTCCCTACGATTACACACTTGGTTGAATAAATCCACGATCCATCAACTCCTGGATTTGAGCTTTAAGTTCCACTAGCTCTTTCGGTGCCATTCTGTAAGGAGCAATTGACACCGGAGCTATTCCTGGAAACAGCTCAATACCAAATTCCACTTCCCAATCTGGAGGCAATCCTGGAAGCTCCTTGGGAAAAACGTCTGAAAACTCTTTCATCATTCTTACACTTTCTACCGACAACTCTTTGGCATCCAAAGCACTGATAAAGGCTAAGAATACTTCACACCCTTTTCGTACCAACCTTTCCGCCTTTAAAGCAGATACCACATTAGATAGATAATTTCTTCTTTCACCTATCATCGTCACTTTCTTACCCTCCGAAGTTCTTAGTACCATCTGCTTTGCAGCACAGTCCAAGTTCGTACGATGCTTAACCAGCCAGTCCATGCCCAATATAAAGTCAAACTCCCCAAATGACAGTTATATCAAATTCGCCAGAAATACTACCCCCTGAACTTCTAAGGGCACTTCTAAGGGCACATCCTAAAGGGCTAATCACAGTTGTTTCTCTGGCAGTAATCTCAGATCTAATATTCAGAGTTCCAAACATAACACATGCAACATACGAATGGGTGGATCTAATGTCTATCAAAGTGGTAAAAGGTACATCACATATGAAAAACGTACCAGTTATAACATCCGGTGCATCGCCATCCTCTCGACCTCTGACCGCATAGACCAACCTTGGCTGTCTCGCCTTCGGGTTACCCCTATTACCGGTACCTCTACCCGGTGCACCCTGACCTTGTCCTACGCCATTACCACCTCGACCTGGCCCACGGCCTCTCGGCGGCTGCTGAGCGCCCCCTGCTGGCTGCGTAAATCTATTACGAGCTACCTGAGGCTGAACAGGCTCTCGAGGGCAATCCCTAAACCGATAGTCCTTGGATCCACATCTGAAACAACTATCAGTTCTCTTCCAGCATTCACCCGAGTGAAGTTTCCCACAATCCACACAAGGCTGTAACTGACTGGTAGTAGCTGGAGCACCCACTCGAACTGGCCCCTCATTCCAGGGCCTTTTCTGAAATCCTCTAGCAGGACCTGAATACCCAGAGTCTCTCTTGTTCCTGCCCCTATCCTTGTCTCGATTTTACCGTTCCGAGCGTTTTACTTCTTCAGCAATCTTAGCTTTTTCCACTAGTGTAGCAAAATTCTTCTCCTTTTGTGAGGCTATCAGTACCCGCAACTCATCACGCAACCCATCCTTAAAACGCACACAGCCTTCATAATTAGTTGGCACTATACGCCAGGCATACTGACTTAGACGCAGAATCTCTGCCTCGTATACTGCCACAAATCTACTTTCTTGAACCAGATTCAAGAATTCCTTTCTTCGGGCATCCACATAGCTAGCCCCGACGTATTTTCTCTGGAATGCTGTCTTAAAGAAATCCCAGGTAATACGATCAACCTGAGTGCCTTCCCGAACAGTGAGCCACCACTGACATGCCTCCTCTCTCAATAACGACACAACCCCTTTCAGTTTCTGCTCAGCTGTGCAATCCGGATCATCCATAATCCGCTCCACTGCCTCAAGCCAGTACTCTGCTACACTTGGGGATACACCCGAAATACCCCTAAAAACTTCAGCCCTATTCGATCTATATCGCTCGGATATCGACCCACGAGCTATCGACCTAGTTCTTGCCCTAGCAACCCTTTCCAGTATCCGCAACATAGCTTGGGACAGAGCGTCGTCCCCTCCCACTCGATCATGTGACCCAGCTTCAGTCACTGGTGACGCAGGTGCATCCATTTCAGACATATGCCCAAATGCCTCAGATACAGCTCTAGCACCTCGGCCTCTACCACGGCCACGTCTACCGTGTCCACATCCTCTACCGCTCATGTTTGCTAAGTCGATTTAATCTGATTAAAAGTCTTATGAATCAATGTGCTATTCAATGTTTATTAAACAATGTTTTATGAAGTATAAGAGTAGAAGTTGTTTTCGTAAATCGTATCCTAAGGTCTCAATCTCTATGGTTTCTACTATTAAAGCTAAAAGTTCTAGAGTATTTCTGTCATGAGAAGATTTCTTACTACAGTCATACCATAATAACCAAAAACTGAAGACAAAGACTTACTAACTTGGCGCCAGATACTCGTGGTGCCATACTTCCTCTAAAACATGTATTTATAAATTAAATTTCAAGTAGTTTTACAAAACATTTTTGAACCCAAACCACAGCTGAGTTTTGCAATCAGACTCTGGTACCATAAAAGGTAACACCCCAAACCCGGACCACGCGGTATGACCGGATCTAGCATGTCACATGAAAAAAATGTGTAAAGAGTTTGTGATTCTTACTAAAGTTGGTGTTGTTTGGTTATAGTTAAGAAAACAAGTTTGGTTATAAATATTTGATAAAAATACTACTAATCTCGAGAGATTGATTGGTGAATCGAGAATCAAACTAGTGAACTTTAAAACCATGACTTTTGAAAATGATGGTTGATAATTTGAAGAAAAATCCAAATTAAATTATTTGTACATATTTACTATGAAATCCGTTTGTCAACCAATTTTGGAAAACCGTTGTTTATGATCTTAGAAAATCCCCGTTTTTAAAAATAATTCAAGAAAGATAATAAGTACGTCTAAAGCAAAAATAAAAATATCAAAGGCCGTATTACAACTTAAAACCCAAAATAGTAAAAGTAACGAAATAGAAAATTTACTAAAGTTTGAAAATATCATTTCCAAAGTATGGCCTACACCGAGTCATCCATGGCCCCCCAAGTCCTAATTACTGAGCATTACCTACAATGATTAAGAAAAAGGGGTGAGTTATAAGAACTCAGTGTATAATCCCCCTACCGTCATCCACTGGGCCTGAACCCGCATAGCAACATCTTGGGCCTAAGCCCCTTTACATAACAGTATTTAAATGAAATGAATGCAACCTAACCCATCCATCCATCACACACCCGACCAACCAATCACACCTATGGGGATCAAGGCAACCCACCCCGCCGCTCACACCAATTTGCAGTCATGCTGCTAAAGTATATTATTTTTGTGGCCATGCCACCGAAATCGCAATTAAGAATAGTAATAAGCGAATTGTGGCTATGCCACCAGGCTACACTGCTCTCCATACAATTATTCCCACCCCATGCAGTATGTAAAGTTGCAACATACATAGTAAATTATCCAGATATAAATCAACCATTAATCTAGTGAAATATTTATGTAAATCGCCTCATTAAAACATTTTGGCAAATTCGGCCCACTATGGCAGTTTAAAATAATCGGCCCATAGTGAGGATTTTGATAAATCAACCCTTTAAGGGCATTAAAGCAATTCGATAAATTGGCCCATTGAGGGCATTTTAGTAATTCGACCCCATGAGGGCAGTATCATAATTTAACAAGTTAATACCGATTTTGACAGATCTTAGAATTAATGTTGTTTAAGCAAGTTACTCGATTCATGCTATATTACGGTTATTAGATTCGTACGCAACAACGATCTATATTTCCAACATGATGGTGAATCACGAATCTATAGGATTTCGGTGTGAGATTACACACCTGATTACGGTAAGAACTAACCCTTCTTAATCGTCGGCACCTCTATCAGCATAACACTCGATTAACTAACAAAAGAGGGTGTCTTAATCCAAATTTAAATCAAACGATCTAAGAAAATGCTTACCGTTAGTATTGTGAATGACCATGATTTGCCTACTCTCACCAGAAGATGGTCCACAACCTAGTGGAAAATCTCAAAATGCCGATACCGCCCTACGCTTGAACTGGGGAGTAAAGATTGCAAGTCCACTCCCTTTTCGTCCTCCTATCAATTTTCCTTTAATATCGCTACCACTTGCCTCTATTGGAAGAGTCTCGGTCAGAATAATATTACGATGAGAGAAAGTAGTTGTCTAAGGAGAGGGTTTCGGCTTACCACTACCTTCGAAGGATCAACGAGTACAGAAGAACGAGTGATTTAGTCCCTGGAATAAATAATTAGACATAAATATCGATCTATTTTAACGGAATAACCAAGCAATGAGAGAGATCGAAATGAACCATGAAGAAACTCCTTACCTTAACGACGATAGATCCGACTCCCACCGATTCGGCTTAAGGCTAAAGATGAATCGGCAAGGATATGATATTCAGCCAACCCACTAGAACACTACAAAAAGGAGATGATCACGATGTGAGGGGGTAGGAGAGAGTGATATTTCAGTTTAGAGAACCATCCAATGATAAGGGGTACATATTCGGTCATGGAGAAAAGAAAATGAAAAGAAGAGAAAGAAACCACTTACCCGATTCGGTCAAGGAAGAGAGTGCCCAACACACAAAAGAAAATGAAGAAGAGATAATGTGATATATAGTTCGGCTATTGGAGTGAAATGAATAAAGAAGATTCGGCCACCAAGTAATGTCGATTAAAGAAAAAAAGAGAAAGGTTGAATAAATGGTGAAAAAGAAAAGTAGAGTTGGAAAAAGAAGTGTCAGAGAGTTTCAGATAACAGCAAGGAAAAGATGCACAAAATGGCTTGAGTATTTCGGCAAGTAAGGGAAAAGATGGGAAAAGAAAAGCACCAAAATACTAATCAAGAGGAAAAAACTCTTCTTGCACAAAACTTGCAAAATTAAATTGAGAATTTCGGTTCTTTCCCCTACCAAAACCATATACCTCTAACACCAAAAAGGTCATGGTTGACCAGAAAACATTCTTTCCCTAAGTACGTCCCAAAATTCGGCCAACATATTCCCCCTATCTCTTTCCTTTATTTCTTTCCTTATTTTTCCCTTGATCTCCTCTTTACTCTTTTCCTTAGCCTTCTTTCCATCATTGAATGAGTCTTTCTTCCTTGTATAGAGTCTTTGCCGACACTTACCATCTTCCACCTGATTAGCACCAGAAATTAAATCCTAAAAGTTACAATAGGTGGGATTCGAACTCCACCCCTCAAGCCCCTTCATGTGACGCCTCACCACCTTGCTACTAGCTCCTCATGTGTTAGCAAAATACACACTTATTTCCTTCAATCTTGACGCCACTTGCCTTCTCCCCCTTAAGTGCTTAAACACAAAAATTCTATTAAAGCCCAACTCAACCCCAAGCCTTCTTAGGGTCCCTAAACATACACAACTAACACACTTAGCTACCCTAATGCATGGTATAATGTAAAACATAAAATCCCAAATTTTCAAGATGTTACATATACAATTCTAAAGTCTAGGCGTGTAGTATGATAAAAACGTAGATTACTTTGATACTAACCTAAGGGTTTAACAACAATTTCAAGTAAGTTGGTACTAATGTAGATGTTAGCTAAATAATACGAACTTTCCCATTGTTGAATTTATTCTAAACTTAACTTTTCATAGAATTACAGAGAAAATTAAGTAAGAAGAAGATGTAGAGGTTTCTCATGATTGCCACTGATATTTTATATTCTAAGCAATAGAGACAAGGTTTAGTTAAGAAATCAACTAATCCCACTAACTCCCTTTATTCCTGTTATTAATCGCACTTAACAAGTTTTGAGTCTAATCATCTACAGTAGTCTAGTTTAGTTTTAACTAAGTGTTAACTAAATTTTAACATAACTAATTTAGTCACAACTAAACAATTGGGTGGGCAGATACTTAACAGAAGATTTCACCAAACCCTAGTGTTCGCCAAAAATAGGAGTTTGCCAAATGGCGAATCACTCAGAATACTCTACTTAGACATAATAAATACTTTACTAAATAATCTCTATCTTAAATTTTACCATCAAAATGCCAATCAATAACCAAATACTAAGACTCCATCGAGCGTGCCGTTACAGTTTTTGTCTTAGAAATTGGTAATCTTGTAAGTTGATAAGCTTTCTAACCTTCATGTATTATTAGAACCTAGAAAAAAAAGGTAGCTGAGGATTTTAGTTAACTATTGATTCTATTTTGTTTTGGGTAAAGTGGCAGATAATCATTTAAATAGCCTCTGCATGCAAAGAGATTATGGTTTTTATGATAATGAATGGTCTCAGTTGGATTCTGAAATGGTTGTTATGTTTTATTGACCAAGGAGGCTCGCATAGCAAGGGAAAAAGGCTTAGGATGGATTTGGCGTCAACTTCTAGGTGAGTTTTAGAACTCAGCTTTTATATGGATGTTTTCTGTGATAGTATCGTATGCTGAAAATGTTGTATTCAGTGTTATAAAAAATGAAGAATCAACCTATGACCAAAAGTTAAGATATTGTGTTGCTTGCAATATGTGTTAAGCTACATAAATGATGAATGCACTATGGTGAAATATTGATGTAGTGTGATATAATATGGTATGATTGGAGTATGAAATGTCATGTAATAAACAATATTTGTTGGCTGAGTTTTTATGTGTGATGTTTAAGTGGCTTTGAAGAGGGTCGGGCAATCATGCATGAGATTGCATATGCATTATATTTATGTGTTTTTTAGGGAGTTTCGGTTGGATTGAGCTAGAAAAGGAGATACAAATGATATGGAGAACGATGTGCACTTGTATATGATAGCCCTTTATGGGACGTTTGAGTACCCCACGTGGGACGTATGAGTGCTCCTCGTGGGAAGATGAGTGCCCTTTATAAGACGTATAAAAGACCATAGTGTAACACCCTCAACTTATCTCTGTTACCAGATTAGAGTTATGGATATTACCGAGCAATACAGAAACCTTCAGATTATTCTAGAATAGTTATACAAATAATTTTAAAACATACAATAACTAGTTCTATTCATAACATAAACACTCTAATATTTGAAACATCAATCACATGTAAACTAATATACATAATTTAATTTCAGAACTCTATAAAGGTCTAATTGTAAACTTCAAACATATAATAGGATTAAGTCTCACAAATATTAAGTTTTAAAACTAAAATGAAAAATCTGTATTTGGTATCGATACCCAAACTGTACCTTATAGAAAAATTGGTACCAAAATTCAATTATGTTTTTCTTTGGAAAACAATAGTACCGATAATTAGTTGATGGTATCGATATTTTACCAAAAAGTATCGATACTCAGTTGAAAATCGATACCATTTCGGCATTCTATTTTGTGTGAATACTGTTCATTTGGTCAAGTATTGCTACCAAATGCCTATCGATACTTATTTCAATAATGGTAAAAATCTCATTTTAGCAAATTCATTTCATGCCAAGAAATTACCTAACCACAAAAGACAATAATTTCATCCACTCAAAGACCTAAATAACAAACAAATGTGCCATTAAAAAAGCACCACATTTCAAACATTTACCCTAAAATCAATTTAACATCATAAGTTCATTCATTCCCTTCCTAAATTCAAAAGGCCATGCATAGCTATTAACATATTATAAATGGACCTCATATATAAATCATCAATAAAAGCATTAAGGCACACCAAGGCTTGACATAATCAACTACAAACCAAATAGACATTACACCTATACATGCCACTTATAACCATAACGAAAGTAATAAAAAACTACCAATATAATGAATGAATAATGTGATCGTACTCTGATGAAGTTTCCAACCGTTCGAGCTTTCCGATGATCTACAAAATAAAGAAAACAACCATATAAGAAACTAGTACTTAGTTGGCAATAAAAGGAGTTAAACTCACCAGTTGTAATGAATTAATCAACTATGAGTAATTTCATTTAACCATAGATCATATTTCCCTTTTACTATACACCAAACCTCACAAGGTTAATAGGTGAAGCAATACACATATAAATTCGATCCATTCAAGGCATATAACATATCAAGCATTTCAATTCCACCATTCATCTATCATATGGATACCATATACCTTCATTTTCTTTTAACTATGCTTATCATATGTCCCATATCCTTACTTTGAATCATAGATCATTTCATATGGTTATATACTCTGTAAAGCTTTAATTACCTGTTCATATCATGAAAACAATTTTATTATATAAATTATTTATCCTCACAATTCAAATGTTACCTTTCTAATCCAAATACATCAACACAAATTCCATTTCAAAGGACTTTTCTATACCATAAATCACATATACTCTAGGTAACAAACCATACTGGTAACTAAGGAACTCATTACAATATCTTTCATTTACCAATACTTTAGACATGCCATAATATATATATATAAGTACATAATTTGTAACAGTTCGAATTTGACCCTAATCCGAACGGTGGTTTCGGGACCACGAATCCGAGTCCGAATTTTTTTTAAATATTATTTTTGGTGCTAATTATATGTGATTTATGATGTGTGAAAATTTCGTATAAAAATTTTATCGTTTGAGTGTTTAATTTAACAAAAAAGACTAAATCGCGTATAGTGTAAAAGTTGCATACTATAGTGGAAAGTGCTTAAATGATGATGGCTTTCTAATATGGAGTATTAAAAGGGTAATTAACCCATTTTATGAGTTAGGGGGCGGCAAAGGTCAAGTGTGACCTTAAATTATAAGTTGTTTTTATTATTAATTAAAGGTTAAAATGGTAAGTCATTAAAAATGTTATTATATGTTAAATTATATGAAATTAAAAGCCATTTTATTTGTTCTCCATCTTTCATTTGTCGTATGTTAGCTAAGAAAATAAGAGTTTCAAGGCTTTGAAGTGTTCGGCCATCATCTAGCTCAATTTAAGGTGTGTTTTACTTTGGTTTTCGATAATTTTTACGTTTTTGAGATCGTTGCTTCGAATATTAGTTGACCCATGGTAGAATTTTTAAATTTGAGCATGCTTGATGTTCGGCGATTAACATGTTCTTGTGGTTTTTGATGTTTGATGATTTTATATTAAAGATATGTTAAAGATTAGCATGTTTTGTATTAGAAATTTTAGTGAATTTGAGTATTTTGGGCTAAATTGCAAAAATGAATTTTTGAGGGGGCTAAAATGAAAAATAAATGAAAGAAATGGACTAATATGGTCCCTATGAATATTCGACCCTAAGGTGTTATAGTGAAATTTTGTGTATTTTGTGTTTTGTGCAAATAGGACTAAATTGTAAAATGTGAAATATTAGGGGTAAAATGATAATTTTCCCATTTATGTGTTTTGGGACTAAATTGAGATGAAATGTGCTTGAATGAACTAAATTTTAATGTGTTTAGATCAAGAACAAAGAAAAATGGATTTGGATCAGGGAAAGGCGAAGGTTATCGAATAGTCGATCCACGTTGTCCGTCGATAGTCGAGGTAAGTTCTTAAGCAAATATACTTCAAAGAATTATTTATGAACGTAGTAAATGAATGAATTTAGTAATTTTAAGCATAAATATATGAGTTAGCCGAATGTAAGAGTATTATATTAGATTGAATATATTTTGTTTAATGTGATATTATATTGGATTGAACATATTTTGTTTAATGTGATATGAATAAGTATATTCGATTTGATATGTGAATGTAATATGAAGTATATGATTTATTTGTGATGTTAGCATTAAGAAATGTGTATTGAAGGATTAATTATGTTGATATTCGGGCTTCGAGCCTAGCAGGCCTTGTGCTGATGATTTATTTCGGGCTTAATGCCTAGCAGGCTAAATGCCGGTGTTTAAACTTCGAACCTTGAGTCTAGCAGGCCTAGTACTAGCATGTGCGATTCGGGCAAAAGCCTAGCAGGTTCTATACCGATGAGTTTCAATTTCGAATTTCAGTTAAATAGTATTAAAGCCATGAAACAAATCTAGAAAGCTTAAGTTTTGATAATGGCTTTGTTAATTCGGCTACAAGGTATGTACTATCATACTTTAGTGTTATAAATTTATATATATAAATATGCTATGATAGTGAGCAAATAAAATGATGAAAGAAAAGTGTTATATACTTGGTTGTGAATTTTGTATAAGAAATATGCCATGTGGTTATTTGAAATTCGAAGCAAGAGTGTGATTGAAAATGCTCATGTAGGTATTTTGTTATACTTAGCTATGTGATTATTATGTATAATCGGCAATTGAAGTATTTGTTAAGGAAATTGAAAATCATCAAGTTAAGTAAAGTAGTAATACTTTGTTATGTCGAGTTATAAGTAAGACATGTAAATGTAATGTCATGAATTAATTTTATTTCATGTTTAGATGGTTGAACGATATAATATAATGCTTAAGACTTACTAAGCTAGTAACTTATTTCGTGTGTGTTCATTGTTTCGTATTATAGATTCCAGTCAAGCTACAAGCTCAAAGGATCATTAGAGGAGTCAACCACACTATCACGCCTTTTTGGTATTTTAAAGTTAGTTTTTGAATCAAAGGCATGTATAGGCTAACTAAATGTTCGAATGATGTTCTGTTTGTATATAATAGCCATGCAAAAATGGCTTGATCATTTGTTTTTAAATTCAATCTTAATTGTTCTTGATTATATTATGAATGTGTTTGGTTTCAATGATTTGGCTATGGTCTTTTCTTTTATGCAAGTTTTGTATTATGCATTATTTATGGTTGATGGATGGTAATGCTAGCGTTGTATTCAATTAGTCAATAGTTAAGCATTTAAGTTAACCTGTATAAGTACTAGATCATGATTTGAAATGGTTGGTTTAGGCAAATTTTAAAGTGGGAAAATGGGTATAAGTTATTCATGTTTCGGTTATGTTAATGAACATTTGTTTGGTTTTCAAAGTGCATATGTTTAGATGGTTTGTTAATAGATATGGTTGGTGGATAATAATTATAAATGCATTGCAAAAAGGGGTTTCTATATAACCGAATAGTTTATTAAAGTTAATGGTTGAATGTGCATATTGTATTATCATCAAGGGTAGATTCGATTATGTTACAGTGTTCAAAATGTTATATATGTGATTAGATAGCCAATAAAATGCTATGAGTTGATATGTGTTAATATGCATTCGTGTGTAAGGCATTAAATGATATGTTGAAATTTGACTATAGTAATTGATGCCTTTATACTTATTATATATATAAAGTGAATAGTAAATGTAACACCCCCAAACCCGGCCCACAAGTCCTGACCGGATCTGGTTATGTCACTGCGGAAACCGTTTGCAAAATCTTTGACTTTAGAATAAAACTTGAAAATTTTATTAACTTTTGGAAACCATGTTTTTTTTTCTTTTAAAATTTAAAAATAAAGCTTTGTTATTAAAAATAATCCATATTAAAACTTTAGTATAAAAATAATCCATATTGCACTTCTATGGCATCTTAGCCCTTATCTCATCCTAGGGGCAATTTCGTAATTTATCCTACAGGGGTATTTTCGTAATGTTAAAAAATTTTAAAACTTTAACAAATCAGGGTATTTTGAAATTTCACAAAACTGGAGGGTATTTTGAAACTTTAACAGAATTTTTTTTGGAAACCAGGGGTATTTCGGTAATTTTGTCGATCGGGGTAATTTTGTAAATTTCCAACGTCAGAGTGTCTTGAATTTTTACAAATTAGCATTTTTGAATACTTTCGCAAAGTAGGGAAATTTTATCAAAATTGGGGTTAAACCGGCAATTTTGAAAGTCAGGGGCATTTTAGTAATTTTCAACACAGGGGTATTTTCGCAAACTTCCAAAGTCAGGGTATTATTTTGAAATACAGAATTTTGGATACTTTTACAAAGTATGAGAATTTTATTGAAATCGGGTAATATGATAATTTTAGAAATCAAGGGTATTTTAAGTAATTTTGCCACTAGGGCATTTTGGTAATTTTGGTAAGTCGGAAATTTTTTTGAAAGTTTTCAAAAATAAATTTTTGCTACTATTAGAAGAGATGCTCTAACGATTTTAAAACTAGGGTTTCCATAAAACTTGGCTCATCCCTTTCGGGTTTTATTCAGTGTGTTTAGCCTATGACTGAGTCCTCTTGGTTAGGGCGAACCGAAGCTACGCACCAGGTAGGAATCCCACGAAGAGGAGGTGAGTCACGAGGACTACTTAAGTACCAAGCTCTTCCGGATCCAATCCTTGACATGCGCATTGTGGGTTACCACACCCTAACCCTCGGCGACTTAGTCGTAGGTTTGTTTCAGTAACCTTAAGTCTTATGCATATGTTTGAGTAGACTAGTCCTAGGGTTCAACAGATCCTAGTTCACTAATCTACGAGCCCAACCAAGCCCATAACAGTTCATAACAAATTACTTCACAAGTCTGAAGTACTTACCTGGCGGACTCGGGCCGGAGATACAGGTGCCATGCCAGAATAACCTGAAAAATATTTCATTAAACCCATATCTTAAAAAGCCCATTTTGAAAATGTTTTTGGGCCCAAAACCCTTAAAGCCGAGTTTTGAACCGGGCTCTGATACCAAACTGTAACACCCCCAAACCCGGCCCACAAGTCCTGACCGGACCGGTTATGTCATCATGAAACCGTTTGCAAAATCTTTGACTTTAGAACAAAACTTGAAAATTTTATTAACTTTTGGAAACCAAGTTTTTTTTTTCTTTTAAAATTTAAAAATAAAGCTTTGTTATTAAAAATAATCCATATTAAAACTTTAGTATAAAAATATATAAATACTTTGATTGAATAGGTTGCTAAAATTAAAGTCATCTTCACATAATAATTTCTTTTAAGTAAACCATAATATCAAGTAATATCAAAAATAGTGATATCAAAAATAATAATAATAAGGCCCTTATTACAAAAATAATTAATCCAAGTACTCAATAATAAAATGCATAAAGAAAAGATTAAAAACGTCCTCTGCATGGGCCACGTTGTATCCACTCCAACCCAGTCCGATCATCCTGTCACCTGCGATGTTGGATAAATAATTGGGTGAGTCATACAGACTCAGTGCGTAATTAAACCACTGATATCCACCCACATGTTAACCACGAATCAACCCAATCAAATGCAACATGTAAATATAATCATTTAGACATTACCACAATCTGGGCTTGGCCCACAATCAAATCATATTCAAGCACTGGGCTAGGCCCTTTTCTCATCAATCCACTGATCACTGGGCTTGGCCCATTTCCACGTATGTTCCCAAAACATACCTATCCACATGTCATATTGGGCTTGGCCCATTTCCATATCATTTCATAACGGAATAATGCAACATGAAACCCAACCCAAGCCTAAGGTCAATCCGCTACACACCCCCTTATCCAGCCTACCACACACCAGGGGACTATCGAGTCACCCTCTCCTTTTCCCTCCAAAAAGGCAACCAATGCCATCCACGATGGAGCACATAGCAACCCATCAAGCCACGATATGGCATAAAGCCGATATCAATCAAGGTAACCACGCGAACTAAATCACAAAGATCCACAACGCGACCTCAGTCAGCGCCAATCCACGATGTAGCACAAAGCTGACATCAACCACGTACTCGAAGTACACCCGTACCTTCTTTCATAACCCACCCATGCACATGTAACATGAAATATAATCGTGATAATGCATGTACATGCTTATTAATATCCATAAACATACTCACATACAAGCAAGTAATCACATTGCAACAGGTTCGATACCAACCTGATCATCGCTATACCCTTTAAGGATATATATGGCACACTTATTACTGCACTTGTTAGTAAACATATAACACATAAAACCCGGAGCTTGAGAGGCTAATTACACACCTTATAACTGAAGCTCTAAACCCTCGATCCCGACGCTATCGTTTAGCGAGGCTTTCTCTTGCCCTCCTTGACAAAATATCTTGAATCCCGGAGAATTGATCTATGTCCCTAAATATCCTTGCTCCTACACCAAGAAATCACTAAGACGAGCAACATAGGCCATTCGGCCAAACCAAGCGAATCTCAAAGGGTTAACACATATCTCCCACCTTAAGGCTGATTTGATTTCCAATCAAATCTCAGGGCTACGGAATGGTCCTTTTTGCAATCGACCACACCCTAAAACGCATAAATGATTAGCCTTAATAGCCTTCGGCTTTCGAATAATAAAAGAATAATTACAACATGGATCTTTACCACCACTTACCGAATCTAACTACCAACGATTGAGGAGAAGAATCCGAAGAAATCCACACCACACCTAGAATTCGGCCAAGCTGCAAACTAATTGGAGAGGAGAAGTTTCGGCTACCAAGGGATTAAAAGAGAATTAATAAAAAGCAACCATCGATTAAATGGTCAAAGAAGAAATCGGCAAGGGTATATATTTGCTTGGGAGGATTTCGGTTTCAAGGTAGAAAAAAATAAGAAAATTCCACTTGAACCTCTGGCTAGGTACACAAGACTATGGTGACCAAAATGCACCAAATGTGGACTAAAAGAATTCGGCAAAGGTCAAAAGAAATTTATGAAAGAAGGGTGCCCATTTAAATAGCAATTTCGGCACATGCTCCCCCTTGAAGACTCCCAATTTAATTTGCTACTTCAAAAGCTCAGCCACTAATTCAAATTGATTTGAATTAGCCAACTCCCCACTATTTATCCATATTTTTATCACTTATTCTTAAAAAAAAAAATTAAACCACAGTGACCATGATAAGTAATTGACTAATTTTAAACTAATTATAATAATCCTATATTATCTAAAATAATTAAAAAAACAAACCTAACCCTTATCACTCCTTCCAAATTAATTTAAACACCACCAAAACCTTTAGCCTACCACCAATTCCTCTTTAATACTAATCCAAATTCCTTCCTATTTTATACCTTTATCAACTAAAAAAATAAAAGAATAATCTAATAATTATCTCCTCCAATTGAATTAAAAACAAAATTAATCTTAATCTTTATCCCCACTTGCGGAGTTCCATGTGCCGTCCAATTAGCAAAAAGCCAAAGAAAAAAATAAAACCAATTGCGCCTCCAAGGTTCGAAACACAGAACCTTCGCGCACACCTTTCCCCAACGCCCTGTGCCACTCGGCCTCAATGGTATCATGCCATAAAGCCCCCACATTTATTTTTAACCCTTCCTACTTTCACCCATCACCATACAACAAAAATAAAAACGCCAAAATGCAGCTCCAGCCCTCGAACCCGCGCTCTCTCTTCCCTCCAGCGTCTAAGTGCCGCATGAGTGCCACTTTGCCAACTGGACTTTCATGTCCACCAACCTAGCCATTTAATTTTAAGTATACCTGGCCCAGTCCCCTAATCAACGCAAAATAAAAACAAAAGTGCTGCCTTCACAGCTCGAACCCTTGCTCCCTTAGGCGCCCCCTTCCAAAGCTCCAAGCAGCGCCTCCATGCCACTCTGCCAACTCCTTTCTTGTGTCCTAAACTCCACCAATTTATTTTAAGGCCTTCCTGCCCTATTTCCCCTTTTTACACTAAAAATCCAAAATTTTCCAAAGCCTTTCCCTTTCATCCAAGCATTCTTAATCCTCTAAAACACATCCAAAAACACCCAAAACCTTCCAACACTTGAATTATACCCGAATTACCTAGCCCCTAAACCAGGGTGTTACAATTCTACCCTCCTTAAAATAATTTCGTCCTCGAAATTACTTATTACCGAACAATCATAGCTCGCTATTCTACGCCTCTGTCGCGCACTCTGATCTTAATCTATCATACTTCCTGACACAATCCCTAAGTTCTCACTCAAGATAAAATCATACAAGAAAGAGCTAACTTACAAACAAGGAAAGCAATTAAAGAATATTCCAAAACAAAGGAGCTTACCTGATATCACATCCTTGGTTGAATTTGACTAGAACTATTCCTTCCATGGCCTGAACCACGACTCCTCGTTGCTCAAGGACAATTCTTAACCAGATGTGCCTTAGATCCACACCGAAAGCATTCTTTTCTATTTCCCCAACACTCTCCTGTGTGAGGTCTTCCACATCGAGCACAGAGACGATTCCGATTCTCAGTAACTGGCACAGGTGGACGTACCGCATTATCAACTCTCGGTCTTTTTCGAGCATCTCCAAACGATGCTAACGGTCCAACCCTTCTCTTATTTTCGTTCCTATTCTTTTCTCGGTTTTCCCTTACCGTCCTCTTAACTTCTTCAGCTATACGAGCTTTCTCCACTAGCACCTCGAAGTCTCTCTCCCTCTGCGGAGCAATCAGCACTCGAAGTTCATCTCGCAATCCATCTTCAAACCGGACGCACCTCTCATAATCAATGGTCACAATTCCCTTAGCATATTGACTTAACCGTACAAATTCCGCCTCGTACTCCGCTATCGACTTATTCCCTTGCACTAGATTTAGAAACGCTTTCCTTTGCGAGTCCAAATAACTTGCTCCAATATACTTCCCTTCAAACTTAGCCTTAAAGTAATCCCAATCCACTCGTTCTGCCGCAGCACCTTGCCTGACCGTGAGCCACCATCGATAAGCCTCGTCCCGAAGCAGCAAAACAGCACCTTTCAACTTTTCCTCTGGCGTACAATCCAAATCGTCCATAATTCTTTCGACTCCTTCTAGCCAATATTCCGCTACGTTCGGAGCTACTCCTGACACTCCTCTAAAAACTTCAGCCCTGTTCGACCTGAGTCTCTCGGACACTGACTTCCGAGCTCTGTTTCCTCTACTAGCTCCTGCTACTCGTTCTAGCACTCGTAACATGGCCCGCGATACTGCATCGTCTTCTCCTATCTGATCTTGCTCCTCCGCGCCCACCATCTTTGGCGTCACTTCACTCACTCTCGACCCATGGCGGACCCTACGGGGCCCGATGTCGCCATTCTACCTCTACCGCGTCCCCTAGAACTCATCTCTATCGTTGCGATTTAATCTGATTTAAGAAATTTTATGCATTAGAAATTTTGTTTCACTTGTTTATCCGCGAACAAATCTTATGTCAAGAAAGTTTCAGAAGTGGTTCTTTCGTTCAATCAAAGGTTCGATTCGAGTTCACTACTCTAACTCAAAGAATCCCATTCATTCATCAGCACAATCACAACCATCCACCACCTTTACTGCACTTCTATGGCATCTTAGCCCTTATCTCATCCTAGGGGCAATTTCGTAATTTATCCTACAGGGGTATTTTCGTAATGTCGAAAAATTTTAAAACTTTAACAAATCAGGGTATTTTGAAATTTCACAAAACTGGAGGGTATTTTGAAACTTTAACAGAATTTTTTTTGGAAACCAGGGGTATTTCGGTAATTTTGTTGATCAGGGTAATTTTGTAAATTTCCAAAGTCAGAGTGTCTTGAATTTTTACAAATTAGCATTTTTGAATACTTTCACAAAGTAGGGAAATTTTATCAAAATTGGGGTTAAACCGGCAATTTTGAAAGTCAAGGGCATTTTAGTAATTTTCAACATAGGGGTATTTTCGCAAACTTCCAAAGTCAGGATATTATTTTGAAATACAGAATTTTGGATACTTTTACAAAGTATGAGAATTTTATTGAAATCCGGGTAATATGATAATTTTAGAAATCAAGGGTATTTTCGTAATTTTGCCACTAGGGCATTTTGGTAATTTTGGTAAGTCGGAAATTTTTTTGAAAGTTTTCAAAAATAAATTTTTGCTACTATTAGAAGAGATGCTCTAATGATTTTAAAACTAGGGTTTCCATAAAACTTGGCTCATCCCTTTCGGGTTTTATTCAGTGTGTTTAGCCTATGACTGAGTCCTCTTGGTTAGGGCGAACCAAAGCTACGCACCAGGTAGGAATCCCGCGAAGAGGAGGTGAGTCACGAGGACTGCTTAAGTACCAAGCTCTTCCGGATCCAATCCTTGACATGCGCACAGGGGTTACCATAACCTAACTCGGCGACTTAGTCGTAGGTTTGTTTCAGTAACCTTAAGTCTTATGCATATGTTTGAGTAGACTAGTCCTAGGGTTCAACAGATCCTAGTTCACTAATCTACGAGCCCAACCAAGCCCATAACAGTTCATAACAAATTACTTCACAAGTCTGAAGTACTTACCTGGCGGACTCGGGCCGGAGATACAGGTGCCATGCCAGAATAACCTGAAAAATATTTCATTAAACCCATATCTTAAAAAGCCCATTTTGAAAATGTTTTTGGGCCCAAAACCCTTAAAGCCGAGTTTTGAACCGGGCTCTGATACCAAACTGTAACACCCCCAAACTCGGCCCACAATTCCTGACCGGATTTGGTTATGTCACTGCGGAAACCGTTTGCAAAATCTTTGACTTTAGAATAAAACTTGAAAATTTTATTAACTTTTGGAAACCATGTTTTTTTTTCTTTTAAAATTTAAAACTAAAGCTTTGTTATTAAAAATAATCCATATTAAAACTTTAGTATAAAAATATATAAATACTTTGATTGAATAGGTTGCTAAAATTAAAGTCATCTTCACATAATAATTTCTTTTAAGTAAACCATAATATCAAGTAATATCAAAAATAGTGATAACAAAAATAATAATAAGGCCCTTATTACAAAAATAATTAATCCAAGTACTCAATAATAAAATGCATAAAGAAAAGATTAAAAACGTCCTCTGCATGGGCCACCTTGTATCCACTCCAACCCGGTCCGATCATCCTGTCACCTGCGATGTTGGATAAATAATTGGGTGAGTCATACAAACTCAGTGTGTAATTAAACCACTGATATCCATCCACATGTTAACCACAAATCAACCCAATCAAATGCAACATGTAAATATAATCATTTAGACATTACCACAATCTGGGCTTGGCCCACAATCAAATCATATTCAAGCACTGGGCTAGGCCCTTTTCTCATCAATCCACTGATCACTGGGCTTGGCCCATTTCCACGTATGTTCCCAAAACATACCTATCCACATGTCGTATTGGGCTTGGCCCATTTCCATATCATTTCATAACGGAATAATGCAACATGAAACCCAACCCAAGCCTAAGGTCCATCCGCTACACACCCCCTTATCCAGCCTACCACACACTAGGGGACTATCGAGTCACCCTCTCCTTTTCCCTCCAAAAAGGCAACCAATGCCATCCACGATGGAGCACATAGCAACCCATCAAGCCACGATATGGCATAAAGCCGATATCAATCAAGGTAACCACGCGAACTAAATCGCAAAGATCCACAACGCGACCTCAGTCAGCACCAATCCACGATGTAGCACAAAGCTGACATCAACCACGTACTCGAAGTACACCCGTACCTTCTTTCATAACCCACCCATGTACATGTAACATGAAATATAATCGTGATAATGCATGTACATGCTTATTAATATCCATAAACATACTCACATACAAGCAAGTAATCACATTGTAACAGGTTCGATACTAACCTGATCATCGCTATACCCTTTAAGGATATATATGGCACACTTATTACTGCACTTGTTAGTAAACATATAACACATAAAACCCGGAAACAGTAGGCTAATTACACACCTTATAACCTAAAGCTCTAAACCCTCGATCCCGATGCTATCGTTTAGCGAGGCTTTCTATTGCCCTCCTTGACAAAATATCTTGAATCCCAGAGAATTGATCTATGTCCCTAAATATCCTTGCTCCTACACCAAACAATCACTAAGACGAGCAACATAGGCCATTCGGCCAAACCAAGCGAATCTCAAAGGGTTAACACATATCTCCCACCTCAAGGCTGATTTGATTTCCAATCAAATCTCAGGACTACGGAATGGTCCTTTTTGCAATTGACCACACCCTAAAACGCATAAATGATTAGCCTTAATAGCCTTCGGCTTTCTAATAATAAAAGAATAATTACAACATGGATCTTTACCACTAGTTACCGAATCTGACTACCAACGATTGAGGAGAAGAATCCGAAGAAATCCACACCACACCTAGAATTCGGCCAAGGTGCAAACTAATAGGAGAGGAGAAGTTTCGGCTACCAAGGGATTAAAAGAGAATTAATAAAAAGCAACCACTGATTAAATGGTCAAAGAAGAAATCGGCAAGGGTATATGCTGCTTGGGAGGATTTCGGTTTCAAGGTAGAAAAAAAAATAAGAAAATTCCACTTGAACCTTCGGCTAGGTACACAAGACTATGGCTGACCAAAATGCACAAAATGTGGACTAAAAGAATTCGGCAAAGGTCAAAAGAAATTTATGAAAGAAGGCTGCCCATTTATATAGCAATTTCGGCACATGCTTCCCCCCTTGAAGACTCCCAATTTCGGCTGCTACTTCAAAAGCTCCAGGCCACTAATTCAAATTGATTTGAATTAGCCAACTCCCCCACTATTTATCCATATTTTTATCACTTATTCTTAAAAAAAAATTAAACCACCAGCAGCCATGATAAGTAATTGACTAATTTCAAACTAATTATAATAATCCTATATTATCTAAAATAATTAAAAAAAAAACCTAACCCTTATCACTCCTTCCAGCCGAATTTAAACACCACCAAAACCTTTAGCCGGCCACCAATTCCTCTTTAATACTAATCCAAATTCCCTTCCTATTTTATACCTTTATCAACTAAAAATAAAAATAAAAGAATAATCTAATAATTATCTCCTCCAGCCGAATTAAAAACAAAATTAATCTTAATCTTTATCCCCACTTGCAGGTTCCATGTGCCGTCCAATTAGCAAAAAAGCCAAAGAAAAAAAATAAAAACCAATTGCAGCCTTCAAGGTTCGAACACAGGAACCTTGCTGCTGCTCACCTTTCCCCCAACGCCCCAGGCCACTCGACCTCAATGACTTTCTTGCCATAAAGCCCCCACATTTATTTTTAACCCCTTCCTACTTCAGCCCATCACCATACAACAAAAATAAAAATGCCAAAATGCAGCTCCAGCCCTCGAACCCGCGCTCTCTCTTCCCTCCAGCGCCTAAGTGCCGCATGAGTGCCACTTTGCCAACTGGACTTTCATGTCCACCAACCTAGCCATTTAATTTTAAGCATACCTGGCCCAGTCCCCTAATCAGCGCAAAATAAAAACCGTTTGCAAAATCTTTGACTTTAGAACAAAACTTGAAAATGCATAAAGAAAAGATTAAAAACGTCCTCTGCATGGGCCACCTTGTATCCACTCCAACCCGGTCCGATCATCCTGTCACCTGCGATGTTGGATAAATAATTGGGTGAGTCATACAAACTCAGTGTGTAATTAAACCACTGATATCCATCCACATGTTAACCACAAATCAACCCAATCAAATGCAACATGTAAATATAATCATTTAGACATTACCACAATCTGGGCTTGGCCCACAATCAAATCATATTCAAGCACTGGGCTAGGCCCTTTTCTCATCAATCCACTGATCACTGGGCTTGGCCCATTTCCACTTATGTTCCCAAAACATACCTATCCACATGTCATATTTGGCTTGGCCCATTTCCATATCATTTCATAACGGAATAATGCAACATGAAACCCAACCCAAGCCTAAGGTCCATCCGCTACACACCCCCTTATCCAACCTACCACACACCAGGGGACTATCGAGTCACCCTCTCCTTTTCCCTCCAAAAAGGCAACCAATGCCATCCACGATGGAGCACATAGCAACCCATCAAGCCACGATATGGCATAAAGCCGATATCAATCAAGGTAACCACGCGAACTAAATCGCAAAGATCCACAACGCGACCTCAGTCAGCGTCAATCCACGATGTAGCACAAAGCTGACATCAACCACGTACTCGAAGTACACCCGTACCTTCTTTCATAACCCACCCATGCACATGTAACATGAAATATAATCGTGATAATGCATGTACATGCTTATTAATATCCATAAACATACTCACATACAAGCAAGTAATCACATTGACAGGTTCGATACTAACCTGATCATCGCTATACCCTTTAAGGATATATATGGCACACTTATTACTGCACTTGTTAGTAAACATATAACACATAAAACCCGAAAATAGTAGGCTAATTACACACCTTATAACCTGAAGCTCTAAACCCTCGATCCCGACGCTATCGTTTAGCGAGGCTTTCTCTTGCCCTCCTTGACAAAATATCTTGAATCCCGGAGAATTGATCTATGTCCCTAAATATCCTTGCTCCTACACCAACCAATCACTAAGACGAGCAACATAGGCCATTCGGCCAAACCAAGTGAATCTCAATGGGTTAACACATATCTCCCACCTCAAGGCTGATTTGATTTCCAATCAAATCTCAGGACTATGGAATGGTCCTTTTTGCAATCGACCACACCCTAAAACACATAAATGATTAGCCTTAATAGCCTTCGGCTTTTGAATAATAAAAGAATAATTACAACATGGATCTTTACCACCACTTACCGAATCTGACTACCAACGATTGAGGAGAAGAATCCGAAGAAATCCACACCACACCTAGAATTCGGCCAAGGTGCAAACTAATAGGAGAGGAGAAGTTTCGGCTACCAAGGGATTAAAAGAGAATTAATAAAAAGCAACCACTGATTAAATGGTCAAAGAAGAAATCGGCAAGGGTATATGCTGCTTGGGAGGATTTCGGTTTCAAGGTAGAAAAAAATAAGAAAATTCCACTTGAACCTTCGACTAGGTACACAAGACTATGGCTGACCAAAATGCACCAAATGTGGACTAAAAGAATTCGGCAAAGGTCAAAAGAAATTTATGAAAGAAGGTGCCCATTTAAATAGCAATTTGGCACATGCTTCCCCTTGAAGACTCCCAATTTCGGCTGCTACTTCAAAAGCTCCAGGCCACTAATTCAAATTGATTTGAATTAGCCAACTCCCCCACTATTTATCCATATTTTTATCACTTATTCCTAAAAAAAAAAATTAAACCACCAGCAGCCATGATAAGTAATTGACTAATTTTAAACTAATTATAATAATCCTATATTATCTAAAATAATTAAAAAAACAAACCTAACCCTTATCACTCCTTCCAGCCGAATTTAAACACCACCAAAACCTTTAGCCGGCCACCAATTCCTCTTTTCCCTTCCTATTTTATACCTTTATCAACTAAAAATAAAAATAAAAGAATAATCTAATAATTATCTCCTCCATCCGAATTAAAAACAAAATTAATCTTAATCTTTATCCCCACTTGCAGGTTCCATGTGCCGTCCAATTAGCAAAAAGCCAAAGAAAAAAAATAAAAACCAATTGCAGCCTCCAAGGTTCGAACACAGGAACCTTGCTGCTGCACACCTTTCCCCCAACGCCCTAGGCCACTCGGCCTCAATGACTTTCATGCCATAAAGCCCCCACATTTATTTTTAACCCCTTCCTACTTCAGCCCATCACCATACAACAAAAATAAAAACGCCAAAATGCAGCTCCAGCCCTCGAACCCGCGCTCTCTCTTCCTTCCAGCGCCTAAGTGCCGCATGAGTGCCACTTTGCCAACTGGACTTTCATATCCACCAACCTAGCCATTTAATTTTAAGCATACCTGGCCCAGTCCCCTAATCAGCGCAAAATAATAACAAAAGTGCTGCCTTCACAGCTCGAACCCTTGCTCCCTTAGGCGCCCCCTTCCAAAGCTCCTAGCAGCGCCTCCATGCCACTCTGCCAACTCCTTTCTTGTGTCCTAAACTCCACCAATTTATTTTAAGGCCTTCCTGCCCTATTTCCCCTTTTTACACTAAAAATCCAAAGTTTTCCAAAGCCTTTCCCTTTCATCCAAGCATTCTTAATCCTCTAAAACACATCCAAAAACACCCAAAAACCTTCCAACACTTGAATTATACCCGAATTACCTAGCCCCTAAACCAGGGTGTTACAATAAATGCTTAAATGTGTACCAAATATTTGAATGCTTCAGATTCGGTAGTTAAATAGTTTGAACTGTAGATATATGAAACATGTTTAAGCTAGTCCTCGTATATGAGACTGAATTGTCAAAGGATTTTTGATTAAAAATTTTAAGAATTATTTGTAATGAATAACTGTGATGATCTAAATTTGGGGTCTGTGATACCTCATAACCCTAATCCGGTGACGGATGTGGGTTAGGGTTGTTACATTTGATTGGTACCAGAGCTTACAGTTTAGTCAATTCTAGGACTACCGTAGCACGTGAGAGTCTAGCTATACATGCCTTTTTTATATATATGATAGTGTGGTGACTTCTGACATTTCAAACTGTGTTTTATATAGTAAATGGATTCTGATCTTGACAGAGCCTGATCTCGCACGCGGGTCAATGTCGGTAGACTCTCGACCTGTCTCGGGTAGCCATGAGGGGGAGGCTAAGCAAGCCTTCTACCAGATGATGAATGAATGGTTTACCCAGTTTATCCGGACTAACCCAGCTGCACAACAACCTTCACCCCCAAATAATCCAACTCTGGTACCTTCCACACCTCCGATGATAGATCCGATGAGATTTAGTAGGCCTCTCGTTGATAAAATTAGGAAATATGGGGCCTAAGAATTCAAAGCTAATGATGATGATGACGCAGAGTGAGCTGAGATGTGGCTTGATAACAATATTCAGGTACATGATGAGCTATCCTGTACTCCAGATGAATGCCTGAAGTGTACTATATCGCTACTTCGGGACACTGCATATCACTGGTGGAATACACTAGTATCAGTGGTTCCAAAAGAAAAAGTGACTTGGGATTTCTTCCAGATCGAGTTCCGTAAGAAATATATCAGTCAGAGATTCATCGATCAGAAACGAAAAGAATTTCTGGAACTAAAACAGGGTTGTATGACCGTGACGGAATATGAGTGAAAATTTGTCAAATTGAGCCGATATGCCCGAGAGTGTGTATCAACTGAAGCCATTATGTGCAAAAGATTTGAAGACGGTCTGAATGAAGACATAAAGTTACTTGTTGGCATTCTTGAGATCAAAGAGTTCGCGGCACTTGTCGAACGAGCTTGCAAAGATGAAGAGCTTGAGAAAGTGAAAAGAAAGGCTGAAATAGAAGCTAGAGACACTCGTAAAAGATCAACGAGTAAGACTTTCCATTCAGCGTCTAAGAAGTTCAAAGATGACTTCGGCCGACATAAAACTACTTCAGACATGTCTAGACGAGATCGACTTCTAGTGAGTTCCCAAGCCACTTCGATGGCCAGTATTGGTAATGTTCTGCAGAACAAGGCTGAGTGCAAGCATTGTGGAAAATGGCATTCTGGGAGTTGTAGATTCCGTGATCGATCCTGCTTTAAATGTGGATCCTCGGACCATTTTATTCGAGAGTGCCCGATGCTAGCCGAGCAAAATACGGCTCAGAACACTAAATCGAGCAACGCGTCAGCACGAGGCAGACCACCCAGACATTCAGGGAATATAGGTGGCAATCAAAGAGAAACAAAGGACACTGCAGTTCGATCAGAGGCTCGAGCACCAGCTAGAGCTTATGCTATACGTGCCAGAGAGGATGCTTCTTCCCCAGATGTCATTACCGGTACTTTCACACTTTATGATACTACTGTGATTGCATTGATTGATCCGGGTTCGACTCATTCTTATCTGTGTAAAGCTTTAGTATCCAGTAAGACTCTACATGTGGAGTCTACTGAGTTTGTGATCTGTGTGTCCAACCCCTTGGGTAGATGTGTTCTTGTTGATAAAGTGTGTAAAGGTTACCCGTAGATGATACAGGATTCATGTTTTCCAGCTGATTTAATGTTGTTGCCTTTCGATAAATTTGATATAATTTTGGGAATGGACTGGTTAACTTTGCACGATGCTGTGGTGAATTGCAAAAGAAAGACGATTGAATTGAAATGTCAGAACGGTGAGATCATCCGGATTGAATCTAGTGACTTGAATGGGTTACCGGCAGTAATATCCTCGATGTTAGCATGTAAATATGTGAGAAAAGGATTTGAAGCTTACTTGGCCTATGTGTTGGATAAAAAAGTGTCCGAAAAACAAATTGAATCCGTACCAGTGGTGTGTGAATACCCAGAGGTGTTCCCCGAAGAATTACCGGGTTTACCGCCAGTTCGAGAGATAGAGATTGGTATTGAATTAGTACCGGGGTCGACTCCAATTTCGATAGCTCTGTATCAGATGGCACCTACTGGATTAAAAGAGTTGAAAGCACAGTTGCAAGAGTTGACAGATAGAGGCTTTGCTCAACCGAGCTTTTCTCCTTGGGGTGCACCAGTTCTATTTGTGAAAAAGAAAGATGGGACTATGCGAATGTGTATTGATTATCGGCAGCTAAATAAAATGAAAATAAAGAATAAATATCCGTTGCCTCGGATTGATGACTTATTTGATCAGTTGAAAGGGGCTTCAGTGTTTTTGAAGATAGATCTGAGATCGGGTTATTATCAATTGCGAGTCAGAGATTATGATGTGCCAAAGACTGTATTTCGAACGAGGTATGGACATTTTGAGTTCCTGGTTATGCCTTTTGGACTTACTAATGCACCTGCCGTTTTTATGGATTTGATGAATTGGATTTTCATACAGTATTTGGATCAGTTTGTGGTAGTGTTTATAGATGATATCCTAATCTACTCCAGAGATGAAACCGAGCATGCCGAGCATTTAAGATTGGTGCTACAAACTTTGCGAGATCAACAGTTGTATGCAAAGTTTAGTAAGTGTGAATTCTGGATGAAGGAAGTCAGCTATTTGGGTCACGCCGTTTCAGCATCAGGCATTTGGGTTGATCCGAATAAAATATCGGCTATACTTGATTGGAAACCACCGAAGAGATCTATAAAGTTTTGGCTTTTGAGAAGATCAAAAAGAAAAGATGATCTCAAGAGATCTATAAAGTTTTGGCTTTTGAGAAGATCAAAAAGAAAAGATGATCTCAAGAGATCTATAAAGTTTCGGCTTTTGAGAGGATCAAAAAGAAAAGATGATCTCAAGAGATCTATAAAGTTTTAGCTTTTGAGAAGGAGATGATTGAGAGAAAAGAGTAATATCAAACGTAAAGAAGTGATAGGAACGGTATAGGAAAAAGAAGAATTTCGGCAAGGCTAGGGCAGATTCGGCTATGGCAGACAAATGTGAAAAGAAAGAATGCTTAAGGGAGTTTTCGGCACTTATTCAGAAAAGAAGGAAAAGAAGAAGATGAAAACCCTAAATGCCAAAAATAAAGAAGAGAATGGGAGAATAAAACCCTAATGCAAAAATTTTAATTAAAATAAATGGGCTTCATGCAACTTGAATTTGGGCCTCCTCAGTTGACGCCACTTCCCTGCTATTTATGTGGTGCCACTTTGCCACTGGGCCACAAGCCCATTTGTATCTTAAACCATGCACAACTAATTTTAAATCTATATCCAAATTCTAAAGTCCATTTAAAAAGAAAACCAAAATTTCCTTAAAGCCAAAGTTTAATCCCGGGACTTCATAAAAGCCCTCTAACATTCCAAAATCACTTATCAATTGGTCCAACTTGCACTAAAGTCGATCTCTTGTTCTCCAAAAATTTTAAACGCTACTACGCTCAAGGCCCATTGGGCTTAATCCTACTAGGCCCAAATTCGGGATGTTACACAGCAAATTCGCAATGCACAGAAAATTGTCAAAGATATGATTGCTAGACGAGTTCAGTGTGAAAATGATACAGATTTAGAGTTTCGAATTGATGAAAATGATTGTTTGAACTTCAAAAGGAGAATATGTGTTTCGAAGAATGTGGATTTGATTCAAATGATTTTGAACGAAGCTCATAATAGTCGATTGTCGGTACATTCGGGTAGCACAAAAATGTATAATGATTTGAAACAGTTCTATTGGTGGCCTAGCATGAAACAGGATATATCTGAATTTGTTTCAAAGTGTTTAATTTGTCAGCAAGTAAAAGCCGAGCATCAAGTGCCTTCTGGGTTACTTCAGCCGATCATGATAACTGAATGGAAATGGGATAGAATCACTATAGATTTTGTATCCGGTTTGCCTACGACACCGAGCAAGAAAGATGCAGTCTGGGTTATAGTGGATAGACTGACCAAATCAGCTCACTTTATTTCAGTTCGTAGGGACTTTTTGCTCAATAAACTTGCTTAGTTGTATGAATCTCAAATTGTGAGATTGCATGGTGTGCCGAGTTCCATCGTTTTAGACAGAGACCCGAGATTCACATCGCGGTTTTGGAAGAAGTTGCAAGATGCTTTAGGTACTAAACTCCACTTTAGTACAGCCTTTCTGTAACATCCCCAAACCCGGCCCATTCACTACGACCGAATCTGGTTATGTTAGTGAAAATATTTTTCTTTACTTAGAATTTAAAACACGAAAAATTTACTATCTTTCTGGTAAAACCCGTGTACTTTTAAAATATACTTTTGGACCTTGAAATTAAATAAAAGTGTCCATTTTAAAGCATTTTATTAACCCATGAATACTTTGAATAAGTAAATTAGAGTAAAATCATTTCCACAAGCTTATAATTAAATTTTTACCAAGTCATAATCAAATTAAAATAAAATAGTAAAAATAATAATTAAGTAATTTCCAAAGTGAATAAATAAAAGGCCCTTATTACACAATTTTTGGAAGATCAAATACTTAACAAAAACAGCTTAAAATATTTAAACTTCTCTTCCTGCATGGGCCACCATGTGTCTTCTCCGATCCCGGTCCAACTATGCGTCACCTAAAATGGTTAATGAAAGAGTGAGTCCACTGACTCAGTGCATAATCAAACACGATTTCCAGCGTATGGGCTTGGCCCCATACCAAACCATTCACATAGCAAGTCATGCACATATGCATCTCACCAACCCACTCCAACCGTAACACCAACCTTAGCGGACTCACGCCCAAGGCCGTGGATAAACCACCACCGATCACATCGTGATCCAAAACCTTACCTTGGCTACTCATCGCACAAGGCCGTGTGGTGAGCCACCGATCAACCCAAGTGATCCAATATCAGTAAACCGTCTACGGTGATGCACATAGCCATCAACCGCCGAGATGGGCACCTAGCCATCATCTCCTTGAGGTAGCACGGCTAGCCATCAAGCGCTAATGTAGCCGGAGCTATCATTAGACCACGTACAACTAGTGTACATTTCCTCCTTCTTCAATCCAATCCCATGCCCATGTATTCAATAAATCATGCAAGAGTATCATGTAAATTGAGTATTTATTATTAATCAATACCACATCAATCATATATAGAATATATATAACGATCAATCTTACCATCATCGGTTCACATCACTTAAGTCATTATAACCGGCTACACACATTACACACGAGTTTAAGCGTTAACAATCAATCGAGAAATAGTGCGATGATTACGCACCTAAAGACAAATGATCCACTCACAAAATGCCACCTAAAGCCTCTGCAAAAGCCGACTAATCGCCCCTTGAAAGATCTCTCTGCGCTAGGCTCTTCTCCCACCCCTACAATCGGCCTCAAAGACACACAACAGAACACTTAGGGCCATTCGGCCAAAACCAATAAAGCAAAGGGTTAATGTAACCTTACCTTGATAACCACCCCCGCTTCTAACAAGAATCGCCACCACCCAAGACAATGGTTGAGGAGAGATTCGGCTAAAACATAAAGAAGAGAAAAAGGAGGAGAGGCTATGGGTATTCGGCTTAGGCTAGATGAAAAAGGGTTAAGAGGTTTTGGCAATGGTGCTCAAAAGAAGTTTCGGCCTAAGCAAAAATAAATGGGAAAAGAAGAGGTTCTCTCTTGCTTACAAATTCAGCAACAACAACTAGAGAAGAACAAATAAAATTCGGCACAAGAGAGTGAGATGAAAGAAAGCTTTCGGCTTGAAAACGAAAGGGAAAAAGATTTCCAAAAGGGTGCTCCCTATTTATAGAATTCGGCCACCCCTAAGCTCACCCCACAAAGCCGAAAATGCCCTCCATACACTCCCAAAACCGGCCACTACTTAACTCCTCCAAATCCCATATTTCTCTCCCTTTTTCCTCCCTAACACTCATTCAAAAAGGTTTGAATGAGTCAAACCTCTTCCTAGCCGAAATTTAAAAGGAAAGACCAAGTCTTTCTCCATCTTTTAAGCATCCAAAAGCCACCCGACTTCTTACCTCTCGACGCCAAAAATAAAGGCCAAAGTCTTTGCCTTCGTGCACTCGAACACCGCCCCTCCTTGCACACTGAGGCGTCACTTTGCCAAGCACTTAGTGGTGTCTCCTTGCCACTTTACCAGCCCAATCTTTGTGTCAAAAACTCTTAAATAATTCTCTTAAGACACCCATCACCAAGCTCCCTTTTAGCACATAAAAATCCAAAATTTTCTTAAGTCTTCCCCTTGAATCTGAACATTCTTAACACCTTCCAAACACATCAAAGCATACCCAAAACCTACTAGAACATGAATTATACCCACCATGCATAGCCCCTAAACCAGAGGTGTTACAATTCTACCCTCCTTAAAATAATTTCGTCCTCGAAATTACTTGTCTAAACTACTAATGACTCAAATTCCTTCCCACTACGCTATGGTGCAAGACTCGATCTCTAAAGAGCTAACATACCTCTAGGCATTGGTTCTAAGTTCATCCTCAAGGTTCCCACTACTTTACGAGCAACAAATCAAACAATCATCAACACGAACAAAACAACAAAGAATATTCCAAACACAAGGAACTTACCGGTGACCCATCGTGCACATCATTATCTCTCTCCGATGAATCGCATAAACCGGACTGGTTGTCTTGCCTCGGTGCCACCATTACCGCGGTCATCGCTGCCACGACCTCGGCGGAACCATTTCCTCCATGGTTCGGACCACGACCTCTCGTTGCCTGCTGACCACCTCTGCCTGGTTGCACATAACCTTGACCCACTATCCGAGTCCTATTCGGGTTCTGGGGACAATCCTTAATCAAGTGGGACTTGGACTTGCATCTAAAGCACTCTCGAACACGATTCCAGCACTCGCCAACATGATACCTTTCGCACTGCGCACACGGATGATCTGAATTTCTGGCGGCCGGCTTAGCAATATGAACAGGAGTCTCAACCCTCGATCTTTTCTGAAACCTCTCACGCGACTCTAAAGATCCCAAGCTCCTCTTGTCCCGATTGCTTTCTCTGTTCTGCCTTTCAGCCTTCTTGACCTCTTCAGCTATTCGAGCTTTCTCCACTAATATGGCGAAGTCTCGTTCTCGATCTTGAGCAATCAAAACTCGCAGCTCATCCCGCAGACCATCTTCAAATCTGACGCATCTCTCATAATCAGAGGCCACGATACCTCGAGCATACCGACTCAAACGCAAAAACTCAGCTTCGTACTCCGCTATTGACTTACTACCTTGCACCCGGATTAAAGGCGCCTTCCTCCGAAAGGCCACATAGCTCGCTCCGACATACTTCCCTTCAAACTTGATCTTAAAGTAACCCCAATCCACTCGATCCGCAGGGGTACTTTCCTTAACAGTAAGCCACCACTGGTAGGCTTCATCCCGTAGCAACGAAACAACACCCTTAAGCTTCTCCTCGCAGTTAAGTCTAAGTCGTCCATAATCCTTTCAATGACCTCAAGCCAATACTCCGCCACGTTTGGAGCTACCCCGCACACTCCTCTAAAAACCTCGGCTCCATTCGCCTAAGCCTTTCGGGCGCGACTTACGATTCCTATTGCCCACATTGGCTCTCGCCACTCGTTCGAGCACTCGCAAAGCCACGACTTGTGACACTGCGTCGTCTCTCCGGTCCGATCCTGTTTGTTCAACCTCAACGGTGGTGGTGGCGGTGCATCGCTCTCGACCCATGGCGTGACCCAACCGGTTCCGATCATCGACATCTTGCCTCTACCACGCCCACGAGTATTGCGCGCCGCGCCCGCAGAACTCATATCTAGCGCTTGATTTAGTCTGTTTAGAAAGTTTTATGCGTTAGAAATTCTTGTTTCTTTGTTTTATCCACTAGCAATTTTATGCAATGAAGTTTTCGAGAGAGTAGTTCTTTCGAGCAATCAAGTTTCCTTCCTACCCAGGGGTAATTCCAGTCATTTTTCCTAAAGAGGGTATTTGGTAATAACTCAGGGCCAATTTTTTTGAAAAAATAGTTTTCCAACTTCAAAATTTACAAAATCAGTGGGTCGTCTTGAAAATTTTGTTTTTCAAACAAAGTGTGTTGCCAAATTTGTAAAACAGAGTTATTTTTGTAATTTTGGAAATCGAGGGCATTTTTAAGTAAATTCTCAAAATTGAGATATCACAACATTTTACAAAAATAGAATTTTTGATATTTAGTAAAGTAGGAATATTTCAAAGTAGAAGTTGAGAGAAATTTGAAAATTTGAAACCAAGGGCATTCGGTAATTTTGTCAACCGGGGTATTTTAAGTAAATTTCCACAAATCGAGTATCCTAATATTTTGAAAACTCGGATTTTAGTATTTTGCAAAGTAAAGAGCATTTTATCAAAATTTGAGGGTAGTACAATAATTTTGCAATACTGAGGCGTTTTGGTAATTTTTATCAACCGGGGCATTTTGGTAATTTTGTAAATCGGAAAATGTTTTTCAAAATCAGATTTAGGGTTTGCAAGTCAAAGGGTAAGTTTGAAAATTTTAAAAGCAGGGGATTTTAAAACAATCAAGCCACATCCCTTTGGGTTTTATTAATCGGTTTAGCCTATGAACAAGTCCTCTGGTTATGGTGAACCAAAGCTACGCACAGTGTAGGATACTGTGAAGAGAGAGGTGAGTCACCACAGATCGCTTAAATACCAGGCTCTTCCGGGTTCCACTCCTAGACATGCGTCAGGGGTTACCACACCTTAACTCGGCGACTTACTTCACAAGTCTGTTTAAGAGATTTAAGTTTTATGCACATGTTTGAGTAGTCTAGTCCTAGGGTCCAATAGTCCTAACTTTCTAATCTACGAGCCCAACTAAGCCCAAATTAATTCATACAAACAAAACAAAACAATTTAAAAGTCCAAGCACTTACAGTGGACTTCGGTAGGAGACACAGTGCCATGCCGAATAACACGAAAACCTTTTATAAAAGCCCACATTCCAAAAACCCATTTTGAAAACTGTTTCGGGCCCAAAACCCTCAAAGCCGAGTTTTGAACCTGGCTCTGATACCAATCTGTAACATCCCCAAACCCGGCCCATTCACTACGACCGAATCTGGTTATGTTAGTGAAAATATTTTTCTTTACTTAGAATTTAAAACACGAAAAATTTACTATCTTTCTGGTAAAACCCGTGTACTTTTAAAATATACTTTTGGACCTTGAAATTAAATAAAAGTGTCCATTTTAAAGCATTTTATTAACCCATGAATACTTTGAATAAGTAAATTAGAGTAAAATCATTTCCACAAGCTTATAATTAAATTTTTACCAAGTCATAATCAAATTAAAATAAAATAGTAAAAATAATAATTAAGTAATTTCCAAAGTGAATAAATAAAAGGCCCTTATTACACAATTTTTGGAAGATCAAATACTTAACAAAAACGACTTAAAATATTTAAACTTCTCTTCTGCATGGGCCACCATGTGTCTTCTCCGATCCCGGTCCAACTATGCGTCACTGAAATGGTTAATGAAAGAGTGAGTCCACCGACTCGATGCATAATCAAACACAGATTTCCGCGTATGGGCTTGGCCCCATACCAAACCATTCACATAGCAAGTCATGCACATATGCATCTCAGCCCAACCCACTCCAACCGTAACACCAACCTTAGCAGACTCCCTGCCCAAGGCCGTGGATAAACCACCACTGATCACATCGTGATCCAAAACCTTACCTTGGCTACTCACTGCACAAGGCCGTGGCTGAGCCACCGATCAACCCAAGTGATCCAATATCGTAAACCGTCTCACGTGATGCACATAGCCATCAACCGCCGAGATGGGCACCTAGCCATCATCTCCCTTGAGGTAGCACGAAGCTAGCCATCAAGCGCTAATGTAGCCGGAGCTATCATTAGACCACGTACAACTAGTGTACATTTCCTCCTTCTTCAATCCAATCCCATGCCCATGTGTCAATAAATCATGCAAGAGTATCATGTAAATTGAGTATTTATTATTAATCAATACCACATCAATCATATATAGAATATATATAATGATCAATCTTACCATCATCGGTTCACATCACTTAAGTCATTATAACCGGCTACCACACATTACACACAGTGTTTAAGCGTTAACAATCAAGCGAGAAATAGTGCGATGATTACGCACCTAAAGACAAATGATCCACTCTCAAAATGCCACCTAAAGCCTCTACAAAAGCCGACTAATCGCCCTTGAAAGATCTCTGCGCTAGGCTCTTCTCCCACCCTACAATCGGCCTCGGCACTGTGAGAGAACACTTAGGGCCATTCGGCCAAAACCAATAAACCAAAGGGTTAATGTAACCTTACCTTGATAACCACCCCCTGCTCTAACAAGAATCGGCCACCACCCAAGACAATGGTTGAGGAGAGATTCGGCTAAAACATAAAGAAGAAAAAGGATGAGAGGCTATGGGTATTCGGCTTAGGCTAGATGAAAAAGGGTTAAGAGGTTTGGCAATGGTGCTCAAAAGAAGTTTCGGCCTAAGCAAAAATAAATGGGAAAAGAAGAGGTTCTCTCTTGCTTACAAATTCTAAGCAACAACAACTAGAGAAGAACAAATAAAATTCGGCACAAGAGAGTGAGATGAAAGAAAGCTTTCGGCTTGAAAAACGAAAGGAAAAAGATTTCAAAAGGGTGCTCCCTATTTATAGAATTCGGCCACCCCTAAGCTCACCCCACAAAGCCGAAAATGCCCTCCATACACTCCCAAAACCGGCCACTACTTAACTCCCCTCCAAATCCCATATTTCTCTCCCCTTTTTCCTCCCTAACACTCATTCAAAAAGGTTTGAATGAGTCAAACCTCTTCCTAGCCGAAATTTAAAAGGAAAGACCAAGTCTTTCTCCATCTTTTAAGCATCCAAAAGCCATGACTTCTTACTCTCTCGACGCCAAAAATAAAGGCCAAAGTCTTTGCCTTGCAGCTCGAACAGCGCCCCCCCTTGCACCTGAGGCGTCACTTTGCCAAGCACTTAGTGGCGTCTCCCTTGCCACTTTACCAGCCCAATCTTTGTGTCAAAAACTCTTAAATAATTCTCTTAAGACACCCATCACCAAGCTCCCCTTTTAGCACATAAAAATCCAAAATTTTCTTAAGTCTTCCCCTTGAATCTGAACATTCTTAACACCTTCCAAACACATCAAAGCATACCCAAAACCTACTAGAACATGAATTATACCCACCATGCATAGCCCCTAAACCAGGGTGTTACACTTTCATCCGCAGACAGACGGTCAGTCTGAACGAACCATTCAGATACTTGAGGACATGTTAAGATGTTGCGTTCTTAAGTTTGAAGGTACGTAGGAAAGATACTTACATTTGATTGAATTTGCTTATAATAACAGTTTTCAACCGAGTATCAAAATGGCACCTTACGAAGCTCTATATGGCCGCAAGTGTCGTACACCTTTGTATTAGACTGAACTCAGTGAAAATAAGATACACGGGGTTGATTTGATTAGAGAAGCTGAACAGAAAGTGGCTATAATCAGAGATAGTTTGAAAGCTGCCTCGGATCACCAAAAGTCCTATTCGGATTTGAAACATAAAGACATTGAGTTTCAAGTTGGAGATCGGGTATTCTTGAAAGTTTCTCCGTGGAAGAAAGTACTCCAATTTGGTCGAAAAGGCAAGCTAAGTCCAAGATTCATCGGACCGTACGAGATCATCGAACGTATTGGGCCTGCTGCTTATAGATTGAAGTTGCCCTCTATATTAGAAAAGATACACAACGTATTTCACCTTTCAATGCTTCGTAGATATAGATCAGATCCGTCACATGTGATCGCTCCGTCCGAGATTGAAATCTAATCAGATATGACGTATGAGGAGGAACCGATCCGTATTTTAGCTCGAGAAATGAAAGAGTTGAGAAACAAGAAAATTCCATTAGTGAAAGTACTATGGAATCGACACGGAGTTGAAGAGGCTACATGGGAGCCTGAGGATTCAATGAGGCAACAATATCTGACTTTGTTTAACGGTAATATTTTCGGGGACGAAAATCCCTAAGGGGGAGAGTTGTAACAGTCTGAATTTGACCCTAATTAGAACGATGGTTTCGGGATCACGAATCTGAGTCTGAAAATTGTTTTTAAAATATTATTCTTGGTGCTAATTATATGTGATTTATGATGTGTGAAAGTTTCGTATAAAAATTTTATCGTTTGATTGTTTAATTTAACAAAAAGACTAAATCGCGTATAGTGTAAAAGTTGCATACTATAGTGGATAGTGCTTAAATGATGATGGCTTTCTAATATGGAGTATTAAAAGGGTAATTAACCCATTTTATGAGTTAGTGGGCGGCAAAGGTCAAGTGTGACCTTAAATTATAAGTTGTTTTTATTATCAATTAAAGGTTAAAATGGTAAATCATTAAAAATGTTATTATATGTTAAATTATATGAAATTAAAAGCCATTTTATTTGTTCTTCATCTTTCATTTGCCTTATGTTAGCTAAGAAAATAAGGGTTTAAAGGCTTTGAAGTGTTCGGCCATCATCTAGCTCAATTTAAGGTGTGTTTTACTTCGGTTTTCGATAATTTTTACGTTTTTGAGATCGTTGCTTCGAATATTAGTTGACCCATGGTAGAATTTTTAAATTTGAGCATGCTTGATGTTCGGCCATTAACATGTTCTTGTGGTTTTTGATGTTTGATGATTTTATATTAAAGATATGTTAAAGATTAGCATGTTTTGTATTAGAAATTTTAGTGAATTTGAGTATTTTGGGCTAAATTGCAAAAATGAATTTTTGAGGGGGCTAAAATGCAAAATAAATGAAAGAAATGGACTAATATGGTCCCTATGAATATTCGACCCTAAGGTGTTATAGTGAAATTTTGTGTATTTTGTGTTTTGTGCAAATAGGACTAAATTGTAAAATGCGAAATATTATGGGTAAAATGGTAATTTGCCCGTTTATGTGTTTTGGGACTAAATTGAGATGAAATGTGCTTGAATGAGCTAAATTTTAATGTGTTTAGATCAAGAACAAAGAAAAACGGATTTGGATCGGGGAAATGCGAAGGTTATCGAATAGCCGGTCTACGTTGTCCGTCAATAGTCGAGGTAAGTTCTTGAGCAAATATACTTCAAAGAATTATTTATGAACGTAGTAAATGAATGAATTTAGTAATTTTAAGCATAAATGTATGAGTTAGCCAAATGTGAGAGTCCTATATTGGATTGAATATATTTTGTTTAATGTGATATGAATAAGTATATTCGATTTGATATATGAATGTAATATGAAGTATTTGATTTGTTTGTGATGTTAGCATTAAGAAATGTGTATTGAAGGATTAATTATGTTGATATTTGGGCTTCGAGCCTAGCAGGCCTTGTGCCGATGATTTATTTCGGGCTTCGAGCCTAGCAGGCCTGGTGCCGGTGAAATATTTTGGGCTTAATGCCTAGTAGGCTAAATGCCAGTGTTTAAACTTCTGACCTTGAGTCTAGCAGGCCTAGTGCCAATGTGTGCGATTCGGGCAATAGCCTAGCAGGTTCTCTATCAGTGAGTTTCAATTTCGAATTTCAGTTATATAGTATTAAAGCCATGAAACAAATCTAGAAAGCTTAAGTTTTGATAATGGCTTTGTTAATTCGGCTACAAGGTATGTACTATCATACTTTAGTGTTATAAATATATATATAAATATGTTATGATAGTGAGCAAATAAAATGATGAAAGAAAAGTGTTTTATACTTGGTTGTGAATTTTGTATATGAAATATGCCATGTGGTTATTTGAAATTCGAAACATGAGTGTGATAAAAAATGCTCATGTAGGTATATTGTTATACTTAGCTATGTGATTATTATGTATAATCGGCAATTGATGTATTTGTTAAGGAAATTGAAAGTCATCAAGTTAAGTGAAGTAGTAATACTTTGTTATGTTGAGTTATAAGTAAGACATGTAAATGTAATGTCATGAATTGATTTTATTTCATGTTTAGACGGTTGAACGATATAATATAATGCTTAAGACTTACTAAGCTAGTAGCTTATTTCGTGTGTGTTCATTGTTAAGTATTATAGATTCCAGTCAAGCTACGGGCTCAAAGGATCGTTAGAGGAGTCAACCACACTATCACCCCTTTTTGGTATTTTAAAGTTAGTTTTTGAATCAAAGGCATGTATAGGCTAACTAAATGTTCGAATGATGTTTTGTTTGTATATAATAGCCATGCGAAAATGGCTTGATCATTTGTTTTAAATTCAATCTTAATTGTTCTTGATTATATGATGAATGTGTTTGGTTTCAATGATTTGGCTATGGTCTTTTCTTTTATGCAAGTTTTGTATTATGCGTTATTTATGGTTGATGGATGGTAATGCTAGCGTTGTATTAAATTAGTCAAGAGTTTAGCATTTAGCTTAACCTTTATAAGTACTAGATCATGATTTGAAATGGTTGGTTTAGGCAAATTTTCAAGTGGGAAAATGGGTATAAGTTATTCATGTTTCGGTTATATTAATGAACATTTGTTTGGTTTTCAAAGTGCATATGTTTAGATGGTTTGTTAATAGATATGGTCGGTGGATAATAATTATAAATGCATTGCAAAAAGGGGTTTCTGTATAACCGAATAGGTTATTAAAGTTAATGGTTGAATGTGTATATTGTATTATCATCAAGGGTAGATTTGATTATGTTACAGTGTTCAAAATGTTATATATGTGATTAGATAGCCAATAAAATGCTATGAGTTGATATGTGTTAATATGCATTCGTGTGTAAGGCATGAAATAGTATGCTGAAATTTGACTATAGTAATTGATGCCTTTATACTTATTATATATATAAAGTGAATAGTAAATGCTTAAATGTGTACCGAATATTTTAATGCTTCAGAATCGGTAGTTAAATAGTTTGAACTGTAGATATATGAAACATGTTTAAGCTGGTCCTCGTATATGAGACTGAATTGTCAAAGGATTTTTGATTAAAAATTTTAAGTATGATTTGTAATGAATAACTGTGATGATCTGAATTTGGGGTTTGTAATACCTCATAACCCTAATCTGGCGACAGATACGGGTTAGGGATGTTACGTAATTAGATTATAATTCAAGTATTTCATAGCCCGATGAACTAGTAACTTGACTTAGATACTCGGGTAACTACACCATAATAGAGGCATCATCGATGCATAACAGGGGCATCGAAGTGCAAATAGGGGTAAAATGTGCAAGCAGGGGCACCGTAGCGTGAATAGGGACACCGAAGTGTATACAGGGGCACCAAAGTGAAAATTGAGTCACCGAAGTGCAAATCCCGTACAAGCGCACATACTAACCCTATTAGCATGCCAATTGTATCCTAGCAATTACTATGTTCAACTGGACATTATAAGAAAATATGTTACCTTTATACATATTTATCAACCAAAGGCACTTCATCATTTTCGTACATCATATAAATTCCATATACTCAAGAAAAAAATGTGTATCACAATGATTGTCACAATCCATTATTCATTTTCATATGAACTTGATTTCATTATCCAATACTATATAAACAACTTATGAATTTCACATACATTTATACAAATAACTATAAATCATATTATAATCTCAAGAACCTTACATTTACATATCAAAACACTATGGACTTACCTTAATAAAAATAAACATTTAAAGAGATAATCTATAATTCCTGATCACCAAATACAATTTCACCAATCGCCTCACTAATTGTTCACCTATCCTTTAATTTGATCAATTCCTCTATTTGATCCATAATAATAATTTATGACATCTTTATCAATTAATTTAAACATAAAAAAATAACTATTTACTTTCATTCAAAATGGAAAATGATAATTTCCCTCCTTCTACGAACTTACCTCGATAAATATTGTTGTAAAAACGAAGCCAATAATTAATCTAATATCTTAGCTTATCCTTAATCTAACTCTAACTGTCTCATTTCTCAATCTATATATAATAAGGTTATTCAATTATGTCAATTTCATCACTTATATAACCAAATTTACACAATTTAACCTTTACATAAAAATTACAAAATTACCCCTAATATTTTACCTTTTTGCAATTTAGTCCCTAAACCTAAAACTGACAAATTAAGCACAATTTAAGAATGCCCATGCTGGCCAATTTTTACTTAGTCCTTGCTCAGCCCATTTTTAGCAAAATTTAACATTAAATCCCATGAATTTTACTCCTTTAACAAATTAATCCTTTAATACTAAATCATCAAAAATCACTTAACAAAATTCTTATGTTTAACAACCAATACTTCAAATACATCATTTAACATAGAAAAAAAAAAGAATTTATCAATGGTATAATATAAAAATCTTTGATAGTTTCAAAAATGAAAGTACGGGTTAGTTGGAGCTAAGTACAACGATCTCAAAAACATAAAAATTACAGAAAAAAAACGGGTTCAAAAATCATACCATGCAAACATGCTAAGGAAGACCGAAGCTTGAAGGCCTCTTCCCACAACGGTTTTGGTTTCCAAATAGAAAGAATAAAGATGATGATGATCTTTTTTTTTATATATTTTACTATATTATAATATCTTTTATTATAATAACTATTAAAATTTTAATGTATAAAAGCATAAATCTCCTTAATAACCATGCCACAATTATAACATGGTATAATTGCAATAAAAAATCTCCCTCATTTAATAAGTAAACCGTTTAATCATTGTAATTCAATAGTGGCTAGGTCTTACATCTTTTACGATTTAGTCCTTTTTATTTAATTAACTATCTAAACGTTAAAATTTCTTAACTAAGTTTTATTACGACCTTAATAACATTTCGTAAATATTTTATTATATTTACGGTCTTGTTTTATAGAAACAATGTCCTGATACCTCAATTTTTTAAAACCACTTGACTTTTAAGACATACCACTTGAACCTTATTATTCATTCAATTAACAAATATCATTAAATCAAATTTAGACGTAATTCTATAAATGACTCGTAAATATTAAAGATTAATATTTACGAACTCACTCGTCAGTTTTGTGGCCTCAAAACCATAATTTTTGACACCATTAAAAAATGGGCTATTACACATGGCCATGGTAATACCAGATATGTGGAAGACCGTGATGAATATCTGATATGTGGGAAGTCCAAAAAGCTATCTTATGTGGAAATCCATGAGAGCTATCTGATATGTGGGAAGTCTGACAGGACTATCTTATGTGGAAGTCCATGAGGACTATTTGATATGTGGAAAGTCCGCCAGGACTATCGTTCTGAAGAAAGCTCGTCAGAACTATCTTGTAAATATGATTCCCCATTATGTCCGTTGCATGAATCTACAAAAAAGGTGATCTTTATTATGAGAAGGCCACTGTACCTGTACTATCGGATAAAAGGAGGTGGATGCAAGTTATGTCAATCCGTCGACTCTATTCTTACAACTTTGCATCTATAGTAGTCATGAAGTTCACTGTTGTGGGAGTTAGCAGATTCGTTCGGGAATTCAAATCTAATTTTATAAGTCCTCTAGGAACAAGTCCGCATGCAAATAGCACATCCTACGCTCGAACCCACTGTACCGGCAAATTGTATGGAAGTCACATTTTATATATGATAGTTCGTAAGAATTTAAGGATGTGCTTTGCACAAGCAAAGTTTTGTGCTTTTTAAATGTCCAAAATCCAGTTTCAATAGCATTATGTTGATGCCAGGAACTAATCGCTAACTAGGTTAAATTGAACTTACCAGTGTGTTTGCTATGAATTGTAGGTTTAGTGGTTGATTCTAGGAATCAATGAGAGACCAGGCCAGAATTCTCCAAGCTCAAGCAGCTTAGTTTTTGGTCATAGTGATATGCATATAGTGGGGAAACCAAGAGACAGAGTCTTAGAGTCCTAGTTAAGTCGTAACCAAGTTGTGAATAGATTGAAATTTTAAATACTGTAATGGTTTCATTGTAATAGAACTTCCATAGGAATAAACCCACTTTTAGTAATAAAAATTGTAAGTAAATCCTTTATGTGTAACAAATTAGATAACTATGCTATATATGTTTATTTTATGGCTTTTATTCATTATATAAAACACATTATAACAAGGATTTATAAATAAAAGTTAATATTATATGATTTCCAACTTGCGACATATTTCTATAAGGTACGGGTTAAGTTAGTTAATGGATTGTAACAACCTGTGGTCTGGATCTGGTAATTGGGTCGAGTATGGGGTGTTAGATTAACTCTAACTCTTTTTTCAAAGGAACAATTTTCTAGGTAACTCCTTTTAGCTTTATTTCCAATTGAGTTTTGTTTGCTTCCATGGAAATAAAAGCTTTTACCTTAGATGTGCAAGAGTCAATACAATTAAACTTGAATCCAACTTTCACAGCATCATCCATGAATTGTAACATTAGTCGTAACTTTTTCGAAACAATGTTAGACCATGGAGCATCAACTATTACTAAAGCTCTTTATAGTATGCAGATTCCCCCAAAATTACCTTTCTAATGAATAATTTCCAAATACTTATTATGCTTAGAACGAATAGAGAAGCCATGAAAATCAACTTTGAAGAAGGACCCCTTGAACATGTTTTGAAAGTTTCAAACACACTAGTAGCATCACACGCACTATATCTTGAGAAGATGAAGCATACTGAACAACCTTAATAGGAATCTTTTCATTTTAAATAACTTGAATTTCAACAATCTTAGTTTGAACTCTTCAATCTCAACATCAATCTCGATAGCTTGAACATCATCTTCATGAAGAATAAGATACGTATGAATACCATCTTGATCAATATCACTAAAATCATTATCAGAGTCTATACAAATTAAAGATTTAGAACCTTATTCTTAAATATTATCCTCAGAAATAACAATGCCATTTTCAATTTCGTCATAAGAAAATCATCATAATGATTGCTTGGTTCATCAGTTGAAGACTCTCCATCCTTATCAACACCAAGATCCTTATCCTACACAAGGAAAAGCAGGGAAATAAAAGGAAAAAAAAAACAAAAGAGTTGCATAGTGCTTAAAAAAAGGAAGATAGTTAGAAGAATTTACTTTAGAGGGGAATAAGTCTTTATTTTTTGGATGATTAGAAGTTTGGGAAGCAAAAAAAATAGCAACCTCTTCATCGATTTGGTTATTTTTCTTGGTAGAACCATGTATTAGACGTAAAGATATGTCATTTTGAGTAACGACTGAAAGCTTCAGGTGTTTCCTTGAATCAACTAAAGCAGTGCAAAAGCTTGACCAATCAAATATGCATTGGCTAAGAAAACCAACTAAAACTCTAATGAGTAATCCTTTCAAATTCAAGCATAACACAACTTATGATTTTCTTACATCTCTCATTTATTGTGCCAGAAAGAAGCTCAGAAACATAATATTAGAAATCAAAATCTGAAGGCAAAGGAGTTCTACGATGAGCCATTTGATCATACCCAAATTGGTGACCTACCCTACACATCGAATATACCTCCATTGAGTATTAATCTTCATTGGTCCCAATACTAGAGTTTTTAATCATAGTAGGTAGCATGATAAAATTCACCCAAAAAAAGAACTCAATCTCTTGCATGTTCAGCTTTGAAAGATTAGGCTGCTTGGGAATGATATAAAAACACTCTGGATTGCCAAAACCATTATTTTCTTGTATGTATGGGCGACAAGTAAATTCCTTAGTAATATCAAATACTTGAAGAATATTTCTTTTGGACTTCTGATTATGCCATAGCCAAGCTCTATAGTTATTCTTAAATTTTTTGCTAGAAAAGGTAGAAGACAAGGACCTGGATTAGGTGGAGTGCAAGCATTAAACCTTTCCCACAAACACATTTGAATGAAGGAAATTTTGACATAAATTAAAATCTAATACCGACTAGCCAAGATTTCAGTTTTTAAGTGGTACAAATCCAACTACTAAAATAAAATGGGGCTAAAAGGAAATGCATACATTGATCAATCTTAATGGATACAAGAACATCTGTTGGACTAATTTCATCATCAGGACATCCGAAAAAGATAATTTAAGTAGCCACATGGACAAAAAAGCTTCTTACTCATACTTGTGCTCAGGAAACTCAGGAGAGCTAATTTCACCTTTTCTAGAATTAAACATTTAGTGAAACATTCCAATCTAATTGTAGAACCGAATGACCTTTTATCTTTCACAGTTACTTTTAAATAAATCAAAGAAGAAGTATTGAATTTTCTTTTCTTTTTAAGATAACTCTAGAGAACAAATGTTATGCTTTCCAAAACATGAAAGTTCAAGAAAAATACATACGTCATCAAGAGTGAAGGAGAAATATCCCCAAGTAGTAATAATAGTGTGAGAATTGGTACTCCATCTAGTAAGAATGGTGCACCACATCTCTACTCTTTTCACTCTATAAATAAGAAGTTTGGAAGTAACTCGCACATCATCATTTACTCTAGCTATAAAAAGAGCCTTTTCATATGAAGGTTTTCCCAAAATCTTATTCACCCAACTTTACCAAATTTGACCAAATTGAGAATTTGAGCCAAACTATAACATCCCTCACCTAACCCGATACCTAGGTGTCACCCTCAGATTCCACTAAGTTCGAAAATTAAGAAATAATTGAAGGATGAAGTTGGAATAAGCCAAAAGTTGGTGGTATCTACTGAAAAACCAGGAAAAGTTAGGAACAAAATTAGACATAGTTGAGATTCCATTCTGGTTCAGTTGAATTCGACCCAGTTGACCCCATAGTGAGGGACAAATTTATTATAAATGGAGGGATTTTATATAGTGGAAGGTCATGCTAAAAGGGCTATAAATAGCTGAGAAATGACTTCCTGAGATACTTCTTCTCAATTCTATTTCATTCACTCCTCTTCTTCATCTTCCTTAGTTGCTTCGAGGAAGCGATGGTCATGGAAAGCTCTACATGGGGAGATGATCGTGAGAAATTAGTTGGAAAAGTAGAAAATTCGAGGATCTGGTAAGGTTTTAAGTCCTTCGACGTATGTAAGAATTAGAAAACAAAGGTAAAGGTTCTCAGAACCATTTTAAGGGATTCTACATGTTACTTAAAATCCTAAGTTCAACCCATGATTTGCTTAGCATGCTTAGCTACCAGAAGAATGGAAGCTTTAGCATTTAGAAAAGCTAATCTGATAAGGCAAAGAAGCATCAGATGAGTTTTTGCACTCTATCCTCGGATGTTAAGTATGCTTAAGATTGTATAAGTATATAAGTATCCACTACTTTGGTTCAAATTGCATGAAATAATTACGACACCATGACATTTTGTTTATGAGATGCATTTATGGCATGGGAACATGAAAGGGAAACATTGATGGGTTTAGATGACTTTCTGCTAGATACCACCATACGGTGTTGTTGTGTGCAAATTGTGATGGAGAAGCTCTGGGCTTTATGGAGGGGACATTGTGTTGTTCAAGTATAAATGTGTAGGATGGTGAAATGGAGGAATGGGTAGAAGAATAAGAGAAAACGTAAACTTAAATTTCGTTATAATATCACCATTCGGGATTGCTGAGAGCAAACCGTGAAGTACGAAGCTCTAGGCCTTGTGAGGGGGACACTTCGGTGTTTGAGCATTAAGGTAGAAATAAGATGTGAAGATATTGATGGTACTTAGGTTCCATAGAGTATTATCACGATGGAGGTCAACAGGCTTTATGGGGCGACATCGCGACGGTGGTCAGCAAGCTCTATGGGGTGACATCCCAACAACGATAAGGTCATTTGGGGCAACACCTCTAAGAGTTATAGGGTGTAAAACCATAGTTTTGTTATGGCAACCAGTACCATTTGCCAGGACATTAAACACAAGGTAGTCCACCGAGACAATAAACATGAGGATCATGAGGTGTAAGACTATAGTAAGGTTATGGCAACTGATGGAGTCCACCAAGACATTAAACATGGGGTATACTGTGTAAAACCATAGCTTGGCTATGGTAGCATAGAGGGTCTGTTGGGACACTAAATATAGGGTAGTCCATTATGACACTAAACATGGGATAGTCCACCGGGACAATAAACACAAGGAGTAGAGGTGTAAAACCACAGCTAGACAATGGAAACCAATAGAGTCTTTCAGGACATTAAACATGAAATCCAACGGGTAAGACCATAGCTCGGCTATGGTAGCTTGCTGAATTCACCAGGACACTAAACAAGGGGTAGTCCTCCAGGATATTAAACATGGATGGCCCAACAATATGACAATGGTGGAACATATTGCAAATAATAGAAATAGGGCTAGAAGAAAAAATTGGATTATGAACATGCAATAGTTAACTAGCGAGTCTAAGGAATCTGCCAATGAATAGGGAACGTAGTGGAAATGGGAAAGGACTGCTGGTATAGTAGTCATGAAATTCAGTAGGTCTATGGATGATAACTTCATAGGGATTAGTTAGGGGAGTTGATGCACTAGAGGAGCGTAGTGTATAGGCGAATGAAAGATAGTTTAACTGAGGATCATAGATAGGGATCCTCCATTAAGAAACATAATAGGGTGTTCAGAGAAACCTAATATGTTAGTGGCTTTTCATAAGTACATGAACTAACCCATAAGAAAAAAGAGGGGTTAGATAAAAACCATTGATAAAAAAGGATACACAAGATGATAGATATGTTTGTCAAGACTATTCCTCTTCAAGGGGTAACCATTGAAAAAGTACCAACCAAATGACTAGTTCCAATAGGAACCTACATAAGAGAGAAGACATGAATACAAATGATCACTTCGAGGATAGCCTATTGGGTACTGAAGGCCAAAGTGGTTCACAACAGATGAATAGGACACAATTTTGAGTATGGTATCTCGAATAATGTGGATTATAAGGAAATAGTTCAACCACTATTTGTTCCAAGTGAGATTGTAACGCCTCAAATTTTAGGCCTTGTAAAATTGGGCCTATTGGGCCTTGGGCATGTGAGTGTTTAAAATTTCTGAGAACAAGATAATGGCACAAGTGCATGTTAGATCTGTTGGGTGAGTGATTTTGGAAGGTTAAGGGGGTTTCTATGAAGTCCTGGGTCCAAGCCATGTCATATGGGAAATTTTTATTTTTAGCATTAGGGGAACCCTGACTCCTGGTATGTAGCCTTATAAGTTTTTGTGGTTAAAAAGAGACACAAAGAGAGCTTGTAGTGGAATGGTTGTAGTGCACATGTGTGGCAAGGAGAACAGTGGTTCAAGTCTCATTGCATGCAAATGGGATTATTTATTTTGCTCATGTGTGGGAAAGAGTTGGTGTTGGATTTGAACTCTGTGTTAGAGAGTTTGAATGAGTCAAACGAGTGATTTAAGGATTGGATCATGAAGGATATCAAAGAGGAGTTTGAAAGTGTTTCAAATTAGGGGTGTTGAGAGAATTGAGGATATTTTCAAGGGATTTGGAGGGGAGGAGTGTTGTAGCCGAATTGTGCTACTTCTTTGTGCAAATTTGGCTAGAGTGCGGTAGGAATACCGTTTTCGATTAGCCAGTTTGGCTTTTTTCTCTTTTTGTTCTTCTTTTTGCCTTTTTCCAAAATCGAGTAATACCCCTTTTCTCTGTTATTTTTCCTTTGCAACAAGCCGGATCTCCCATTATTCTCCGTCTCTTGGCACTTTTCTGCCCTTCCTGTTTCTTAATGTGACCGAACCAAATCCTTCTCTCCCTCCTTTTCTTACTCATTTGAAGTTCTTCTTTTCAATTATCTAAATCGAATTGCCCCTTCTCTCTACTTATTTTTCTGCAACTTTTCCCTGTCAACTTTGAGTATTCTTTCTTAATCTGGAATTAGGCCAAATATTAGTTATCTTTTCCTCTTCTCTTCTGTTTCGATCAACATTTGATCGTTGTTCTTGATCGATTCTCTTTCCCCCCATCTGCTTTAATTCGCATCGTCAAAGGTTGTTGGTTATGTGGCCTTTTGTCGATCGATCAAGGTAAGGATTTAGAGTTCTTTAATAAGTATGATAACGTAAGTATTTATTGGAGGTTGATGCTGAATAATGGTTGTGGTACAGATAAACCACAAGGAGGTGAGATTGATTCATAATCAAACGACTTACGAAGTGTGAGCTGGTTTAGTTAAAGTAAGTATTAGTCTTAGGTTCGGCTTCTGTAGGCTTGTTAAATCTTATTATTAGACTGGCTAACTGAATACCTTAATCGAATATAGGTTCTACGCTCGTGGGCTACTGTTTTCTCCAACAGGGTGTGTACACACACCACTCCAACTGTAGATCGGTAAATGCCAAAATTCCTAAATGCCGAAAAAGTTGAAGTACCGACGAATTATGCCACACGAGCGTGCGATCGCACGTGTAGTGGACCGAGCCCACGAATATGGGCGTAAGATGGTTGAGGCCACCATGAGCGCTCTCATGGGCTTAGGTCGTTTTTGGGGCCAAATAGACCAGAATGGGTCGAGTGGGCCTAATGGGCCCGTGGGCCCTACGTGAGTAAATTTTGTGGATGGACAGGAAATAATGAGCCGGCCATGACGGTCACATAGCCAAAGACAGTTTTGGGCTAAATGGGCCATACGAGCATGTGGGCCCGCCTGGGCCAAATATTGGACTTTAAGCCCAATTACACCGTTTTGACCATATATGTTATCTGTGTTGCTCTAGGCGACTGTAGACCTTTGAGAAGGTTATAATATTACCGAAATACCCCTATAGGGTAATTTACCGAAAAACCCTATAGGGTAAATGACCGGAATACCCCTATAGGGTGAATGACCGAAATACCCCTGTAGGGTAAATTACCGAAATACCCCTGTAGAGTAAATGACCAAAATACCCTCATAGGGCAAATGACTGAAATACCCCTGTAGGGTAAAATTACTGATATACCACCCATAGGGTAAAATGACAGTAATGCCCCTGAAGGGAAAATTTACTAAGATTCCCCTACTTGTTATATGATTGTTATTGTATGTTATCTATGGTATGTTTGCATTCATGTGATATTATGCTGCAAAGGGGATGGGATTATTGTTTTGGAGAGAGTATATGATTTGTTAGGGTCACATGGTAGCTTGACGACTGTGGATCCACTGATGGCTTTAAGCTGACTATGTGATTGGCAGCTCTACTGCAATATTGGTTAGTGCCGCAACCGGTGCTACATAAGGAGTGTAGGGATGGGTGGGTCGATTAAATCCCCACAGGAGTGCAGGGTTGGACAGGAGACGGAGTGTAGGGTTAGTCTGGGCATTAATGCATTGCATACACTTGTTCTGTTATTGAGATGGTCTTAGGCCCAGATAGATGTGATCTATGACATTTGATATGGGCTAAGGCCCATCTGAGGCTATTTTGGGCTAAGGTCCAAATGCCACCGTTACTTTGTTGGGCTTAGGCCCACATTGATTACTGTAATGGGCTTAGTCCCATATTGATGTGATGAATGTTTTATGATCGATGAGGGTTGTACACACTGAGTTTTCGTAAACTCACCCCCTCTTTTTAATTTTTTAGGTAATCCTTAGTAAGCGGTTTGACGTACTAGAGTACTCGAAGGTTGCTACACTACGATTAGCTTTAAATTTTAGTTTTTATTTTACCTTACTTAAACCGCTTTCTTATTGGGTTGTAATAAGGCCTCTTTTAATTTCTAGTTTTTAATTTGGGATTTTTCAGTTTATTACAATTTAGATATGCCAGAAGTAGAATGCAGTTTTCTGAAAACGATAACTATTTTCAAAATGCTATGTTTCCGCAACTGAATTTGTAAATATCATGATTTTGTAAATCATTTGTTTTAAATTAAGCTTCCGTAACAATAAAGTTTTAAAGGTAATGACGTTTTAAAATGATTAACAAAGTGCTGGTATAATATGAGTTCCAACAAAGAGGCTTCAACCACCAAACGAGTTTTTATCAACAAGAAAAATGGTTTCAAAAAACACTTCTGTCTGGCGTGCCAGATTCGGCCATAAAGTTTAGGCTGGGTTTGGGGTGTTACAGAGATTTAACCCATTAGAGTGACGGGCAATCCCGTTAGTGAACCCAAGGGATGGGATGAGAACAAGTCCTTTGGGGCTAGGGTAATAGAAAGAATCCACAACGGACTAATGAAATTTGGGATGATTGCCAAGGGAAAATTACCGTAGGGAAATTATAAGGGTAGACTATAGGGCTACCTCATAAGGACAGGTTGGGAAGAAGATTTCCACTCTAGGAATAAAATATAAGAAGGAATACGAAAAAAGGTAAGGACAAATTCTGCAGAAATGGCTATCAGTCCGAGGAAATGTCGAGACTAATCTTGCATTGACAGAATTTCCCAATTGTAATTCTTTTAACAAACTATCCACAAATGGATAATATTGTGAATAAATTGAAGCCTGCTATGATGGGTTTTAAAAGCTTTACTAGAACAAGTAGGGAGTTAGTTGTACTTTAGTTATTTCTATTTAATCCCTTGGAAGATGGTGTCTACTTTCAAATAATGTAGACTTAGTAAGTTCATTTGAATTTAACAAAGTGTGACCTATGTTTTACAGGATTTGCGGAATAAGGGAATTGAGGAGGGACCAAGCCAGACCATGTTGGACCTTGGAGCTCCGATAGCAAAGTGTCATGCACATGGGAAGGGTGTACCTATAGAGACTTCGCCAAGGGGGAAAATATGTTGTAACCAAACAGATTCCTTTAGAGTCTGGAGTTGAGGCAATGAACTTCTATTTTAAATTTTATAGACTCTATTGGATAGGTTTTTAAATAAATAGATTATACAATTTGTTTTAAACCTAGTGAGATCTTAGTATCAGCATTAACCTGGTTCAGTTATAACGCCCACACTCAGATTTTACAATGGGGTCGAGTGAGGGTGTTACATCGGGTCTAAGCGTTAGGATGCTACATTCGCTGCCGGATCAACTACAGTCAACAAGACAACATATAATCATTTAAACATGTAATCAAGGTTTAGTCTCATTCAAAATATTGTTAAGCATTCAATTCCAAGTCTTAATCGAGCTTTAAAAGCTCTTTTGGCAAATCGAGCACGAAATAGGACCAAACTGCAAAGTTCTAAAACTTCAAGACCAACATCGTGATGTCATCTCTCCCACGTTGTGATGTCGCAAAACTAGTACGTCATGTTATGACTTTAGGCCACTCGACATTGCAATATGACTCACTTTCAGTCGATGTTGGGGCGAGGAATATTGGTCATCGGGACAAAGGCTATATTTTTGATAAAAATGAACCGTTTGGTATCTATTTCATGTTTTCCAACCACACCTATCATTTTTTCCATTAAGCAGTAGCTATACCTAATTCAAAACATGCCAAAATCATACCAAAAAAAGCTCAATACTCATAATCAACTATTCAACAAAACATTCACTACTTTAACATAAATTAAACTTAAACTTTTTCATATCATAAGGGAATACCAAGCAAACCATTCAAACACTTTACTTTAACTAAGCAAACCCTATTGGAATATGCCATTTGAGTTTAAATATAAAGACTTATGCACCTTGTGCTTATCTATGGCTTATAATCCTTATACACATGCACTAATTATCAAAATTAGGTCATATTATAAGTTACCAATGTTCCAATGCATTTCAATTTTATTCACAAACCAATCAAGCAACTATTTCTAACTCATTTCACACCATTCCACATTCCATTCATATACTTATTGGATCTCATATCTTTAGCATACTGGCGCATATATGTCCAACACTATAGGCAATACCAAAATACCAATTCAATATGGTTAAAACAAATTGCACAATAAAGTATATTCATATGCTAATATATACACCATGTAACCTATGTACATGCCACAATTCCTGACTCAAAATGACCAAAAACCTACCGAATAGAGGATAGTGTGAGCTTCAAAATGATCTAGTTTGACGTGTTCTGGAAGGTGACAATCTATAGGGAAAAGGGAAAACAAACGGGGTAAGCATACAAGATGCTTTGTAAGTTCATAGGCATTAAAGAAAAACTAACCTTATATTTCAATTAGACACAATAAGTGTAACACCCCTATTCCGAGTCCATCGCCGGATTAGGATCAGGAGCGTTACCAGACAGATGAAAAGCATTTATAGAAAATTAATACATACATTTATCATTCTCGAACATAATGTCCCTTAAATAGGTCATCAAGACCTAAAGCATGCTTATAAACTGAGTCGGGACTAAATTGAAACACATATAGAATTTCTCAAAAATTTTAAACTTTTCTACATTACAGAGGAGACACGCCCGTGGGAGGAGACCGTGTGCCCTTCACGGCTCTTAGACACCCCCGTGTGTCCATCCATGTCTATATATTGACTATATCAACACGGTCACTAGGCACGCCCGTGTGCCATGGCCGTGTACTACTAGGCCATATACTGACTTCCCCAACACGGCCACCAAACACGCTCGTGTCAAGGCCATGTTATTTTTTAGCCACATTCTGCCAATTTTCCCATGGTCTTAGGCATGCCCGTGTGCCACAACCGTGTGACATTATAGGCCATTTACAAGACCAAAATGCCACCCATAAGGGTCAAACCTATAATCAACATATATCACCCCATCTCATTCAACTATGACCATCAAAACATACCAAATAGCCAACTAAATCATGTATATTTGTCAACTAAGGTAATCACACTATAATCCATTAAATATTCATTCAATCTAATCATTCAAACCCATTTCAAATTTACCAATTTGCATGATCAAATCTAAATTATGCTCAAGCACAAATCATCTATATACTTACCATTTCAAAACCATTTCATATATCTACTAATCATACCAAACAACTTCACATGTCATACTTCTTTAAGCATATATTAAAATATGTCTAGCCAAATCACATGGCTAGATTCACTTACAACTTATACCAAGACTAGCCTATACATGCCATATCTTTCTTTATACATTTTCAAAGTGTACCAAAATAAGTTTAGTAGAGAGGTGGCGATCCGTGACGGTCCCGAGCCTTCAGTAGCTTTGACAACCTATAAAACAGATTAAACACACACCGAGTAAGCTTTCCAAAAGCTTAGTAAGTCAATATACAAACAAACTTAATATTTAAGCATTCAAGACATATAATCACTGTGAAATCACTAACAGCTCAATTGCATAGCCATAACTTTTCTTGGCACTTTTATTTAACCATCCATCATACAAACTTGCCTATCATTATATACTTGTTAGATCATAACTTATCCATTCGTGTATCACATTTACATATGGCTCATTCATACATATTTTCACATATTATCTCATCATTTCAATGCACATATTTATCGTAGTAAGACCATATAGACACTTACCTTTCATTCACACATAGTGTATCTTTTAAACGCACCTGAAACAAATACAATTCACATAATTGTTTGTTTCTCGGATTTATCTGTTGAACTATTTGAAATCTAATAGAATACTCAGAAAGCTTAGAATAGTCATACAATGCCAATGTCCTAGACGTGGTCTTACATGTAGTCAGATGTCGATGCCACTGTCCCAGACAGGGTCTTACACGTAATCGGATATTGATGCCACTATAATCGAAGTATCTAAATTCAATTCCACATGTTCGATAACACACATATACATATATTCCACATGACTCGATGAAAATACAAATTATCCCATATAATCGAATATATATATATAGATATACATACATGAACACCTTTAAACAACTCTCATGCTATCAAGTAAAGAACATCCACATAACATAATTTATCCACATATCCCATCAACCTAATGTACAACATATTCATTTCATCGTTTAATTTGCCCAATGACTGCACATATAACATATAAGTATGAAAATACATACCTTGCGATCGAATTAACAAAATTCATTTGCATAAGCTTAGGCTTACTCGATTTGTTCCATGACTTAATCATTTCGTAGTCTAAACTCAGAATTGTAAATCACCGTTATAAAACCTGCTAGGCGTCAGCCTGAATCACACACCGGCACTAGGCCTGCTAGACCCGAGGTCTGAAATTTAAATACCGGCATTTAGCCTGCTAGGCAATAAGCCTGATATAATTCACCGACACAAGGCATGCTAGGCTAAAAGCCCGATATAATTCACCGGCACATGGCCTGCTAGGCTCAAAGCCCGAATTAATATTATTCAACTATCTCGTACACATTACATATTACCAAAGTCACATAGACATTACATAATTCATGTCACTTTCACATAATAAATTCAAATTGATTTAACTACCTTTCTTTGCTGAATTAGTATGTCACATTCGGCTGTATCAACATTTAAATCTAATAACTCAAAATTCAGCATATAACTAAGTTACGAACAATAATGACAGTATTAACTTTCTTAAAGACTTACCTCGACTATCGACTGACAACGTAGACCAGCTATTCGATAACCTTCCCCTTTCCTCGATCCAAATCCATTTTTCTTTGTTCTTGATCTAGGCACATTAAAATTTAGCTCAGTCAAGCACATTTCATCTTAATTTTGTCCCAAAACACATAGATGTGCAATTTACCATTTTACCTCTAATGTTTCACACTTTAACAAATTAGTCCAATTTGTATAAAACACGAAATACACCAAATTTGGTTATACATATCAAGGGTCGAATGCTCCATATACCTATACAAATGCATACATTTCATTTATCTTGCAATTGAAACTTTCCAAAAATTTATTCTTTTCAATTTAGCCCTAAATGCTCAAATTTACCAAAATTTCCAATTCAAAACTTGTTAATCTATATCATAACTTTAAAATAAAATCATCAAACATCAAAAATCATAAGAATATGTCAATGGCCAAACATCATTCATGTGTTAATATCAAAATTTCAGCATGGGTCAGCTAATACTCTAAGCAACGATCTCAAAAACCTAAAAATCAACAAAAACTGAGCTAAAATTCATACCTAATTAAGCTTGATATATGCCGAACTTAGCTTGGCTTTTCTCTTTTCTACAATTGCATGATTTGGCCAAGAGAAAGATGAAACAAACATGCCTATTTTTATGTTTTAATTAACATATATATCATGTAATTGTTTGATTACTAAATTAACCTTTATACTTTAATATATAAACAATAATAAGGTTAATATTGACATATGCCGCCCACTACTCTTAAAAAGGGGCTAATTACCCTTTTAATACCCCATATTAAAAAGCCATTATCAATTTAGCACATTTCACTATAGTTTGCAATTTTTACAATTTACGCGATTAAGTCCTTTTGTCTAAATAAACACACAAACGGTCAAATTTTCATACGAAACTTCCACACATCATAAATAACATATAATTAACACAAAATATAATATTAAAATATTATTTGGACTCAGATTCGTGGTCCCGAAACCACTGTTCTGACTAGGGTATAAACCGGACTGTTACAATAAGCTACTTAGCTTGACATAGATTGACTAAACATGATAATTCACAACAACAAGGTGACCTTTAACTTGTAATCAAACTGTAACACCCCTAACCCGTAACTGTTGTTGGACTAGGGTTAAAAGGCATTCCTAATCATTTCCGAACATATCATATCATTCAAAATCCAAACATAGCAATTCACATTCAATGCGTCCCTTAATGAGGTATACGAGGCCTCAAACACGTGCTAGAAAAGGGTCGGGACTAAACCGAATGCATACCAAATTTTTTGAAATTCAAACAATTTTTTTAAGTTACAGAGGTCACACGCCCGTGCGGGTAGGTGGTATGCCCCACACGGCCTTGGACACGCCCGTGCGTCCAAGTCGTGGTAAAACAGGGCATACATAATGACTTGTCCACACGGCCTGAGACACGCCCGTGTGCCTCACTCGTGGTCGACACTGACTTGCACCACACGACTAGTCACACACCCGTGTGTTCTACCCGTGGTCGAGTCTAACTTGTTTTGAAATGCAACCTCGAAAGACACGATCGAGCCACACGCCCGTGTGCTCAACCGTGTGGGCAATTATAGGCCATTTTCAAGGCCAACATGCCATTTCATGCCCCAAATGCAATTAAAACATACCAATACAAGTACCAACTAATCAACTACTACCTCATTTACTTCCATACTCAATTCCTACCCAAATAAATTCATCCATAACATCATCTAGTCATACCACAAATTCACACTTAAATACCAATCTCATCAACCAATTCAAGCATGAATTATACCATTTTCAACCTCACTATTTCATACCACATTCATCATTTAGATAACTTTCACATAATAACCAAAATCATCTAACTTCCAAGCCATGTCACATGGCAAGGTCCAACATCTCAAAACACACCATATTTACTAGCATATACATGCCATATACCAAATATATATACATCTTTCAAAAGTACCAAAATAGATAGCCGATAGTGTGATTGAGTCGCTAACGATCCCAAAATCCAAGCTAGCTTTACTGACACTGTAAAATAGAGAAACACATCACACAGTAAGCTTAAAAGCTTAGTAAGTTCGTAATACAATACATGTAACTTAACAATTCAAATCATTGTACAAAATAAACCATCACATATATTGATTTTCATGAATACACAATCTCAACTATAACCATATGTTCACATCTTTATTCATTCATCATATACAAGCTCATCAACCACATAGGTTCATACATACCTTTGCCAACACCAAGTTTATAATCAATTTTCATACTTAATACTCGATCCCACTTTTCAATCAATCTTCATTATTTATTCGATACAATCGCACACTTAGTGCAAATTTCATAGCCGAGACTTAATTAACATCGCACACTTAATGCCTTTACATAGAACCAAATATATCTCGGTATCGTACACACAGTGCCAAACAATAAAGCCGAAGCCTCGATTACTTCGCACACATAGTGCTATTCATCGCTGTCTCGATTCCGATTACGCACACTTAGTGCCATCTAACTCGTTTCCACACATAACATTTCTAATTCAATATTCACAAAACTATTCATTTTATAGCATTTAAACATAATTTAAGAACACATATTATATCCGAACTTACCTCGGACGTCGAAATTTCGAAATTAGCCGATCAATCTAGTAATTTGTCTTTGCCTCGATCTCGATCCGAATCTCTCCATTCTTGGTCTATACATATTCAAATTTAACTCTTTCAATCACCAATTCATTCAATTTAGTCCAAACACACATATTTAGGGCATTTTATAAAATAGCCCTCACATTTTCACATTTCAACACTTTAGTCCCTAATTCACAAAATCACAAAATACAAAAAATTTTACTACACCATGCTTAGGCCGAATTCTCCTTAGTCCCATACAATCTCATATATTTCATTTATTTCACATTTTAGTCCCTCAAAATATTATTTTCACAATTTAGTCCAAATTACTCAATTTCACCAAAAACTCAAAGACAAAACATGTTAATCTTTTACATATCTTTCATATTTCATCATCAACTATCAGAAATCTCAAACATTCATCAATGGCATATCTCAAAATCACCATCAATTTCTAGAATTAAAGCATGGGCTAGCCAAGACACTAAGCAACGATCACAAAACGTAGAAATTATCAAAAACCAAGTCAAAAACATACCTCAATCAAGTTAAACCCCAGCCGAATTTCATAAACCTTCAATGGCTATTCTCTTTTCTATTTTAGTGGAAGAAAGATGAGAAATGGCCATCTAATTTGTTTTGTTTTAATTATATTAACTTAATACATAGTTTACTATTTTCCCCTTTGTTAAAACATTTTTATTTCAATCATTTAATGGCCATTTATGTCCAACCCACCACCAAAGGGCTAATTACCACATAAGGACTTCCTATTTAATAAGCCATGCCATATAGACACTTCAATAATCAGCACACAACTTTTACATTTTATGCGATTAAGACATTTTTGCTAATTCGACACACAAACGATAAAAATTTCACACCAAATTTTCACACATACGCAATCACATATTATAAACATCAAAAATAATATTAAAATATTTTTCTAACCTCGGATTTGTAATCCTGAAACCACTATTCTGACTAGGGTCTAAACCGGGCTGTTACACAAACCATATAGCATCTCAATCACTTATCATACCAATTATGTCATTTTGATTAACAAAGCTCAAAACTTAATAAATCAATGAAGGATACATACATTGTTCAAGGTCAATTTAACATTTTACCAAGAGAGCATCAAAATCCTTATATCTCATTTCAATTTCTCATTTCATATAAACTGTTTTGCCCAACGAGCCTTAGTAAACGGAATTGGATACATAGGTATTATACCAAACCAAATGCTCATCCAAGCTGAGTATATTCATTTAAGGTCACCTGTTTGGGCTAAACCTTTATAACGACACTTCCGATTGTTTGTCCAAGCTGAGTATGTATACATGACAGGTTACTCTTCCAGGACAAACCTTTAAAATGACATCAGTTTATTCGTATGAGCTAAAACTGTGTCACATGTATTTGAATATTCGCAACAAATCTTATTTGTATGTCAATTGTATGGTAACCTTTACTAAGTTCAAACGAGCATCTATTACACAAATTAACATTACTTTTCAATTTATTCCAAATCTAACCTTTTGAACTAATTCAAAACCAATCACATATAATTACAATTCAAGTATACAACAATCTATATAAATAAATGCCACGTAAACTTACCTAGTCAAAGCAAAAAATAAGTAGAATCTTCAGGGACTAATAAACAATTTCGGCTTTTCCCTGATTATCTCGGTGTGATCTAATTCTTGATCTATACAATTATTTCATTCAATTCATCAATATTAAACATTTATACGTTGTATCATGTCATCAATGAACCTATGAAATTTAATTTTTTTTACAATACCCATAAAGTTTTACATTTTATTTAATTTTGTCCCTAAAACTGAAATAGTCAACTTTCAATTCTGAGCTTCAGTTTGAAACCAATTTCAGTTACATCCCTTAGGGACTCTCTACTATCTATTATTACTAAAATTTCACATCAATTTCACAATTTATTCACATTAGTCATTATGTACAAAACTAACAATCAAACATTACAATTTAGTCCTTTTTCCTAATCTAAGATTAAAGTCTATCCATTTAACACCAATTTCTTCAAGAAATCAACAATGACAACTTTCAAAAACTTTAACTTTTTTTGCATATTGGTATACGGGCTAGCTAAATCAAGCTCTCATGACCTCAAAAACATAAAAATTACAAGCAAATGACTTGAAATTACTTACCTAATAGTGAACGAATAGGGAAAGCTTCTTAGGTTTTTCTTTCTTTCAACTTTTGGCTAAACGAGGAAGATGAAGTAATGGCTTCATGCTTTCCCACTAACTTAATATATATAGTGTAATTAGGATTTAATTAACCTTAATTATTAACTTAATTAATTATTAATATGCACATCAGTGCGTAAACCATCATCACCCACTATCACATATTATAAAATGATTTATTCAGCATTTTGGACCTTTGGCTAATTGCAATTTAAGTCCTTAAACCATTTGCCAATTAAAAACCTATAGCGATAAAACTTTTACAATTTAGTCTTTGTATCTTAATTAAGCAGTTAATAGATAAAATTAAAAGACTAAACTTTACTATTCTTTTATACCAACTCCATAAATATTTTAATTTAATATTTACAGATCTGGTTTATGAAAATAGCGTTCCAAAGCCTCTTTTTCCAATACCATTGAAAATCGAATTGTTACACAAATTTAGTTTGTAAAAGTGGGAATTCTTCACACTAAAATCTAAACTTTAGAACAAAATTAACTAGTGTTTCAAAATTATTACTCAAACAATCTTTAGAATCAATACTTAGCCAAGAATAACCGACAGGAGGAGTCTATGTTTCAAAACTATCACTCAAACTTTTTGTTTCTCTTCCTATCAAGAAAACGAGCAGCGTGTGAAAGATGCCCAAAGCTTATTTTAACCATTATTAGAAAACCTACCCGTATAATCAACACAAGAATTAGATTAAGTACATTCATTATTCTTCTTGTTTTCAATTATGTTTATACATTCTGATGGGCGTTGAAACCACCAAATATAAATTCCTACGACAAATATAACAATAAATTGAAATATAGAGCAATAGAGTCAAATCCACAGGGACTGGTTATCTAATTTTGCCTTTTCTTGTAACTAGATTCGCTGTCGCGGTCATAGTCATGCCCACGATTTGTGCGTAGTAGTGCTGAAAAAAAAGAAAAAAATTGGGGGGTTTAAATTGATTAAGATAATAAAATAAGGAAATATAAAGTGTAATAAAATAAAATAAAAAAATTCAAAAACGCAAAAATAAATTTAAGAAAATAAAATAAATTGGTATATAAAATATTTTTAAGCTTAGCCTTAGACTCGATGTACTCCGATCTTGAATCGATCCTTGAAACAGATTTTCCCTTCCAAGCAATAAGCTGGTTATAGCAATCGAGGACCCCTCAAACCGCCAACACTTCCTCTCGTAGTTGATCCCGGTATCATCTGCAAACCAACCCTTGTCGAATTTCCAACCATGTGGCATGTACCCGTAATTTAAGACTTCGACAGCCTTGTGATCTGAAAAGCCCAACTCGAATTAACGGTCTCAACCGTGTGGGGCATTTAAATTCTATCACTATCTCCCTTGACGGAATCCAACTAGAGCTTTCCAATTGAACATGCTAATTTGTTCACAGGATTTTGAATACAGCACTGCCGACTCAACTTCCCAACTGTACGCCAAACGATTCCAACCCAACACGCGCTATTTGAATTGAAACCGAATAAATTTTATGGGACGAATTTGTACTATCCCATATACAAGAGAGATAGCGAATACCAAATTGCAAAGTATTTAGTATGGGTTCATATCTCACGATTACATTGTCAAAGTGATAACCGGACTAAGGCTAAAATGGATTTAATTATTCATGAAAAGAATCATAATAAATGGTTTAAATGGAATTATGGAAAGTAGGAAGCAAAAGGGCCTTGGAAGGTGATTAAACCTAAAGTTGAAACTAAAAGAAAAAAAATTGAAAGAACATAATAGATTAAATCGTAAAGGTAAAAGTGTGTCTTTAATTGGCTGTAGTCACTATGTATTTATACACACTTCTAGTGTGTTAAAATTTTGCTAGATTTTTTCCTAAATACTATCACAAAATAATCTTAAATATTATGACTAAATAATTCTAAATATTATCACTAAATAATTTAAAAATAAAATTTAAACTAGAGAGTAAATTTAAACAAATTACAGAGTTGTAATAATATAACAAATCCTCCAATCTTTATCCAGTCATCTTTAAATCTTCAATCTTTCAATCAAGCCCTCCTCTTTGCTTTTTGTTCCAATTTAGCCCCTTTCTGTAAGAGTTTGAATTCAGCACACCAACTTCATTTCTAATAAGAAAAATCTAAATTTAATAGCATTTTATTCTATAATTAGCCAAAATAAATATGTTAAAAATACGAATTTATCTTACTATCACATTCCCATCTTTTAAAATGTTATTTATATATATACACTTGAAAAAAGAGGAGACGGTGCAAAACAAATTTTCCCTTACTGTTACTCTATATATATTATTATTTCATATTTTGATTTTTTCTTCTACTTTTGTTTATCTTTCTTTCTTTACAATTTATTATATATAAATTTAATTTAGATCATTGTTGCGTATTACCTAATTAGAATTTATATTTTATTTAAAAAATAAAAATATTTAGAAAGACAATTTGATATATTTTATTACATACACTTGAACAATGTTGCACTATAAATTTAATATATTTGAAATTTGGAAAAATTAAAAACCTGAAAATTTTGAGAGAAATCAAGTTTATTTTATAGAAGTTCACAATCTAAAGAATAAAAAATATTGATGACTAATATTTGCTTACCTTATCAATATAATTATCTATGTTTTATTGTATTTAAATATATATTGTCAGCACAAGATTGCGAAGCAGTATTCTTAGGCTTTTAAGCCGCCATACATAAATCGCATATTTTCATTTTATTTATTTATTTTGTTTTGTTAAAGAAAATGAAATGTTTAAAGTTGGCGTAATCTTCTCTTATTATTATTATCAAAGGAATATTAAGTTTGGGTGTTCTCACTTTTTAAGGAAATACTACGTTAGGTTGCTCTATAAATACTATACTTGAGGGTTGCTCTATCTCAGGTTATTTCGGACACACTAGGTATTCTTAGAAAATATTAAGTCCGGAAATATTTTACTTGATTATTTCAATTTCTTTAGGGAAATTTTATAGCAAGTCATTCTCAAAACACTACAACAAGCTATTCCTACAAGAGTACTGACCGTTATTCCCAAATATTTAGGGAAAAGTTGACATGCTCTTCCAAATTACTATAATTTGTTCTTCTCAATTTGTTCGGAACAATTCTTGCATGCTTTTCTCAATTTATTATTATTGTTTTATATAGCTTGTTAATCTAAAATTTTAAGAGAAACATTCTATCACAATATTCTCATTGTTTAAGATAAAACATTGACATGGTTTTCCCTAATACAACTGCTTTTATGCATGTATTTTTTTCTTCTTCTCCCATCAAAACAAAAATTCACGTAGGGGGTAACAAAGTGTGAAACTTTGTTTTCTTTTCCTATGAGTTTTTGTTTATTTATTTATTTATTTTTACTAGACTTTTCTTACTTGAGAACTTCTAGTAATAAATCTCATGCGTGGGGAAAAATTTAGATACTCAGTTTTGGCTACTAACACTTTTATCTTTTCCTTGAGATAAAAAATATTATATTTTAGGAAATTGTGCTACAAGCGTGGAGCAACTAGCATCGATGTTTCACTTAATATCTCTTCTGGAGTAATAACTCTTGTTTTGAGTAGTAGTTGTTTAGAACAATTGTTGCTTGAGAACAATTATGTCCAAAATATCTATATTCAGAATAAGGATTTAGTTAAAACAACTTTCATTCAATGTAGTTGTTATTTGAGAACAACTCCTGTTGAGAATAGCTAAAGCTCGAAACAACTCCTGTTTAGATGATGGCGTTTCAAGAATAGTTATGTTTATAACAATAATTGTTTGACACAACTTGTATTCAAAACAATTATGTCTTTTCAGAAGAGCTATTATTCAAAACAAGCTTTACCAAGAAAAACATAATATAAAACAACCTTTTTTTTGAAATAATCTCTACATTAAGAATAAATATTATTTAGGAACAACTATCATTCAAGAACAACCATCATCTTGCATTACAAGAAATGTTTTCACGAAAGATGATTCACATGGCACCGCTTCACCAAAGTAGAAGAAGTGGAAGTAACCCTAGAATATGGTAGGGTTCTTTGGTTATCTTTAGTCTTGCGATGTTTCAGAGGGCTTGGTTTGGTGGATCAGATATAGAGGTAGTTAAGTGATTTCCGCTTAACCTTTTCCTATAATACTAAGTGTTTTTCCCCTTCTTTTAGAAACATGGTGAATTTTTCTTCACTATTCACCATTACCAACAAAACCTTTCACTATCCCTTCTTAGTCATTGATGCAATTATAATTGAAAAATATCTATCATTGCTCTCATTAATTTCTAGCTTTGTAACTCTTATTCTTGAACACCATAAATAGGAGCCTTTCACAACTGGTGAAAGGACCTTTGACACTATAGAATTTTGATTCTCAAATTTCTCTCTAAAATTCTCTTAACTTATTTTCTTTGCTTAGCCTTATCATCAACCACATTTTCCTTTTCTCCATCTTACCAACCACCACCTACCATTGCGCTAAGTGTTACCAGATCTGCTCCAATCTTCCTCTTCGCCTTCTTCTGGTACATATCTGTAACACTCCTTACCCGTATTCAACGTCTGAACAGGGCTCGAGGCATTACCAGACTTATAACACAAGCATTCATACAATTTCCAGTCATAAATTTGCATCCAAATTAAAACCATTCATATTCAATAATAAGGTCCCTTATACGAGCCTATGAAGCCCAAAACATGCATTGGAAGTGGTTTGGGATTAAACCGAGAACTTTAGAAAATTTTACAAAACTTAAAACTTTTTTCTTATTATAGGGCTCACACGCCTATGTGGTTAAAGGGACACACCCGTGTGACCCTGAGACACTCCCTTGCTACAAGTCGTGTTCAAATTAGGGTGTTCTCTGACTTGTGTCACACCGCCGTGCCACACGCCCGTGTGCTAGGTCATGTGGTCAATTTAATTTTCATAATTTTTGATAAAATGAATGCAGACTTCACACGGCCGAGGCACATGCCCGTGTTCAAGGCCATGTAGCACACACAACCGAGACACACGCCCGTGTGCTCAATTCTGAACATTCTGTTTTGTAACAATTAAGGTACAGGGGACACACGGCTGAACAACATGCTCGTACGGTAGACTGTGTGTCATACACAACCTAGACACACGCCCGTGTGCCTGCCCGTGTGAACAAAATAAGGCTGTTTACAAGCCATTTGCCACCCCTTTAATGCACACACCTACATAACATAACATAGCACTAATTCAAGCTTATACATACAATCGAATCATCCATAACAAAGACATCAACACATCATTCACTTGCTAACATCTAACATACATAAACATCACATAACTTATCAACTCAAATCATGCAAGTTTCCTCATTCATGAAAGGCATCATCATATGAATATACTTATACCAATATTAGCCAATTTCAAATGGCCTTATAGAAAATGAACTTTTAACCAACATAGGCCAACACATTTGGCCAAATCAATTATGACACATAATAAAATGACCAAGTCCCCTATTGTAACGCCCCAAATTTGGGCCTAGTAGAATTGGGCCTATTGGGCCTATTGGGCTTTGGGGTTTCATAAAATTTTTAAGTGAAAAAGAAAATGACAAATGACATGACGGCTTTAAAGGTTTAATGAATTTGGAGTGTCTAAGTGTGTTGGAGAAGCTCTGGCTTCGAGTTTTGTGGTAGAGGATTCTTAATTTAATTAATTAAGGAATCAGGGTTGTGAGTAGTGGGCTTTTAAATAAAAATAAGTGAAAAACGACACAAAGAAGCCTATGTTGAAGTGGTTAAGTAACTCCACTAGAGGTGGCGACATATGCATGCAAGAAGGTCTGAGGTTCGAGTGCTAGCTTAGCTTTATTTTGGAGTTTAATTTTAGGCTTCTAGAAGGCTGGAAGTGTCGTGTAGAGGGACTCTAAGGAGAAGTGATCAGTAGGGAGAATTTAGGAGAAGGATAAGGGAGATATCATGGAGAAAAATTAGGAGATGAGTATTGGATGAAGTGGTGCCAAATTGGACTTTAGGGGTGGCTAAGTTCCGGCTATAGGCTATATAAATGTGTGTGTGTCGATTCTGGGTCCTAGGTAATGCCAAATTTTCCATTACTTTTCTTTTCCTTGCCGAAACTTTATTTTTCCACAACCGAAAATACCTTGCCTTGTTGCCGAAATCTCTTATAGCCAAATCCTTTTTTGCCGAATTCTTTTATAACCAAACTCTTTTATTGCCAAAGTATCATCATCTTCTCTTGCCAAAATCACTATTAGTGCCGAATCTTTGATGTTTTCCTCCATCACAAATTGATTGTTATCTACTATCAGTCAAGGTTAAAAGCCGAATCTCGTTCAGTAGCTATCTAGGCTGCAGGATCAAAGGTGGATTCGGTAATTATTTAGTTAACCCTTTAGTGTGTTTTGTTAAAAGCTCAAGGGCTATCTAACTTCTCATTATCGTTAATCTTGTATTAACAAGGGTAAGGTTTAGAGATCGCAAGCATGATAAGGATCGTTAGGAAAGTATAAGTGTACTCAACTCGATTATGGTTTAAGTAAATGGTCGAATGTGAGTATGATCTATAGGGGTGACTTGTGTGGATTATGAGTCACTCAAAGTTTGATGGTGTATATGTGCGTGTAGATCTAAGGGATACTCATGATTAGTAGCTAAGGAAGGGCTATTAGAACCCGGTGGCACACGGTAAGGTTACGGTGAGGTTTCAGTTTTTGATAAAGTGTGTATTAAGCCAAGATTAATTGTTAAGTGATGACTATTGTAGGTTCGTGATTAAGGGATTTATAGCATGTCGTAGTAACCAGGTGTGTACAAACACTACACACCGATATCAGTAATGCTGAAAAGCCGAAAAGCTGAAAGTGGCTAAGTTGGCCCGGTGGTTGATTTGGTTATATGAATTGAGTTAGTCATGCATGTTACATGATCTGGAATTGTTTTGGGCCTAATAGGCCATATGAATGAGATATGGGTCTAATGGGCCATAAGGATGTGATTTGGGCTTAATGGGTTATATGAACGTGAAATGGGCTTGATGGGCTTTATGGTGACATTGACAAGTATGCTAGGGTTTAATGGACTTTAGGCCTAGTTCTGAACAACTCTTAAACTGCATAAGACTTAATTTAATAATCAACATGTCCGGGAACAAGTCACTGGGTTAGAGTGTGGCAATGGACATATGCATGTCTAGGATTGGATCTAGGGAGAGCTTGGTACTTAAGCGGTCCTAGCGACCCACCTCCTCTTCTCTGGAATCCTACCTGGTGCGAAGTGTCGGTTCACTTTAGCCACAAGGACTTGTTAATGGGCCAAAGTTCATAACTAAAACTCGAGAGGGACCAAAATACCCCTAATTTGAAAATTACCAAAATACCCTTAGTTTAAAAATTACCAAAATACCCTTAGTTTGAAAATTTCTAAAATATCCTTAGATTTGCAAAATTACTAAAATAACCCCAATTTGTAAAATTACCAGAATACCTTTGATTTGCAGAATTACCAAAATATCCCTAATTTACAAAATTTCCAAAATATCCCTGTGGAGTAGATTTATGAAAATACCCCTGGGTAGTGAAATGACTAAAATACCTTTAGGTGCTAAATGTGTTGAAATGTTTATGTTGCATTCATGATATATATGTTGCAGTTGGGTGGGTTTTGATGATACGGAGGAAGATTTTAAGATCGCATAGTCGCTTGACGACTGTGGATCCACCGATGGCTTTAAGCCCATTATAGCAACTTTGCTGCAACGTTTGAGTAGTGCGCTACTGGTGCTGTCTTTGGAATGTAGGGATGGGTGGGTTGATATTTATATCCCCACAGGAGTGTAGTCTTGGAAGGGAAATGGAGTGCAGGGTAGATTCGGGATGGGTGCATTGCATTCATGTGATATTGATGTGGTATGAAGTCATTGTGGGCTAAGGCCTAAGACCATCGAATTTGATAGGGCTTAGGCCCAATGTGATAATTGTATGTTGATTGGATTACCAAGGTTCGTACACACTGAGTTTCGAAACTCACCCCCTTTTTATTAAATGTTTCATGTGATCCTCAGTAAACAGCTCGACGTGGGAGAGAACTCGGAGATGGCCACACTACAAGATACTTAGGAGTTTTGTTTATTTGTTTCAAAGGACATGATTTTAATTACTTTATTTTCACTGGTTGTAATAAGGCCGTGTAACCTAATTTGACTTTAGATTTTGTGTTTTGTTATCATTGTTCAACTGTTTACTTAATTATTAAACTTAAACAAATTTTCTTAAACGTGGTTTTTGAAATACCTAAAAATATGGGCTTTTATCATTACTTAACAAGATTCAAGAATTTTGGGCTTTTAGGCCTTAAATTTTATCTTAGCAAAATCGTTTTGAATTATGCCTTTGATGTGGCATTCCTGGATTCGGCCATAACGTCTGGGCCGGGTCTGGGGGTGTTACACCTATACATGCCATAATTCAAAATGTTGAATTCATTGATACCAAAATAATTATTGATAGTGTGTATGGATCTCTGACGATCTCCAAACCTCGAGCTAGCTTGGTGATATTATAAGATAAGGGAAAAGAAAGGGGAGTGAGCTATATAGCTTAGTAAGTTCCTATGCAAATAATAAACATCATAACCACACATTTAACATACAATTTACACAATAAAAATTTGCATGAATGTTATAATAATCTTATAATCATAACTTACTCAATCATCACCTTACCAAGGTTTCATCACATATAGAGCTCATTACTTATGAGTTTTCATACATACCTGTACCAACTCGCATCATAGACATATCCTTTCACAACTTTGACATTCCCGTTGAACACTCAAAATATTAACGGATACTCAGAAATCTTGCACACAAGTGCCATATATGTAGTGTAACAACCCGATTTTTGCCCTAGTCAAAACAATGGTTTTGTGACAACAAATCTGAAGTAGAAAAGTTCATTTTTATTATATTTTTATGGTCTACAATTTCACAGAATGATTTCGTGAAAATTTTGTTCGAAAATTTTGACGTTTGGGCACTCAATTTAGTCAAAATGACTAAATTGTAAAAACTACAAAAGTTGAGTTTTACATGATAGAAGTGTCTAATTTTTATAAAATTTTAAATTTAAGGTCCTTAGATGGTAATTAGACCATTTGTTAAGATGGCGGGCAAATATGGACATGGTGAGATAAAATTTCAAAGTTTTAAATGAATGGCATTTTGGTCATTTGGTAAATAAAAGAATAAAAAGGGAAAATCAAGCTAAAATACTGTCCATCTTCGCCCTCAAGTGCAAACAATTAGAAGACACCATAGCTAGGGTTTTGCTAAACTTCCAAGCTTGATCGAAAGTGCACCCTAGCCCTATTTTTAATGCTCTTTACGTTTTTGAAGTTGTATTCACCTGATCTTTCTATTTCTACCATTATTTTGAAGTAGGGTTCATGTTTGAAATTTGAACCATGTATGAAATGCATGTGTTTTGATGTTATATGGTAGAAAATGAAAGTTTGATGTGTAATAAACAACTTTTACTAAGTTATTTTTGATGAAAATGCTTAAAAGGACTTTTTTGTAAAAGTTATAAAACATGTAGTAAAAGTGTGTTTTAGTGGAAATTTTGCGCTGTTATAGTTATAAAAATGGTTGGGCTAGGCTTGTACATTAAAGAAATTGCATGCGTTTCATTTTTCGAGCCCAGGGGAAAAAATGTAAATATGTCAAAATTGAAGGGCAAAAATGTATTTTTACCATAATGTGATATTTGGACTGAGTTGAATAATGTGAATAATAAATGAGTTAAATTTGCTGTTATAGATCAAGAGAAATGATGTTCGGACTTAGATCGGGGGAAAAATAAAGTAATTGACGATTAGGTCCCATTCCTCCTATTTTTGTACCGAGGTAAGTTCATATGTAAATAATGCATTATTAATTATGCTTTAATTGTGTTATTACTGTATGAATTGTGATTTATTCTTGAATGAAATCGACGAAGTTCGACAAACAAGAAAATCCTGGTTGAACCTTAGAAATAGTTAGGATACAAATGTCATGACATTAGGGTTATTGAGATTTCGTGTAAGATCATATCTGGGATATGGCATCGATATAAGACTTTGTGTAAGACCATAGCTGAGCTATTGGTATCGATATGAGATCCCCATATATGGGATATGGCATTGGTATGGTACTGTGAGTATGAGATGTCCAGAGTATCCTTTAGTATTCCAAGCTGTTCAACGGGTAGTTCAAAGGAAACGCTAAAGTTGTGAAAGACTATGGTATGATGTGAAAGATTATGGTAAGTTGCAAATTGGTACAGGTATGTACATAAAACTTATGCTTAATGAGCTCGATATGTGATGGAACCTCGGATTGGTTCGATTGAGTAAGTCATGATGTTAAGATTTTAATAACATCTATGCTAAGCTTGATTATGGATTCACAATGACATTTATGTCAACTTTATGTTAAATACATGTTAAAGTGTGTATGATGCTTATTATTTGCATATGAACTTACTAAGCTTTAAAGCTTACACCCTTTCTTTTTCTCTTGTCCTATAGTGTCACCAAGCCAGCTGGGGATAGAAGACGATCGAAGATCTATTCACACTATCAAATTATCATTTTGGGTACTATCTATTCACACTATCAAATTATCATTTTGGGTACTTACGATTACATTATTTTGAGTTATGGCATGTATAGGAACTTGATCTTTTTGTTATGTGTCATAATTGATTTGGCCATAAGTGATGGCTTCAATAGTTGATAATTCATTTTGTAAATGACCATTTGATATTGGCTAATATTGGTTAAGTATATATACATATGAGGATGTTTTCATGAATGTGGGAAATTTTATGGTTTGAGATGCTAAGTATGTGATGTTTGTATGTGATAAATGATAGCATGAAAATGATATGTGGATGCCTTGTGTATGGTTGATTGGGTTGAAAGTATATGCTTGGATTGGTGCTATGTTTTGTTGTGTAGGTTGGTGCATGGAAGGGTGGCAAAAAGGCTTGGTAAATAGCCTTATATTTGTCTACACGGGTAGACACACAGGTGTGTGTCTAGGCCATGTGCGACACACGGTCTGCCCCTTGGCCATGTGTTTTGGCCGTGTGTCCCCTGCACCTTAATTGTTGTAAAACAGAATTCTTAGTAATGAGCAGATGGGCAGAGACATGGGCGTGTGTCTCAGTCGTGTGAACGGCACGGTCACGAACACGGGCATGTGCCTTGGCTGTGTGAAGTCTTCACCTATTTTATGAAAAATTATAAAATTTTAATCGATAGCACGGCCTAAGTACACGGCGTGTGACTTGGCCGTGCGACCTGAAGTTGATGATGATGTCATAAACAGAATGCTCCCTAATTTGAACACGGTTTGAAGCACGGGCGTGGCATAGGGTCACACGGGCGTGTGACCCCTTTTTCATGAAAAATTTTCTAAGTACTCCAAAAGATTCCAAAGTTCTCTGTTTAGTTTCGAACCACTTCTGATGCATGTTTTGGGCCTTGTAGGCTCATTTTAGGGACAATATGAATGTGTTTGAAAAAAATTAAATTTGAGTGGAAATTCATGTCTCGATTTTGAATGTTTATTTGTGAATAAATCTGGTAATGCCTCGTACCCTGTCTCAATGTCAGATTTGGGTAAAGGGTGTGACATTCTTTGGTAACAGAGCTACAGTTTAGTCAATTCTCGGACTAACGTAGCATTTGTAAGAGTCTAGCTATACATGCCATAAATGAACTGTGATAGTGTGATGACTCCTGACAACTTTAAATTGTGTTTTCGTATAATAATGGATCCATATCGAACTGAGGCTGATGAAGTCGAAAGTAATGCGTCGGCTCCCGCTGAAGGGGCAATGCCGTTTGATAGTAGACCTCCTACGGTTAGTCAAGGAGAAAGAGGTAGAGAAGCCTTTCTCCATATGATGAATGAGTAGTATACAAATTTTTTTCAAATAAATCCGAATGCCCAGCCTCCTTCACCCCCACCTATTCCTTGACCGGTTCCCATAGCCCTACAAGGTATGGACTTTGTAAGAATGAATTAGCCCCCAGTTGATAAGATCCAAAAGCATGGGGCTGAAAATTTTAGAGCTAATATGGATGATGATCCCAAGAAAGCCGAGTTTTGGCTCGAAAACTCCATCAAGGTATTTGATGAGTTGTCCTGCACACCAGATGAGTGCTTAAAGTGTGCTATCTTGCTTCTAAGAGATTCTACATACAATTGGTGGAATACACTTGTATCAGTAGATCCGAGAGAAAGGGTCACCTCGGACTTCTTTCAAGATGAGTTCCGAAAGAAGTATATTAGCCAACGGTTCATTGACCAGAAATGTAAAGAATTTCTTGAGTTGAAATAGGATCGTATGACAGTGACCAAATATGAGAGAGAATTTGTCAGATTGAGCAAATATGCTCAAGAGTGTGTTTCTACGGAGGCTATTATGTGTAAATGATTTGAGGATCGATTGAATGAAGATATTCGTGTGTTAGTCGGGATTTTAGAGCTGAAAGAATTTGTAGTATTAATTGAACAGGCTTGTAAGGCCAAAGAATTGAACAAAGAGAAGAGGAAAGCTGATCTTGAAGCTAGAGACTCGAGGAAAAGACCGATGAGTAAGTCATTTCCATCTCAGTCTAAGAAATCGAAAGAGATGTATTCCCGTTTGAATGTTTCAGTGGGGTATTCAAGCAAAGATCGTGAGAGACAACATTCAAGTTTTAAATCTCAAGTTACTTCAATGGCAAGTGTGGGTAATGTAAAGTCCAACAGACCCGAATGTCAACAATGTGGAAGGAGACTTCCCAGTGAGTGTAGGGTTAATGACCGGGCTTGTTTTAAGTGTGGTTCTCAAGATCATTTTATCAGAGATTGCCCAGAGATGGCAGGGAAAGAGAAATTTCAAAGTGCAAGGCCTAGTAATATTGCTTCTAGAGGAAGACCACTGATGAATGCTGGAAATAGAGCCAGCAGTAAAGGTGTGATGAAAGAAACCGTGGTGAGATCTGAAGCTCGAGCACCTGTTAGAGCCTATGCCATCCATGCTCGCGAAAAAGCAACATCTCCCGATGTTATTACTAGTACTTTTTCTCTTTATGATACTAATGTTATTGCATTAATTGACCTTGGATCCACTCATTCGTATGTTTTTATGAATTTGGTAAATAGTAAGAAATTACCTGTTGAATTTACCGAATTTGTGATTAAGGTGTCAAACCCTTTAGGCAAGCATGTTTTAGTTGACAAAGTATGTAAGAAATGTCCTTTGATAATTAGAGGTCACTATTTTCTGACTGACTTGATGTTGTTGCCATTTGATGAGTTTGGTGTCATTTTGGGTATGGATTGGCTGATGTTGCATGATGCTATAGTAAATTATAGACAGAAAGTTATTGAATTGAAATGTGAAAATGGTGAAATTCTTCGGGTTGAATCAGATGAGTCAAATAGATTGCCTGTGGTGATTTCTTCAATGTCAGCTTAGAAATGTATAAGAAAAGGGTGTGAAACTTACCTAGCCTATGTGTTAAACACGAAAGCATCTGAATTTAAAATTAAATCGGTGTCGATGGTGTGTGAGTACTTGGATGTTTTTCTAGAGGAGTTGCCAGGATTGCCTCAAATTAGAGAAGCTGAGTTTGGTATTGAGTTAGTCCCGGGTGTTTCACCGATATCAATTGCTTCGTACAGGATGGCTCCGACTGAATTGAAAGAGTTAAAGACTCAATTCCAAGAGTTGACAGATAAGGGTTTTGTGAGACCAAGTTATTCTCACTGGGGTGCTCCAGTGTTGTTCGTAAAGAAGAAAGATGAGACTATGAGACTTTGTATAGATTACCGACAGCTCAATAAGGTAACCATTAAGAACAAGTATCCTTTATCAAGGATTGATGATTTATTTGACCAACTGAAAGGAGCGACAGTGTTCTCGAAGATAGATTTGAGATCTGGTTACTATCAGTTGAGAGTAAAAGAGTTGGATGTGCCAAAAACCACGTTCAGAACAAGGTACAGATACTATAAATTCCTTGTTATGCTTTTTGGGTTAACGAATGCTCCTGCAGTTTTTATAGACCAAATGAATTGAATCTTTAGACCGTATTTGGACAAGTTTGTAGTTGTATTTATTGACGACATGCTGATTTATTCTCGTAATGAGTATCAGTATGCCGAACACTTGAGAACTATTTTGCAGACTTTGAGAGATAATAAATTGTATTCTAAGTTCAGTAAAAGTGAGTTTTGGTTCCGAGAAGTTAGATTTTTAGGACATATTGTCTTAGGTGATGGTATTTGGGTTGATCCAAGTAAGATTTCGGCAATTGTTGATTAGAAACTACCAAGGAATGTATCTACAGTTAGAAGCTTTTTGGGCTTAGTTGGTTACTACCGCCGATTTGTCAAAGGGTTTTCAATGATTGCTACCCGTATGACTAAGCTGTAGCAAAAAGATGTCTAATTTGTATGGTCTGAAAAATGTCAACAAAATTTTGAAAAGTTGAAGGCTTTATTGACTGAGGCACCAGCTTTAGTGCAACTCGAACTGGGAAAGGAGTTTGTGATTTATAGCGACGCGTCATTGAATGGATTCGGATGTGTGTTGATGTAAGAGGGCAAAGTGATAACCTATGACTCGAGACAATTGAAGACACATGAGAAGAATTATCCGACGCATGATTTAGAACTAGCTGCTATTGTTTTGCCTTGAAAATTTAGAGACATCATCTGTACAGTGAGAAATGTCACGTCTTTACTGATCATAAGAGCTTGAAGTACTTGATGATTTAAAAAAGATTTGAACTTACGGCAACAAAGATGGCTTGAGTTACTGAAAGTCTACGAGTTGGTGATTGACTATCACCCGGGTAAGGCGAATGTGGTCGTCGACACTTTGAGTAGGAAATCTTTGTTCGCTTTGAGAGCAATGAATAGCGGTTGACTTTGTCTAGTAATGGTTCGATTCTAGCCGAGTTGAGAGCTAGACCATTGTTCCTTCAACATATTTGTGAAGCTCAGAAATGTGACAGTGCTTTGCAAGCTAAGAGAGCTCAGTGTGAATTGGGTAGTGATTCAGATTTTCATATCGGATTTGATGATTGTTTGATGTTCCAAGGTAGATTTTGTGTACCAAAAAATGATGAACTTATTCAGGAACCTATTCAGAAAATTCTTCATGAGGCACATAACGGTTGTTTATCTGTATATCGTGGTAGTACGAAAATGTATAATGATTTGAAGAAATTGTATTGGTGTCTGGTATGAAAAGAGATATCTCTGAGTTTGTTTTGAAATGTTTGATTTTTCAACAAGTAAAAGCCAAACACCAAGTACCTTCAGGTTTACTTCATCAAGTGATGATAACCGAATGGAAATGGGACAGAATTACGATGGATTTCATAATTGGATTACCTTTGACTCCAAAAAAGAAAGATGTTGTTTGGGTCATTATGGATAGATTAACGAAATCGGCTCATTTTATTCTGGTATGTACCGATTATTCGTTTGATAAGCTAGTTGAGTTGTGCATTTCTGAGATTGTAAGATTGCACGGGGTGCCTACTTCGATTATTTTGGATAGAGATCAAAGGTTCACTTCGAGATTTTGGAAGAAGCTACAAGAGGCTTTCGGTACGAAATTGAATTTTAGTACCGCAGTTCATCCACAGATCGACGATCAATATGAAAGGGTATTTCAGATACTTGAAGATATGCTTCGATGCTATGTTTTAAAATTTGAAGCTAATTGGGAAAAATATCTACCATTGGTCGAATTTGCCTATAACAACAGGCATTAGTCGAGTATAAAAATGGCACCTTATGAGGCATTGTATGGCCGCAAGTGCCCAACACCTTTGTATTGGACCGAGCTTAACGAGAAACAGATTCACGGGGTTGATTTGGTTAAGGAAACTGAAGAGAAAGTACAGGTAATCCGTGATTGCTTGAAAGCAGCTTCAGATTGACAAAAGTCATACTCAGATTTGAAAAGAAAAGAGATTGAGTTTCAAGTTGGGGATAAAGTATTTTTGATAGTATCTCCATGGAAGAAGATTCTCAGATTTGGTCGTAAAGGCAAGTTGATTCCATGTTTCATTGGGCCGTATGAAGTTATTGAAAGAATAGGGCCAGTGGCATATTGGTTAGCTTTACCGAAAGAGTTGGAAAGAATCCATAATGTGTTTCATGTGTCTATGCTGCGACGTTATCGATCAGACCCTTCACATGTGAGTTCTCTGACATAGGTTGAGATTCGACCTGATATGACTTATGATGAAGAACTGATCAAGATTTTGGCTCGGTAAGTTAAACAGTTAAGAAATAAGAGTACAGCTATGGTTTTGCTCAACTTCCAAGCTTGATTGTAAGTTCATCCTAGCACTGTTTTTAATGCTCTTAACATTTTTTAAGTCATATTCACCCGATCTTTCTATTTCTATAATTATTTTGAAGCAGGGTTCATGTTTGAAATTTGACCCATATATGACATGCATGTGTTTTGATGTTATATGGTAGAAAATGAAAGTTTGATGTGTAATAAACAACTTTTACGAAGTGATTTTTGTTGAAAATGCTTAAAATGACCTATTTGTAAAAGTTATAAAATATGTAGTAAAAGTGAGTTTTAATGGAAATTCTGTGCTTTTTTGTTATAGTTATAAAAATGGTTCGGCTAGGCTTGTACATTAGAGAAATTGCACACGTTTCATTTTACGAGCCTAGGGGAAGAAATGTAAATACGTCAAAGTTTAGGGGAAAAAAGTAATATTGCCATAATGTGATTTTTGGACTGAATTGAATAATGTGAATAATAAATGAGTTAAAATTTCTATTATAGATCAAGAGAAACGAGGTTCAGACCTGGATCAGGGAAAAACAAAGTATTTGACGATTATGTCTCGTTCCTACTATTTTTGTATCGAGGTAAGTTCATATGTAAATAATTTATTATTGTTTATTCTTTAATTGTGTTATTACTGTATGAATTATGATTTACTCTTGAATGAAATCGAAAAATTTCGACAAACGTGAAAATCCCGGTTGAACCTTAGGAATAGTTAGGATACAAATGTTATGACATTAGGGTTATTGAGATTTCGTGTAAGACCATATCTGGGATATGGCATCGATATAAGACTTCGTGTAAGACCATAACTGGGCTACTAGCATCAATATGAGATCCCATGCAAGACCATATCTAGGATATGGCATTGGTATGGTACTGTGAGTATGAGATGTCTCGAGTATCCTTTAATCTTCCAAGTGGTTCAACGGGTAGTTCAAAGGAAACGTTAAAGTTGTGAAAGACTATGGTATGATGTGAAAGATTATGGTAAGTTGCAAGTTGGTACAGCTATGTACATAAAACTCATGCTTAATGAGCTTGATATGTGATGGAACCTCGGATTGGTTCGATTGAGTAAGTTATGATGTTAAGATTTTAATAACATCTATGCTAAGCTTGATTATGAATTCACAATGACATTTATGTTAACTTACTTTATGTTAAATTCATGTTAAAGTGTGTATAATGCTTATTATTTGCATAGGAACTTACTAAGCTTTAAAGCTTACTCCCTTTCTTTTTCTCTTGTCCTATAGTGTCACCAAGCCAGTTCGGGGATCGAAGATTGTAACAGCCCGATTTAGGGGCTAGTCAGAACAGTGATCTCGGGATCACTAATCTGAGGTTAGAGAAAATTATTTTTATGATATTTTATGAGTTAGAGTGTGATGGTATAAGTGTATGAAAATTTCGGTGCCTTAATTTTAGCAATTTCTTGCTTAATCTCGAAAAATGACTAAATCGCATAAAGTGCAAAAGTTCTATTTTATAAGCTAGAGGTGCCAAATAGCAATAGAATTTTTAATTGGAGGCCTTTAATGTGCAATTAGACCAATCTAAAGGACATAGCCGGCCATAGGGGGGACAAGATGAGTAAATTAGGCAAGTTTTGGTGGTGTTAGGTGATTAATGAATAAAATAAGAGAATAATAATGAAAAGAAAAGTACCATCTTTTCTTCCCTTCATCACCAGCAAAAATTGACAGCAAACAAGGGTTAGAAAGCTTAAAAATTTCAGCAAACTTATCTCCTCACAAGTAAGTGATTTTAATGGTTTTTCTTAATGATAATTGTACTTTTGGAACCCCTAAAGCATAAGCTTTCTAAAAAGGGGACTAATTTGTGATATGGTGAAGAGTTAAGAGATTTGCCATGAGAGCTTTCATTGTTATTTGCTGCATTTTTATGGAAGAAAACGAGTCTTGGTTGTTAGGTGAGCAACTTTTGTGAAAGGTGTTGCCATGAAAACACCAAAATGGACCTTGTTGTAAAGGTTATAAAGTTTGTAGTAAATGTGTGAAATGTTGGATTTTGATGATAACCATAAGAGAAATAAATGTTCACCTAGGCTCGCTAAAGGTAAAAATTTGATTAGAGTTAATTTTCGAGCCTAGGGGTAAAATGGTCATTTTGCCAAAGTCTAAGGGCAAAATGGTAATTTTGCCAAAGCATGATTTTTGAAATAAATTTATTAATGTGATGATTAAAATGAGCTAATTTGCTATTATAGAGTACGAAGAACCAAGAGTCCACCTCGATCGGGGAAAGAATAAAGTCTCGCACTAGATCGACGATCTAGCTTATTCTAAAACCGAGGTATGTTTGTATGTGATAATTCAATATTTATGCTAGCGTGTTTGAGAATGGTCGATATTATAATGACATTCTATGAAATTTAATATTAGTGTTATATGAGAAAGATGATAAAAGTTGAGTTGTTCAAGTCCTAGTGGGACTATAATAAGTGTGAAAATGCTATCACCAAGTTATGAGATGAACAAGGTCCCGTGTAAGACCATATCCGGGACATGGCCTGTAACGCCCGAGACCGATGCAAAGACTGGATACGAGACACTACTATGCTTGAACACACTTAGTATACACTTACGAGCTGTAAAATTTTGTTCTGACTGAAAAATTTCTCTTTATTAGTCCATTCATATATGTTATAGACCTACGAGGCCTTAAGCATAACTCTAAAAAATTTCGAAACTTGATCAAAAACCTTCCTTAAAAATAGGGGTCACGCGCCTATGTGACTTGGGACACGCTCGTGGGGAACTACTAACTTGGGACACGCCCATGTGACCTTTCTTAAAAACGTAGGGAGCTACTGACTATATTCACACGGCCTTGACACGCCCGTGTCTTCCAACCGTGGTAGCTACTGATTTGATCCACACGGCCTGGGCACACGCCCATGCCCAAACCGTGTGTCTTACACGGCTCATGCACATGGCTATGGAATTTACCGTTGGTCTATTCTAACTAATAATAATAAGGTGCAGGGTGCGCACGGCCTAGACACACATCCGTGTCTCTAACCGTGCGGGCACTTAGAGGCTATTTACCAAGCCATTTGCCACCCTAAAATCAAGATCAACACAATAAATTTCATGAACTATACAACATGATTCATAGAATTTAATGACATACATATAGTCAATTTTGGCCAACCACTTAGCCATATATAAAAGAACAATGGTTTGATAGCCTATACAATAGCCCTTCTTAAAACATGTTCTCGAAATGAATGTTTCCTATACATGCCATACTTAGTAAAATAATTTGGCTATACCAAAATGAAGATTGATAGTGTGTTACAAGCTCCGACTCTGATGATCTGCAATTTAGCTTGGCGGAACTACATAGAAAAAAATAATTAAAAGACGTAAGCATTTAGCTTAGTAAGTTTGCATATAAAGCACATATCAACATACTTGGTTAATATAAACCATTTGATATAACAATGATATCATAATTTCAGCTATAAAGCTTACTTACTCATACATGATTCTTACTTGTCTCATGATACTCACTATTCTCATACTTGTAAGGTAAACAAGGTACCTATATCACTTGATCACATTGATCAACATGCTTTAATGTAATAATCATGATCTCTAGTTCTTCATACATAACATAAATATTATTCAATTTCGACTTAATGATAACTTTGCTTTCTTAGCTTCCTTGTTATCTCATTTTAACTTTACACATTTGCCCGATGAATTTCTGCGAATAACTGAGGATACTAAATCTCTTGCCATGAACTTGATGCCAAAGCCATATCCTAGATATGGTCTTACATGGAATATCTTTTATTGAATTAATGCCAAGATTACCTTGGACTTACATGATAACTTGCTCAATACCAAGCTTGCCTTGTACTTTTATGATAACTTGCTTGATAACTTGATCAATGCAAAGCTTGCTTCCTTGGACTTACATGATAACTTGCTCAATGCCAAGCTTGCCTTGGACTTACATGATAACTTGCTGGATAACTTGATCAATGCCAAGCTTGCTTCCTTGGACTTACATGATAACTTGCTTGATAACTTGATCAATGCCAAGCATGCTTCCTTGGACTTATATGATAACTTGCTCAATGCCAAGCTTGCCTTAGACTTACATGATAACTTGCTTGTTTGCCGATGCCATGCCTTGGCTTGGTCTTATACCGACTTTCTCATTTCATGTGGTAGACCAAGTATCCTGGGTAATTCATCTTCGATCGGGACTTTCTCATGCTTAATCTTATTGATTTCTTTGTTCAACATAGCTTTAAACATTTCATGGTAATAGTGTACATTGTACTAAGCAATTGAAATGATAAAAATCATAAAGCTTAGAAGTCATACAAACTTACCTCAAAATACAAAATGTATGTAGATATGCAATTTAGTCCTCGATTTTGTCCTTGCCCCGGTTTTGATCCGGGCTTCGTTTTTCTTGATCTATAATAAAAAATAGATCATTTAATACTCACATTGACTAAATTGACTCATTACTCATATTTTGGCAAAATTACTATTTTTCTCCAATACTTTCTCATATTTGTACTTTTGCCTCGAAGCTCGTAAAATGATTTCCATTCAACTTTCTTAAACTTCATGTTTAGCTGATTCATTTTCTCTACTATAACAATCATCAATTCTCACTATTTCTAGTGTATATGACCAATTTCATAACTTTTACAATTTGATCCATACTATCATTTTTCATGAAATTCATTAAGGGAAAGATGTTTATCTAACATCAAACTCTTATAAACTTCCATAAAACATCATTTAACATGTATATCATTCATGGGTAGATTTTTGATCATGCACCTTAGCTCATTTTATAGCTAAAAAGTTAGCTAATTCATAATACGAGAACTTCAAAATACGAAGAATATTAAAAACGGGACTCAAATGAACTTATTAGCAAGCTTGAAAGATGAACAAACCCTAGCTATGGGGTTCTTCAAAATTTTGGCACCAAGGAAGAAGATGAGAATGATTTTTGTCATCTTTTTCCTTTATTAATCATTTAATTGATAAATGACCAAAATGCCCTTCTCTTTAAAAATTTCTATTTTACTAACTCATGTCCAATTTTGTCCAAAAATTATAATTGGGAAAATTGCTAGTTAAGGACTTCTAATTGATATTCTAAAGCTATTTCATACAAAAAGCTTCTAGAAACTCTTATTTTGCATCTTTTGCAATTTAGTCCTTTTGGACCATTCAATCTCAATTTAGCAAAATTTCTTCATGAAACTTTCATACTAACATGCAATCATGGCATAAGATTTAAAAACTCATAAATTCACCTCAGATTTATGGCCTCGCACCACTATTCCAACTAGGCCCTAAATTGGGCTGTTACATGGCCTTGGCACAGAATTAAGATTCCATATAAGACCATATCCGAGATATGGCTTCGATATGGAGTATGAGAATCGTATATGACAGTATCCGGGATATGGCATCGATGCTTAATGAGAGATTTCGTATAAGACCATATTTGAGATATGGCATCGGTAGTCAGAGATGACCCCACGTAAGACCTCATCCGGGATGTGGCATTAGTTTCGTCTTATGATAATGTTTATGAATATACATCCTTCAGTATCCCTAGTGAATTATCAGGATGAATTGATTAGCTTAGAAATAGTGAAGAGGATATGTGATTGAGTTAACACAGGTACTCGTGAGTAATTCACCAAGAAACAATTACGATATGCGACATGGTATGTAACAGTCCGATTTATACCCTAGTCAGAATAGTGGTTTTGGGACCACAAATCCGAGTCTGAATAATATTTTAATATTATATTTTGTGTTAATTATATGTGATTTATGATGTGTGAAAGTTTCGTATGAAAATTTGATCGTTTGTGTGTTTATTTAGACAAAAGGACTTAATCGCGTAAATTGTAAAAATTGCAAACTATAGTGAAATGTGCTAAATTGATAATGGCTTTTTAATATGGGGTATTAAAAGGGTAATTAGCCCCTTTTTAAGAGTAGTGGGCGGCATATGTCAATATTAACCTTATTATTATTGTTTATATATTAAAGTATAAAGGTTAATTTAGTAATCAAATAATTACATGATATATATATTAATTAAAACATAAAAATAGGAGTGTTTGTTTCATCTTTTTCTTGGCCGAATCATGCAATTGTAGAAAAGAGAAAAGCCAAGCTAAGTTCGGCATATATCAAGCTTAATTAGGTATGAATTTTAGCTCGGTTTTTGTTGATTTTTACGTTTTTCAGATCGTTGCTTAGAGTATTAGCTGACCCATGCTAAAATTTTGATATTAACACATGAATGATGTTCGGCCATTGACATGTTCTTATGATTTTTTATGTTCAATGATTTTATTTTAAAGTTATGATATAGATTAACAAGTTTTGAATTGGAAATTTTGGTAAATTTGAGCATTTAGGGCTAAATTGAAAAGAATAAATTTTTGGAAGGGTTCAATTGTAAGATAAATGAAATGTATGCATTTGTATAGGTATATGGAGCATTCGGCCCTTGATATGTATAACCAAATTTGGTGTATTTCGTGTTTTATACAAATTGGACTAATTTATTAAAGTGTGAAACATTGGAGGTAAAATGGTAAATTGCACATCTATGTGTTTTGGGACAAAATTGAGATGAAATGTGCTTGAATGAGCTAAATTTTAATGTGTTTAGATCAAGAACAAAGAAAAATGGATTTGGATCGGGGAAAGGCGAAGGTTATCGAATAGCTGGTCTACGTTGTCCGTCGATAGTCGAGGTAAGTCTTTAAGCAAGTTAATACTGTAAATATTGTTCGTTACTTAGTTATATGCTGAATTTTGAGTTATTGGGTTTAAATGTTGATAAAGTCGAATGTGACATATAAATTTAGCAAAGAAAGGTAGTTAAATAAATTTGAATTCATTATGTGAAAGTGACATGAATTATGTAATGTCTATGTGATTTTGGTAATATGTAATGTGTACGAGATGGTTGAATAATATTAATTCAAGCCTTGAGCCTAGTAGGCCTTGTGCCGGTGAATTATATCGGGCTTTGAGCCTAGCAGGCCTTGTGCCGGTGAATTATATCGGGCTTATTGCCTAGCAGGCTAAATGCCGGTGTTTAAATTTCAAACCTCGGGTCTAGCAGGCCTAGTGCCAGTGTGTGATCCAGGCTGACGCCTAGCAGGTTTTATACCGGTGATTTACAATTCCGAGTTTAGACTACGAAATGATTAAGTCATGGAACAAATCAAGTAAGCCTAAGCTTATTCAGATGAATTTTGTTAATTCGATCGCAAGGTATATATTTTCATACTTATATCTTATATGTGCGGTCATTGGGCAAATAAAACGATGAAATAAATGTGTTGTACATTAGGTTGATGGGATATGTGGATAAATTATGTTATGTTGATGTTCTTTACTTGATAGCATGAGAGTCGTTTAAAGGTGTTCATGTATGTATATCTATATATATATTCGGTTATATGGGATAATTTGCATTTTCATCGAGTCATGTGGAATATATGTATATGTGTGTTACCGAACATGTGGAATTGAATTTAGATACTTCGGTTATAGTGGCATCAATATCCGATTACGTGTAAGACCCTGTCGGGACAGTGGCATCGACATCTGACTACATGTAAGACCACATCTGGGACGTTGGCATTGTACGACTATTCTGAGCTTTCTGAGTATTCTATTAGATTTCAAATAGTTCAACAGATAAATCTGAGAAACAAACAATTATGTGAATTGTATTTGATTCAGGTGCATTTAAAAGATACACTATGTGTGAATGAAAGGTAAGTGTCTATATGGTCTTACTACGATAAATATGTGCATTGAAATGATGAGATAATATGTGAAAATATGTATGAATGAGCCATATGTAAATGTGATACAAGAATGGATAAGCTATGATCTAACAAGTATATAATGATAGGCAAGTTTGTATGATGGATGGTTAAATAAAAGTGCCAAGAAAAGTTATGGCTATGCAATTAAGCTGTTAGTGATTTCATAGTGATTATATGTCTTGAATGCTTAAATATTAAGTTTCTTTTTATATTGACTTACTAAGCTTTTGGAAAGCTTACTCTGTGTGTGTTTAATTTGTTTTATAGGTCGTCAAAGCTACTGAAGGCTCGGGACCGTCACGGATCGTCATCACTCTACTAAACTTATTTTGGTACACTTTGAAAATGTATAAAGATAGATATGGCATGTATAGCCTAGTCTTGGTATAAGTTGTAAGTGAATCCAGCCATGTGATTTGGCTAGACATGTTTTAATATATCCTTAAAGAAGTATGACATGTGAAGTTGTTTGGTATGATTAGTAGATATATGAAATGGTTTTGAAATGGTAAGTATATAGATGATTTGTGCTTGAGCATAATTGAGATTTGATCATGCAAATTGGTAAATTTGAAATTGGTTTGAATGATTAGATTGGATGAATATTGAATGGATTATAGTGTGATTACCTTAGTTGACAAATATACATGATTTGGTTCGCTATTTGGTATGTTTTGATGGTCATAGTTGAATGAAATGGGGTGATATATGTTGATTATAGGTTTGACCCTTATTGGTAGCATTTTAGCCTTGTAAATGGCCTATAATGTCACACGGTTGTGGCACACGGGCGTGCCTAAGACAGTGGGAAAATTGGCAAAATGTGGCTAAAAAATTACATGGCCTTGACATGAGGGTGTTTGGTGGCCGTGCTGGGGAAGTTAGCATATGGCCTAGTAGCACACGGCCATGGCACACGGGTGTGCCTAGTGACCGTGTTGATATAGGCAGTATATAGACATGGATGGACATACGGGGTGTCTAGGAGCCGTGGAGGGCACACGATCTCCTCCCACGGGAGTGTCTCCTCTGTATTGTAGAAAAGTTTAAAATTTGTGAGAAATTCTGTATGTGTTTCAATTTAGTCCCGACTCAGTTTATAAGCATGCTTTAGGTCTTGATGACCTATTTAAGGGACATTATGTTTGAGAATGATAAATGTATGTATGAATTTTCTGTAAATGCTTTCCAATCTGTCTGGTAACGCTCCTGATCCTAATCCGGTGACGGACTCGGAATAGAGGTGTTACATTTGGTTGGTATCAGAGCTACGGTTTAGTTGATTCTCAGACTAACATAGCATGTCAGAGTCTAGCTATACATGCCATATATCTGAATTGTGATAGTGTGATGAATCCTGACGTATAAAATGTGATTTTCGTATAGTAATAGATCTCAAAAGAGCCGTAGCTGACAACGTAGAAAGTAATGCGCCTGCTTCTGCGCAAGGGACAGCGCCCTTTGATTCGAGACCGGCTACGAGCGGTCAAGAGGGAGAAGCTAAACAAGCTTTCTTCCAGATGATGAGTGAGTGGTTCACTCAATTTGTGAGAAATAACCAGACTATTTTGTAACCCCCGCCCCTAGTTAATCTCCCTCAAACATCTGCTATGCTTTCGACTATGAATCTGAATCTGATGAATATGCCTCCGGTTGACAAAATTCATAAGTATGAGGCCAAAGAGTTTGGGGCTGCTAATGATGATAATACCGAGAAAGTCGATTCTGAAGCTTGTAATAAAAGAAAAAGATTGATAAGTGATTTTTCTCAACCTTTGACGAAGAAATATAGAGATGCAAGCAATAAATTAAATGTTTCAATCGGACATACTAGTAGAGATCGTGTGGAACCAAATGTTGGTCTGAGAACTCAAGCTCCAATTGAATCAAATGATATAAGTACTAAAAGCAACAAACCTAAGTGCGGGCAATGTGGAAAATGACATGTGGGAAAATGTTAGGGCAAGTACAACAATAGAGTTAGCTATAAATATGGATCACGAAATCACTTCATTCGAGATTGCCCAATGATGGCGAGTGTTGAAAATGTCAGATCTGAGTGACTCAATTGTAAGCGTTATGGTAAAAGACATTAGGGGAATTGTAGATTGAATAATCAAGCTTGCTTTAGATCTGGATGGTTAGATCATTTTATTTGAGACTGTCTAAAGTCTGTTGAACAAGAGACTACTCAGGATACGAGATTAGATAACGCCCTAGAGAGAGATAGACCTTCCCGAAATACAAGAAATGTCAGTAATAGTCAGAGTTCTACGAGGGATACTATTGCAAAATCTAAATTTAGAGAGATAACTAGAGCGTATGCTACTAGAGCTTGTGAGGAAACCTCATCTTCAGATAATATTACGGGTATGTTTATTCTTTATGATACTTTTGTGATTGTATTGATAAACCCTGGTTCTATTCATTCGTGTATATATATGCATGAATTTAGTATTCAGTAAGACTTTGCCTGTAAAGTCTACTAAGTGTATTATAAAAGTATCGTACCCTTTAGGTAAAAGTATTCTGATTGACAAAGTATGCAAGAACTATCCGTTAATAATTCGAGATATCTGTTTTCCTGCTGATCTGAAACTTTTTCCATTTGATGAGTTTAATATCATTCTGAGTACGGACCGGTTAACATTGCGTAATGCTGTTTTAAACTGAAAATGGAAGACTATTGATTCGAGATGTCCGAATGATAAAATTACACGGGTTGAATTTAATGATTTGAATGGATTGTCTGCCATGATATCGGTGTTGAAGTTCAGAGCTATGTGAAAATAGGATATAAGGCATATTTTGCTTATGTGATAGATTCAAAAGTGTATGAAAAGAAAATTTAATCAGTGCCAGTTGTTTGTGAGTTCCCTGACGTATTCCCTGAAGAATTGTCAGGATTGCCTTCGATACGTAAAGTTGAATTTAGTATTGAGTTATTGCTTGGTACTACAACTATTTCGATAGCTCCGTATAGAATGGCACCAATAGAGTTGAAAGAATTAAAGTCACAGTTGCAAGAGTTGACGGATAGGTATATGGACTAATTTATTGAAGTGTGAAACATTAGAGGTAAAATGGTAAATTGCACATCTATGTGTTTTGGGACAAAATTGAGATGAAACGTGCTTGAATGAGCTAAATTTTAATGTGTTTAGATCAAGAACAAAGAAAAACAGATTTGGATCGGGGAAAGGCGAAGGTTATCGAATAGCTGGTCTACGTTGTCCGTCGATAGTCGAGGAAAGTCTTTAAGCAAGTTAATACTGTAAATATTGTTCGTAACTTAGTTATATGCTGAATTTTGAGTTATTGGATTTAAATGTTGATAAAGCCGAATGTGACATATTAATTCAGCAAAAAAAGGTAGTTAAATCAATTTGAATTCATTATGTGAAAGTGACATGAATTATGTAATATCTATGTGATTTTGGTAATATGTAATGTGTACGAGATGGTTGAATAATATTATTTTAGGCCTTGACCCTAGCCGGACTTGTGCCGGTGAATTATATCGGGCTTTGAGCCTAGCAGGCCTTGTGCCGGTGAATTATATCGGGCTTATTGCCTAGCAGGCTAAATGCTGGTGTTTAAATTTCAAACCTTGAGTCTAGCAGGCCTAGTGCCGGTGTGTGATTCAGGCTGACGCCTAGCAGGTTTTATACCGATGATTTACAATTCCAAGTTTAGACTACAAAATGATTAAGTCATGAAACAAATCGAGTAAGCCTGAGCTTGTGCAAAAGAATTTTGTTAATTCGATCGCAAGGTATGTATTTTCATACTTATATGTTATATGTGCGATCATTGGGCAAATAAAACAATGAAATAAATGTGTTGTACATTAGTTTGATGGGATATATGGATAAATTATGTTATGTGGATGTTCTTTACTTGATAGCATGAGAGTCGTTTAAAGGTGTTCATGTATGTATATCTATATATATATTCGGTTATATGGGATAATTTGTATTTTCATCGAGTCATGTGGAATATATGTATATGTGTGTTACCGAACATGTGGAATTGAATTTAGATACTTAGGTTATAGTGGCATCAATATCCGATTACATGTAAGACCATGTCTGGGACAGTGGCACCGACATCTGACTACATGTAAGACCACGTCTGGGACGTTGGCATTGTACGACTATTTTGAGCTTTCTGAGTATTCTATTAGATTTCAAATAATTCAACAGATAAATCTGAGAAACAAACAATTATGTGAATTGTATTTGTTTCAGGTGCGTTTAAAAGATACACTATGTGTGAATGAAGGTAAGTGTCTATATGGTCTTACTACGATAAATATGTGCATTGAAATGATGAGATAATATGTGAAAATATGTATGAATAAGCCATATGTAAATGTGATACAAGAATGGATAAGCTATGATCTAACAAGTATATAATGATAGGCAAGTTTGCATGATGGATGGTTAAATAAAAGTGCCAAGAAAAGTTATGGCTATGCAATTGAGCTGTTAGTGATTTCATAGTGATTATATGTCTTGAATGCTTAAATATTAAGTTTGTTTGTATATTGACTTACTAAGCTTTTGGAAAGCTTACTCTGTGTGTGTTTAATCTATTTTATATTTCGTCAAAGCTACTGAAGGCTCGGGACCATCACGGATCGTCATCACTCTACTAAACTTATTTTGGTACACTTTGAAAATGTATAAAGATAGATATGGCATGTATAGGCTAGTCTTGGTATAAGTTGTAAGTGTATCACCCCTATCCTGAGTCCGTCGCCGGATTAAGGTTAGGAGCGTTACCAGGCAGAGCAGAAACATTCACAGACGAAATCATACATTCAATCATCATTCTCAGACATAATGTCCCTTAAACGGGTCCTCGAGACCTTAATTATACTTATAAGTCGAGTTGGGACTAAATTGGAACACATATGAAATTCCATGAAAATTTGAAACTTTTCTAAAATGCAGGGGAGACACGCCCGTGGGGGGAGACCGTGTGCCCTCCACGGCTTCTAGACACCCCCGTGTATCCATCCTTGTTTATACTAACTATACCAACATGATCATTAGGCACGCCCGTGTGCCATGGCCGTGTACTTTTAGGTCATATAATGACTTCCCCACCACAGCCACCAAGCACGCCCGTGTCGAGGTCGTGTACTTTTATGTTAGCTACTGACTTGTACACCACGGCCAACTGACACGCCCGTGTCTAGGCCGTGTGATACTAAATTGCATCTTACAATTCACCCAAGGTTGAAAGGCATGCCCGTGTGCCACAATCGTGTGTCAATATAGGCCATCTACAAGGTCAAAATACTACCCATAAGTGTCATACCTACAAGCCATATCTAACAAGATATTTCATGCACATATATCCATCAAAAGTATACCCAAAATGACCATTCAAACCATACATTCAATACCAATTCCAACCATGACAATTTCCAATGATTAAAATTTCATGTCATTACAAGCTGAATTCATTCATTTGCTCACTCAAAACTTGACATTTCCACATGCTTTCACCATATCAAGATATGCATTATATATCACATTTATTAAGGCATATTATCGAAACATAATTAGCCAAATCACATGGCTAAGTTCATTATACAACTCATACCAAAACTAACCTATACATGCCATATTGAGCTATATACATTCTCAAAGTGTACCAAAATAAGTTTTAGTAGTGTGATGACGATCTGTGACAGTCCCGAGCCTTCAGTAGCTTTGACGACCTATAAAACAGATTAAACACACACACAGAGTAAGCTTTCCAAAAGCTTAGTAAGTCAATATATATATATAAATAAACTTAGTATGAAAGGCCTATATACAAATAAATTCATTGGCAAATCAATCACTTATCAACCCTCACATATTTCTTTGGTTCATACTTCATTAACCATTTTCACCATTCAAGAATCATATAAACACATAGCTCATCTAGCCAAAAACAATTCTTATCATATCATAAGTTTCCATATACATATTATCATAGTAAGATCATTTGGATACTTACCTTATATACACATATGGTGTATAATAAACTCACCTGAATCGGATTTAATATCACAAAATGGTTCATAGCTCAGAATAGTCGTACAATATCAACGTCCCAGACGAGGTCTTATATATAGGCAGGTAATGATGCCTACATCCCCGACGAGGTCTTATATATAAACAGATAATGATGCCTACGTTCCAGACGAGGTCTTACTCGTAAACATATATTGATACGAACGTCCCCGACGTGGTCTTATATATAAACAGATAATGATGCCTACGTCCCCGACGAGGTCTTAAATATAAATAGATAATGATGCCTACGTCCCAGATGAGGTCTTACTCATAAACAGATATTGATGCTAATGTCCCCGACGTGGTCTTACTCGTAAACAGATATTGATGTTAACGTCCCCGACATGGTCTTATATATAAACAGATAATGATGCCTATGTCCCCGACGAGGTCTTATATATAAACAGATAATGATGCCTACGTCCCAGACGAGGTCTTACTCGTAAACATATATTGATGCCAATGTCCCCGACGTGGTCTTACTCGTAAATAGATATTGATGCCAACGTCCCCGACGTGGTCTTATATATAAATAGATAATGATGCCTACGTCCCCGACGAGGTCTTACTCAATTTGTTCCATGAATTAATCATTTCGTAGTCTAAACTAAGAATTGTAAATCACCGGTATAAAACCTGCTAGGCATCAGCCTGAATCACACACCGACACTAAGCCTACTAGACCCGAGGTCTGAAATTTAAACACTGGCATTTAGCCTGCTAGGCAATAAGCCCAATATAATTCACAGGACAAGGCCTGCTAGACAATAAGCCTGAATATTCATATTACCGAACCAACCCATTCACATTACACATTAACAATATCACAAATATCACATATAATTCACATCCTTACACATAGTGAACTCAATTTAATTCAATTACATATCATTGCTAAATTACTTTCACACATTCGGCTTTGACATATTTCAATCCGCAAATTCATAATTCAGCATGTATACTAGATTATAATCGATACTTACGATATTAACTTGCTTAAAGACTTACCTTAAATTCGGTTTATCAGAACGAGAACGGCTATTTGTTTACTTTCGCTTTCCCACGATCTAAATCCATTTTCCTCGGTTCTTGATCTAAATATATTTAGAATTTACTCTTTTATTCACTAGTTCATTCAATTTAATCCAAAGATATACATTTAGGCTATTTGCAATTTAGCCCTCACATTTGCACATTTTATCAATCTAGTCCATTTTTCACAAAACACCAAATTCAAAAAATTCAAACATACACATGCTTAGCCGAATGTATACACATCTCATACAAGTCCATATTTTTCATCAAATTCACAATTTAGTCCCTCAAATTGCTATTTTCTCAATTTTGCCCTAATTAGCTAAATTCATCAAAAATTCAAGAACAAAGTATGTTCATCTAACATATATCCTTTATTTAACACCGAAAATCATCAAAAATCTTAACATATCATCAATGGCATCTCACACAAACATCATCAATAATCAAAATTAATACATAGGTTTTGTAGCTCTCGAAGCAACGATTGCAAAAACGTAAAAATTATCGAAAACCGATCAAAAACAAACCTTGAATTTTTGCTTGATAGTAGCTGAATGCTAGCCAAAATTTCTTTCTTTTTTCTTTTGCTGTTTTCAGCAATGAAGTGATAAAATGATGATAATGCTCCCTTTTTGTTTTTATTATAATAATATATAACATATAACATAATAATATTAATGAAACATTTAAAGTAAATATAATTAAACATACAATATATACATATTACCACTCATTGCCGTCCACTCACAATAATAATGGCTATATTGCCACATAAGTCCTCATATTTATAAAGCCACAACACTTAGGTACTTTAACAAATAGCAAGCAACTTTCACATTTAATACAATTTAATCCTTTTCTCAAATTAAACACACGAACAGACAAATTAACTTACGAAAATTTAACACATGCTAAACCACACATCGACGGTACAGAATATAATATTAAAATATTATACGAACTCGGATTTGTGGTCTCGAAACCACTGTTCCGACCAGGGTATAAACTGGACTGTTACAGTAAGTGAATCTAGCCATGTGATTTGGCTAGACATGTTTTAATATATGCTTAAAGAAGTATGACATGTGAAGTTGTTTGGTATGATTAGTAGATATATGAAATGGTTTTGAAATGGTAAGTATATAGATGATTTGTGCTTGAGCATAATTGAGATTTGATCATGCAAATTGGTAAATTTGAAATTGGTTTGAATGATTAGATTGAATGAATATTGAATGGATTATAGTGTGATTACCTTAGTTGACAAATATACATGATTTGGTTGGCTATATGGTATGTTTTGATGGTCATAGTTGAATGAAATGGGGTGATATATGTTGATTATAGGTTTGACCCTTATAGGTGGCATTATCGCCTTGTAAATGGCCTATAATGTTACACGGTTGTGGCACACGGGCGTGCCTAAGATAGTGGGAAAATTGGCAGAATGTGGCTAAAAAATAACATGGCCTTGACACGGGCGTGTTTGGTGGCCGTGCTGGGGAAGTCAGTATATGGCCTAGTAGCACACGGCCATGGCACACGGGCTTATCTAGTGACCGTATTGATATAGTCAGTATATAGACATGGATGGACACACGAGGGTGTGTAGGAGCCGTAGAGGGCACATGGTCTCCTCCCACGGGCGTGTCTCCTCTGTATTGTAGAAAAGATTAAAATTTTCGAGAAATTCTGTATGTGTTTCAATTTAGTCCCAACTCAGTTTATAAGCATGCTTTAGGTCTTGATGACCTATTTAAGGGACATTATGTTCGAGAATGATAAATGTATGTATGAATTTTCTGTAAATGCTTTCTGATCTGTCTGGTAATGCTCCTGATCCTAATCCGGTGATTGACTCGGAATAGGGGTGTTACATGGTATGTGCTAAATAAGGGCAAGTATGAGTATGAATAAATATGGCTAGAAGCCTATGACTTGTGTATGGTTAATTAATGCCATGGATGGATACATTGTGAGCTTAATGTTGCCATTTATTTCCATGCAAAATTACTAAGCTTTATGCTTACCGCTTTTCATTGCCCTTTTTTCTTGTAGTATTGCAAAGTTAGCTCGAGAATTCGTGGACATCGGAATTGGAGATCACACTATCGACCACAACATGGTATAACCAAATTAGAGTTATTTTGAATATGGCATGTATAGGACTTGAGTATTTTGTTATGTCATATTGGTAAGCCAAATGTGTTGGCTACTAAGGTTGTTCCAATTCATTTTGTAAATGGCCATTAAAGTTGGGCCAATACTTGGCTAATTCTTATGTTTAATGAAGATGAATTTCATGAAGTGTATGCATTTGAGGATGTAGTGATTTTTTTTTTTGAGTTCGTAGAGGTACCATTTGGTCATCTTTTATTTTGAAATGTTTTGGTTTGAGTGTGATTACTTGATAGGGTGGCGAATGGCTTGGTAGATAGCCATCTAATTGTCCATACGGGTAGACACACGGGCTTGTGTCTAGGCCGTGTGTGACACACGGGCTTGTGTCTAGGCCGTGTGTGACACACGGTCAGTTCTATAGGCGTGTCGATCGATCGTATGTCCCCTTGCATGCTTGAATTGCAAGTCAGTATGCTCAATAGTAAACACACGAGCAGAGACACGACGGTGTGTCTCAACGGTGTGGGAGGCACGGCCTAAGACATGGGCGTGTGCCCAAGCTGTTTGAAGTCTACACCTGAAATTGAGAATTTAATTCGACACACGGGCTAAGGCCGTGTGAAGTCTGCACCTAAAATTGGGAATTTAATTCGACACACAGGCTAAGGACACGGGCGTCTGCCTTGGCCGTGTGACCTTAGTGAGATGATGACGTCATAAACAGAATGTCAAGGTTTTGGCACACTGGCTAAGACAGGGGTGTGTCGAGGCTATGCAAGGGACACTGGCTAGGGACACGGGCGTGTGTCCGGCCGTGTGTTCGGCCGTCAGCATCGACCACGGGTGAGGGACATAGGCGTGTGTGACCACACGGCCTGCTCCCATAGGCGTGTCCCATTTCACATGGACGTGCGGCCTCTATTTAGGAAAAAAATTTTTAAGTGCATAAAAGTTTCCGATTAATTCCCAAAACCTTCCGGAAGTATGTTTAAGGCTTCATAGGCCCAGGATGAGTATGTTATGGGTTTGAATGGGAAGTTTTTAAGACGAAACGAAACTTTACAGCCCGAAACATCATGTTTAAGCAAGTTGAGTTAGGTAATGCCTCGTATCCGATTTCAGCTTCAAACACGGGTAAGGAGTGTTACATTTATTGGTATTAGAGCTACATTTTAGTCGATTCTAGGACTAACGTGGCGTAAGTATGAGTCTAGCTATACATGCCATATGTAAGAGTACCTGTGTAATGATAGTGTGATGGCTCCTGACGTTTAAAATCATGTTTTTATGTAGTAAATGGATTCTGATCCAGACCGAACTGTAGCCGATGATGCTACGAGTAATGCACTGGCTCCCATTCAAGGGACTGCACCGAAAGATAGTAGACCCAAGACCTTGGGTTAGGGAGGCCCGAGAAGCCTTTCTCCGTATGATGAGCAACTGGTATACTGAGTATACCCGAGAAAATTCAAATGCTCAACCCCTTCCACCCCCACCTATTCCTCAACTCACTCCTGCAGTTCCTCAAGTGGTTGAGGTAGTGAGAAGAGAAAGGCCTCTGGTCGATAAGATCCGAAAACAAGGAGCTGAGGAATTTTGGGCTAGTAAGGATGATGTTCCGGAGAGGGTGGAATTCTGACTTGAGAATACCATCAGGGTATTCAATGATTTGTCATGCATGCCTGGGGAGTGCTTAAAGTGTGCAGTATCTTTCTTGAGAGATTCGGCCTATCAATGGTGGAACACCCTTGTGTTAGTGGTACCAAGGGAGAGAGTTAGCTGGGAATTCTTCCAAGGGGAATTCCAGAAGTAGTATATAAGCCAGAGATTCATCGATCATAGGAGAAAATAGTTCTTGGAATTAAAGCAAGGCCTAATGATGGTGACCGAATACGAACTAGAGTTCATAAGGCTTAGAAAGTTTGCCTAGGAGTGCGTGTCTATCGGGGCTATCATGTCAAGAGATTCGAGGACGGGTTAAATGAAGATATCCTTTTATATGCCAGAGTCCTAGAACTAAAATAATTTGTAGTGTTGGTGGATAGGGCTTGTAAAGCTGAAGAGTTGGCTAAAGAGAAGAGAAGAGCTGAGATTGAGTTTTGTGACTCGAGAAAAGCCAATTAAGTAAGTCCTAACAATCCTTATCTAAGAAATTGAAGTATTTTTCTACTCGACCAGTCACTTCAGTCGGGGTTTCAAACCGAAGTAAGGGCAAACGATTTTTGGGGTCTAAAGCACGGACCACATCGGTGGCTAGTGTGGGCAACGTTTGATTGAGTATACTAGAATGCCCATAGTGTGGCAGGCATCATTTTGGTGAGTGCCGGGCAAACGAAAAGGCTTGTTTCAGATGTGGGTCCTTAGACCACTTTATCAGAGGTTGTCTCGAGGTGGGTGAGAAAGAGAAGTCTCAGAATGCAAGACCAGTAAGTGCTGCTAAAGGAAGACCGCAGAGAAACTCAGGAAATGAAATGAGTAACAAGAATCCATCTAGAGAGCAGACTGCAAGAGTTGAGGGTAGAACGGCGGCAAGAACATATGCCATTCATGCTTGTGAAGAGGCATCTTCCCCTAACGTAATCACAGGTACCTTTTCTCTCTATGATACTCGTGTCATATCTTTAATTGATCTAGGATCTACCCACTCATACATTTGCATAAATTTAATCTCTAGCATGAATATGCCCATATATAGTCTACTGAATTTATAATAAGAGTGTCTAATCCCCTAGGCAAGTATATATTGTGGATAGAGTTTGCAAAGGTTGCCCTTTGATGATTAGGGGTCATTGCGTTCTGGTTGATCTTATGTTATTACCGTTTGATGAGTTTGATGTCATCCTCAGGATGGATTCATTAGTTACTCATGGTGTAGTTGTTAATTGTGGAAAGAAGTTTATTGAGTTGAAAAATGAAAATGGGGATTTTATTCGTGTTGAATCAGATAAGCAAGATAGATCACCAGTAGTGATATCATCCTTGTTGACTCAGAAGTATTTAAGAAAAGGGTACGAAGCTTACCCTGCCATTGTGATGAATGCTAAAGAGACTGAGTTGAGAATTGAGTCGGTACCCATAGTATGCGAGTATCTAGATGTTTTCCCGGAGGAATTACTAGGGTTACCTCTGGTTAGAGAGATTGAATTTGGAATTGAGTTAGCTCTAGGCACTACCCTCATTTCTTTTGCTCTATATAGAATAGCCCTAACCGAGCTAAAAGATTTGAAAGCACAGTTGCAAGAACTAATGGATAAAGGTTTCGCAAGACTAAGGTTTTCTCCCCAACCGAGCTAAAAGAGTTGAAAGCACAGTTGCAAGAACTAATGGATAAAGGTTTCGCAAGACTAAGCTTTTCTCCGTGGGGCGCTCCCATTTTATTCGTGAAGAAGAAAGATGGTTCTATGAGATTATGCATAAATTATCGACAACTTAACAAGGTAACTGTGAAGAACAAGTACCCGTTACCAAGAATCGATGATTTATTTGATCAATTGAAGGGAGCCACAATATTTTCCAAGATAGATTTGAGGTCTGGATCCTATCAGCTGAGAGTCAAGGACTCAGATGTACCGAAAATCGCATTTAGGACTAGGTATGGCCACTATGAATTTTTGGTCATGCCTTTTAGTCTAACGAATGCCCCTGCCATTTTCATGGACCTGATGAATCGTATTTTTCTGCCATACTTGGATAAATTTGTAATGGTCTTCATCAATGACATCTTGATCTACTCTCAAGATGAGAACGAACATGCTGAGCATTTGAGTATGGTTCTACAAATTTTGAAAGAAAAACAATTGTATGCCAAGTTCAGCAAAAGTCAATTTTGGCTTAAATAAGTAGGATTTTTACGGCACATTGTCTAGGTAGATGGGATTAGATTCGACCCGAGTAAGATTTCAGCGATCATTGATTGGAAGCCACCTAGGAACTTAACTGAGGTTAGAAGCTTTCTAGGCCTAGCTGGTGATTATAGGCATCTTGTCAAGGGATTCTCCATGATAGCTACCCCGATGACGATATTATTGCAAAATGACGTAAAGTTTGATTGGACAGAAAAGTGTCAACAGAGTTTTGAGAAACTAAAGGTGTTCTTGACTGAGGCTCTCGTTTTGGTGCAACCTGAACCGGGAAGAGAGTTTGTGGTTTACAGTGATGCATCCTTAAATGGATTGGGTTGTGTACTTATGCAAGAGGGTAAGGTGGTTGCCTATGCCTCTAGAAAATTAAATCTGCAAGAGAGAAATTACCCGACCCATGATCTAGAGTTGGCAGCCATTGTATTTGCATTGAAGATATGGAGACACCATTTATATAGAGAAAAGTGTCCGATATTTACCAACCATAAAAGCCTAAAATTTTTAAAGACTCAAAAGGATTTGAATTTGAGGCTAAGAAGGTGGTTGGAACTGATTAAGGATTATGAGTTAGTGATTGACTACCATCCGGGAAAGGCGAACGTAGTCGCCGATGCTTTGAGCAGAAAACCATTGTTCGTGCTGTGAGCCATGAACACTCAGATGGCTTTGTTGGATGATGGTTCTATTCTAGCCAAGCTAAGGGCTAAACCATTATTTCTTCAAGAGATTTGGGAAGCTCAGAAAGAGGACGGCAACTTACAAGCTAAAAGAGTTCTTTGTAAGTCAAATGTTTAGTCAGACTTTCAGGTAAATCCTGATGAATGTTTGACGTAGGGTCTGTGTACCTAGAAATGATGAACTTATTCATAAGATTTTGCATGAAGCGCATAGCAGATGTATAACTGTGCACCATGGTATCATGAAGATGTACAATGACTTGAGGAAGTAGTATTGGTGGCCTAGTATGAAGAAGGACATTTCCGAGTTTGTGTCGAGGTGCCTCATTTGTCAACAAGTGAATGCTAAACAACAAGTACCTTCGGGTTTACTTCAGCCCATTATGGTTCCTGAGTAGAAGTGGGACCATATTACCATGGACTTCGTGATGGGTTTATCGTTAACTCCGAAAAAGAAAGATGCCGTATGGCTCATAGTAGAAGACACACAAGTTGGCCCATTTTATACTAGTGCGAGTTGATTATTTGCTTGATTAATTGGCGGATTTGTACGTGTCAGAGATAGTAAGACTTTATGGTGTACCGTTGTCGATCATTTAGGAATATATATTCGAGATTCACGTCACAGTTTTGGAAAAAGTTACAAGAGGCCTTGGGCACAAAAATGAGTTTCAGTATAGCTTTCCATCCACAAATCGATGGGCAATCGGAAAGAGTAATTCATATACTTGAAGACATGCTTTGATGTTGTGTTTTGGAGTTTCAAGGTAATTGGGAGAAATACTTACCGTTGGTGAAATTCGCCTACAACAACAGTTTTCAGTCAAGTTTGAAAATGGCGCCTTATTATGCATTGTATGGGCGTAAGTGTCGAATGCCCTTGTATTGGACAGAACTTAGAGAGAAACAGATACACGGGGTCAATTTGATCAAGAAACTAAAAAGAAAGTAAAAGTTATACGCGAGTGTCTGAAAGCAACCTACGATAGACAAAAGTCTTATTCGGATCTGAAAAGGAAAGAGATTGAATTCCAAGTTAGTGATAAAGTGTTTCTAAAAATATCACTATGAAGGAAGGTCCACAGATTTGGCCGAAAAGGTAAATTAAGTCCTCGTTTTATCGGACCTTATGAAATTACCGAGAAGATTGGACCGGTAGGTTATCGTTTGGCCTTGCCACCGGACTAGAAAAGATTCACGATGTCTTTCATGTATCCATTTTGCACCGATACCGTTTAGACCCTTCACATATCATAGTACCAATAGAGGTAGAGATACAACTAGATTTGTCTTATGGTGAAGAGCCGATTAAAATTTTGGCGCGAGAGGTCAAACAGTTAAGAAACAAATGTATAGTCCTTGTGAAAGTACTATGGCATAGACATGGAATAGAAAAGGCTACATGGGAGCTCGAGGAGACTACAAGAAACCAATATCCCAACCTTTTCACTGGTAAGATTTTCGAGGACAAAAATCTTTAAGGGGGACAATTGTAACAGCTCGATTTAGTGGCTAATTGGAACAGTGATCTCAAGATCACTAATCCGAGGTTAGAAAATTATTTCCTTGATATTTTATGAGTTAGAGTGTAATGGTATAAGTGTATGAAAATTTTGGTGCCTTAATTTTAGCAATTTCTTGCTTAATCGTGAAAAAGGACTAAATCGTATAAAGTGCGAAAGTTCTATTTTGTAAGCTAAAGGTGCCAAATAGCAATAGAATTTTTAATTGGAGGCCTTTAATGTGCAATTAGACCAATCTAAAGGACATAGCCGGCCATGGGGGGACAAGATGAGTAAATTAGGCAAGTTTTGATGGTGTTAGGTGACTAATGAATAAAATAAGAGAATAATAAAGAAAAGAAAAGTATCATATTTTCTTATTTTCATCACCAGCAAAAATTGATAGCAAACAAGGGTTAGAAAGCTCAAAAATTTCAGCAAACTTATCTCCTCACAAGTAAGTGATTTTAATGGTTTTTCATGATGATAAATGTACTTTTGGAACCCCTAAAGCATAAGCTTTCTAAAGAGGGGACTAATTTATGGTATGGTGAAGAGTTAAGAGATTTTCCATGAGAGCTTTCATTGTTATTTGTTGCATTTTTATGGAAGAAAATGAGTATTGGTTGTTAGTTGAACAACTTTTGTGAAAGGTGTTGCCATGAAAACACCAAAATGGACCTTGTTGTAAAGGTTATAAAGTTTGTAGTAAATGTGTAAAATGTTGGATTTTGATGATAGCAATAAGAGAAATAAATGTTCACCTAGGCTCATTAAAGGTAGAAATTTGATTAGAATTAATTTTCGAGCCTAAGGGTAAAATGGTCATTTTGCCAAAGTCTAAGAGCAAAATGGTAATTTTGCCAAAGCATGATTTTTGAAATACGTTTATTAATGTGATGATTAAAACGAGCTAATTTGCTATTATAGAGCAAGAAGAACCAAGAGTCCACCTCGATCAGGGAAAGAATAAAGTCTCGGACTAGATCGACGATCTAGCTTATTTTGAAACTGAGGTAAGTTTGTCTGTGATAACTCAATATTTATGCTAGCATGTTTGAGAACGGTCGATATTATAATGACATTCTATGAAATTGAATGTTATTGTTATATGAGAAAGATGATAAAAGTTGTGATGTTGAAGTCTCGGTGGGACTATAATAAGTGTGAAAATGCTATCATCAAGTTATGAGATGAACAAGGTCCCGTGTAAGACCATGACCGGGACATGGCATCGGCACAGAATTAATTGTATTGATAAAGAGGTAGCAATGGCTACATATGTGACACTTTGTGTGAGAGATTTCTCTGGTATCTGATATTATTCCAAGTGGTTCAACGGGTATGTCAAAGATGAGGATAAGTGTGAAATTATAACAACATAATACAGGTATGTACGTAACACTTGTAATGGTTGAATTCACAAAATAGTGAATACCTGGTAAGATGTGATTTAGTAAATTTTATCCATGAGATTTATTGCAAATTACATTATTTTATATTATGTTACTTGCATGGCAATGTATGGTAAGATCTTCTTATTTCATGCATATAAGCTTACTAAGCTATATAGCTTACTCCATTTTATTTTTCCACATTTTATAGTGTTACCAAGCTAGCTCGGGATGGATATTATTGGAGATTGCATCACACTATCAAATCGTCATTTTAGGTATCGATGCTCTTAACATTTTGAGTATATGGCATGTATAGGGACTTGGTCATTTTGTTATATGTGTCATTTTGAATGTGGCCAAATGTATTGGCTTGTAATTTTCAAAGGCTTGGTTTGGTTTTTGGCCATGTAAATTGGCTCATTTTGGTTAATTTGGTTGTAAGCCTATATATATACACATATGCATGTATGTGCCAACATCCTTGGTGATGTAGTTTATATTAATTCACTAAATGTTGATTGTGGCCTAATGACTTGTGTTGAATGGATGAGTTTGGTTCATTTGTATGCTAGAGTACCTTGATATGTTAATGCAAGTGGAAGGTAGTCTTAGTGGTGTTTTTGTATGTGAAATTGGTATGTTTGGTTTGGCATAATGAAATGTCATAAGCATGGTAGATGATAGTATTTCTTTAACTTGTATTGGCCATGATTGTGGATGTTTGTTTGCCAAAGTATCCCTTGATTCATGCCATTGAATTTGTGTGTGTGAGTGTATGTGTTAATGAGGGTGGCAAATGGCATGGTAAATAGCCTTTATTTTGTCCTCGCGGGTAGGAACACGGGCGTGTGTCTAGGCCGTATGTGTCACATGGCCTGTTCCATGGGCATGTGTTTTGGTCGTGTGTCCCCTGCACCTTAATTTTGAGAAACAAAATGCTTAGAACTGAGCACACGGGCAGAGACACGGGCGTGTGTCTCAGCCTGTGAGGGACACGGCCTCAAGCACGGGCATGTGTCCTGACCGTGTGAAGTCTGCACCTACTTATGAAAATTTAATTAACCACACAGCCTAGCACACGGGTGTGTGACTTGGCCGTGTGACTTCAATTTGTTCATGCCTTGCAAGTCAGAGAGTTACACGGGTTAGGGACATGGGCGTGTGACCCTTGTACATGGCAAAAATTTTTTAAGTTTTGTAAAAATTTCCTAAGTTCTTGGTTTAGTCCCGAAACACTTCCAGAGCATGTTTTGGACCTTGTAGGGCCCGTACTAGGGGTTTTATAATTGGATACAAATGGTTTTAATTTGAATGCAAATTTATGAGTAAGTTTGTATGTACGCTTGCGATGTAAGTTCGGTAATGCCTCAAACCCTGCTCCGGCATTATATACAGGTAATGGCTGTTACATTTAATGTTATTAGAGCTACGGTTTAGTCGATTCTCAAAATAACGTAGCGTGTGTGAGAGTCTAGCTATACATGCCATATATAATTTTTGATAGTGTGACGACTCCTGACAATTTAAATTGTGTTTTCATATAGTAAATGGATCCCGACCGATATGTAGCTGATGATGTTGAAAGTAATGCGCCAGCCCAAGCCCAAGGGGCAGCGCCATCTGAAAGTAGACCAGTAACAGTTAGTCAGGGAGTAGAGGCTAGGGAAGCCTTCTTCCAACGGATGAATGAGTGGTTTGCTGAGTTTGTTCAAAAAAATTTGTCTGCTCAACATCCTTTACGCTCACCTAACCCCCAACGGGTTCCCGTAGCTCCCTAAGGTGTAGAATTGTTAACACTGAACAAGCCTCCAATTGATAAGATCCGAAAATAAGGGGATGAAGAATTTAGAGCCAATTGACGGTCCCGAAGGAGCAGATTTTTGGCTTGAGAACTTAATCAGGGTATTTGATGAGCTTTATTGCACACTGGATGAGAGTTTGAAATGTGCTATATCACTTCTAAGGGACTCGGCATATCAGTGGTGGAATACCCTAATATCATTGGTATCGAGAGAAAGAGTTACCTGGGATTTCTTCCAATATGAGTTCAGAAAGAAATATATCAGTCAACGGTTTATTGATCAGAAACACAAAGAGTTTCTAGAGATGAAACAGGGCCGTATGTTTATGACTGAATATGAGCAAGAGTTTGTTAGACTCAGTAAGTACACTTGGGAATGTGTTTCAACAGAGGCTATCATGTGTAAGAGATTTGAAGATTGGTTGAATGCGGATATCAGACTGTTGGTTGGGATTTTAGAGTTAAAGGAATTTGTTGTACTAGTCAAACGAGCTTGCAAAGCTGAAGAGTTGAGCAAATAAAAGAGAGAAGTTGAGTTTGAGATTAGAGATTCGAGAAAGAGATCAATGAATAAGTCATTTCAGTCTTCATCAAAGAAGTCGAGGGATTTGTATACTCGTTCGAATGTTTCAGTTGGGTATCCCAATAGAGATCGTAGGAAGCAATATTTGGGTTCTAAGGTCCAAACTACGTCAATAGCAAGCGTTGGTAATGCTAGGTCTAATAAACTCGAATGTCAACACTGTGGTAGACGACATCCCAATGAATATAGAATTTATAATTGTGCTTGCTTTAAAAATGTGGCTCCCAAGATCACTTTATTCGAGATTGCCCTGGAATAACTGAGAAAGATAATTTTTAGAATGCAAGATCGAGCAACACTGCCACTAGAGGGAGACCACAGAGAAATACGGGAAATGGGACCAGTAGCAAATGTGTAACGAAAGATTTAACTACAAGATCAGAGGTCAGAGCACCTGCTAGAGCCTATGCTATTCGCGCTCGCAAAGATGCGTCATCTCCTAATGTTATCACTGGTACATTTTCTCTCTATGATACTAATGTAGTTGCATTGATTGATCCTGGATCGACTCATTCTTATATTTGCATGAATTTAGTATCTAGTAAGAATTTGCCTGTTGAGTCTACTGAATTTGTCATTAAAGTGTCGAACTCCCTTAGGGAAATATGTTTTAGTCAACAAAGTTTACAAGAGTTGTCCTTTAATGATTCAGGGTCACTATTTTCCAGTTGACTTCATGCTTTTACTGTTTGATAAGTTCGATGTAATTCTTGGAATGGATTAGTTGACTCTACATGATGTCGCAGTGAATTGTAGACGAAATATTATTGAGTTGAAATGTTAAAATAATGAAATTCTTCAAATTGAACCAGATGAGCCGGGTGAGTTGCCTGTGGTGATTTCGTCGATGTTGGCTCAGAGGTATGTAAGAAATGGTTGTGAAGCTTATATTGTGTATGTACTGAATACGAAAGTGTCTAAATTAAAGATCGAGTCTGTATCGGTAGTTTGTGAATATCTGAATGTATTTCCAGAAGAGTTGCCTAGTTTACCACCTATTAGAGAGGTTGAATTTGCTATTGATTTGGTACTGGGAACTTCATCGATATCAATAGCTCTATATAGAATGACTCCGATCGAATTGAAAGAATTGAAATCTCAGTTGCAAGAGTTGAGAGATAAGGGTTCTGCGAGACCGAGTTTTTCGCCCTAGGGTGCACCAGTGTTATTTGTCAAGAAGAAAGAAATATCCATGAGACTTTGTATTGACTGTCGTCAGTTTAACAAGGTTACAATAAAGAACAAGTATCCTTTACTGAGAATAGATGATTTGTTCGATCAGTTGAAAGGGGCAACAGTGTTATCGAAGATAGACTTGAGATCAGCCTATTATCAGTTGAGAGTTAAGGATTCAGATGTGCTGAAAACCGCGTTCAGAATGAGGTACGGGCATTATGAATTCCTTATTATGCCGTTTGGATTAACAAATGCTCCTGCAATTTTTATGGACTTGATGAATCAAATCTTTCAACCGTATTTATATAAGTTTGTGGTTGTATTCATTGATAACATCCTGATTTATTCTCGAGATGCATCTGAGCATGTCGAACATTTAAGAATTGTATTGCAGACTTTGAGAGATAAGAAATTATTTGCTAATTTCAGCAAAAGTGAGTTTCAGCTTCGAGAAGATGGATTTTTGGGACACATTGTTTTAGCAAAAGGCATACGGGTTAGTCTGAGTAAGATTTCGGCAGTTGTTGATTGGAAACCACTGAGAAATTATCTGAAGTTAGGAGCTTTTTGGGTTTGGCTGGTTATTATCAATGTTTTGTTAATGGATTTTCGATGATTGCTACATCTATGACCAAATTGTTACAAAAAGATGTGAAATTCGAGTGGTCTAAGAAATGTCAAAAGAGTTTTGAACAGTTGAAAGCGTTGTTGACTGAGGCACACGTATTAGTGCAACTTGAGCCGGGAAAAGAGTTTGTGATTTTCAGCGACGCGCCATTGAACCGTCTTAGTTGTGTGTTGATGCAATAGGGTAGAGTAGTAGCTTATGTTTGAGACAGTTGAAGCAGCACGAAAAGAATTATGCGATGCACGACTTAGAATTAGCCGCTATAGTGTTCGCTTTAAAGATTTTGAGACACCATTTATTCGTGAGAAGTGTCACATCTTTATCGATCACAAGAGTTTAAAGTATTTAATGACTCAAAAATATTTGAATTTGCGACAACGGAGATAGCTCGAACTATTGAAAGATTATGAGTTAGTGATCGACTATCACCCGTGGAAAGCGAACGTAGTCGCAGATGCTTTAAGTAGAAACTCTTTGTTTTCTTTGAGGGCGATGAATACGTGGTTAAACTTATCTGATGATGGATCGATTTTGGAAGAGTTGAGAGCTAGACCGGTATTTCTTTAGCAAATTTGTGAAGCTCAGAAAGGTGATAATGAGTTGCAGGTTGAAAATGTTCAGTGCAAATAAAATGGTGATTTAGAATATCAGATTGAATCTGATGATTGTTTGAGTTTCCGAGGTAGGATTTGTGCACCGAAAAATACTGAACTGATTTAAAAAATTCTTCACGAGGCACATAATGGTTGTCTATCTATTTATCCTAGAAGTACAAAGATGTATAATGATTTGAAGAAAGTGTATTGGTGGTCAAGCGTGAAACGAGACATTTCAAAGTTTGTAACGAGATGTTTGATTTGTCAACAAGTGAAAGCCGAACATCAAATGCCTTTGGGTTTAGTTCAGCCTGTGATGATAGCCGAGTGGAAATGGGATAGCGTTACGATGGATTTCGTATCGGGATTACCTCTAACTCCAAAGAAGAAAGATGTTGTTTGGGTTGTTGTGGATAGATTGACGAAATCGGCTCATTTCATTCCGGTACGTACCAATTATTCACTTGATAAACTAGTCAAATTGTACATTACTGAGGTTGTTAGATTGCACGGGGTGCCTACTTCTATTATTTCAGATAGAGATTCGAGGTTCATGTCACGGTTTTGGAAGAAATTTCAAGAAGTGCTAGGTACAAAGATGAATTTTAGTACTGCATTTCATCCACAAACTGACGGTCAATCTGAGAGAGTGATTCAAATTCTCGAAGATGTTGTGTCAATCTGCATTTTGCTGTTGTGTTTTAGAGTTCGAAGGTGTTGGGAGAAATATCTACCATTAGTCTAATTTGCTTACAATAACAATTTTCAATCGAGTATGAAGATAGCACCGTACGAAGCATTGTATGGCCGCAAATGTAGAATACCGTTGTAATGGACCAAGCTTAGTGAGAAATAGATTCACGGGGTTGATTTAGTTAGAGAAACCGAAGAGAAAATAAAAGTAATTCGTGATTGTTCGAAAGCAGCTTAGGATCGACAGAAATAGTACGCGGATTTGAAACGAAAAGATATTGAATCGGTGATATAGTGTTTCTGAAAGTGTCTTCGTGGAAGAAAATTATTAGATTAGGTCGCAAAGGCAAGTTGAATCCGCATTTCCTTGGGCCGTATGAGGTTATTGAAAAAAATAGGGCCAGTGGCATATCGACTAACTTTGCCGTCAGAGTTAGAAAGGATACATAATGTATTTCATGTGTCGATGTTGTGACAATATCGATCAGATCCATTGCATGTAATCTCACCGTAGAGATTGACATTCGACCTGATATGACATATGGTGAAGAACTATTCAAAGTGTTAGTTCGAGAGGTTAAACAGTTGAGAAATAAAAGCACAGCTCTAGTGAAAGTTTTGTGGAAACGACACGGGGTCGAAGAGGCTACGTGGGAACCCGAGAAAGCATGAGAAAACAGTACCCAAACCTACTTTCTGGTAAGATTTTTAGGGACGAAAATCCCTAAGGGGTAGAGTTGTAATAGCCCGTTTTTGGGTCAAATCAGAAAAGTGGTTTCGAGACCATAAATCTGAAGTTGAAATATTTATTTTATTATTTCTTTAAGGTCTACAGCATGATAGAATAATTGTGAGAAAATTTTGTTAAGAAATTTTGTCAATTGAGTACTCAATTTGTCTAGAAGGACTAAATTGCAATAGGTGCAAAACTTGAATTCTATAAGTTAAAGGTGTCTAATTCCTATGAAATTTTATTTGAAAGTCCTTATGTAGTAATTAGACCATTATACCTTAGGGTGGACAAAAATGGACATGGCTAGGTAAATTTTTTAAGTTATGCATTAAGGGTATTATAGTAATTTGGTAAATAAAGACAAAATTAACTAAATAACCGTGTCTATCTTCTTCAATTTAGTCCCCCATAGCCAAAATTCTCAAGAAGCCATAGCTAGGGGTTTTGGCCAAGCTTTCAAGCTCGATTGTAAGTCCGTTATATTTCCGTTTTTAATGATTTCTATATTTTTGAGATCGTTGTAACTTGATCTACCTATTCCAAGGACTAATTTGAGAGAAACTTAAAGTCTAGAATTTTACCCATGTTGAATATGCATGTATTTTGATGTTTGATGATAGAAAAATGCATGTTTATAGTTAGTTAAACATCATTTGTAAAGTGATTTTCGGTAAAAACGTCAAAAAATAACTTATTTGTAAAATGTTATAAAATGTGTAGAAAATTGTGAATAAATGGAAAATGTGGGTTGTTATGAGTAAAAGTAATATTCGGCTAGGCTTGGGTTGTGATGAAATTGAATGAAAATCATTTTACGAGCCTAGGGACTAAATTGTAAAATGTTGAAATGTTAGGGGCAAAAATGTAATTTTTGTCATAAGGTGTTTTTCGGCTATTTTGAATAATGTGATGATTAAATAAGTTAGATGTGGTATTGTAGATCAAGAAAAACGAAGTTTGGGTCTAGATCAGAGGAAAAACAAAGTAATTGACGAATAGATCTTTTATGCGGTTTTTGTAACTGAGGTAAGTTAATATGTTAAATAAGCATCCTTATAATTGTATTTTAAATACTCTAATATTGCATAAATTGTATGAACTGCTCTACGAACATGTTCAATAATGATTCAGCAAGCGAAAAATCCCGATTGAACCTTAGGAATAGATTAGGATACATGTGACTTGTCACTATGGTATTATGTTATGTGATCCGGGTGCTGGTCCTGTACGTTCTACCGGTGGCTGAGTATTCCAACATATGTTCCTGTTACTTAAGAGCTTTTGTGAGCAGCATCGTGTAGCTATGTCTTGACTGATAGCTTGTGTGAGCAAAACCTGCTGATGGCTCGAAAGTGTGTAACAGCCCGGTTTAGACCCTAGTCGGAACAGTGGTTTCGGGACTACAAATACGAGGTCAGAAAAATATTTTAATAATACTTTTGGTGTTTATAATATGTGATTGAGCATGTGAGAAAGTTCTGTGTGAAAATTTTAACGATTGTGTGCTTAATGAGCAAAAAGGACTTAATCACATAAAATGTAAAAGCTTTGTGCTGATTATTAAAGTGTCTATTTGGCATGGCTTATTAAATGGGAAGTCATTATATGGTAATTAGCCCTTTGGTAGTGGAGATGGACATAAACGGCCATTAAATGAATGAAATAAAAATGTTTTAACAAAGGGTAAAATAGTAAACTATGTATTAAGTTAATATAATTAAAACAAAAAAAATTAGATGGCCATTTCTCATCTTTTTTTCCACCGAAAATAGAAAAGAGAATAGCCATTGAAGCTTTGTGATATTCGGCTAGGGCTTAGTTTGATTGAGAACAAGAAAGGAGAGATTCAGATCGAGATCGAGGCAAAGACAAAGTACTCGATTAATCGGCTAGTTTCGATATTTCGACGTCCGAGGTAAGTTTGGATATAATACAATTTGTTAAATTTATAACTATGTGATGAGAAATGATTGATTGTATAGTTAATGAAGTAGCAATGTTATATATGAAATTGATCAATGAGGCACTAAGTGTGCGATATTAGAAATGAGACAGATATGATTAGCACTGTGTGTGCGAAATAATAGAAGCTTCAGCTATTTGATTTGGCACTGTGTATGCGATACCAAGATAAGTTCGGTTTAAAGTACAGGCACTAAGTGTGCGATGACAATTATGCTTCGGTTACGAGATTGGCACTAAGTGTGCGATTAAACCAAATGAATAAGAAAAGTTGATCAAAAAGTAATATCAAGCATTGAGTAGCATGGATGGTGAATAACTATGTGTTGGCTAAGGTATGTATTGAACCTTTGTGGTTGATGAAATGGTGTATGGAATTATGAATGGTTGAGTGAGTAAATTAGCTATGGATGATAAGGTATAAGTTTTTGTGAGTTGATCTATGTGATGAATTATCTTTGTATATTGTCGTTGTGTTAATGAACTAAAATGTATTATATTACAAACTTACTAAACTCTTAAGCTTGATGTGTAATGTTTCTCTATTTTACAGTGTCTTTAAAGCTTGCTCAGATTCGAGGATCGTCAGTGAATCAATCACACTATCGGCTAACTATTTTGGTACTTTTGAAAGATGTGTATATTTCAATATGGCATGTATAGGCTAGTTAATGTGGCCTTTTTTAAGTTGTATAAACCTTGCCATGTGATATGTCTTGGAAGTTGTTGGTTTATACTTGAAGCTATGTAAATGATGAAAGTGGTTTGAAGTAGTGAGTGATGAATATAGTATGTTTCATGCTTAAATTTGTTGTTGATAATGATGGATTAAATGATGAATTAGGATATGAATTACACGATACTTGTTTTTATATGTTTTGGGATGTACATTTGATACTTTGGATAGACTTATTTGTGATGATATTTAGTATGGAAATAAATGATGTTGATGATGATTATTTGGTGCATATATTGGTATGTTTTGGTCCTCAATTAAGGTATAAATGCATGAGATTTGAAGCCTGTAGGTGATTTCAAAGTGTGGATGGTAATTTGGCCTTGAAAATGGCCTATAATTGCCCACACGGGCATGTGGCTCGACCATGTCTTTCGAATTTGTAATTTGATTCAAGTCAGACCTGACCACGGGCTGGACACACGGGCGTGTGATTGGCCGTGTGGTGCAAGTCAGTGTTGACCACGGATGAGGCACACGGGCGTCTCTCAGGCCGTGTGAACAAGTCAGTATGTATGCCCTATTTTGCCACGGCTTGGACGCACGGGCGTGTCTGAGGCCGTGTGAGGCACACGGCCGTGACCTCTGTAGCTTAGAAAAATGTTAAAATTTCAAAAATTTTCGTATGAGTTCGGTTTGTCTCGACCCCTTTCTAACACGTATTTAAGGTCTCACAGACCTCATTAAGGGACTATATGATTGTAAATTATGTTGTTTAAACGACTTTGTGTTGAAAATTGTATGGAAAGTTTGGAATTGATTAGTAATGCCTTTTAATCCAAGTCCGGCGACGGTTGTTACAAAGCGAGCATATACATGTGTATTGATAAAGAGGTATGAATGGCTACATATGTGACACTTTGTGTGAGAGATTTCCCGAGTATCTGATATTACTCCAAGTAGTTCAATGGGTACATCAAAGTTGAGGATAAGTGTGAAATTATAACAACATAGTACAGGTATGAACGTAACACTTGTGATGGTTGAATTCACAAAATGGTGAATCCATTGTAAGATGTGATTTTAGTAAATTATGTCCATGAGATTTATTGCAAATTACATTATTTTATATTATGTCACTTGCATGGTAATGTATGGTAAGATCTGCTTATTTCATGCATATGAACTTACTAAGCTATATAGCTTACTCTGTTTTATTTTTCCACGTTTTATAGTGTTACCAAGCTAGCTCAGGTTGGAGATTGTCAGAGATCACCTCACACTGTCAAATCGTATTTTTGGTATCGATGATCTTAACATTTTGAGTATATGGCATGTATACGGACTTGGTCATTTTGTTATATGTGTCATTGTTAATGTGGCCAAATGTATTGGCTTGTAAATGACAAAGGCTTGATTTGGTTTTCGACCATGTAAATTGACTCATTTTGGTTAAATTGGTTGTAAGCCTATATATATACACACACATATGCATGTATGTGCCAACATCCTGGGTGATGTATTTTATATTAATTCACTAAATGTTGATTGTGGCCTAATGACTTGTGGTGAATAGATTTGGTTCATTGGTATGCTAGAGTATTTTTATAAGTTAATGCAAGTGGAAGGTAGTCTTAGCAGTGTTTTTGTATGTGAAATTGGAATGTTTGATTTGGCATAATGAAATGTAACAGTCTGGTTTATACCCTAGTCGAAAAGTGATTTCGGGACCACGAATCTGAGTCTGAATAATATTTTAATATTATTTTCTGTGCCGTTGATATGTGATTAAGCATGTGCTAAATTTTCGTAAGTTAATTTGTCGTCTGTGTGTTTGATTTGAGCAAAGGATTGAATTGCATTAAACGTGAAAGTTACTTTCTATTTGTTAAAGTGCTTAAGTGATGTGGCTTTTAAGTGTTAAGGACTTATGTGGCAATTTAGCCACTTTTTGGCTAGTGGACGGCATAGGTAATGAAATATGTATATATATATGTTTATATATATATATATATTAAATTTTATAAGTTCAAATTTATATTATATATATTATATAGTTATATTATAATAAAGAAAACATGATGGTGGGTTTTATTCATGCACTGTTATCACTGAATAAGCAAAGAAAGAAAAGAAGAATTTAGGCAAGGGTTCGGCCATAGTTTGGTCTAATTCAAGGTATGTTTTCGGTCGGTTTTTGATAATTTCTGTGTTTTTGTAATCGTTGCTTTGAGAGCTTTAAAACCCACGTCTCAATTTCATGAATTGATGATGTTTGTGTAAAATGCCATTGATGCTATGTTGAGTTTTGTGATGTTTTATGGTGTTAAATGATAGATTGGTAATTGATGATCATACTTTGCTCTTGAATTTTTTATGAATTTAGCTAAATAGGGCTAAATTGAGAAAATGGCAAATTGAGGGACTAATTTATGAATTTGATGAAATATGTGAGCTTATATGTGATGTATGAATATTCGGCTAAGCATGAGCATGGGTAGATTTTGTGAATTTGATGTTTTGAGAAAATTGGACTAAATTGTCTAACTGTGAGAATGTGAGGGTTAATTTGCAAATAGCCTTAAATGTGTTTCCTTGGATTGAATTGAATGAATTAGTGAATAAAAGGGTTAATTTTGAATATGTTTAGATCAAGAATCGAGGAAAACGAATTTAGATCGCGGGAAAGCAAAAATAACCGAGTAGCCGTTTTCATTCTGACATATCGAATCCGAGGTAAGTCATTATGCAAATGAACATACTTGTACGATGTTATAATTGTTCATATGACTAATGTTGAGTATGGATACTTATGATCAGTTGTGGTTATGAATTCTGAGAAAAGTTTGATATAGTAACTAAGTCCAAGAAGTCCCGTGTGAACCTAGGAGCAGATAGGATTAGCTATATTATGACATAAGTATCTATTCTGTTTTATCATGTAAGACCACGCCTGGGACGTTGGCATTGATTTGAGATTCGTGTAAGACCATGTCTTGGACTGTGGCATCGATATATGATTATGTGTAAGACCATGTCTGGGATATTGGCATCAATATGAGCTTTACGTATAAGACCACGTCTGGGACGTTGGCATCATTACGATCCTTACGTGTAAGATTATGTCTGGGACATTGGCATCATTCTGATTTGTGTAAGACCCTGTCTGGGACAGTGGCATCAATATCCGAGTGCATGACCTCGTCTGGGACGTTGGCATTGTACGATTCGCAAATTTGAGCTATGAACAATTATATGATTACACATTCTGTTTCAGGTACGTTTGAGATATATATATACACACTAAGTTTGTATACAAGGTAAGTACCTATGTGACTTCAAATTTGAAGAAATGTATGACTAACTATGAGAATGTGATTTGAAATGCTAAAATGGTTATGGAAAACTATGTATTTATATATGATTCTTGAAGTAGTGAATGTGGCAATATGGCCAAATATATGAACCCAAGCATATATGTGATAGTTTTCTACGAAAATGAAATGTGCTTTTATACCTATGTGTATATATGTGTTCCATGCTCAGTTTATTTGTATTATGACTTAATAAGCTTCAAAAAGCTTACTTGGTGTGCATACTCTCTGTTTTATAGGTCGTCAAAGCTACTGAAGGCTCGGGACTGTCATGGATCGTCATACACTAACAAACTCATTTTGGTACATTTTGGGAATGGTTATATCTCGATATGGCATGTGAAACACCCTACACCCGGCCCATGAGCCTTGACCGGATCTGGTATGGTTCTCAATGTAAACCGGTTAAAAATCCTTTTGTTCCTTCGAAAAATAGTGTGTTTTAAAAGAAATATTGTTTTGGGTTGGGCTTGAGAAGAAAACAAAATTGTTTTATAATAAAAACCCTTTTTAAATTTTAGGTGATAAAACATATAAAGTACATTTAGAATAAATTACTTAACCTTTAACTTAATAAAAATTTGTAAACATACTGAAACAATGAAATAATTCAAAAGTGGCCTTATTACATCAAAACAAACCTAAATAATTATAAGGTACTTAAATGAAATAAATGTCCAAATAAAATAAAACTTCAAGCTGAGCATGGCCACCACAAGTTCTGCCGTCTCGGTCCATCACTGTTCATCACCTGAAACATGTTCCCACAACGGGGTGAGTCAACAGACTCAATGTGTAACCAACACTAAAGTTAACAATTCAGGCTTACATAATCATATCACATGTCAATACATATAACAAATAAAAATAATGATGCAACCCGAACCCAAACCTAGATGCCATCCGCTACACATCACCCGTACCATCCTGCACATCGTGGGGACTACTAAGTCAACCCTCCATCCGCTACACACCATCGAAGGCAGTCGCTGCAGTCGACGTGGTCATCGCCTTTATAAATATTTGTGGCATAGCCACCAGATTAAATAATTGTGACCGAAGTCACCAAATTCAGATATCGTGGTCTTAGGTCACCACATTCAGATATCGTGGTCTTAGGTCACCACATTCAGATATCGTGGTCTTAGGTCACCACATTCACTTCCCCTTTTCAATAACCCATATGCCCCATATCATATACTATGCATTAACATGCCAAATTTCACATTCTTATCACTTACAACATGTTAAATATAACATATTTCATAATCCTAGTAGGAGTAGGAAACGTACCTGAGTACTTTGGACCATAACATGGTACATTAGCCACATTCTTACACTTTCATATTAATACATATATCAAGTTTAAGCCATAAATCTATTAAGATTAGTGTAGGGTACACACCTGATTCACTTAACAAATTCACTGAAATCCCGAAATCCGATCTACTGCCTTAGATCCTTAACTCCCTACATTCGGCCATCACTCAAAAATTTAATGAAGACCATTCGGCCATAAAACCAAATCCTATTAGGATTGTAGTAACTCAAAACTTACCTTGGTGCCAATTTCACTACTAATCAAGTCCCGAAATCTTTGCTATGCTTCTTCTTGCATTCGGCCAAGCACTAGATCTCTTCATAGGTTAGTTTCCGGCTTTTAAGATAATGAGAAATGAGTCTAAATACTAAAATAGGCCCTTGGCCGAATGTGTGAGTACACTTACCTTGAAATTCTCAAATCCCGAAAAGTAGTCTCTTCTCCCTGGTAGTCGACAATAGTCATAATCCCGAAAGATCCTTCAAGTTTTGGTCAAAATTGCTAATAGGATTAGTACCTTGCTTTCGGTAAAAAGAAAAGGAATGAAAATCGTTTGACCACAGATCTTACCCTTTTGATGCTGTAGTTGACTGCTCCCTTACTTAGATCCTCAGAGGAATTCAGCTATGGCTAGAGAGAATTTGGTTTCGGCTTCCTTGATGGATTGGATTGGAGAAGAAAAAGAAGAAGATGAAGAATAGAGATGGAGGATTCGACTAGAACACAAGGTATTTTCGTCTTGGCAAAAATAAAAGAGAAGAGAGGAGTTTTTGCTTGAGAATTCGGCAGAGACTTTCAAGAAAAGAAAATAATACAGAATGGCCTCTCTTTTCCTCCTATTGCCGAAATTACTAGGCCAAGACTCCCTTACTTGGCCATCACTTCTCTTATCTGTATCACTTTGTTTAAAATTAATAGAAATAATCCTTTAATTATCTCTTATCCCTTAATAAAAAATAATACTAATAATAATCCATCATTATCTATCTATTTGCCGAATTTTAAAGAGGATAAAACTCCTCTTTTAAGAGCCTTAATGCCGTCCACCTCTCTGCTCCTTGTAGCAAAAATAAAATTCTTTCATTTGCTTCCCATGCGACTCGATCCTTGGCCCATTTGCCTATGTATGTGGCGTCACTTGCTAGGCCCTTAAGTGGCGCCTTGTAGCCATTTTACCAACGCTATTTGCATGTCATATTTCACATACATTTTCTCTTAAGACCACCTTGCTTCATGTCCCTCTTTTAAACTTTAAACTTGACATTTCTAAAGCATTTCCTTACATTTCTAAGACATTTCCTTACATTTCCAAGACAAGACATTTCCTTACATTTCCAAGACATTTCCTTACATTTCCAAGTCATTTCCTTACATTTCCAGGATTCTAAAAATGCATACATCATATCCATAACACATAAGACATACTAATGCATAGGCTATAATCCAGGATGTTACAGTTCTACCCCCCTTAAAAATAATTTCGTCCTCGAAATTACTTGGCTAACTGCATTCCTTCTCACCACACTACGCTTCTGCTGCGCACTTTAATCTTAATAACACTATCATACTTCCTAGGCATAATCTCTAAATTCACGTCCCCTAGAACTCATTTCTAACGCCGCGATTTAATCCGATTAAAGAAGTTTTATGCATTAGTGCTTTTGTTCCACTATTTAACCGCGAACAATTTTATAAAAAGAGATTCTAGAAGTGGTTCTTTCGATCGATCAAAGTTTCAGTTCAAGTTCACTACTCTAATTCAGGGAGTCACGTTCATTCCTCAATAGAGGCACACTCATTCATCAACAAGAACACATTCATTCAGTGGTATCTACCACACACATTCACTATTCAACACTCTTGTCTTATTCCTATCCAGGGGTATTTTCGTAATTTGTCCTACCGGGGTATGTTCGTAATTTTTCAAAATAAGGTTCCTTGGTGATTTTGTCAATAAGGGTATTTTGGTAATTTTGCGTTCCTGGGGTATTTTTGGAAATTTTGAAATCCGAGGGTATTTTGGTAATTTTGAAACTCAGGGGTATTTTGGTAATAAACCAGGGTAAATTTGTAAAGCTCAATAAATCAAGGGTATTGCAGATTTTACAAAATTTTAGGGTTACTTTTGAGAATTTGTTTTCCACAACGGTGATGTTGCAAAAATTTTGGAAGTTAGGTTCATTTTGGTAATTTTGTAAGTTAGGGGCAATTTTGTAATTTTCCAAAATCAAGGTATTTTTGATAATTTGCAAATTAGGCTTTGTTGAACATTTTATAAAGTAATGAAAATTTTGATAAAAACTGTGAGTATTTTGGAAATTTCATAAACCAAGGGCATTTTTGTAATTTTACCATTAGTATATTTTTGTAATTTTATAAATCGAAAATTTTTCAGAATTTTTTTTTGTAAAAATAGTCTTCAAAAATTAAAAAGGTAATTTTAAGAGTTTTAAAACTAGGGTTTTTATAAAAACACGGCTAGTTCCCTTTCGGGTTTTAGTTATTGTGTTTAGCCTATGACCGAGTCCTCTTGGTTAGGGTGAACCAGAAGCTACGCACTGCAGGAGGATTCAGTGAAGAGGAGGTGAGTCGCTAGGATCGCTTAAGTACTGTGCTCTTACGGATCCAATCCTAGACATGCGCACAGGGGTTACCACACCCTCACTCGGCGACTTAGCCATAGTGTTGTTTAGTTAGGCACTTAAGTCTTATGTAAGTGTTGGCGAAAACTAATCCTAGGGTTCAAGTACTTATCATGCTAATCTACGTTCCATTCCATTTCTACCCTTCTACAGATCATTCAATAAATCACACAAATGGATAGAAGTACTTACCTAGTGGACTGCGGGTCGGAGACTTAGGTGCTATGCCGAAACCTGCTTATTTCATAAAATATTTTCATAAAACTCATTTGGGCTCGCTTTGGAAATGTTTTGGGCCTTAAAATCTCAGGCCGAGAGTTTGAAACGGGCTCTGATACCAAACTGAAATACCCCACACGCCCACAAGCCTTGACCGGATCTGGTATGTTTCTCGATGTAAACCGGTTGAAAATCCTTTTGTTCCTTCGAAAAATAGTGTGTTTTAAAAAAAATTGTTTTGGGTTGGGCTCGTGAAGAAAACAAAATCGTTTTATAATAAAAACCCTTTTTAAATTTTAGGTGATAAAACATATAAATTACATTTAGAATAAATTACTTAACCTTTAACTTAATAAAAATTTGTAAACATACTGAAACAATGAAATAATTCAACAGTGGCCTTATTACATCAAAACAAACCTAAATAATTATAAGGTACTTAAATGAAATAAATGTCCAAATAAAATAAAACTTCAAGCTGAGCATGGCCACCACAAGTTCTGCCGTTTCGGTCCATCATTGTTCATCACACGAAACATGTTCCCACAACGGGTGAGTCAACAGACTCAATGTGTAACCAACACTAAAGTTAACAATTGAGCTTACATAATCATATCACATGTCAAGTACATATAATGAGATAAAAATAATAATGCAACCCGAACCCAAACCTAGATGCCATCCGCTACACATCACCCGTACCATCCTGCACATCGTGGGGACTACTAAGTCAACCCTCCATCCGCTACACACCATCGAAGCGATCATTTGCGATCGACGTGCTCATCGCCCCTTATAAATATTTGTGGCATCGCCACCAGATTAAATATTTGTGACCGAAGTCACCAAATTCAGATATCGTGGTCTTAGGTCACCACATTCAGATATCGTGGTCTTAGGTCACCACATTCAGATATTGTGGTCTTAGGTTAGTTTCCGGCTTTTAAGATAATGAGAAACAAGTCTAAATACTAAAATAGGCCCTTGGCCGAATGTGTGAGTACACTTACCTTGAAATTCTCAAATCCCGAAAAGTAGTCTCTTCTCCCTGGTAGTCGACAATAGTCAAAATCCCGAAAGATCCTTCAAGTTTCGGTCAAAATTGCTAATAGGATTAGTACCTTGCTTTCGGTAAAAAGAAAAGGAATGAAAATCGATTGACCACAGATCTTACCCTTTTGATGTTGTAGTTGACTGCTCCCTTACTTAGATCCTCAGAGGAATTCAGCTATGGCTAGAGAGAATTTGGTTTCGCCTTCCTTGATGGATTGGATTGGAGAAGAAAAAGAAGAAGATGAAGAATAGAGATGGAGGATTCGACTAGAACACAAGGTATTTTCGTCTTGGCAAAAATAAAAGAGAAGAGAGGAGTTTTTGCTTGAGAATTCGGCAGAGACTTTCAAGAAAAGAAAATAATACAGAATGGCCTCTCTTTTCCTCCTATTGCCGAAATTACTAGGCCAAGACTCCCTTACTTGGCCATCACTTCTCTTATCTTTATCACTTTGTTTAAAATTAATAGAAATAATCCTTTAATTATCTCTTATCCCTTAATAAAAAATAATACTAATAATAATCCATCATTATCTATCTATTTGCCGAATTTTAAAGAGGATAAAACTCCTCTTTTAAGAGCCTTAATGCCGTCCACCTCTCTGCTCCTTGTAGGAAAAATAAAATTTTTTTATTTTCTTCCCATGCGACTCGATCCTTGGCCCATTTGCCTATGTATGTGGCGTCACTTGCTAGGCCCTTAAGTGGCGCCTTGTAGCCATTTTACCAAGGCTAGTTGTATGTCATATTTCACATACAGTTTCTCTTAAGACCACCTTGCTTCATGTCCCTCTTTTAAACTTTAAACTTGACATTTCTAAAGCATTTTCTTACATTTCTAAGACATTTCCTTACATTTCCAAGTCATTTCCTTACATTTCCTTACATTTCCAAGTCATTTCCTTACATTTCCAGGATTCTAAAAATGCACACATCACATCCATAACACATAAGACATACTAATGCATAGGCTATAATCCAGGATGTTACAGTTCTACCCCCCTTAAAAATAATTTCGTCCTCGAAATTACTTGGCTAACTGCATTCCTTCTCACCACACTACGCTTATGCTGCGCACTCTGATCTTAATAACACTATCATACTTCCTAGGCATAATCTCTAAATTCACGTCCCCTAGAACTCATTTCTAACGCCGCGATTTAATCCGATTAAAGAAGTTTTATGCATTAGTGCTTTTGTTCCAATATTTAACCCCGAACAATTTTATGAAAAGATATTCTAGAAGTGGTTCTTTCGATCGATCAAAGTTTCAGTTCAAGTTCATTACTCTAATTCAGGGAGTCACGTTCATTCCTCAATAGAGGCACATTCATTCATCAACAAGAACACATTCATTTAGTGGTATCTACCACACACATTCACTATTCAACACTCTTGTCTTATTAATATCCAGGGGTATTTTCGTAATTTGTCCTACCGGGGTATGTTCGTAATTTTTCAAAATAAGGTTCCTTGGTGATTTTGTCAATAAGGGTATTTTGGTAATTTTGCGTTCCTAGGGTATTTTTGGAAATTTTGAAATCCGAGGGCATTTTGGTAATTTTGAAACTCAGGGGTATTTTGGTAATAAACCAGGGTAAATTTGTAAAGCTCAATAAATCAGGGGTATTGCAGATTTTACAAAACTTTAGGGTTACTTTTGAGAATTTGTTTTCCACAACGGTGATGTTGCAAAAATTTTGGAAGTTAGGGTCATTTTGGTAATTTTGTAAGTTAGGGGCAATTTCGTAATTTTCCAAAATCAAGGTATTTTTGATAATTTGCAAATTAGGCTTTGTTGAACATTTTATAAAGTAATGAAAATTTTGATAAAAACTGTGAGTATTTTGGAAATTTCATAAACCAAGGGCATTTTTGTAATTTTACCATTAGGATATTTTTGTAATTTTATAAATCGAAAAATTTTCGGAAATTTTTTTTGTAAAAATAGTCTTCAAAAATTAAAAAGGTAATTTTAAGAGTTTTAAAACTAGGGTTTTTATAAAAATACGGCTAGTTCCCTTTCGGGTTTTAGTTATTGTGTTTAGCCTATGACCGAGTCCTCTTGGTTAGGGTGAACCAGAAAGCTACGCACGGTAGGATTCAGTGAAGAGGAGGTGAGTCGCTAGGATCGCTTAAGTACTGTGCTCTTTCGGATCCAATCCTAGACATGCGCATTGTGGGGTTACCACACCCTAACTCGGTGACTTAGCCATAGGGTTGTTTAGTTAGGCACTTAAGTCTTATGTAAGTGTTGGGGAAAACTAATCCTAGGTTCAAGTACTTATCATGCTAATCTACGTTCCATTCCATTTCTACCCTTCTACAGATCATTCAATAAATCACACAAATGGATAGAAGTACTTACCTAGTGGACTGCGGGTCGGAGACTTAGGTGCTATGCCAAAACCTGCTTATTTCATAAAATATTTTCATAAAACTCATTTGGGCTCGCTTTGGAAATGTTTTGGGCCTTAAAACCTCAGGCCGAGAGTTTGAAACGGGCTCTGATACCAAACTAAAATACCCCACACCCGGCCCACAAGCCTTGACCGGATCTGGTATGTTTCTCGATGTAAACCGGTTGAAAATCCTTTTGTTCCTTCGAAAAATAGTGTGTTTTAAAAAAACTTGTTTTGGGTTGGGCTCGTGAAGAAAACAAAATCGTTTTATAATAAAAACCCTTTTTAAATTTTAGGTGATAAAACATATAAATTACATTTAGAATAAATTACTTAACCTTTAACTTAATAAAAATTTGTAAACATACTGAAACAATGAAATAATTCAACAGTGGCCTTATTACATCAAAACAAACCTAAATAATTATAAGGTACTTAAATGAAATAAATGTCCAAATAAAATAAAACTTCAAGCTGAGCATGGCCACCACAAGTTCTGCCGTCCCGGTCCATCACTATTCATCACCTGAAACATGTTCCCCCAACAGGGTGAGTCAACAGACTCAATGTGTAACCAACACTAATGTTAACAATTCAGGCTTACATAATCATATCACATGTCAATACATATAACAGATAAAAATAATGATGCAACCCGAACCCAAACCTAGATGCCATCCGCTACACATCACCCGTACCATCCTGCACATCATGGGGACTACTAAGTCAACCCTCCATCCGCTACACACCATCAAAGGCAGTCGCTGCAGTTGACGTGCTCATCGCCCTTATAAATATTTGTGGCATCGCCACCAGATTAAATATTTGTGACCGAAGTCACCAAATTCAGATATCGTGGTCTTAGGTCACCACATTCAGATATCGTGGTCTTAGGTCACCACATTCAGATGTCGTGGTCTTAGGTCACCACATTCACTTCCCCTTTTCAATAACCCATATGCCCCATATCATATACTATGCATTAGCCTGCCAAATTTCACATTCTTATCACTTATCACATGTTAAATATAACATATTTCATAATCCTAGTAGGAGTAGGAAACGTACCTGAGTACTTTGTACCATAACATGGTACATTAGCCATATTCTTACACTTTCATATTAATACATATATCAAGTTTAAGCCATAAATCTATTAAGATTAGTGTAGGGTACACACCTGATTCGCTTAACAAATTCACTGAAATCCTGAAATCCGATCTACTGCCTTAGATCCTTAACTCCCTACATTCGGCCATCACTCAAAAATTTAATGAAGACCATTCGGCCATAAAACCAAATCCTATTAGGATTGTAGTAACTCAAAACTTACCTTGGTGCCGATTTCACTACTAATCAAGTCCCGAAATCTTTGCTATGCTTCTTCTTGTATTCGGCCAAGCACTAGATCTCTTCATAGGTTAGTTTTAGGCTTTTAAGATAATGAGAAACAAGTCTAAATACTAAAATAGGCCCTTGGCCGAATGTGTGAGTACACTTACCTTGAAATTCTCAAATCCGAAAAGTAGTCTCTTCTCCCAGTAGTCGACAATAGTCAAAATCCCGAAAGATCCTTCAAGTTTTGGTCAAAATTGCTAATAGGATTAGTACCTTGCTTTTGGTGAAAAAAGAAAAGGAATGAAAATCGATTGACCACAGATCTTACCCTTTGATATCTGTAGTTGATCTGCTCCCTTACTTAGATCCTCAGAGGAATTCAGCTATGGCTAGAGAGAATTTGGTTTGGCTTCCTTGATGGATTGGATTGGAGAAGAAAAAGAAGAAGATGAAGAATAGAGATGGAGGATTCGACTAGAACACAAGGTATTTTCGTCTTGGCAAAAATAAAAGAGAAGAGAGGAGTTTTTGCTTGAATTAGTGAGAGACTTTCAAGAAAAGAAAATAATATGAATGGCCTCTCTTTCCTCCTATTGCCGAAATTACTAGGCCAAAACTCCCTTACTTGGCCATCACTTCTCTTATCTTTATCACTTTGTTTAAAATTAATAGAAATAATCCTTTAATTATCTCTTATCCCTTAATAAAAAATAATACTAATAATAATCCATCATTATCTATCTATTTGCCGAATTTTAAAGAGGATAAAACTCCTCTTTTAAGAGCCTTAATGCCATCCACCTCTCTGCTCCTTGTAGTAAAAATAAAATTCTTTTATTTGCTTCCCATGCGACTCGATCCTTGGCCTATTTGCCTATGTATGTGGCGTCACTTGCTAGGCCCTTAAGTGGCGCCTTGTAGCCATTTTACCAAGGCTATTTGTATGTCATATTTCACATACATTTTCACTTAAGACCACATTGCTTCATGTCCCTCTTTTAAACTTTAAACTTGACATTTCTAAAGCATTTCCTTACATTTCCAAGACAAGACATTTCCTTACATTTCCAAGACATTTCCTTACATTTCCAAGACAAGACATTTCCTTACATTTCCATGACATTTCCTTACATTTCCAAGACAAGACATTTCATTACATTTCCAGGATTCTAAACATGCACACATCACATCCATAACACATAAGACATACTAATGCATAGGCTATAATCCAGGATGTTACAGCATGTATAGTCTAGTTTTGGTACAAGTTGATGTATATACTTAGTCATGAGATATGGCTAGTTTGGTTCATATTATGCCTTGATGAATGTGGTATATGTATAGTTTCGATATGGTCTAAATGCCCATAAAATAGTCAAGTTTTTGGGTAGTTAAATGATGAAGATATGCTTTGGTTATGTATATGTTTTGTCTTGAAAGTTGGCATGAATGAATTAGAAATTAGATGCATAGGTTGAATGGAAAAATTGGTATGTTTTGGGTTGCTATATGTTCAAGACATGTCTTGGGTTGTGATACTTGTAGGTTTGACCCTTATGGGTGGCAATTTGGCCTTGTAAATGGCCTATAATATCACACGGTCGAGTCGCAAGGGCGTGCCTAATGATCGTTGGTGTAAAACAGGATGTAGCTTAGTAGTACACGGTCTCGACATGAGCGTGTCAGCTGGCTGTAGTGTGCAAGTCAGTAGCTAGCTAAGAGCACACGGCCATGGCACACGGGCATGCTTTGTGGCCGTGGTGGGGAAGTCAGTATATGGCCTAGTAGCACACAGCCATGGCACACGGGCGTGCCTAGTGACCGTGTTGATATAGTCAGTATATAGACACGGATGGACACACGGGGGTGTCTAAAAGCCGTGGAGGGCACACGATATCCTCCCACGGGCGTGTCTCCCCTGTATTGTAGAAAAGTTTAATTTTTCCATGAGATTCTGTATGTGTTTCAGTTTAGTCCCAACTCGGTTTATATGCATGCTTAGGGTCTTGATGACTCATTTAAGGGACACTATGATTGTAATGTATGGAATGTTATGTAAGCTTTCCGATCTGTCCAGTAACGTTCCTAACCCTAGTCCGGCATCGGTTACGAGTTAGGGGTGTTACATGAAATGTTATAAGCATGATATATTATGGTATTTCTTTGACTTTTGTTGGCCATGATTATGGATGTTTGTTTACCTAAGTATACCATGATTCATGCCATTAAATTTGTGTATGTGTATGTGTTAATGAGGGTGGCAAATGGCTTGGTAAATAGCCTTTATTTTGTCCACATAGCTACGCACACGGGCGTGTGTCTAGGTAGTGTGTGTCACATAGCCTGTTCCATGGGCATGTGTTTTGGTTGTGTGTCCCCTGCACCATAATTTTGAGAAACAAAATTCATAGAACTGAGCAAACGGGCAGAGACATGGGTGTGTGTCTCAACCGTGTAAGGCACACGGCATCAAGTATGAGCGTGTGTCATGACCGTGTGAAGTCTACACCTATTTATGAAAATTTAATTAACCACACGGCCTAGCACACGGGCGTGTGACTTTAATTTGTTCAGGCCTAGCACACGGGCGTGTCCCAAACCACACTGGCGTGTTACCCCTGCATATTGTAAAAATTTTCTATGTTTTGTAAAAATTTTCTAAGTTCTCGGTTTAGTCCTGAATCACTTTCAAAGCATGGTTTGGGCCTCGTAGGCTCGTATTAGGGGATTTATGATTGAATACAACTGGTTTTAATTTAGATGCAAATTTATGACTCAGTTTGTATGTTTGCTTGCGATGTAAGTCCGGTAATGCCTCGTACCCTGCTCCAGTGTTGGATATGGGTAACGGGTGTTACATTCCCCCACTCAATATTTTATAAGACATGCAAATTTTTTATCCTGAATTTTAAGAATAATCATACAAGAGTCCTAGTGGCATTCATACCTAATATATATGATATTCTTCCAATATATGCATGGTATGTTATGACAGTTTTATAATATTCAAATTCATTCATAAGAATCAATCAAATATAGAAATAAAAAATTTTGATCCTCCTCAAATTTTGTTTTAAGGGGAAAAATAAAGAAGTAAATGTGAACCGTGCACTAGGTAGGGTTCTAGGAAAAGGAGGTGAGTCTTATTTGACCGCTTAATAACCAAGTCTTTCCTTACTAGAGGCAATCCTAGACATGCACTTTCTCATTACCACACTTCTCATAGCAATCCAATAACCTAAAGAAATGAATGAAATAATACGACACATGTATTTTTTCATGACCACACTTCTTATCTTTAATCGATCAAATATGGATCATCTCATACATATATATCACAATTATAATATACCATAATATAAATATTATAAACAATTATAAAAAAATATCTAAAGAGATGAGTAATTACAATAAAATTGTTAGTCAAGGTTTTCATAGTTCTATTTAGAGAAAATAAATGAAAAAATATAATTACATAGTTTTCCACCATAAGGAATTCCTTCAGTCTTTAACTGACATCGCTCTATCTTTTCCTCGTAATAGACTCCTTTTGGAAAAAAGTACATTTAAGTATTATGCTCATTTTTGACTCACAAGAATTCTATGAATACTAAAAAAACAACAAGAAATCCTAACTAGAGATGATAATCCAACGTCTATTTCCTAAGAACCAGAACCTTGACATTAAATAATAATTATATAAAAAATATATAATATTACAACCATTCCTGTATACAACTCAAAAGATACATAATATCTAAAGAATATCACTTTCTATATAATCGAATTATTCAAAAAGAAGATAAATCTATTTTAATTACTAGTTTATTCTTATAGATAGAGCACAACCTAACTCTGATACCAATTGCTGGAAGATAGGGTTTGGAAAATGTAACGAAAAATATGTTTAAGGGAAAACCAGAGTTTTAATTTTATTTCCAAAACAAGAACTTGATTGTGCTATCTAAACTAATAAAAACTTAATCAATATTCGTACATTTTTTTATTCGTCTAGGATGAACACTTCGACCAAATGGTCTTGTAACGCTCCAACCCGATCCTTAAGGAGGATCTAGGAATGGTGCATCACTGCCTTAAAACCATTATTTTCCCAAAATCGTGTTTGGCATAAACTTATTTATGTCACAATTTAAATTAATATAAATTGAAAAATATTAATCATTCAAAATAAAGAAGATAATACCCTTTTGAAAACCATAATTTCATTAGTGTTAGGGAGAGACCCGATTAAGCAACTAATAAGTAAAATAGCAGAAGAAATTGAGAAATTGAACACACAAATTTAACGTGGAAAACCCTATCAAAAAAGGATAAAAAACCACGGGTAAAGATAATTTTAGTAAAATGGAAAAAGAATAAAGAGTACAAAGATGAAGATAAAAAACTATACCCTGAAACCCAAAAAATGAAGAACCTTCAAAACGTAAACATAAATTTCTCCATCAGTGTTTTAAGTTTTAATCTCTAAAGAGTGTATTTTCTAAGGTTGTAAAAGAGCATATTTATAGGCTAAATTCGTAGGTCAAATAAATTATGCTAATAAATGTTAAATATATTATACTAATAAATCTTCTAGAAAGAAATATATTTTATTTAACTGTACTTGCAATTAATCTGTTAGAATTTGGGTCACACAACTCTAACAATTAGAACCATAGATTCATAATCAAGAGTTTAGATACAAAATTAATTCTTCAAAATATAAATGTCACCCCATGTCATGCATAATACAAAATATAAGTTTCACAGCAAAGATCGTCCTTTGGCGTAGTCTTCAGAGATTCCTTTACTTTGTCAGCAAGCCTGAGAAGGAAAGGTAAGTAAGCTAAATGAACTTAGTGAGTTATGGAGGAAAACATTGCAATATACACATATAACTCGTTTAAATCTTTCCAACTCAACACAATCACATAATTCTCCATTTGGTGGATTCCAAACACAGACAGACTATACGTCAGACACTGTTCCTTTGGCATGTACACTACGCCCCTGCATTCATATAGACCAACTTATTTGTGTTAGCCACAAACCCTAGTCCATATTCAGAGCCATACAATTCATTCATTCATTTTCTGTTGTCAGGATTTGTCAATCTCATTTGCAATAGCACTTGCCCTACAAGAGGCTACACGACCACTTTCGTGTATTGTGATTTGCTGTTCAATGCTCATTTCATTAAAGGAAACACCATAAATTCAATTCCATTTTTTAAATCACATTGTTCATTTCAGAAGTAAGGGGGTAGTGGCATAAACACGAAGGAAGGTTCTTGCATCTTTAACACGAACAGACCAAACCAAGCTAATACAATAATCATCCAACACTCTTGCACAAATATTTCATCTTTACAGAATATATCTATGCTTACCTTAAATTAAATATAAACAAAGGCATTACACATTCATGGAGAGTAAGAAGGAACTCACTAGAAAGTGTAGCAAGTTCAAACAACAGGACTCTTGCCTTTATCAGGAGAACCTTCAAGAGTATCTTGAGCTATATAATATAGATAGTTCAACTTATTAGACTGTATACAAGAAAACAAAACAAACTTACAAGAAACATCATTACAAAACCCAAATTCAGGAAGTCTCCTTCCTTACACTCAAAACTAACACTCAAGCATGCAGCTCAAAGGTCACGTAAATAGCCATGAAATAACCTAGGGTTCGTTAATATTTATAAGTGCGAAAACAAAGAAGGAGTTGGCTAAATTAAACGAACCCAAATCTTCTAGTAGGCTTCAATTCTAAGGTTTTTCGGGAGAAAAGTACAGAAAAAGTTTGAGAAGAAAATATGGTTAAAGGGAAAAAATAAAACTTGCTCAACAAGCCAATACCGACATTATACAACTATAAACGGAAGCTGAGTTTAGTGGATAAGTTTGATTATCCAACTAAACTTCCTCGATTCCTATGACTAAACACTTTCTCTCTCATCACAAGTGTGGGCCTTATCGACTACAGTAATTTAGTTATATTTCAACTAATTCTCATTCGTCTAACTAAATTGTTCGATCAAAATAATAAAAATATAAAAACAAAGTAATAAATAGTTCTTTAACTAAAGACAACATATTCATCGAATATCTAGGGTGATGTATACTCTACAGGGGAGTCCACTGAACCACCAAGCTCGTCCAACACGAGCTTCACCCAAAGGCACACTCAATGTAACACCCTATACTTGGCCCAGTCGCTGAGCTAATAGGATGCTACATGTAGCTTGCCAAAAATTGGGGGTTAATAGAATTGAGTTTGTTAATCAAGAGAGAGAGTGTGGTCATGCCCTAAAATTTGAGACTATCTGTGCATTTTTAGGAAATAAATAAGGTATTGGTTTTTTTGATAAGTGTTAGTGAAATGTTCCTTGAAATCCAAGTTCAAATCTCTTCTCTCACACCTTTTTTTTATTATTTTTCAAATTTTGCCTCAAACCATAGTATGTGACACGCCTTGTTTTTTAAATAAATATAGCAAAATAATTTCAAAAATAAGAAGTTGTCTAAGTGGTTAGTTGTTAAATTTGAAAGTATGGAAATTAGATTAAAGTCTCAAGTTCGAATCTTTTCCCTTACAAAATAATTAATTTTTACAAAATCCCTTGTTTTAAATGTGTGTGCTGTCCATACCCTTGTAACCCTAGGTATAAATGTTAAAATTTACACAAAATAATCAGCCTTTATTCTATTTTTTTACTAACCTTAGTAGTTCCTCCCCTCCCCTCCCCTCTTCTCTTTTCTTTTCATTATTTCCTTCTCCATTATTGTCGTCACCTATAACACCTAGTTTTATCATCTTTTTCTTTTATTTTTGCCACAAGATTTTGCATCACCTCCTCCATCATATTGCTTACAGTTTTCTCTAATTAAATCAGCCCCAAATCTGAAATCTTTAGTTACCAAGATTGATTCTCAACGTAGCTAAGAAGTGTCATTACTACCCCTTCCATGTAACACCCCAAACCCGGCCCATACGTTTCGACCCGATCTGGTATGCTACGGGTTGTACATTGAAAACTTTTGCTTTGTTGGTTTTGGAAATCGTAGATTTATTAGGCAGTAATTAATAAATAAGTGACATTTAAAAAAACCCTTGTATTAATGTTATTGTAAATAATTAAACCTTTGACAAAATTTCATAAGTTGCAAATATTTAAAAAACTACGTAGGCGAATATAAACTATAGGGCCTTATTACCTAAATATTCCCAAAATAAAACTTAAAGGAAAAACTGAAAATAATCTATAGAAATAAAAACTTGATGGCCCCTCAAGTCCGTCTTGACTCCCATATCCACGATCTACTGCTCATCTGAAAAGTTAGGGAAAAATAATAGTGTGAGTCACCAAGACTCAGTGTGTAAATCCTGAAAACACATAAAAAGCTTGGGCCCACAAACACATTATGAACCCCGGCCCATACACAACGGCAAAAATCATAATCACATGACGGATAATAAATGATGCAAAGCCCAACCCATCCTAAAATTCCATCCTCTACACACCAACCCATACCAACCATCACACCTTGGGGATTTCTACAGTCAACCTGCCAACCGTTACACCCCATATCGATAGTCATACTGCCTATTCCTTATCAATTAGGAATCATTAAACGTGGGTTTTCTACCACCGATCACCAAGTTACCTAACATTTTATTTCGTGGGTTTTCTACCACCGATCACCATGTGACCTAACATTTCATTACGTGGGTTTTCTACCACCGATCACCATGTGACCTAACATTTTATTACGTGGGTTTTCTACCACTGATCACCATGTGACCAATCATGCTCTTCCCCTTTCACATCATAATCCAACCCCATGCATACACACAGAAAACATCATACCATCTTTAAGAAAACAGGCTTACATATATTTTGATACACACAGAGATTTCTATGATTACGTACCTGGCATCCTTGCCTAACCCTTTTAGGGTTTTATTCGACTGTCACACAGCCACTTTTTGGCTTTTTAGAACATAACACATACAGATTATAGTTAACTAGTGTATTAGAGATCTACACATGAATGTTCATACAACCTCATTTTCTGGCTTTTCAGCCCTTAACAGGTATAATACAAAAATAAAACTTATATGATAAGGATCTACACACCTGATTACCGTTAGAACGAGACCCTCTAAGCTGACGCTATCCGTAGCCAACACATATAGATTATAGTTAACTAGTGTATTAGAGATCTACACACGAATGTTCATACAACCTCATTTTCTGGCTTTTCAGCCCTTAATAGGTATAATACAAAATAAAACTTATGTGATAAGGATCTACACACCTGATTACCGTTAGAACGAGACCCTCTAAGTTGACGCTATCCGTAGCCAATACCACTGCTATCTGCCTAAGGTGTTGTTCAGAAGCCGGTCCACAACCAAGTGGCCAATCTCGAACGGCAGATACCGCTCGTTTCTTAAACTTAGGGATTCTCTCCTTTGCCTGATCCATATTTAATTCCATCACAAGTCCTTGTCAGAACTACTATCACAATATATGATCGTTAATCCTCATCATAAAGTTAAGATATTGTATACAATGGAAGAATCTAGTAAAAATCTAGGGAAAATCTCCTTACCTTAAAATCCCGAAATTGGAGACTAACGATTTTCAGCTTTTAGATCTAGACGACCAAGTTTCCTTCAAATCCCGAAATGCTGCCCAACATAGTACCATTAAACTATTAGCTTTTCGGCTTTTGCCTTTCAAAAACTGAAATAAAACGTGAGAAACTAACAGAAGTAGACACTTACCTTAACATAAGGGATTCGGCTAGCACTAAAGAGAAGATTCGGCAATGCCAAAGAAAAAGATTTAAATGCCAGAAGAATAAAACTAACTCAAAAATGGGATGAATAGAGAAAAACTACGAAGATTTCAGCTTTTTAGAGAAATTGGCACAAGAGGAAAAGAATGGAAAAGAGAGTAAAGGGAGAGGTTTTGGCTTTTGAAGAAATTAAAGAAAAGAAATTGTAGAAGGAGAGACTAAGAATTTCGGCACAAAGAATGAAGAGGAAATTAGGGTTTAAATGCCAGGATCAATGAGATATCCCCCCCATTTATAGAAATTTTGGCACTCCTATCAAAAACCCGAAAGTACCCTTCCTGATAACTAAAAATCAGGCTAATTAAAAAGGGAAAATTCGGCACCCCTTTTCCATGAAGTAGCCGAACTCTTTACTCCTCTAGGTGATAGAATTTGGGCCAACACCTAGCCTTGGAGATAGCTCCTATCTTTTCTCCTTTTATCTTCCATATTATCAACTATAATATCTACATTATCCTATTCATATAAATCCTCCTATTTTTGAGCCTTGTTGCCACCCACTCCACCTAACCCAAATGCCAAAAATTAGCTAACTTAAATTAAAAAAATTAGGCTCCATGAAACTTGAATTTTGGGCTCTTATCTTCTTTGTTCTGGCGTCACCTCCTTGCTCCCTAAGTGGCGCCACTGACCACTAGGCCACAAGCCCATTTTGATAATTTTAACACAGATACCACCTTTTAAAACTCTATAGTGCCCAAACAAAAATTTCACCAAGGCATTGACCACATCCTGAGCCCAATTTGGACCCCTAACAGTTAAATTAACTCATTACTCATTTTCACCCATTAAGCGCATAGGCCCAAAAATTCAGGATGTTACATTCCAATTAGATTGTGTAAGGTTTCTTTTTCCTTCAATTTCTTGATTAATCTTGTCAATTAAAAACCTAAATTTATAGATCTAGAATTTGGGACAATTTTAAAATTTTAAAGGTATTTTTCCAGATTTTAAAAGGATCTCAAAATCGTTCTTGAAGCAACCCCAATTTTGGCCACCTTGGTTGGTGCATGCACCTAGGTGCAAGAAAAGAAGCTGTTTTGTTTCTAAATTCTTACCCATCTATTTCCAGCATTAACTTGAGTTCTTGAACCCTCATAATTAGACTTTAACCACATATCAATTATGAAAAAACGTTCTTGATCAATTGGCCATTTAGATATAACAAATTGGGAAGCGTAAGTGCAACTAAACACAAACTAGTTTGTTGTTTTGACATAGTTATTGGATAAAGATTATAGATTGATTAAATGAAGGATTTTAATCAATATTGGCTACTTATATTCTAGTATTTAAATTTTTTATATGGTGACCCAAATGCCTCATATCAACTGTAAAGCAAAAAGGCATTAGCGCGTACGATTCGCATCAAAACAATGTAAATAATCTAACTAGTTTGGATTCATAAAATAGTTGTAATTGTGAGGATTGGTTTGAAACCATAAGTGGGTGTTTAGGGGGCTTTTTAAGAGGTGACTTAATTGAATTTATTTTGAGTTTTAATTTAGGTTCATTTTAAGGTTTATTGAGGAAATTGGAAGGTCCGCTAGTGTGCTGCGAAAAAGTGTAAAATAAGGTGTTGGTCCTAAACTCATAAACTTTGTTTAATAATGATAATTATCATGTTATATTTGATTGTAATGCCCCAAATTCTCTAATTCTATTTCTATAAATTCTTGACACGAATGTGTATCTGCTTCACTGGTTAAGTGTTTTGGGTGTGTGTGAGAGGTCCTAAGTTCAAGCCCTGCCTTTGGCAAAATTTGGAATTTTTCTGATTTAAGCCTTACCCTTTCTTAGTAGGTTTAAGGCTAATTGTTGGTGAAATTATAACAGAATGAGCCTGCTGGTTCGAGTGGCAAGGGTGTTGGTGTGTTGGAGGTTCTGTGTTTGAATCCTTACACAAGCTTGGATGTTTATATTTTTGCTCGGTCGGTTGAGAGGGTGTTTGAGTTAGACTAAAAATCTGAAGTAGTTGTGATTGAGGGGTTAGTGAGGGAGGATTTTAGGGGAAACATATATATCCAAATTTATTTTATTCTATTTGGACTTTTAACCTTTTTTTCTTCTTTCCTCCAATTTCCCTAAAATTCTGCCATTATTTCTGACAATATACTTTCCCTGTCATCAGCTAAACTTATCTAGCCTTCTCCTCTTCTTTTTGATTTTCCAAATTGACTCCTTCTCGTTCAACGTTCATTTGCACTCATTAGATAAGTGACTGTTTTGCCACTATCTTTCGGTTTCGTGGATAATTTTCTAAAAAGAGGTTGTTTATGGTTCTTTTAGATTATGCGGAGGTCAATAATTAGTCAGTACTTTTGTGGAGATTTGAACGTAGGGTTCTGTTCATTGTCGGTAAGTGCTTAGGTTCACTATTGACTTTGATGTAGATGGTTTTTAATTTTGAGTTTTCGCTAGTGTATTAATTAGGCTCTAAAATATCAATTTTTAGGTCTTGGAGTGCTCAAGAGTGTTTTTCCAGCAAAACGATACCAGGTGTGTACCCGAAAACATAGAAAACTGGATTCGGTGAAAGCTAAAATTGTAAACTATCGACGCCACACGGGCGTGTGGTCTCCCCTATGGTAGGCTGTGTGCGAATGACACAGTCGTGTGGTCGACGAAGGCTAGGCCGTGCACTAGACACAGCCGTGTGGTGGCTTGGTAGGCCGCGTGCGACACACGAGCTTGACTGAATTGGATCGTGTGGGCCACACGGGCGTGTGGGAATTTGGGCCAGGCCGTGTGATCCACACGGGCTAAGGCCAATCTGGGCATGTGGGTCTGCACAAGCAAGCCACATGAGCATGTGGGCCCATTTTGTTAAAATGCTTCCTAGGGTTGCACACCAAGTCAACTGTGAACCTACTGTAGGGTCAGTAAGCACTATTTAGACCCTAAATTGTGTGACCTGAATATATAATGCATGTATGGAGCATGTTAAATTTATGCATGTCTACTGATTCGTATGTATGACTGATAACTGAATTTTAGCATGTAAGCATGTATTTTTGTATGTCTGCATTGAGCATTTTTAGTTACAGCTGCATTAGGGTGGGATGATTGATTGTTGGAGGAAGAGTACTGAAAGGCTTTCATGCCTATTATTTGGCAGCTCAACTACAATAGTACTGATATGTGCCACATTCGGTACGACTTGGTGTGTAGGGCTGGGTGGGTGTTTTAAACCCCACATGGTGTGTAGGGATGGTCAGAGACGGTGTGTAGAGGTTGGTGGGTAGGATATTGATTTCTGTTACTGTATGCATACTGTATCTGAGATAGGTTAATGCCCTAATTTATATCTGAAACTGTTATTGAATGGGCTAAAGCCTAAGCTGTGTCTAAATCTATAATGGGCTTAGGCACAAATTGCATTTGACTGATAACTGTTGTTTGACTGTATGCATGTCTTTTGTGGGGATTACACACTGAGTTTACGTAAACTCACCCCTTTCTGTTTTATTTGTATAGGTAATCCCTAGACTTAGACGGATCAGTGCGGCGGAGGACTCAATGGTGACCACATGTTTATTTAACTGCTTTAACTTCATTATGGTATTTATTTCCTATTCTTCTTTTGGGGTATTTTTGATGTATTTTGGAACTTTTGGTCTGTTTGCCTTTATTTTGGATTTTAACTGTTTTCATGGATTTCTAAACTACAAAACTCAACGAAAACTCAATTTAATTATAAACAACATTTTTCGTAAACGCAAACGGCTTGTTTCAATATCACGATTTTAAAAGCTTCTACTACAGAATATGATTTTAAACAAATCAAATTAACGAGAAAATACTTTTGAAATTGATGAGACATGAATAGAAGCTAGTAAACGGAAACAGTATAAACCTGATAAATTTGATTTCAAACCCAATTCCATGTGACATCACTAGATTCAGCCATAACGTCTAGGTCGAGTTTAGGGGTGTTACATTGATGATTTAGCTTTCTGATTGGATTGGGTTAATATCCAAATAATTAATTTTGTAAGTGGTCGAACCAATTTCGTTTTGAGCCTTACAAGATTTATGTGTTAGCAAAGTTGCTAGTTTGACAGTGTGATTCTGTAATTGATATTGTGATGCATGATCGTGTTCTTTTGTATGAGATTGGTTGTATGTATGGAATGATTTGTTGAAATATGAGCTTATGCATGATATAATTGCATGGAATATTTGATATGTTATATTGGAAAGGTTGCTATACATGCACAATGGAAATTTGTAAAAGTATGTGAAATTGTGATTATATCGTCTTAATGGTAATTTGAAAGTTGGGACATTGATTCCATTCATTGAAAGTATTCAATTATTGTCGGCATGTTGAACATGTCAATTAAATGTGAAATGTATTAAATTATGGCTATGTATGAGATTGTATGACATATTGCATGTGCATTGGGACTAGATATTTTGTGGTTGACGAAGGAGTTCCGTAGAGTACCGGCGGCATATTAAGTCCGCACTTATTTATAGTCAGTGCATTGCTTTCAGAGTACCGAGGGGATTGGCGATTAAATCGCATTATTTGTTATTTGGCAGTTTTACTACATTATTGTTATTTAGTGGTTTTACCACATTGAGCTATGCTTGCATTCATTAGAGTTTGGTAGACAGGTTCTGGGAACTTGTGGTGTGTATCGGATAGTTTGGGTACGAACCTTTTTGCATTGCATTATGCTCACAACATATTGGGATGTTATTGATTTCGGCTACGTATTGTATTGTGTTGTATTGAATGGTATCGAAATTAATATTGTTACTCGAATGAATGATAACACATGCTCATATACTGTGTGACATCGATTTGATAATAATGCTAGTATGTTTCACTATATTTGATATTTGTAACTGTTTAAATAACTATTCAACTCACACTGAGCTTTCATAAGCTCACCCCCCATAGTATTTAACTTTTCAAGTAAACCTTAAAACTAAGACCAGACCCGACATATGGAGAATCACCTTGGACCTCGGATTATTTTTAATAATTATTAATCAGTTACTATTGGTTTTGGTTTGTAAATTTTTAATTATTTTTGGTATGTGGCTTGGTAACTTTTTATTTAAGAATTTTTGCATGCATGGATTACTTAAGCATAATAACTGAAAAATGCATGATATCGGGCTTAAGTAAAATTTGACATTGTTCCCTAATTTCTATTACATTGCAAAGGAACCGTTTTTGAAAAAACTAATCGATAAGAAAACTAGGTTTCCAAAATGACTTTGAAAAATGATTTTTTTCTGATGCATTAGTTTTTTCTGATTTTTTACAAAGAAGAGTGACAAGCAAACATTTTTTTTCTAAAACAACATTATCAATAAAAAAATGAATCTTAAGTACATTTGACCTAATAAATGAATGTTTTAAACTAACACAAAAGTACAACTACGGTTTTTCCCTAAATGAGTTTATTTAAGTTCTTCGAAAGAAACGTAAGTTAGCTTAGCCATTTCAATGGCTAATGTAACCTTCTCAATCTATCCCAATGTCTAGGTTGGGTTTGAGAGGTTACACTACACCATCGTCTCACATTGTATACAACATAAGTTGACACATTATTAAACATATTGGGATAGATTGAGAGGTTACACTACACCATCGTCTCACATTGTATACAACATAAGTCGACACATTATTAAACATACATCTTTTTTTTTTCCTTTACTATTATGGCATTCATACGAATTGTAGTCATACTTAATCTAGGGTGTATAAAATGTGTTAACCTACATTGTACAATCATAAAATATGCACCAGACAAGCATTAGGATCACTTAGCAGAGTATCCCAAAATTGTTACGTAGGTATCAATACTGGTAGAATGGTATCAATAATTCTCTCAAATGGTATCGATACCAAATTAGCTTACTGTTTCTTGTATTAAAAACCCAACTTTCAGTAAATATCGGTACCATTAAAAAAATTATGAATAATTTTACCTCGAGTATCGATACTTGTGGCAAAATACCTATACCAACTAACGAAACTGACTTCCTCAACTTCGAAAATTACAGAGGTATCATTTTAAAAACCCGAATATTGATACCTCTATCTCAGACCTTAAAAACACAACATGCATCATCACATAGATCATTCCAAACTAGTTCAAAACATCATGCATCAGATGCCACATAAATTTAGCACCAAAAAGTCCTAAATATTAGTCCCAACATCATACTTCAAGTCCACGATTTCCAAGTATAATAGGATTACAATCAACTAAAAATCATAGCAAAGCCAACATGACATCTACCACATTGTCTTTTATTCTGGAAAAAAAATAATCGAATAGCACCTACACTGCTCACATAGGCACTACTTATCTACAATGGTTAAAAAGCAGTGGGTGAGCTTAACAAGCTCAGTGAATGCTCAGAATAACCACTACAGAAACAAGTCATTATACAACAATGAAATAGACATATATCATATCCATAACATCTCTAACTCTAATATCATATTTCACACATTTAAACATCTTTCATGAATTCTTTTACGCATTAATCACATGAATACTTAAGCTTATATCTCAGCATACATAAATCATATTTAGTCACAATTAGACACATTTTATGATAGTTTGGCTCTTGAGGTTATGAAACATAATGTTGACTTTATCACCACAAATCAGATACATGGTGTAATATCCAGGATTTAGGGGTTATGCGTTTTAACTCAAATGTATGTAGCAGTGTGCTTGTGTGCTATTTGTATGTGTTCTAGGGGCTTCAGGAGCCTTGGGGTGTGGGTAGAAGCTGTAGAAAAATATTTGACTTTAAGCCTTGAAGGAGGAGCTAAGAGAGCTAGGCCATAAGAAAATTTACGTGTGGGTTATGACACAAGAACTCAGTTGGTGGAGTGGCAAGGGAGGCGCCACTTAGAGCACAGGAGAGTGACGCCTTAGGGAGTGTGAAGGGATCTAGGTTCGAGCAGCAAGGGAAGCATTTTGGAGGTTCTTTTTGCGTCAAGGGGAGTGAAGAGTTGGACGGCATAGGGACTCTGAATGGATGAGTGATAGACTTGGTCAATGCATTTGAATATGCGGCTAGGAGAAGTGATGAAAGCTTGATTCATTCAAACTCTTTTGAATGAGAGGAGGGGAGGAAAAAGTGGAGAGAAAAGAGGGGATGAGGGGAGGGGTGAGAGTTGCCCGAATGTAGGACTTTGGAGGGGGCATATTCGATCATGCAAGGGGGGAGCTTGGTGCCGAATTTGTTAAAGGTTTCAGGTACATCTTTTAGTTTTTTCCTTCCTTAGTCTTGTGCTGAAAAGTGATAGTCAGAAATTTTTCAAAGCCTTTTCTATTTTCTTTGCATTAGCCGAATTTGGGAAGACCATTAAGGTCACTTTCTTCATCTTTCTCTTCTTCTTTGCTCTTCTTGAGACCAAACCCATCTCCCCCTTCTCTTTTCTTTTGCTAAGGCCGAACCTTCCTCTTTCTCACCGAAGCCAAAATCACACAAAACTTCAACCTCTTCTATTCTTCTTTACAACGATTTCCTCTGCTTTTGAAAGCCAAAAAACACTTCTTGACCATAGCCGATTTGCTCATTTAACATTAAAGCCGAATTCCATATCTTTTTGCCATTACTCTCTAAAGCTGAAAGTCCCATTTCATCTTCACCCCTTGAAACCGATTTATTCTTTAGCACCAAAAAGCCGATAAGCCGATCACCTTTCTCCTCTAAATCATCTTTTCTACTTTGGCTTTCCTCTTGTCGATTTTTTAGAAGCCAGTTGACCATTTGCGTTTGGTCACTCTTTTTCGATAAGAGATCTCTTTCGGTCTAAATCTCTCTTTATTATTCTAGTTTGCCAAAATCAGGAGTTTAATCCTGTAGTTATGTTATGGCCGAATCTATGCAAGGTGTTGGATTCGTAACTCTTCTTGGAAGCCAACGTTAGGGGATATCTCAAAACTTCCGGGATTTTGATCAAGCAAGGTAAGAAGTAACATTAGACCAAGGGCCACTTTTATAGGTTTTATGCAATAAAACCGAATCTAACATAAGTCATGTAGGGATTTCAACAACCTTCAAGGGCAGGTGATAAATTCCGGGATTTAAGCAAGTAAGGTAAGAGGGTTGTAGTATTCGGCCAAAGGCCATATTATTTTTAAGGGTTGGCCGATTCTAACTGTGGTATTTTAGGAGTTCGAAAGAGATAAAGGGAGGAGTCTCCAAGATTCAAATCTATTTCGGTAAGAGTATTCAGTTAAGTTATAGATGTGATTCATTTAGATTTTTACATATCAATTAATTGGGTTTCTGATTAAGTGATAATTCGATGGATGCGGGTACCAGTGGAGGAGAGAAAGGGGTAGTCCCTACCCCTAGATTCAAGTAATGCTCAGTTTCTGCAATACGGGATTGGCCACTGGGGTGTGGGCCAGCTTCGGAAAGGGACAAGCAAATTGCTGTGATCCCTACAAGCGAAAGTGTCAGTGAGATCGACAGTGTTGTTCTCAGTGTTTTAAGGTGTGTAACCCCACAGTAATTCTCAATAGACTAATAATAATAATGTTAAATATGTGTTAATAAGGTTATGAGTAATCATGGCCAGGGGTACCATTCAATGGTACAGTCCGTTCAGGTACGTTGCATCTAACACTCTGTTATTAGTGTTTACAAGTATTTGTATGAATGCATGTGAGTTTCGATATGGGCCTGGGATTAGTCATATAGCATGATACCTGTATATTATGTATGTTGCATGGGCACGAGGGTTATAATGAAAAGGGAAGTGTTCCGGTGGTTTTACCACATTATCCGGTGGCTTATGTCACAATATTATGTATCCGATGACGTTGTCACATTATCTGGTGGCTATGCAACGTATTAAGGGCGATGAACAGTTGACTGCAGCGACTGCCTTCGAGGGTGTGTAGCGGATGGAGGGTTGATTTAGTAATCCCCATGGTGTGATTGGCAGGTACGGGTGGTGTGTAGAGGTTGGATATCTAGGTGGGTTCGGGTTGCATCATTAATCATGTGTATATGTGATTTAATATGTTATGATATGGGCTTATGGCCGAATATGACTAAAGATGGGCTTTGCCCGAAATGTTTGAAATAAAGGCTTAAATCGGTTGGGATTCTGTGTTGGCTGTTACACATTGAGTCTGTTGACTCACCCTTCATGGGTTAACATCTTGCAGGTGATACTTACTGCTATGGATCAGCTCAGCGGGGACTGCGTGGTAGCCATGCTCAGCGAATTTCAGGTTTTTATGTATTTGAACTCTTTCTTTTAGTTTTTTTTAGTATGTTTCTTTCGGGATTTATTTTGGTATTTAATTTATAATAAGGCCACTACGTAACTGTTTAATTTTGCGTTTTAATTTTATTTCCGTACGATAATCGTCAAACGAGTAACTAAATACTTTCCTTAAAACCACTTCAAATGTTTTAACACTTAATCAATTTTTGGTTTACAACTTAATAAGCTCTAAAATCCGGCAATTCTTTTAATTTATGAAACATAGAGGAAACGTTTTAATAAAATACAAACATGAACGACGACTTGGTTTCTAACTCGAAAAGAAATCCAAACTTGTTTTAATATTCGACTTATTTTACTAGAACATGAAACGAAATGAAGTTAAGTTTTTCTGAAAGAACATGTCAGATTCGGTCGAGGCTTGTGAGCTGGGTTTGGGCTGTTTTAATTTGGTATCAGAGCCCAATTTTAAACACTCGGCCTTGGGTTTTGAAGCCCACAACATTTTCAAAATTTGAGCCAAAAATGGGTTTTTGAAAGTTTTCATTAAATGGTCGTAGTGAAGCATGGCACCCGAGTTCTCGGCCTAAGTCTGCCAGATAAGTTCTTTAGATGGTAAATTGATTTGAATATGTTGATCTATGATACTTTAGATCATAGGCTTAGGAAACTATACTATAGATACATTAACCCTTAGGTATATATGTACTTCTGCGGAAAAACCACTGATTAAATCTCTTTGCATAAAAATTCTCTTTAAACAAGAAGTGGAAAGAATCTAATGCATAAAATTTTGTAAAAAAAGATAAAACGCGATGGTAGAAATGAGTACTAGGGGACGTGGTAGAGGCAGAATCACAATGTCTGAACCAGCAGAGTCTGGACACGGGTCTGGGAATGAGGCACCGTTACCACCGGTTGGAGAAGCAAAATTCCAGGGCCAAACCGGAGGGGATGACGCAATATCCCAGGCGATGTTGTGAGTGTTGGAAAGAGTTGCTGGGACAGGTCTAGATGGAGAGGCTCGGAAGTCAGTGCCTGAACGACTGCGAGCAAATGGAGCTGAGGTGTTTAGGGGGTCTCTAGGGTGGCCCCAAATGTTCCTGAATATTAGTTAGAAGTGGTCAAAAGGATTATGGATGACCTAGACTGTACAGCTGAGGAGAAGCTGAAAGGGGCGGTGTCACTACTTCGGGATGAGGCGTACCAGTGGTGGCTCACTGTTAGAGAGGGTACTCAGGTGGACCGGATTGATTGGGATTATTTCAAGACTATGTTCCAAGGGAAGTACATAGGAGCGAGTTATATGGATGCTCAGAGGAAGGCATTCCTGAACCTGGTACAAGGGGGCAAATCTGTAGCCGAGTATGAAGCGGAGTTCCTTCGTTTGAGTAGATATGTCCGGGGAATCATGGCGATTGACTATGAGCGCTGCGTACGGTTTGAAGATGGGCTTCGAGATAAGTTAAGAGTGTTAATAGCTCTACAGTGAGAGAGGGACTTCGCGGTATTAGTGGAGAAAGCAAAAATAGTCGAGGAGGTGAAGTGTACCGAGAGACAGAACCGGGACAGACGTCAGAGTACGAGTAAGAGGAGCTATGGGTTATGAGGGTCATCCGAGAATTTCCAGAAAAGACCTAGAGTTGATGGGCCGCGAGGTCAGCAGGTTGCTATGGGAAGTCAGTATTGTAATTGTGCACAGTGTGGAAAGATGCACCCGGGGGAGTGTTGGAAAAAGACAGGGGGATGTTTTAAGTGTTGGTCCAAAGATCACATGATTAGGGACTGTCCTGTGGAAACAGATAGGAGCCGACCAATAGGTCAGGGTTTTAATCAGGCTGGTAGAGGTGGACAGCAGCTGCCGAGGGCTCGTGGTTCGATTGGCAGAGGTAATAGTTCTTGTAGAGGTGGCGGAACACCGGTAAGAGGTGGTGGTAACACGGAGGCGAGATAGCCGAGTCTGGTATATGCAGTTCATCGAAGGGAGCATGGTGATGCACTTGACGTCATAACGTGTACGTTCCTTATTTCTGGATTACCCTTTACTACTCTAATAGATATTGGGTCAACTCATTCTTACATCGCTAGTGAAGTGTCTGGAACTCTGAACGTGAACTTTGAGACTGTACCTAGGAAAATGACTGTACTTAGTCCGTTAGGGCAATCAGTAGTAGTAGACAAACTCTTTAAGGAAGTGCCTTTAGAGGTTCAAGGGGCACAGTTTCCAGTTGACTTAATAGAACTGCCATTCGGGGAATTCGAATTAATTTTAGGCATGGACTGGTTAGTGAAGTATCGTGCGAATGTGGACTGTGTTGCTAAGCGCATGTCGTTAAGGACTTCCGATAACAATGAGATTATGGTGATGGGTGAGAGGAGGAATTACCTGTCGAATGTAGTGACTGCCCTTAAGGCAGAGAAGATGGTAAAGAAGGGATGTATGGCTTTTCTGATGTTTGTCAGTGCCTTGAAGGCTAAGGAAGCAGCTGTAGAAGAGGTCAGGACGGTAAAAGAGTTTGTGGATGTCTTTCCGGAAGAACTTCCAAGGTTGCCTCCGGATCGCGAGGTAGAATTTGGGATTGACTTGTTGCCAGGTACAGCACCAGTATCTATCGCTCCGTACAGAATGGCACTAAAGGAGTTGGTTGAGCTCAAGGCTCAGATCCAAGAGTTGCTTGATCGTGGGTTTATCCGACCCAGTGTGTCTCCATGGGGAGCACCGGTCCTATTCGTGAAGAAGAAGAAAGACGGGACTTTGCGCATATGCATAAATTACTGGCAGTTGAATAAGCTGACCATCAAGAACAAGTACCCATTATCGAGGATAGACGACTTGTTTGATAAGCTTAAGGGGGCCACGGTATTTTCAAAGATAGATCTAAGGTCAGGATATCATCAACTTAAGGTGAAGGAAGCGAATATCCATAAGACAGCTTTCTGGACCAGATACGGGCATTATGAGTTCTTAGTAATGCCGTTCGGAGTGATGAAAGTCCCATTTCATCATGGATATGATGAACCGGGTATTCCAACCCTACTTGGATCAGTTTGTCGTTGTGTTCATAGACGACATCATGGTATATTCCAAGTCTGAGAATGAGCATGATGCACATCTCCGGGTAGTGCTGCAGGTGTTAAGGGAAAAGGAGTTGTATGCCAAGTTTAGCAAGTGCGAATTCTGGTTGAAGGAAGTTACGTTTTTAGGACATGTGGTGTTTACGGAAGGGAGAAGGGTGGATCTTCGGAAAATTGAGGCGGTGCTAGATTGGAAACCACCTAAATCTGTGGTAGAGGTTCGTAGTTTCCTGGGATTAGCGGGCTACTATAGGAGATTTGTTGAAGGGTTCTCGTCAATTGCAGCACCTTTGACGAAGTTGCTGAGAAAGTAGGTACCTTTCGTATGGGCAGATAAGAAGCAGGAGAGTTTTGAAAAGCTTAAGAGAGTACTAACAGAGGCACCGGTTTTGATTTAGCGTGAGGCAGGGAAAGGCTTTGTAGTGTATTGTGATGCGTCTCATACAGGATTGGGATGTGTTCTAATGCAAGACAGAAAGGTAGTCGCTTATACGTCTTGACAATTAAGACCTCATGAGGTTAACTATCCAACGCATGATCTGGAGTTGGCTGCTGTAGTGTTCGCTCTAAAGGTATGGAGGCACTATTTGTATGGAGAGAAATCAGTAATCTACACGGACCATAAGAGTCTGAAATATTTGTTAACTCAGAAGGAACTGAATTTGAGACAGCGAAAGTGGGTGGAGTTGTTGAAAGACAATGATTGTTCAATAGAGTATCACCCGGGTAAGGCAAATGTGGTGGCGGATGCCCTAAGTCAAAAAGTAGTGTCGGATCTGAGGGTGATGTTTGCACATCTTAGCCTTTATGACGATGGAAGTTTGCTAGCAGAGTTGCAGGTGAGGCCGACATGGTTAAGTCAGGTGAAAGAGAAACAGTTGGTAGATGATGATTTGAGTGCTAAGCTACGGCAAGGGCAGAATGGGGAATTGGAAGGCTATGGTATAAACAGCGACGGAGTGTTATGTTTCCAAGGTAGGGTATGTATGCCGAAAGATGAGGAATTAAGGCAGAGAATTCTTCGGGAATCACATAGTAGTCCTTATGCTATGCATCCTGGAGGAAGTAAGTTATACAGGGATCTACGAGATTAGTTTTGGTGGCCTGGTCTGAAACGGGAAGTTACAGAATTTGTAGGGAAGTGCTTAACGTGTCAGCAGGTCAAAGCTGAACACCAAGTACCTTCGGGGTTGCTTCAACCAATGAAGATTCAGTAGTGGAAGTGGGAGAGAATTACAATGGACTTCGTTAGTGGGCTTCCCCTTACACCTACTAAGAAGGACTCGGTATGGGTGATAGTAGATCGGTTGACAAAGTCTACACATTTCATACCGGTGCGAGTTGACTATTCTCTATAAAGGTTGGCAAAGTTGTATGTGGCAGAAATTGTGAGGCTGCACGGGGTGCCGGTGTCGATTATCTTGGATAGGGATCCGAGGTTTACGTTTCAGTTTTGGAAAGTACTGCATCAGGCATTGGGCACCAGGTTAGACTTCAGTACGGCATTTCATCCGCAGTCGGATGGCCAGTCTGAACGAGTAATTCAAGTGTTAGAGGATATGTTGAGGGTTGCGTGATTGACTTCAGAGGAAGCTGGGAGGAGTTCTTGCCTTTAGCGGAGTTTGCGTACAACAACAGCTACCAAGCAAGTATTCGGATGGCACCGTATGAAGCACTGTATGGACGAAAGTGTCGCACTCCTACGTGTTGGACAGAGTTGGGGGAATGTCATGTTTTGGGTCCAGAGATTGTGGCAGAATCGGAAGAAAGGGTTAAGATGATTCGGGCACGATTGAAGGAGGCATTTGACAGACAAAAGTCGTATGCAGATCTCAAGCGGAAAGAGATAGAGGTTGCAGTAGGGGATCAGATGTTTCTGAAAGTTTCGCCGTGGAAGAAGGTGATAAGATTTGGTCGTAAAGGCAAACTAAGTCCCAGGTTTATAGGACCTTATCGGGTTTTGAAGCGGGTTGGCCCAATGGCATATCAGTTGGAGCTACCTTCGGAGTTGAAGCAGATGCATGATGTGTTTCATGTTTTGATGCTACGTCGTTATCGATCAGATCCATCTCACGTGGTGCTAGTTGAGGAAGTAGAGTTGGGATCAAACTTGTCCTACGAGGAGGAGCCGATTCAGATCTTGGAACGGGATGTGAAGGTGTTACGAAGAAAATCAGTTCCTCTGGTCAAGGTGTTATAGCGGAACCATGGATCAGAAGAAGCTTCGTGGGAGCCGGAGGATGCAATGCGACAGCAATACCCTCACCTATTTTTAGCCAGGTAATTTCGAGGCCGAAATTATTTTTAAGGGGAGTAGAACTGTAATATTCGAGTTTTAGGGGTTGTGCGTTTTAACTCAAATGTATGTAGCAGTGTGCTTGTGTGCTATTTGTATGTGTTCTGGGGGCTTCGAGAACCTTGGGGTATGGGTAGAAGCTTTAGAAAAATATTTGACTTTAAGCCTTGAAGGAGGAGCTAAGAGAGCTAGGCCTTAAGAAAATTTACGTGTGGGTTATGACACAAGAACTCAGTTGGTGGAGTGGCAAGGGAGGCGCCACTTAGAGCACAGGAGAGTGACGCCTTAGGGAGTGTGAAGGGATCTAGGTTTGAGCAGCAAGGGAAGCATTTTGGAGGTTCTTTTTGTGTCAAGGGAAGTGAAGAGTTAGACAGCATAGGGACTCTGAATGGATGAGTGATAGACTTGGTCAATGCATTTGAATATGCGGCTAGGAGAAGTGATGAAAGCTTGATTCATTCAAACTCTTTTGAATGAGAAGAGGGGAGGAAAAAGTGGAGAGAAAAGAGGGGATGAGGAGAGGGATGAGAGTTGGCCGAATGTAGGACTTTGGAGGGGGCATATTCGGTCATGCAAGGGGGGAACTAGGTTCCAAATTTGTTAAGGGTTTCAGGTACATCTTTTAGTTTTTTCCTTCCTTAGTCTTGTGCCGAAAAGTGATAGTCAGAAATCTTTCAAAGCCTTTTCTATTTTCTTTGCATTAGCCGAATTTGGGATGACCATTAAGGTCACTTTCTTCATCTTTCTCTTCTTCTTTGTTCTTCTTAAGACCCAACCCATCTCCCCCTTCTTTTTTCTTTTGCTAAGGCCGAACCTTCCTCTTTCTCACAGAAGCCGAAATCACACAAAACTTCAACCTTTTCTCTTCTTCTTTACAACGGTTTCCTCTGCTTTCGAAAGCCGAAAACACTTCTTGACCATAGCCGATTTGCTCATTTAACATTAAAACCGAATTCCATATCTTTTTGCCATTACTCTCTAAAGCCGAAAGTTCCATTTCATCTTCACCGATTTGTTCTTTGGCACAAAAAGCCGATAAGCCGATCATCTTTCTCCTCTAAATCATCTTTTCTACTTTGGCTTTCCTCTTGTTGATTTCTTAGAAGCCAGTTGACCGTTTGCGTTTGGTCACTCTTTTTCGGTAAGAGATCTCTTTCGGTCTAAATCTCTCTTTATTATTCTAGTCTGCCGAAATCAGAGGCCTAATCCTGTTGTTATGTTATGGCCGAATCTATGCAAGGTGTTGGATTCGTAACTCTTCTTGGAAGCCAATGTTAGGGGATATCTTAAAACTTCTGGGATTTTGATCAAGCGAGGTAAGAAGTAACATTCGGCCAAGGGCCACTTTTATAGGTTTTATGCAATAAAATCGAATCTAACATAAGTCATGTAGGGATTTCGACAACCTTCAAGGGCAGGTGATAAATTCTGGGATTTAAGCAAGCAAGGTAAGGGGGTTGTAGTATTCAGCCAAAGGCCATATTATTTTTAAGGGTTGGTGATTCTAAGCGTGGTATTTTAGGGGAGTTCGACAGAGATAAAAGGAGAGTCTCCGAGATTGAGATCTATTTTGGTAAGAGTATTCAGTTAAGTTATAGATGCGATTCGTTTAGATTTTTTACATATCGATTAACCAGGTTTCTGATTAAGTGATAATTCGATGGATGCGGGTACCAGTGGAGGAGAGAAAGGGGTAGTCCCTACCCCTAGATTCAAGTAATGCTCAGTTTCTGCAATATGGGATTGGCCACCGGGGTGTGGGCCAGCTTTGAAAAGGGACAAGGAAATTGCTGTGATCCCTGCAAGCGAAAGTGTCAGTGAGATCGAAAGTTTTGTTCTCAGTGTTTTCAGATGTGTAACCCCACACTAATTCTCGATAGACTAATAATAATAATGTTAAATATGTGTTAATAAGGTTATGAGTAATCATGGCTAGGGGTACCATTCAATGGTACAGTCTGTTCAGGTATGTTGCATATAACACTCTGTTATTAGTGTTTACAAGTATTTGTATGAATGCATGTGAGTTTCGATATCGGCCTGGGATTAGTCATATAGCATGATACCTGTATATTATGTATGTTGCATGGGCACGAGGGTTATAATGAAAAGGGGAAGTGTTCTGGTGGTTTTACCACATTATTCAGTTGCTTATGTCACAATATTATGTATCCGATGACGTTGTCATATTATCCGGTGGCTATGCCACGTATTAAGGGCGATGATCAGTTGACTGCAGCGACTGCCTTCGAGGGTGTGTAGCAGATGGAGGGTCGATTTAGTAATCCCCATGGTGTGATTGGCAAGTACGGGTGGTGTGTAGAGGATGGATATCTAGGTGGGTTCGAGTTGCATCATTAATTATGTATATATGTGATTTAATATGCTATGATATGGGCTTATGGCCGAATATGACTAAAGATGGGCTTTGCCCGAAATGTTTGAAATAAAGGCTTAAATCGGTTGGGATTCTGTGTTGGCTGTTACACATTGAGTCTATTGACTCACCCTTCATGGGCTAACATATTGCAGGTGATACTTAGTGCTATGGACCGGGTCAGCAGGGACTATGTGGTGGCCATGCTCAGCGAATTTCGGGTTTTTATATATTTGAATTCTTTCTTTTAGTTTTCTTTAGTATGTTTCTTTCGGGATTTATTTTGGTATTTAATTTGTAATAAGGCCACTACGTAACTGTTTAATTTTGCGTTTTAAGTTTTATTTCCGTACGATAATCGTCAAACGAGTAACTAAATACTTTCCTTAAAACCACTTCAAATGTTTTAACACTTAATTAATTTATGGTTTACAACTTAATAAGCTCTAAAATCTGGCAATTCTTTTAATTTATGAAACATGGAGGAAACGTTTTAATGAAATACAAACATGAACGATGACTTGGTTTCCAACTCGAAAATAAATCTAAACTTGTTTTAATAATCGACTTATTTTACTAGAACATGAAACGAAATTAAGTTAAGTTTTTCTGAAAGAACATGTCAGATCCGGTCGAGGCTTGTGGGCCTGGTTTGGGGTGTTTCACACGGATCTCCAACACACCAAAATAACTCATAGAGTCGAACATGTCCCATAAGTGAAGCATATAGCTAACACTCTCCAACACACCAAACACCCATATCCCGGTGAATGAAGCTTAGCTCATATTCCTTTATCTCTCTGAAAACTATCTCAGGGCCTCAACCACCAAAAAGTCACATCAAAAAGGTGAGTACTCACAATTCTATGGCATGCCAACTATATCCTATGGTATCATAAAGCCATTAGGCCAAAATATCCATATTTTTATCACATATTTACTTACCAATTTTTCGCATATATTCACTGCATATTTACATCATTAACACATTATAATCACTGTAACACCCCATACCCGGCCTAGACATTACGATCGAATCTGACATGTCACATCAAAGTGTTTTTTGAGTGAAAAAAACCATTTTTAAACGATTTCCATTTTTGTTACTGTTGGTTTCTTAGTTGGTTAAAAACCCGCGGAAGCTACTCTAAAGAATGTCATTTTGAAGTTTGAAAATGTGTGTTTGTCTTTTAAAATAGTTATTATTTCTGAAAACTTGTTTGTATCAGTTTGGCAGTTTCAAAATAAGAAATTAAATCCAATTAAAGAAATTAAAATCACCAGAGGCCTTATTACATAAATATCAACCCAATAGAAAAATTTAAATCACTAGGTCCAAAATAAAATATTAGCGAACGTGTGGCCACCTCTGAGTCCCACGCAGCTCTAAATCATCTAGGGCTGGGGATAAGCTGTACAGTTAAAAGAAAAAGGTGAGTTACGAGAACTCAGTGCGTAATCCCCTATCATGTAGTAATGTGATGGGGCTCGAGCCCTATTCAAGAATAAATGATGTTGTGTAGGCCTTAGCCCATTACAGTATCAGTATGGTGCACATATGCAACCCACCCAAATCTAACCAACAAACCACCCGTACCAACCAACACACCATGTGGGGATAAAATCAACCCCACCCAGCCAACACACCAATATTGCAAAAGATAAGCGCTAGTAATAATAACGCAAAGAGAGCCGCCAAGAATGTGATATATGTGGTAAAGCCACGAAGATATGAGATATAAAAGATCTTGCCGGTATCGATGATCGCGACAAAGTTGTCAGTAACAATATTTGTGGCAAAGCCACCAGTAACAGCACACTTTCTCTATAACAATATGCCATGTCATAAATATCTCGTGTATGCAGTATGTCCTACTCAGTACAGTCATACAATAACATGCATTCATCAGTCGACTTACGTCTAGGGGTAAAATGGTAATTTCCATCTATTAGGGGTAAAATAGTAATTTTACCCTTTAGGTGTATTTTTGGTCATTTTACCTATTTTAGGGTTTCAGTGTAGATAACGACCTTTCCAGAGGTCCAAAGTCACGTCGAACAACACAGATACATATATGATCAAAATGATATAAATGGGCCCAAGGTCCAACATTCAGCCTAAGTGGGCCCACACGCTCGTGTGGCCCATTTAGCCCAAATTCAGTCACGGCTATTCGAGCGGTATAGCCCAGTCCTGTATCTGCCGCTTATCGTGGATTTATTTTGTGTGGGGCCCACGAGACCATTGGGCCAACACGGCCCATTTTAGCCAAACGAGGCCCATAACGGCCCAAGAGCACGAGAATGCTCGCAGTGGCCTCTACAGTCTATCGCCCATGATTACGGGCTCGGTTTACCACATGAGTGATCGCACGCTCGTGAGGCCTCGTATGTCGAGGTTTCGGCTTTTGCCGACTCACAGAAGCGATAATGTGATTACACCTTTTTCACGAAAGCTAGCGAAACACCTCTTGGCCCCAACCTACATTGATTCGATTATTCAGTCAGCCCTTCAATAACAAATATTTTCAACTATCACCTACCACGATTGTATGAAATATGGCCTACTCTTCTAAGATTGTTGTCCAAGACACAATTCCACGCTCTTGATGATTATCCCAATGATCAAACGATTGGTGAAGGGAAGATTTGGAACGCCTCCACACACAAGAGAATCCTCTTTTCTCTTCTCGAAAGGAGTGGCTTAAAACACAAGGCTAGCGAAATAGCCTGCTTGGAAAGTTGAAAGACTTACCGAAATCGATGATGATGAAGTCGGCTAGAATAGTTTATTATTCGGCCAAGCACAATAGGGAAAAGATGGTAACTGAAAATACATAAAAGAGCTTTGAAGAAAATCGGCTAAGATGGGGAGAAAGTGTGGAGTAGAGAAGAAGAAGAAGATGGAAAGTAGGTTTGACTTTGAGGGAAAATAGAAGAATGGAGGGGGGAGAAGGGAAGTGCATTTTGCACTATTAAGAGAGTAAAGGATCGACAAAGAAAGGAAAATGAGACCAAAAGGAAAGTTATCTATTCGAAAAATGTGGAAAGGGATAGAATCGAAGCAATTTTGGTCACATCAATAGCTAAAACGTAAAACCCGAAAGAATTCCCAAATGACAAATATCATAAAGGAAAAATACGACACTCTCCTTTCACAACCCCACAAAAATGGAACAAGGAAAAAAACCTATAGCCGAAATTCCTAAGCTTCCCTAAGCCAATTCGGCACCAACACTCCATACACACCTCAACTTCCTTGATTCCCTCCACAACTCTCTCCATACTCCTCTCCACGATTTGGTCCTTCTATCTCACCAAAAATCCATCCAAGACCAATTCAAACTTCACCTTACACAGTTTCAGTCCAACTCTTCTACCTCACAGCTCAAATACAAAATAAACACTACATTGTGCAATCCAAGACTTGAACCTCAGACCTCTCAGTTATACCACGCCAACTTGCCACTACACCACAGGCTCTTTTTGTGCCGTAAAACAAGCATTATAACTAATAAGGCATAAGTGCCAGTGTCTAGGTTCATTTAAGAGAAAACTAAAAATTTTACAAAAGCCAAGACTTGAACCCAAGCTTCTCACACACCCTCATACACACCCAAATCACTTAGCCATTAAAGCAAACAAGCAATTTGTGTCAGAACATGCAAAATTACAGACCCTAAATTTTTGGGGCGTTGAAACTATTATCCCCTAAAAGAAATTTTGGCCTTGAAATTTACCTGGTCAGAATACATGAGGGTATTGTTGTCGCATCGCCTCCTCAGGTTCCCACGCAACTTCCTCGGTACTGTGATTTCGCCAAAGCACTCTAACCAGTGGGATCGATTTCTTCCTTAGTACCTTAACCTCACCATCTAATATCTGTACTGGTTCTTCCTTGAAGGTCAGATCTAGCATAATTTCGATCGACTGGTACAATATGTGTTGGATCAGAGCGATAATGCCTTAGCATGGATACATGGAGCACATCGTGAATCCGGTCCTTAGCATGGATACATGGAACACATCGTGAATCCGGTCTAATTCTGGAGGCAACTCAAGTTGATAGGCGACTGATCCCATACGCTTCAATATACGGTAAAGCCCAATAAACCTAGGGCTAACCTTGGCCTTTCGCCCAAAAATCAATACCATTTTTCATGGAGAGACCTTAAGAAATATGAAGTCTCCCACAGAATACTCAATCTCTCGGCGTTTAAGATCTGCGTATGACTTCTACCTATCAGACGCTTCCTTCAACCGGTCTCGAAACAGTTTTACCTTTTCTTCGGTATTAGACACTAACTCCGGCCCCAAAACTCGCGCTCGCCCAGCTCAGTCCAACAGGTAGGAGTACGACACCTATGACTATACAACGCCTCATATAGTACCATTTGAATACTGGACTGATAGCTATTATTATATGCGAACTCTGTTAATGGTAGATAGTCTTCCTAGCTCCCTTGAAAATTAATTACACAACTTCTTAACATGTCTTCCAGTATCTGAATCACCCTTTCTAACTGGCCATCTGTCCGAGGATGAAAAACAGTACTGAAGTCCAACATTGTTGATGGGCTCGAAACTAACTATTATTTCGACAAAGGCAAGCGCACCTATCGAATAGTAGTATAGCTGTGGTGAGTCTGGAATATCGTATCCTCAAGGACCAAGAGTACTAGTATTAACTATCTTTTTATTATCTAACCTAATAATTAAAGGGATTTATTTTTAATCTAAAATTAACTAACTAATTTAACTAACTATGAACGCGACAGAGAGTAAATTGGGACAATACTTTTGGATAACTTTATATGAGATAGGCAATACCTAAGGAAGAATCCACCTAGACTTCACTTATTACTTTTAATTCATGCGATTTATTCACTTGACTTAATCCGTAGAAATCCCTAAATTATATTAATACCTCTTTCGAGGCTACTAACAACTGAATCTAGGTTGATTAATTGAAACCTCTTTCTAATTAAAACCTCTATTGTCGCATTAACTCAATATATGGATTCCCTTTTTAGGTTTGACCCTAATTCGGCAGATTTTCATCGCCCTATTTCGAGGGTTGCAATCAACTCCGCTTAATTGTGTTGATCTGCTCTTAGGCAGGGACTTTTGCTCCACTGAATAAGCACATTCGACTTGAATCAATAACCTGAATTATCAAAACAAGAATAAGAACTCATAGTTAAGAATAAGCACAAGTATTTATCTCATAAATCAAATAATAATAAGATTCATCTTAGGTTTCATCCCCTCAGGTATTTGAGAGGTTCAGTTCATACTAAAAGAGCGAAACATATTAGAATAGGAATAAAAACAAAACATAAGAAAACCCAAAAACTTCTAAAGAACTTGATGGGAGATCCTCCGTCTTGATGGAGATACTTCTCCTAAGCTGTTCTCGACGGCTGTTTTGGAGTATTTTCTCCTTCTACTCGGCGTCTATTCGACGTCCTGTCAAACTCTCCTTTTAGGTTGCCCTTTAAGGTGTTTATATAGGCTTCGAGATGCCTTTCTTGGCGCACAAGTATCCTATTCCAAATAAAATTCATCCTTATTTCGGTAGGGACGCGCCCGTGGTTGATAGCCCAGGCCGTGTTCGATCCGGCTTACCACACACGGCATGTGGATTTACCCGTGTGCGGTGGTCCAGGCCGTGTGGGCCTATTTTGTCCCTTTTTGGCCCGTTTCTCGTTCTTTTCTACTCCCTAAGCTCTCTTGAGTATAAAACATGAAATTAAGAGATTAGGAGCATCGAATTCATCAAATTCAATGGAAACTCATCCAAAATTAAGCCAAGCATGGGGTTAAAATATGTGTAAATTATGGTTTATCAAATATCCCCACACTTAAGCCTTTTCTTGTCCTCAAGTAAAATTCTCAACTCACAATTAAAATTAACTTCCTTGATTCATAATCCTTATCAATAATGTTTCATCATAATTCATAGATAATTCATACATTGATAATTTAACAAAAAGAGTCTTAAAGATTCAAACAATCTAAGTCATAAATTTTTATAGCACGAAAATATAAGTGTCTTCCCGTACTAAATAATTACATCTGATTCAAAACCAACAAGAATTGACATCCTCACTAATGATTCACTCAAATCACTCAAAAGTGTTTAAGGTTCAAATTAAGCACTCAAAAGTCAAACATGAAAAGTTAATCCCATAAGCTTGCATGAAAATCAAATCTCCACCACTAGAAAATGAGATGATATACAAATCAAAAGGTCTTAAAGGGTTGTAATAGGGCTTGGGTTTAAAGGTGTGGATACAGGCTGAATTAGAAGATTAAAATCAAGATTGGTTTGACAATTTACCTAACTAGAAAAAGTGAACTAATACTGGATAATTACATTGATTGAAAACTTATCAATAATAACATGAGCTTCTTCTAAAGATGTGACATTAATCATTCAAGCTTAAACTAATAATGAATAAATTTCCAACTTTTTTTTTAAAAATAAGAATTTACAATAATAAGAAAGAACTTAACAACTGAAATAAAAGTCATAGTTAGGCAACTGATCAAATCAATTCTCGACAAAAAGGGTTAATTCAAATAGAGAAAATTCTTGATGAATAAAAAAGAATGAGTATTTGGGTTAATATTAATAGGTGAGTCAAGAAATGGTTTATTAGGCTAAAAAGGGTTCACTAGGGGTTAATTATGGAGGTAGGCTTTTGGGATAAGTGGGTTAAACCCTAGGTCCCTTTATAATCTCAGTATATCAAATCAAAAGTGTGGTCTCGACATGTATAATCGAAGCAAGTTCTAGAATAACAAATTAATATTGACTGTAACATCCTGACAAGGGCCTATGCATTTCCGGTTTTATTGTACGAAATGACAAGTCTTAAGTACTATGAATAAATTTTTGAATATTTTGGAAACCTAGAAATGCATGGAAATGGAAATGAACATTTTTGGAAACCTGAACATTTTTGGAAATGATTCAAAAATGGAAAGTAAACATTTCTGGAAACTTGGAAATGTAAGAAAATGGCAAGTTTACAGAGCCGATCGAAAATTTTAGGAAACTTAGAAATGATGCAGAAATGTCAAATTTTAAAGTTTAAAATAGGAAATAAGGGCAAGATGGCCTTAAAAGAAAAAGTTGGAGAAATTTGACACACAAACAGGCTTGGAAAAGTGGCCTGAAGATGCCACTTAGGGCCTATGGAAATGGTGCCACATGTAGGAGGAATGGGCCTGAGTTCGAGTCACTTGGGAAGCAAATGAAGGAGGTTTATTTTTGCTTCCATGAGCAAGGGGGTGGACGGCACATGCTTCTAGAAATAAAGGTGTTTTATTCTCATAAATATGTGAATAATAAGTGATAAATAAAGGATTTTCTTTTTATATAATTATTGAGGAGATAAATGATGGATTAAACACTTTTATTTAAATAAAAGAGATAATATTATCACAAGGAAGAGTGGTGGCCAAGTCAAGGACTCTTGGCCTAGTAATTTTGGCTAAACATGGAGAGTTAAAGGCTATTCTCTCATCTTTTCTAAGCCTTGCTGAAAATTCCATAGCAAAAATCTCTCTGCCGAATTTTCTTCTCCTCTTTTCTTCTTCTCTTTTCTTCATCTGTTAAGACCAAAACCTTTTCTTTTGATCCCTGATTAAAACTCCATAGCCGAATCTCTGCGACTCCAGGCAAGGAAGCAATCGATCTAAGGCATTAAAGGTAAGGTTAAGTTCTATTCAAAATATTTTCTTTTCTATTTGCCGAAAGAGAAGGGTTTAATCCCTATTTTTGTTTTATGGCCGAATCTACAAAGGGTCTATCAGGTTTCTACAACTGTCGAATACAATGAGGAATCTTTCGAGATTCAAGGATTTAAGGTAAGTAAACATTATATATTCGGCCAAGGAACTCAGATCTATTTCTTGTGATTTTCAGAAGTCAAACTAACCATGCTTAATGAATTTAGTGTTAGCCGATTTCAAGGAAAAGGATATTAGCAATTTTTGGGACTTGATTTACCATCATCCAATTCGCAAACAAGGTAAGTAATACAAATCCTACTAGGATTTGGTTTTTAAGCCAAATAGGTTTGTTAATATGTTTTAATGATTGGCCGAATATAGGAGTTAAAGATCTAGATCGGTAGATCGTTCTTCGAGATTTCAAGGAATCTATTAAGCTTAATCGTGTGTGTACTCATACTAATTTTCGATATATCATATGGCAATTATTTTTAATATATGAATATGCATAAGAATGAGAATGTGGCTAAGTACCACAAGTGTGGTAAAAGTACCTGTACATTTCCTACTCGATAGGATTACTTAATATGATATATTTTGAACATGTGAATAGTAACATGAATAAGGAATAAGTATGTTATGCATGATATAAAAATATTTGGGGCATTTGGGATATTTGTGAAAGGGAAGTGAAGGTGTTGACTTTGGTCTCATTATTCGAATATGGTGACTACGGTCACATTATCGAATATGGTAAACCGGTTACATTATTTGAATATGGTAACCGGTTACATTATCTGAACATGGTGTCTAATGACACAAATTATATGGGCGATGAGCACGTCGACTACAGCGACTGCCTTCGATGGTGTGTAGCGGAAGGAAGGTCGACTTGGTAGTCCCCACGGTGTGACTGGGAGGTACGGGTGGTGTGTAGCGGATGGACAAATAGGCTTGGGTTTGGGTTGCATCATTTAATTGTATATGAATATGAACTTGATATGAACTTGTATGCCCGATTTGTTGAATGTTAGTATTGTGTGCACATTGAGTCTGTTGACTCACCCTTTGTGGGACCATTTTTTGTGTAATGAGCAATAATGGACCGGTCGGCAGGAGCTAAAGGTGGCCATGCATAGCAAGAAAAACTTTTATTATTTGGGATCGTTATTTTTATTAAGTACTTCAATTTTATTTTTGGTTTTGATCAATGTAATAAGGCCATAAGGCCCAAGTTGAATTTCTTTATGCTTTTATTTTTACTTTATAATGTTACGCATTATTTTTAATTAAATTCAATTATATTTATTTTAATAATAATAAACCTTAAATTGTTTTTTTTCATAGCTAAATGATTTCTAAGTAAAGTAAATGGGTTTTTAATCTAAGCCCAACCTAAAACGAGATTTTCCTGAAAATACACAAATTTTCTCTAAGAGACAAAGAATTTTGCAACCGGTTTACTTAAGGAACATACCAGATCCGGTTCAGGCTCGTGGACTGGGTTTGGGGTGTTTCAGTTTGGTATCAGAGCCAGGTTTTCAACTCTCGGCCTGTGGGCTAAGGCCCAAAATATTTTTAATTCGAGCCCAAATGATTTTCTTTGAAATAAAGCAGTGTGTCTCGGCATGGCACCTAAGTCTCCACCCACAGTGATCCACGGTAAGTACCCTAACTTTATGTGTGATTCTGTGATTTATGAACTGTATACGGGTAGAAAAGGCATGGAACGTAGAATAGAATGATAGGAATATGGAACCCTAGGACTAGTTTACTCAAACACCAAACGCATAAGACTTAATGCACTAAACAAACCTATGGCTAGGTCATCGAGCTAGGGTGTGGTAAACCCAGACGCATGTTCAGGATTGTATCAGGAAGAGCCTGGTATTTAAGCGGTCCTAGTGACTCACCTCCTCTTCGCAGAATCCTACTGCACAGTGCGTAGCTTGGTTCACCCTAACTCAGAAGGCTCAGTGGTGTGGCAACCTCTGTGCGCATGTCTAGGAATGGTTTCAGTGGGAGCTTGGTATTTAAGCAGTCCGCGTGACTCACCTCCTCTCCACTCGAATCCTGCCTGGTGCGTAGCTTTGGTTCACCCTGACCAAGAGGGCTCGGTCATAGGCTAAACATAATGACTAAAACCCGAAAGGGACCTAGCCATGTTTTAAAAAAAAAAAAGAAAACAAACAACAAACCCTAGTTTAAAATTCTTAAAACTTTCTTTTAAATTTGTAAAAACTATCTTTACAAAATTTCCCGAAAAAAATTTTGATTTTTGAAAATTACAAAAATACCCTTGGTGGCAAAATTACCAAAATGCCCTTGGCTTATAAAATGTCCAACTACCCAACAGTTTTGCTAAAACTTCATTATTTTATAAATGTTCACAAACCCTAATCTGCAAACTATCAAAAATACCTTGATTTTGGAAAAAATTACAAAATTACCCTAACCTACAAAATGACCAAAATGACCCAGTTTCAAATCTTTGCAAACATCACCATTTGAAAAGGGAAACTCTCAAAAAGAACCCTCAAAGTTTTGCAATATCCCTAACTTAATAAATTTTACAAATTTACCTGGTTTTTGGAAAATTACCAAAATACCCCCGAGGTCAAAAAAATTACTGAAATACCCCTGAATTTTAAAATTACCCTGAGACTTTAAAATTTCCAAAATACTTTCGACAAAATCACCGAGGAACTCTTTGTTTTGAAAATTTACGAAAATGCCCCTGTAGGACGAAATTAGGAAAATACCCCTAGGTAGTGGAAAAACAACAATGATGAAAATTACAACGTTTCTCTGAATGAACGAAAGTTCATAATTGTTTGATGGATGGATGAATGAATGAAAGACTGTGTGCTTGTGTGAATACGAAAGAACCACTCCTAAAACTCTTTACATAAAACTCCTTCGCGGGTAAATAAGTGGAACAATGACTAATTCATAAAACTTCTTAATCAGATCTCAACGCTAGAAATGAGCTCCAGAGGACGTGGTCGCCGTGGACGAGGTAGAGGAAGGATGATCGTGTCGGAACCCGTTAGATCGGGTCAGGGGTCCGACAATGAAATACCACCGCCACCACCACCCCCAACTGTGGGTGCCGAAAAGCGCAAGCTCGGACGGGGAAGATGCGCGTGTCGCAGTCGTCAGGCCGCTAGTTTTGGAATTGGTGGTGAGTGCGGTGGAAATTCAGAACCCAAAAATCGTGCTCGAACGGCTCCGAGCTAATGGAGCCGAGATGTTTCGTGGAGTGTTGGAGTGGCACCCGCATAACCGAGTATCTTGGTTGGAAGTGACGGAGCGTATCATGGATGAGCTTGATCTGACCCCTGAGGAAAAGTTGAAAGGAATGGTGGCTTTATTACGCGATGAAGCGCACTAGTGGTGGTTAAGCATGCGGGATGGTGCCATGACGGAGGATCGACACCGGGAATATGTTAAGGAGGCATTCCGTAAGAAATATGTGGGAACCGGTATATACGCACGAGCAAAGAAAATCTTTTTTAGGGCTAGTTCAAGGAACAAGTCCGTAGCGTAATATGAGGCGTAATTTTCGAGGTTGAGCCGTTATGCTCGAGGTGTAGTGGCGATCGAACATGAACGCCGTGTCCGCTTTTGAGGACTGACCGTGAGAGACGACCGAGATCGTTGATAGCACCGCATCGTGAGCGGGAGTTCTCTTCTTTGGTGGAAAAGGCCAAGGTGGTGAGGGAATTAAGGATGCTACCAAGCGGTGTGGGACGTAAATAAGCCTAAGAGAGGTTTTGGACCATCCGGAAAGGGTCATAAGAGGCCTAGGGTTGATGGGCCACGAAATCAACAAGCTGGTACGGGCTGGCAGTATCGCCCTTGTGAGCATTGTGGAAAGAAGCACTTGGGAGAGTGCTAGAGAAAGACGGGAGGATGTTTCAAGTGTGGGTCCAAGGACCATATGCTTAAGGATTATCCCAAACAACCAGATGAGAGCCGACCGACGCTCGTAATGCTAGCGGATCGGTAGAGACGGACAGCAGCCTCAACGGGGTCGTGGTTCGGCTAACAGAGGTAATGGTGCTGGCAGAGGCCGTGGAGCACAGGGCCGAGGTACTGCTAATGCAGAAGCAAGGCAACCGGGTTTGGTTTATGCGGTTCGCCGAAGGGAGGATGGTGACGCACCGGATGTAATAACCGGTACATTCTTTATTTCTGACAAACCCTATTTTGCTCTAATTGATGTGGGCTCGACCCATTCCTTTGTTGCATGTAGTGTAGTGGAAACACTAGGCCTAGACTCAGAACTCTCTGATAGACAGATGACTGTAGTAAGCCATTAGGCCAAACCGTAGTGGTAGACAAGATCTTTCGGAATGTACCCCTAGAGATTCAGGGAGTGATCTTTCGGGCTGATTTAATGTAGTTACCTTTCGGAGAGTTTGAACTTATACTCGGAATGGATTGGCTAGTAGAACACCGAGCCGTGTTGGATTGTACGGCTAAACAGATGGAACTAAGAACCCCAGAGGATAAAGTGGTAGCCATGATCGGAGAAAGGAGGAACTACTTGTCTAATGTGGTTTCGGTGATGAAGGCCGAGAAGATGGTTAAGAAGGGGTCTAAGGCATTCTTAGCCTTCATTAGTACGATAGGTGGGAAGGAGGAAGGTATTAATGGAGTTAGGACGGTAAGGGACTTCGTGGATGTATTTCTATAGGAATTACCAGGAATACCCCAGATAGAGAGGTGGAGTTTGGAATAGATTTGCTACCGGGAACAGCTCCTGTGTCAATCACTCCTTACCGGATGGCACCGGAGGAGTTAGTGGAGCTCAAGGCTCAAATCCAAGAACTGTTGGATCATGGGTTCATTCGACCCAGTGTGTCTCCGTGGGGAGCACCGGTCTTATTTGTGAAGAAGAAGGATGGAACTATGCGAATGTGCATAGACTATCGTCAGTTGAATAAACTGACCATCAAGAACAAGTATCCTTTGCCAAGGATAGACGACTTGTTCGATCAGCTGAAAGGGGCCACCGTATTTTCAAAGATTGACTTAAGGTCGGGATATCATCAGTTAAAGGTGAAGGAGGCAGATATCCACAAGACGGCTTTTAGGACAAGATATGGCCACTTTGAGTTTGTAGTGATGCCATTTAGGTTGACGAACGCTCCAGCCGCGTTCATGGACATGATGAATTGGGCTTTCCAACCCTACCTGGATAGGTTCGTCGTTGTGTTCATCGACGATATTTTGGTGTACTCGAAGTCGGAGGAGGAGCATGATAAGCATCTCCGAGATGTGTTGGAAGTGTTAAGGGAGAAGAAGCTCTATGCCAAATTCAGCAAGTGTGAATTTTGGCTTAAGGAGGTGGCATTCTTAGGTCATGTGGTATCCGTATAAGGAATAAGAGTGGATCCTAGGAAGATTGAAGCAGTGTTGGATTGGAAACCACCTAGGTCCGTGGCTGAAATTCGAAGTTTCTTAGGCTTGGCAGGCTATTACAGAAGGTTCGTGGAAGGGTTCTCGTCAATAGCCGCGCCTTTGACTAAGTTGCTAAGAAAGGAAGTACCCTTTAAATGGACTAATAAGCAGCAGGAGAGTTTTGAAAAGCTTAAGAGGGTGTTGACGGAAGCTCCAGTGTTAATTCAGCCAGAGGCAGGCAAGGATTTTGTAGTATACTGTGACGCTTTGCACACGGGGTTAGGCTGTGTGCTAATGCAAGAAGGAAAAGTAGTCGCTTATGCGTCACGGCAGTTAAGGCCTCATGAGGTTAACTACCCAACTCATGACTTGGAACTAGCAGCAGTGGTTTTTGCCCTTAAGGTTTGGAGGCACTAACTTTATGGAGAAAGGTCAGTTATCTACACAGACCACAAGAGCCTTAAGTATTTGTTGGCTCAGAAGGAGTTGAACTTGAGGCAACGAAGGTGGGTGGAATTACTGAAAGATTACGATTGTTCGATAGAATATCATCCGGGCAAGGCGAATGTGGTAGCCGATGCCCTGAGTAGGAAGATTGTGTCGGATTTAAGGGCTTTGTTCGCTCATTTAAGTCTGTATGATGATGGAAGCCTGTTGGCAGAGTTACAAGTCAAGCTCACATGGCTAAAGGAGGTGAAAGAGGGACAGTTGGCTGATAAGGACTTAAGTACTAAGTTACAGCAAGTATAGCAAGGAGGATTAAAGGACTATGGCTTCAATGATGAAGAAGTATTGTGCTACAAGGGAAAGGTCTGTATGCCGAAGGATAAGGAGTTGAGACAAAGGATTCTTTGAGAAGCGCATGGTAGCCCTTATGCTATGCATCCCGGAGGCATCAAGTTGTATAGAGATCTAAGGGAACAATTTTGGTGGTCTGATCTGAAACGAGAGGTGACTGAATTTGTGGGGAAATGTTTGACGTGTCCGCAAGTTAAGGCTGAACACCAAGTCCTATCAGGATTGCTTCAACCAATCAAAGTTCCCCAATGGAAGTGGGAGAGAATTACTATGGACTTCGTTAGTGGGCTTCCCCTTACGCCTACTAAGAAGGACTCGGTATGAGTAATAGTGGACCGTTTGACCAAGTCCGCGTACTATATCCCAGTAAGAATGGATTATTCTCTTCAGAAGTTGGCTAAGTTCTACGTGGCGGAGATTGTGAGGTTACATGGAGTACCAAGGTCGATCATCTCTGATAGAGACCCAAGGTTTACGTCTCGGTTTTGGAAGGCACTTCATCAAGCTTTAGGCACTAAGTTAGACTTCACTACGGCTTTTCATCCACAATCAGACGGGCAGTCTGAACGGGTTATACAAGTGTTGGAGGATATGCTGAGAGGCGGTGTGGTGGATTTTCGAGGAAGTTGGGAAGATTACTTGCCTTTAGCTGAGTTCGCCTACAACAACAGCTATCAGGCTAGCATTCGGATGGCACCATACGAAGCACCGTATGGAAGGAAGTGTAGAATACCTACTTGTTGGACCGAGTTAGGAGAACACCAAGTTTTGGGTCCAGAATTAGTGGTAGAAACTGAAGAGAAGGTTGAGTTAATTCGGGCACGGTTGAAGGAAGCCTCTGGTAGGCAGAAGTCGTACGCAGACCTTAAGCGGAAGGAGATCGAGTTTGAAGTGGGAGACCAAGTGTTCCTGAAAGTCTCGCCTTGGAAAAAGGTTATGAGGTTTGGTCACAAAGGGAAGTTAAGCCCAATGTTTATAGGGCCTTATCGAGTACTGAAGCGAGTTGGGCCAGTGGCATACCAATTGGAGTTGCCACCAGAGTTGCAGCAGATGCACGACGTATTCCATGTATCCATGCTACGTCGCTACCGATCAGACCCATCTCATGTGGTACCTATTGAAGAGGTGGAGCTAAGGCCAGACTTATCCTACGAGGAAAAACCGATTCGAATTTTGGAACGAGATGTGAAAGTACTACGAAGGAAGTCAGCGCCTCTAGTCAAAGTGTTATGGCGCAATCATGGATCGGAAGAAGCTTCGTGGGAGTCTGAAGAGACAATGCGACAGCAATACCCTCAACTATTTTAGTTAGGAAATTTCGGGGACGAAATTTTGTTTAAGGGGGTAGAACTGTAACATCCTGACAAGGGCCTATGCATTTCCGGTTTTATTGTATGAAATGACAAGTCTTAAGTACTATGAATAAATTTTTGAATATTTTGGAAACCTAGAAATGCATGGAAATGGAAATGAACATTTTTGGAAACCTGAACATTTTTGGAAATGATTCATAAATGGAAAGTAAACATTTCTGGAAACTTGGAAATGTAAGAAAATGGCAAGTTTAAGAGCCGATCGAAAATTTTAGGAAACTTAGAAATGATGCAGAAATGTCAAATTTTAAAGTTTAAAATAGGAAATAAGGACAAGATGGCCTTAAAAGAAAAAGTTGGAGAAATTTGACACACAAACAGGCTTGGAAAAGTGGCCTGAAGATGCCACTTAGGGCCTATGGAAATGGCGCCACATGCAGGAGGAATGCGCCTGAGTTCGAGTCACTTAGGAAGCAAATGAAGGAGGTTTATTTTTGCTTCCATGAGCAAGGGGGTGGACGGCACATGCTTCTAGAAATAAAGGTGTTTTATTCTCATAAATATGTGAATAATAATTGATAAATAAAGGATTTTCTTTTTATATAATTATTGAAGAGATAAATGATGGATTAAACACTTTTATTTTTAAATAAAAGAGATAATATTATCACAAGGAAGAGTGGTGGCCAAGTCAAGGACTCTTGGCCTAGTAATTTCGGCTAAAGATGGAGAGTTAAAGGCTATTCTCTTATCTTTTCTAAGCCTTGCCAAAAATTCCATAGCAAAAATCTCTCTGCCGAATTTTCTTCTCCTCTTTTCTTCTTCTCTTTTCTTCATCTGTTAAGACCAAAACCTTTTCTTTTGATCCCTGATTAAAACTCCATAGCCGAATCTCTGTGACTCCAGGCAATGAAGCAATCGATCTAAGGCATTAAAGGTAAGGTTAAGTTCTATTCAAAATCCTTTCTTTTCTATTTGCCGAAAGAGAAGGGTTTAATCCCTATTTTTGTTTTATGGCTGAATCTACAAGGGGTCTATCAGGTTGCTACAACTGTCGAATACAAGGAGGAATCTTTCGAGATTCAAGGATTTAAGGTAAGTAAACATTATATATTCGGCCAAGGAACTCAGATCTATTTCTTGTGATTTTCAGAAGTCAAACTAACCATGCTTAATGAATTTAGTGTTAGCAGATTTCAAGGAAAAGGATATTAGCAATTTTTGGGACTTGATTTACCATCATCCAATTCGGCAGCAAGGTAAGTAATACAAATCCTACTAGGATTTGGTTTTTAAGCCAAATAGGTTTGTTAATATGTTTTAATGATTGGCCGAATATAGGAGTTAAAGATCTAGATCGGTAGATCGTTCTTCGAGATTTCAAGGAATCTATTAAGCGAATCAGGTGTGTACTCATACTAATTTTCGATATATCATATGGCAATTATTTTTAATATATGAATATGCATAAGAATGAGAATGTGGCTAAGTACAACAAATGTGGTAAAAAGTACCCAGGTACGTTTCCTACTTCTGATAGGATTACGAATATGATATATTTTGAACATGTGAATAGTAACATGAATAAGGAATAAGTATGTTATGCATGATATAAAAATATTTGGGGCATTTGGGATATTTGTGAAAGGGGAAGTGAAGGTGTTGACTTCGGTCTCACTATCTGAATATGGTGACTACGGTCACATTATCTGAATATGGTAACTTCGGTTACATTATTTGAATATGGTAACTTCGGTTACATTATCTAAACATGGTGTCTAGTGACAGAAATTATATGGGCGATGAGCACGTCGACTGCAGCGACTGCCTTCGATGGTGTGTAGCGGAAGGAGGGTCGACTTAGTAGTCCCCACGGTGTGACTGGCAGGTACGGGTGGTGTGTAGCGGATGGACAAATAGGCTTGGGTTTGGGTTGCATCATTTAATTGTATATGAATATGAACTTGTTATGAACTTGTATGCCTGATTTGTTGAATGTTAGTATTGTGTGCACATTGAATCTGTTGACTCACCCCTTCGTGGGACCATTTTTCAGGTAATGAGCAATAATGGACCGGGTCGGCAGGAGCTAAAGGTGGCCATGCATAGCAAGGAAAAACTTTTATTATTTGGGACTGTTATTTTTATTAAGTACTTCAATTTTATTTTTGGTTTTTGATCAATGTAATAAGGCCATAAGGCCCAAGTTGAATTTCTTTACTTCTGATTATTTTTACTTTATAATGTTACGCATTATTTTTAATTAAGTTCAATTATATTTATTTTAATAATAATAAACCTTAAATTGTTTTTTTTTTCATAGCTAAATGATTTCTAAGTAAAATAAATGGGTTTTTAATCTAAGCCCAACCCAAAACGAGATTTTCCTGAAAATACACAAATTTTCTCTAAGAGACAAAGAATTTTGCAACCGGTTTACTTAAGGAACATACCAGATCCGGTTCAGGCTCGTGGGCCGGGTTTGGGGTGTTTCATTGACACACTCATATATATGCTCTAAAAGGCTCAAAATCTCACAAAAATTATGGTTTTTGATGTCAATCTTGTAAATTTCAAATTTCAAAGTAATATTTAAGATTAGGGAAACAACCTAAAAACTTTTAATTCTGAAAATAGACTTATCATGCTTGATTATCTAATGTCTTAAAGTTTAAACCATCACTGCACAATTATCTATGACTTAATTCGAAACATATCAATGAAAATCATTCATCAATAGAAGTTGCATTTAAATAAGTAAATATGAGAAAGTTACTTGAGAACAAGATAAAAGTCAGGGATTTTCTAATTATCAATTAAATAACCTCCCCACACTTAAGATGTACATTGTCCTCAATGTATAAAGATAGATATATACAATATAAACAATCATAAGATAGGGGGAGAAGTGAAACTTCCTGAATTTTGGATGAACTCAAGGAAAATGAGTGGTAAGTTGGGCGTAGGTAAAGGTGGAGGTGGATACTAGGGTCGTGGTGTGGTGAATTGATCATTGTAAAATCAGAGTTTTAAATATTTATAAAAGAATGATCAAACCTGGAAACTAACTCTGACAACGATATTAAGGCAAGTGTACCTATCGAACAGTAGTATAGCTTAGGCAAGATCGGATATCGAACCCAAAGGAACTAAAAGTATTAATACTCACTTTCTTTTTATTATTTAACCTAACTGAGATAAAGGTTGCTTTTAAACTAAATTAACGACAACTAAACTAAGGAAACAAAGACAAAAAGATGAATTTGGGGATAACTTGAAAAAGACTCAGTTGATTTTTATGATACCTTCGGAAAGAATCCACCTAGACTTCTCTTATTTTCTAACCGTAGATTATATGATTTCTTTTACTTAGCTTGATCCGTGAGACTCCCTAACCTATATTAAACCCTCTCTCGAAGCGAATAACGTCTAATCCTAAGTTAATTAGTGGAACTCTCGTTCGCTTATAATAACCCCCTAGGAAAGCAGTAAATCGATCAATGGATTCCCATATTAGGTTTCACCCTAATCCGGCAAAATCTCGTAACCCTATCTCTAGGCGCCCGATCAACTCCGCTTAATTATGTTAGATCTACTCTCAGGCAGGGTCTATTCCTCCTCCACCTAAGCACATTAAATTTGGATTAAGCAACATAATTAAGAACAAACTAAGTAATTTACCATATAACTTAAAAATTAAATAATAAAATCTATCTAGGTTTCATCCCCCTTCAAGTATCTGAAGGATTTAGTTCATAATGTAAAAAGAAAACATCACAAGAGAAAAGATAAAAGAAAACATAAGAAAAATCCTAAAACTCCCTAACGAGATTGATGGAGAATATCGTCGTCTTGAGTATAACTCCAGCTTCTTGGGAAGAATCAACTGGCTATCCTCGAGTTACTCCCTAACTCTGACCTTCTCGGCTTGGCTCTTTGGCCTAGCTTTCGCCCCCTTCCAAAGGTGGTACTTGGGGTATATTTATAGGCTCTTAGAATGCGATTCTTTCTCCCGAAGTATCCTTTTTTGACTGAAATTGCACTTTCCAGTGACAGAGGCACGACCATGTAACACGCCCGTGAAAATCGAGACCTGACTGTGTTCGGATTTTACTAATGGCACGATCGTGTGTTGTGGTGAGGAGGCCGTGCTCGGACTTCTTTAATGAGGCACGGCCGTGTAAATCGAGATTAGGCCGTGTTCTAGATGTTCGTCGAGACACGGCTATGTAGTCCTTGGCCTAGGCCGTGTCAATTTCGTGGAAAGGCCCATTTGCTTCGTTTTAGGCCTGTTTTGTGTTCTTTTCATCCTCAAGTGCTTTCCTGGGTATAAGACATGAAAAGAAAGGATTAAGAGCACCTTTTTACACAAATCAAGGGATAAATCATCCAAAAGCATATTAAATGTGGGCTTAAAATATGTTACTTTTACGGTTTATCAAATAGCCCCACACTTAAGCTTTTGCTTGTCCTCAAGCAAAATTCTCAACTTACAATTAAAACGAACTTTCCATGATTCATAATTCCTATCAATGCCTTATCCTAATTCATAGATAATTTATACATGGATAATTCAACTCAAAGATTTCTAAAAATTCAAACAAGATAAGTCATAAATTTGTAGCACGAAAAACATAGGTGTTTGTCTTCATCTAAATAATTACCTTTAATTCAAAATCGACAAGGATTGATATCCTCACAAAAGATCCACTCAAATCACTCAAAAAGTATTTAGGGGTCAAAATTAAGCACTCATAAGTCGAACATGAAAAGTTAATCCCATAGGCTTGCCTAAAAATCAAATCTCCACCAGTGTAAAATGATATGATAAATAGATCAAAAGGTCTTTGTTAGGGTTGTAACGGGGCTAGGGTTAAAGGTGTGGATAAAGGCTGAAATTAGAAGGTTAGAATTGAGATTGAATTGATAAGTTACCTACCTAAAAATTTCTAAGATGATAATTACATCAACTAAAAATAATAAAAATCCTACTAATACGAGCTTTTTCTTTTGGGAAATAGTCTTTGATTGTGTAAGCTCACTTACTAATATTAAAAACTTGAAAAAAAAATATTTTTTTTCAGAACAGACTAAATACAAGATAAATTTAACTACCAGAATAATAAACTCAGATAACTGGATCAAATTAAATCTCGATTAAGAGGTAGTAAAAATAAAAGGTGGTAACAAATACAAAGGGTGTTGGGTTAAAATTAGCGGGTAAGTCAATAAAAAGGGTTGTTAGGCTCAACAGGGTTCACTAAGGGTTAATTATAAGGGTAGGCTATTTAGTAGAGTAAGTGGGTTAAAACTTAAGTGCCTTTATCATCTCGGTATATCAAATCATAACTGTGGTCTTGACATGTATAATCGAGGCAAGTTCTAGAATAACAATTCATAGTCGACACACTCATAATCAAGAAGTGAGCATGAAAAAGAACGTATGCTCTGTAAGGCTCAAATTCTCACAAAAATTATGGGTGTTTTTGACATCAACCTTGTAAATCTCAAATTTCAAGATAATATTCAAATTCCGGTTGACAACCTAAAATTTTAATTTTTAGAAAATTAGACTTATCATGCTCGATTCCCAAGTATTCTTCAAATTTAATTATCAATACACACTTAACTATGACTTATTCCAAAACATATTAATAAAAATCACAAATCATTAGAAATTTCATCTTAATTAATAATATGATAAAATTACTTTAAAATAAGATTAAATTCAGGGATTTGAGAACAATGCAGACAGTTAGGCATTTTTATCCTCAGGGTTTGAGAACAATGACAAATTAGGCATTTTCTCAGAATACCTATTCACCCTCCCACACTTAAGATGTACATTGCCCTCAATGTACAAAGATAGATAATGACATTTTAAAGATAAATCAAAAGAGAAGGAGGAAGAATTACTCCCTAATTTGTGGATGTTTTCCCGAATAAATGTCTTTAATGGCGGTGATGGTCAGTCGGGATAACGTTCCTGCGCTAGATGAAGAAATTAGGTAGCGCTTTGAGAAGTAACCAGGCTTTATTAAGACCTAATAAAAATAAACTAAATATATAAATAAAGACAAGAAAGAGAAAGAGAAAGAGACTAAGAAGGAAAATAGACTAAGGCTAGGAGATAAAGGGGCTTGAGAATCCTTATTGGTAGGTGGTTCGCGAGGTGAGTGTGACTTCTAAGGTGACGGAGGTGCTGGTGGTGGCGGAAGTGGCGTGATTCCCAAGCAGCCTTTAGAACCTGACACTAAGAAACTAAACTATGTTAAACTAATTTAAACATAAGATTATTGAAGAGAAGGAGAATGAAAGGAAAAAGAAATGAAAAATAAAAAGTAATTGGTCTCATAGATCCTTGGCTTAGTGTTTAGACGAACTGCCGGCATGAACTCATGTTGATCATTCTCCTTTGTGAAATGTGGCCTTTTACGCTTTTTTGGCATGATGTTGGCTGGCTCAAGGATCTAGAGCCTTAGTAAGTGGAGAATCTGAGATGGAGGAGGGTGAAAACAAAAAAAATAAGGATGAAATCAGATGGGGGAAAGGAGAAGAGGTGAGGGGTTTAAATAGATGTTTATATGTTCTGCTCCGACACGGCCGTGGTCCTAGGGTGTGTCGAATTATACAGCCTTCTCGCACTACCGTGTTATAGAGGGTGTTGTCACCCTATGCCCGTGCTTGATCCGTCTACGCCCGTGCTCGTGATGTTTTTCTTGTTGGCACGATTGTCTGACACGGGCGTGTCTCACCCGTGCTCAATAAGTCAGTAACCATAGTAATTTCACGCGGTTTGTGGCATGGGCGTATTCTGTCCGTGGTATGGAAGTCGATAGCCTTACACGGTTGGTGCCACGTCTGTGCCTTATTTGTCGGTGCCTGTGTCGAGAGTGGTTGGATCTGTGACATTGGGATGATGGTTGGACTAACTGCACGACTGCTATCCTGTCAAGGTGGTGGTTTTAGTGGTCCACACGGCCACAGATACGGCCATGTGTAAGGCCGTGTGATCTGTCATTCTGAACTTTTTGTTAGTTAAGTAGGAAAAGAAAAAAAAGAAAAGAAAATGTAAAATAATGCAAAAAGAAATAGGGTTAGTACTCGGGTTGCCTCCCGATAAGCGCTCGTTTATAGTCTTAAGCTAGACTATCCTCATATTTGAAAATTTTAGGAAGGTTTAAAAGTTTGAATATCTTCCCTCATGTCTACAGTTTTAGTTTTTTTGACAAAATTGAAGTCGAGAAGCGTTTACCTTGAAAGTGCCAAATGTTGGATTGCTTACCTCGACTAGTCCTTGTGGGAAGATATCGTGTACCATAAGAAGAAGTTTTCTCTTTTCCTTCAGGTTTCTTGGGGTGATATGCTGCTCGGCTGTATCTAACAGAACCTGGTCTCCTATTTTATAGTGATTGGATGTCCCCACGAGCTCTTCTGGTGGTTCCTCCGATTTTACGTTGTGTGAATCTGGCTCTTCTTTGACCTGTGTTTTCTGTTCTTCCTTATGCAATCTAGTTTTTCCTTGAAGTGCGTTTTCCATTCATCTAGGTCATCGATTTGGGTCCTTTGTTCTTCGTGAGTTGTTTCTTTGTTGGCACTGAACTGAGGATCTGGTTCAATCGTTTCCTTTTTTGGAGGTATTTGAAAAGAAGGTGTAATTGAATGATTAACAAAAGAATTTTCTCGTTCACCTTGATTCTTTGATGACCTAGCTGAGTCGAGGGCTTGAAGACTAATTGAGTCGTCACCTACACAAAGTATGAGCTCACCTGTGGCAACATCAATTTTAGTCTTGGCAGTCGCTAGAAAAGGTCTTCTTAAAATTAGGGGGATTGAATTATCCTCATCCATGTCTAAAACAACAAAGTCTACTGGGAAAACAAATTTATCGATTTTTATGAGAACATCTTCAATAATGCCCCTAGGAATTCTAACAGTTTTATCAGCTAATTGAATGTTCATCTTAGTTTGTTTTGGCTTCCCTAGACCTAGTCGCTTAAACAATGCATAAGGCATAACATTTATGCTAGCCCCTAAATCAGCTAACACATTATCAATATTTAAACTACCAATTAAACATGGAATTGTAAAACTCCCTGGATCTTTTTGCTTCCGTGGTAGTCTATTTTGTAACATTGCTAAGCATGTTGCATTTAATTCCACGTGGTGCTCTTCATCTATTTTACGTTTGTTGGTTAAGAGCTGTCTTAAAAATTTCCTCGAGTCTGGCATCTGGAAAAGAGCTTTAAGAAGAGGTAAGTTAATATGTAATTTTTTCAAAAGTTTAAGAAACTTACCAAACTGCTCCTCTGAATCATCTCTGTCTAATGCTGCGGGAAAAGGTATGCGAGGTTTGTACTCATTGACTATCGGCTTTGGTTTTTCTTGTACTTCCTCTGTTATACCTTCGCCTACCTTACTTTTTGGAGTCAAGTTGGGTGTATCTAACTCCTTGCTACCCCGGACTGTGATGGCTTGAATTTGCTTCTTAGGGTTAATATCCGTGTTACTAGGTAGATGTCCTTGCGGTCGTTCTGACTTTGATTTTGCAAGTTGTTCGACTGCTTTAGTGATTTCCTTAACTGACTTAGTAATTTCATCAATTCGGCTTTCGTTGCTTTTGATTGTTCTGTCAGCTTCTTGGATGCGCTCCTCGATGGTTGGCTTCTTGTCTTGTGGATAGGGCTGATTTTGGAAGTTTTGTGGGGGGGTTGTTACCTTTGATTTCCTTAATTGCCTTGACCTCACCATGAAAAATTTGGGTGGTTCCTCCAACCTGGATTTTAAGTGTTACAATAAGGATTATTATTAGATCAAAAATTATTACCTATATAGTTCATCTGTTCATCTTCTGCTCCTGGTTGGTAGGGTGGGTACTCAGGATTCACCACAGTTCCACTAGCGTCGCATTGCATGACTGGATGTATCTGTGAAGAACACAAACTATCAAGCTTTTTATTCATCATCTCTAGCTGCGTTGATAGCATGGTCATGGTGTCGACGTTGAAAACTCCTGCCGATTTCGTTGGTTTAGTTCTCGAAGCTTGCCACTGATAATTGTTCATTGACATCTCCTCAATGAACTCGTAGGCTGCTTCAGGAGTTTTATTGTTCCACCGGCGGCTGAATCTATCAGTTGCCTCATTGAGGGGTTTACTCCATTGTAGAAGGTTTAGACTTGTAGCCACAGGGGTAAACCATGGTGTGGACGCTCCTCAAGAGATCTTTGAACCTCTCTCATACGTCATATAGTGGCTCTAAATCCATCTGCACAAAGGAAGAGATATCGTTACATAATTTGGCCATTTTGGCCGGTGGGAAATATTTCATTAAAAACTTTTCGGTCATCTACTCCTATGTAGTGATTGACCCTCATTGTAACGAGTTTAACCACTGTTTGGCTTTATTTCTCAATGAAAAAGGGAATAACCGAAGACGAATGGCATCATCAGAAATGCCATTTATTTTGAAGGTATCACAGAACTCCAAAAAATTAGCTATATGCATGTTTGGATCTTCGTCCTGCAAACCATCAGATTGAACAAACTGTTGAATCATTTGTATTGTGTTAGGCTTTAATTCAAAATTGTTTGCAGATATAGCGGGCCTAATAATACTAGATTCTGCTCCTGTTAAATGCGGTTTCGCATAATCAAACATTGTACGTGGAGCATTGTGATCTCCCACATCGCGTAGTGATAGGTTGTTTTCAGCCATCCCTTCGGTAGGACTGGATCTGTTTTCTTCCTCTCTTTCTATGTAATCTAGGGCTCGCCTGGTTTCCCTACGATTCCTACGAGTGGTTGCTTCGATATCACTAACGTTTACCAAAGGTCCTCTCGGATTCCTTCTAGTCATAAACTAGATGTACCTAGAAAAGAGAAAGAAATAAAAAAAAATTAAAATTTAACCTAAGAAAACAAAAGAAATAAATTGCGAATAAAATAATGGCTAAAGTAATAAAAATAGAGCTTTCTTAATATTTTAGTTTCCCGACAATGGCTCTAAAAACTTGATCGCTGTAAAATCAGAGTTTTAAATATTTATAAAAGAATGATCAAACCTGGAAACTAACTCTGACAACAATATTAAGGCAAGTGTACCTATCGAACAGTAGTATAGCTTAGGCAAGACTGGATATCGAACCCAAAGGAACTAAAAGTATTAATACTCACTTTCTTTTTATTATTTAACCTAACTATGATAAAGGTTGCTTTTAAACTAAATTAACGACTAAACTAAAGAAACAAAGACAAAAAGATGAATTTGGGGATAACTTGAAAAAGACTCCGTTGATTTTTTTGATACCTTCGGGAAGAATCTACCTAGATTTCTCTTATTTTCTAACCTTAGATTATATGATTTCTTTTACTTAGCTTGATCCGTGAGACTCCCTAACCTATATTAAACCCTCTCTTGAAGCGAATAACGTCTAATCCTAAGTTAATTAGTGGAACTCTCGTTCGCTTATAATAACCCCATAGGAAAGTAGTAAATCGATCAATGGATTCCCATATTAGGTTTCACCCTAATCCGGCAAAATCTCGTAACCCTATCTCTAGGCACCCGATTAACTCCGCTTAATTATGTTAGATCTATTCTTAGGCAGGGTCTATTCCTCCTCCATCTAAGCACATTAAATTTGGATTAAGCAACATAATTAAGAAAAAAACTAAGTAATTTATCATATATCTTAAAAATCAAATAATAAAATCTGTCTAGGTTTCATCCCCCTTCAGGTATCTGAAGGATTTAGTTCATAATGTAAAAAGAAAACATCACAAGAGAAAAGATAAAACAAAACATAAGAAAAATCCTAAAACTCCCTGACAGGATTGAAGGAGAATTCTGCCGTCTTAAGTATAATTACGGCTTCTTGGGAAGAATCAACTGGCTATCCTCGCGTTACTCCCTAACTCTGACCTTCTCGACTTGGTTCCTTGACCTAGCTTTCGCCCCCTTCCAAAGGTGGTACTTTGGGTATATATATAGGCTCTTGGAATGCGATTCTTTCTCCCGAAGTATCCTTTTTTGACTGAAATTTCTCCTTCCAACGACAGAGGCACGGCCATGTTACACGCCCGTGCAAATCGAGACCTGACCGTGTTCAGATTTTACTAATGGCACGGCAGTATGTGGTGGTGAGGAGGCCGTGCTCGAACTTCTTTAATAAGGCACGGCCGTGTAAATCGGGATTAGGCCGTGTTGTAAATGTTCGTCGAGACATAGCCATCTGGTCCTTGGCCCAGGCCGTGTCGATTTCGTGGAAAGGCCCATTTGCTTCGTTTTAGGCCCGTTTTATGTTATTTTCATCTTCGGGTGCTTTCCTGGGTATAAGACATGAAAAGAAAGGATTAAGAGCATCTTTTTACACAAATCAAGGGATAAATCATCCAAAATCATATTAAATGTGGGCTTAAAATATGTTAATTTTACGGTTTATCATGATTCCCTAACAACCTTTTTGAACCTAAATTAAGGAAATCAAAATATAATAAAATAAACTAAGCACAAGAAAGATAAAGAGAAGGAAAATAAAGGAGAAGAGAAAAGAAAAAGAGAAAGTGAATGGATTTAAAGGTCCTCGTTCTGTCGAGTTAATGAAGAGGCCAACATGAACTTATGTAGATCGGTCTCGCACAGGGAGACTATGCTAGGGTCCTTTCGCTTCTTCGACATGGTGATGGTGATGGAAAGAATGAGGGAGAGGGGGATAGGAAAATGAAAGGGAAAAGTTAGAAGAAAGAGAAATGGGTGTAGTGGTTAGGGTTTGGGAGAAGAAAAAGTTGCTTAGAAAATGAGAAGAAGGGGAGTTTTAAATTGGAAATAAGGATCTGATGGCTTCCCATGCCGGTGTGCAATGGGGGTGTTAGGTCACATGGCCGTGTCACATGGCCGTGTGGTGCTTCGTTCGTTTCTCCCATGCCTGTGTAGAGGGTGCCACGCCCATGTTGCTTAATCAGTGTCGGCCACGGCCTAAGGAGACGGGCGTGTCTCACACCCGTTTAGCTTTCTCAGTGTTGACCACGACCATATCACACGGCCGTGGCATTTTATCGCAGCACATGTTTTAGGAAAATTGTTGTCCACGCCGACATACCTACTTGTGGTGTCCACACGGACACGGCCACGGCCACGGCCACGGCCACGGCCATGTGCAAGGTCGTGTGGTAAGGAAATCTGCGTTTTATTACTTTGGTTAGTTTGTAGTTATGTGCTAAAAATAAGAAATATGAAAATTACTGAAGTTAGTGCTTGGGTTGCCTCCCGAGAAGTGCTTGTTTAAAGTCTTAAGATAAACTTACCTCTCATTTGCATATCTCATGGTGGTTTGAGGAGTTGAAACTCCTCTCCCCTACTATCAGTTCTAAGATCACTATATAGTTTTAGTCGAGTGGTGTTTACCTTAAAAGTGTCAAATATAGGATTAGTTACCTCGGCTGTTTCGTATTGGAGGACATTTAGCACCGTGAAAGGGATCTCTTCGTTAGTATTAAGGTCTGAAGTGGTGATTTGAGGGTCTGTCTTATCCAACAATACCTGATCCCCGATCTGAAATTTGTATGTCTCATCTTTAAGTTTGACATGGTGTTGCCTCGGTTTTGCTTCGTGTGTTCCTAGTTTCTCTTTGAAATGTGTCTTCCACTCGTCTAGTTCATCGATCTGAAGCCTTCGTTCCTCATGAGTTATTTCCTTATTGGCACGAGGTCTAGGATCTGGCTCAGTTGTGTAATTTTGTGGTGCTTCTTGAAAAGAAGGTTGAATCGAATGGTCATTAATAGAATTTACGTTCTCACCTTTATTGCTCGATGTCCTAGCCATGTCAAGAGCCTGAGTAGTGATCGTTCTGTCACTTACACGAAATATGAGTTCACCTGCACCAACATCAATTTTTGTTTTAGCAGTTGCTAAAAAAGGTCTTCCTAAAATTAAAGGAACATTGTTGTCCTCATCCATGTCTAAAACGACAAAGTCTACTTGGAATATGAATTTATCAATTTTTACTAGTATATCTTCGATTATACCCCTAGGAATTCTAATAGTTTTACCAGCTAATTGAATGCTTATCCTAGTTTGTTTGGGTTTCCCTAGACCTAGCTGTTTAAACATTTTATAAGGCATAATATTTATGCTTGCCCCTAAATCAGCTAAAGCATTATTAATAGATAAACGACAAATTAAGCACGGAATTGTAAAACTCCCTGGATCTTTTAAGTTTTGTGGTATTTTATTTTGTAAAATTGCTGAGCACACTACATTTAGCTCCACATGCGATGCATCGTCTAACCTCTGTTTGTTTGTCAAAATCTCTTTTAAAAATTTCCTTGAATCTGGCATTTGCGAAAGAGCTTTAAGAAACGGTAAGTTAATATGTAATTTCTTTAGAAGTTTAAGAAATTTACTGAATTGTTCATCTATGCAGTCTTTCTTCATCGTATTGGGGTATGGCACACGAGGTTGGGACTCTATAATTATTGGTTTTGGTTTATCATGGCTTATCTCAACCTTACCTTCCTCTACCACTTTCTCTTGTCTCAATTCTGGTTCATCTAACCCTTCACTATCATGAGCTGTTGTAGCTTGAAGCTGCTCCTTTGGGTTAGTTTCAGTATGGCTTGGTAAGCTATCTTGTGGTCATTCAGATATCAGCTTAGCAAGTTGTCCTAATTGGTTCTCGATCCCTTGAATCGATGCTTGTTGATTTTTAAGTGTTGTTGCGGTGTTTTGAAAACGAGTTTCTAACACTGCGATGAATTTTGTTAGCATCTCTTCAAGGTTCGACTTCTTCTCTTATGGGTAGGGTTGTTGTTGAAAGCCTGGGAGGGGTTGTTGTCTCTGATTTCTTTAACCACCCAATGAGAAATTTGGATGGTTCCTCCAAACTGGATTATAAGTGTTACCATAAGGGTTATTTTGAGGTCTAGAATTGTTACCCATATGGTTCATCTGTTCATTTTCTATGCCAGTGTTGTAGAATGGATATTTTGTATTACTCATTCCTCCTCCATTCGTATCACACTACATAGCCGGATGTATCTGCGAAGAACCACACAAATCATCGATTTTCTTACTTAGAAGTTCTACCTGATTTGATAGCATTGTTACTGTGTCGAGGTTGTAAACACTGGCGGCTTTTGTTGGCCTTGTCCTTGTAACTTGCCAGTGATAGTTATTCAGTGACATCTCCTCTATAAACTCATAAGCCGCTTCAGGTGTTTTGTTATTTAGGGTTCCATCAGCGGCTGAATCAATCAATTGCCTAGTTGAGGGGTTCACACCGTTGTAAAAGGTTTGAACCTGTAGCCACAAGGGTAACCCATGGTGAGCGCACCTTCTTAATAAATCCTTGTATCTCTCCCATGCATCGTAAAGTGTCTCTAAATCCATCTGCACAAAAAAAGAGATATTATTCCTTAACTTAGCCGTTTTAGCCGCAAAAAATATTTTAATAAAAAACTTTTCGGTCATTTGTTCCCATGTAGTGATTGATCCTTTTGATAACGAGTTCAACCACTGTTTAGCTTTGTTTCTCAACGAGAAGGGAAACAACTGAAGGCGAATGGCATCATCAGAAACGCCATTGATTTTGAAGATATCGCATAATTCTAGGAAATTTGCTAAGTGATTGTTTGGATCCTCATCCTGCAAACCATCAAACTGAACAAATTGCTGAATCATTTGAATAGTGTTAGGTTTCAGTTCGAAATTATTTGCAGCAATAGCATTCTAATAATACTTGACTCAATTCCTGTTAAATTAGGTTTAGCATAATCATACATAGTACGAGGGGCATGATTTTGATTCACTGGATTTGCAGCAACCACAGGAGGTAGCGGATTATTTTCAGCCATCTTTTCGGTAGTGTTGGTTTTGTCTTCTTGCTCTTCTTCTATGTATTGTAAGCTTCGCCTTATTTCTCTGTCGTTTCTGCGAACTGTACATTCTATATCACTGTCAAAAATGAAGGGTCATGATGGGATTCTTTTAGTCATAAACTAGAATTACCTGCCAGAAGCAAATAAAGAAAGATAAGCAAAGTTAATAATAAAATAAAAATAAATTGCAACTAAATAAAATGGATAAAGTAATAAAAATTTAGTTTTTCTAATATCTTAGTTCCCAGCAACGGTGCCAAAAACTTAATCGAGCTCGAAACTAACTATTATTTCGACAAAGGCAAGCACACCTATCGAGCAGTAGTATAGCTATGGTGAGTCCAGAGTATCGTATCCTCAAGGACCAAGAGTACTAGTATTAACTATCTTTTTATTATCTAACCTAATAATTAAGGGGATTTATTTTAAAGCTAAAATTAACTAACTAATTTAATTAACTATGAACGCGACAGAGAGTAAATTAGGAAAATACTTTTGGACAACTTTATATGAGATAGACAATACCTAAGGAAGAATCCACCTAGACTTCACTTATTACTTTTGATTCATGCGATTTATTCACTTGACTTAATCCATAGAAATTCCTAAATTATATTAATACCTCTTTCGAGGCTACTAACAACAGACTCTAGGTTGATTAATTGAAATCTCTTTCTAATTAAAACCCCTATTGTTGCATTAACTCGATCTATGGATTCCCTTATTAGGTTTGACCTAAATCTGACAGATTTTCGTCGCCCTATTTCTAGGGTTGCAATCAACTCTGGTTATTGTGTTGATCTACTCTTAAACAGGAACTTTTTCTCCACTGAATAAGCAAATTTGACTTGAATCAATAACCTGAATTATCAAAACAAGAATAAGAACTCACAATTAAGAATAAGCACAAGTATTTATCTCATAAATCAAATAATAATAAGATTCATCTTAGGTTTCATCCCCTCAGGTATTTGAGAGGTTTAGTTCATACTAAAAGAGCGAAACATATTAGAACAGGAAAAACAACAAAACATAAGAAAACCCAAACACTTCTAAAGAACTTGATGGGAGATCCTCCGTCTTGATGGAGATCCTTCTCCTAAGCTATTCTCGACAGCTGTCTTGGAGTATTTTCTCCTTCTACTCGGCGTCTATTCGATGTCCTATCGAACTCTCCTTTTAGGTTGCCCCTTGGGGTGTTTATATAGGCTTCGAGATGCCTTTCTTGTCGCACAAGTATCCTATTCCGAGTAAAATTCATCCTTATTACAGAAGGGACACGCCCGTGGTTGATAGCCCAGGCTGTGTTTGATTTGGCTTGCCACACACGGCCGTGTGGATTTGCTCGTGTACGGTGGTCCAGGCCTTGTATGCCCATTTTGTCCCTTTTTGGCCCGTTTCTCATTCTTTTCGACTCCCTAAGCTCTCCTGAGTATAAAACATGAAATTAGGAGATTAAGAGCATCGAATTCATCAATTCAATGGAAACTCATCCAAAATTAAGCCAAGCATGAGGTTAAATTATGTTTAAATTATGGTTTATCACTGGTACCCAAAGCCTCATGTAACTTCTTCCAGAATTGAGATGTGAATCTAGGATCTCTGTTGGATATGATGGAAACCAGTACCCCATGCAGTCTCGTAATCTCAGCCACATACAACTTTGCCAGCTTCTACAACGAGTAATCAGTGCGGACTGATATAAAATGGGCAGATTTAGTGAACCGGTCTACAATGACCCATACAAAATCCTTCTTAGTAGGTGTTAAGGGTAGCCCACTCACAAAATCCATAGTTACCCTCTCTCACTTCCAAAGTGGAATCTTAACTGGCTGCAGTAGCCCTAAAGGCAGTTGATGTTCAGCCTTAACTTGCTGACACGTCAAGCACTTGCTCACAAAATCAATAACTTCCTGTTTCAGTCCTGGCAACCAGTATAGCTCACAAAGATCTTGGTATAACTTGTTTCCGCAAGGATGCATAGCGTATGGACTACTATACGCCTCTCGCAGTATAGACTGCCTTATATCAGAATCCTTTAGTACACAGACTCTCCCACAGAAACACAGTACTCCTTCACTATTGAACCCAAAATCCGAAGTTTCCCCCTACTCCACTTGTCGGAAATGAGGAACCAGTGACTCGTCCAACAACTGCTTACCCTTAATATGTACAATCCATGTCGGTTTAACTTGCAGGTCAGCCAACAAGCTACCATCATCATACAAGCTGAGACGAGCAAACATTGCTCTCAAATTGGATACAGCCCTATGGCTCAGTCCATCAGCTACCACGTTAGCCTTACCCTGATGGTACTCAATCGAGCAATCATAATACTTAAGCAGCTCTATCCATTTTCGCTGCCTAAGATTTAGCTCCTTTTGAGTGAGGAGGAATTTGAGGCTCTTGTGGTATGTGTAGATAATACATTTTTCACCGTATAAATCTAAGTCATGAGTTGGGTAATTCGCCTCATGAGGCTTAAGCCGACGAGATGCATAAGCAACCACCTTACCCTCCTGCATCAGCACACAGCCCAATCAAATGTGTGATGCATCATTGTAGATAGTAAATTCCTTCCCAGATTCTGGCTGTATCAAGACATGGGCCTCAGTCAGAACTTTCTTCAGTTTCTCAAAAATTTCTTGTTGAACTTAGCATACAGTTGTTTCACCCTTAAAATCTACAGACAAATTCAGAGATGTGCATCATATTCATCCTCGGTTCTCGAATACAGCAAGATATTGTCTATAAATACCACTACAAACCGATCCAGGTAGGGTTGGAATACTCAGTTCATCAGATCCATGAAAGTAGCTGGTGCATTCATCAGCCCAAACGGCATCACTAGGAACTCGTAATCACCGTAACGAGTCCTAAACACAGTCTTATACATATCAGCCTCTTTAACCCTCAGTTGATGGTACCTAGAACGGAGATCTATCTTGAAGAAAACTGAAGCTCCTCGAAGCTGATCAAACAGATCGTTGATCCTTGGTAAATGATACTTATTCTTGATAGTTAGCTTTTTAAGTTACCGATAATCGATGCACATGCGCATGGACCCATCCTTCTTCTTTACGAACAACACTGGTACTCCTTATAGAGACACACTAGGTCGAATGAATCCTTGATCCAGCAGCTCTAGGATGTAACACCCCTAACTCGTATCCGTCACCGGACTAGGGTTAAAGGCGTTACAGGATAGATCGGAAACATTCATAACATTTTATACATTTCATTCATCAATCATACACACAATGTCCCTTAAATAGGTCATCGAGACCTTAAACATGCTTATAACCCGAGTCGGGGCCAAAATGAAACATATACAGACATTCTCTGGAATTTAAAACTTTTCTAAATTTTAGGGGTCACACGCCCGTGTGGGCAGGCCGTGTGCCTCCCACGGCTACTAGACCCCCCGTGTGTCCTTCCCGTGGTCGAACCTGACTTATCTTCCACGGCCACTAAGCACGCCCGTGTGCTTAGGCCGTGGTCGAATCTGCCAAAAATCACACGGTCACTAGGCAGTAGGCACGTCCGTGTGCCAAGGCCGTGTACTATCCTAACTTGGTCCCCACAGTCACTAGGCACGCTAGTGTGCCATGGCCGTGTGACATTATAGGCCATTTGCAAAGCCAAAATGCCACCCACTTAGGGTCAATCCTATAAACACATATAATCCTCTCTATACACACAATTTGGCAACCATTTCCTATCATATGATCTACCTATCAATTCATACAATCTCATTTTCGAACATATTAACTTATAAGCTAGCATATACAGCTTAAACACATTCAATACTAAACATCATTCTTTCCCAATTTCACTAAATCATATTAGCATTTTACCATCACAAAGATTTCCTTCATAAGTCAATTTCTCAACTCACAATCCATACCAAAAGATGCATCATATACACCAAAGTCATTCATGCTAAAACTAGCACATATCTAGCCACATCTCATGGTTACTTACTAATCTCAAACATGATTCAAATGACCAACATATACATGCCATATTTTAACTATGCACATCTTTCCAAAATAACCCAAAATAGATTGCCGATAGTGTGACTGAGATACCGATGATCCCCCGATCCGAGCTAGCTTTATTGACACTACAAAGCAGAGAAAGAAATCACACAGTAAGCTTTCCAAAGCTTAGTAAGTTCGACATACAATACAATTATCTCATCAAATCAAACCAATATATATAATAAACAATCACATTGATCAATTATCTCATATTCATGCCCTCTCATCCATAGCTAAAATACTCATTCACTCAATCATAGCTTGTTTATAACTCATCAACCACAAAGGTTTAATACGTACCTTAGCTACACATAGTTATTAAACTTCCAAGGTATTCAATGCTCAATATTACTTGTTGATGATTCTTTAATATTCATTCAATTTGATCGCACACTCAGTGCTATATACATAATTGTAGCATATTTGTCATCCCACACTTAATGCCTATTCTTTTAACCGACTTGTCTCGGCGTCGCACACACAGTGCCAAGTCAATAAGCCTTAGCTTTCATATCATCGCACACCCAGTGCCATTCATTTCTGTTTTTCGATATACATTTCGCACACTTAGTGCCATCAACTAATTCTTGCACGTAGCATCTCAATCTCATGCCATCAACTAATTCTTGCACGTAGCATCTCAATCTCATGATCATGTACATATTCATTCCATAATGCTAAAACATATCTTAATAACATGTATTATATCCGAACTTACCTCGGATGTCAAAATATCGAAACGGTCGATTAATCGAGCCCTTTCTCTTTGCCTCGATCCCGATCCGAACCTCTCCTCTCTTGGTCTATACACATTCAAATTCAGTCCATTCAATCACCAAATCATTCATTGTAATCCAACTCACTTATTTGGGGCATTTTACAAAATAGCCCTCACATTTTCACATTTTGACACTTTAGTCCCTATTTCACAAAATCATCAAATACACAAAATTTCAAGACACATATGCTAGCCGAACTCTTCCCATGCCAATATAAGTCCGCACATCTCATTTATTTCACATTTTAACCCTTTAATTTGCTATTTTCACAATTTAGCCCTAATTAGCTAAATTCATCAAAAATTCAAAAACAACACATGTTAATCCTTCACCTATCTTTCATAATTCATCATCAACTATCACAAAGCTCAAGCATTCATCAATTGCATAACTCAAAATCACCATCAATTTCTAAAATCGAAGCATGGGTTTGAAAGAACACGAAGCAACGATTACAAAAACGTAGAAATTATCAAAAACCAAGCTCAAAACATACCTCAATCAAGCTTAGCAAGTGTCAAAATTTCAAAAGCTTCAATGGCTATTCTCTTTTCTATTTTTCGGTGGAAGAAAGATGACAAAAATGGCCATCAAATTTCTTTTGTTTTAATTAATATTAACTTATTAAAGAAATACCAACTTTGCCCTTTTATAAGTCATATAAAACAAATATATTTTAAGGTTAATAAGTCATTTAGCCACCCACTATCTTTAAAAATGGCTTAGTAACAACATAAGGCCTCCGTCTTAAAAAGCGAACAACAATTAAGTACTCGTAAAACAGCACACAGCATTTTGCACTTTATGCAATTAACTCCTTTCTCTTAATTCGACACACAAACAATCAAATTATCACACAGAATTTTCACACAGGCTATATTACATACTATTTACACCGAAAATAATATTAAATTATCATCTCGACCTCGGATTTGTCGTCTCGAAACCATTGTTCCGACTAGGGTCTAAACCGAGCTATTACAACTCTCCCCTCCTTAGGGATTTTCATCCCTGAAAATCTTAGCAGTGAATAATTGTGGATGTTACTCTCTCATAATGTTCTCAGGCTCCCACGTAGCCTCTTCAATTCCCTGTTTGTGCCATAATACTTTCACTAAAAAAATTTTATTATTTCTCAACTCTTTGGTCTCTCGTGCCACAATTCAGATCGGTTCTTCACTATACGACAAATCTGACTGAATTTCAACCTCAGTAGGAGCAATCACATGAGATGGGTTTGATCTGTACTGTCGTAACACCGACACATGAAACACGTTATGAATCTTTTCTAACTCAGGGGGTAATCTTAATTTATAAGCAACCAGGCCAACTCGTTCAATAATCTCATACGGTCCGGTGAACCTCGGACTCAGCTTGCCCTTCCGGCCGAATCGAAGTATTTCTTCCAAGGAGATACTTTCAAAAACACTTTATCACCAAATTTGAATTCAATATCCTTTCGTTTAAAATCCGCATAAGACTTTTGACGATCTGAGGCTGCTTTCAGATTGTCACGAATAACCTTCACTTTCTATTCAGTCTCTTTTATCAGATCAACCCCGTAAATCTTATTCTCACTCAGCTCAGTCCAATACAATGGAGTTCGACACTTTCGACCATAAAGAGCCTCATATGGTGCCATTTTAATGCTAGATTGAAAACTGTTGTTATATGCAAACTCAATCAATGATAAATGCTTTTCCCACGTACTTTCAAATTCAAGTATGCAACATCTCAGCATGTCTATCAGAATCTGAATGATTCGCTCGCATTGACCATCCATTTGCGGATGAAAAGCAGTACTGAAATGCAATCTTGTGCCTAAAGCATCATGCAATTTCTTTAAAAATTGCGAGGTAAATCTCGAATCTCTATCAGACACTATAGATAACGGTACTCCGTAAAATCTAACAATCTCATCGATATACAATCAGCTAACTTATCTAAAGAAAAATCGATTCTCACCGGAACAAAATGAGCTGATTTCGTCAATCTGTCCACTATCACCCAGATTGCATCTTTCTTACTCGGAGATAAGGGCAAAGTCGACACAAAGTCCATCGTAATTCTCTCCCATTTTCACTCAAGAATCATAATTGGTTGTAACAAACCAGACGAAACTTGGTGTTCAGCTTTGACTTGCTGAAAAATTAAGCATTTCGACACAAAGTCAAAAATGTCTCTTTTCATGCCATGCCACCAATAGAACTGTTTTAGATTGTTATACATTTTCGTACTTCCTGGATGAAATTGACTCTTGTGAGCTTCATTCAAAATCATTGAGATTAACTTTGAATTCCTCAGAACACAAATCCGATCTTTGAATCTCAAACAATCATCACTATCAACTTGAAATTGCGATTCAGCACTCAATTCACATTGAGTTCATTTAGCCGTCATTCCATCATCATTTTTCTGAGCATCACAAATCTACTGTACAAACATCAGCTTAACTTTCAACACAACTGCAACCACACTATCTATCACACAGATCTATCTAATTACTCATAGCTCACAAAGCATATAACAATTTTCGACTCAAGGCACCAGCTACAACATTAGCCTTCCCTGGATGGTAATCTATCACAAGTTCGTAGTCTTTCAATAATTCTAACCATCTTCTCTGTCGCAAATTCAAGTCTTTCTGAGTCATCAAATACTTTAAACTCTTATGATCAGTATAGATGTGATATTTCTCTCCAAACAGATAGTGACGCCAAATCTTCAATGCAAACACAATTGCAGCCAATTCAAGATCATGAGTTGGGTAGTTCTTTTCGTGCGGCTTTAACTGCCTCAAGGTGTAAGCAATGACTTTCCCTTCTTGCATCAGCACACAGCCCAAACCGTTCAATGATGCATCACTGTAACCTATGAACTCTTTGCCTGATTCGGGTTGAATCAAAATGGGTGCTTCCCTTAACAACACTTTCAACTACTCAAAACTCTACTGGCACTTTTCTGACCACTCAAATCTAACATCTTTCTGTAACAACTTGGTCAACAGAGTCGCAATCATAGAGAAACCTTTCAGAAATTGTCTATATCCTGCTAGTCCCAGAAAACTATGGACTTCAGACATATTTCTCGGAGGCTTCCATTCTAAAGTAGCGGAGATTTTACTCGGGTCAACTCGTATCCCAGTAACTGATACAATATGCCACAGAAAACTAACCTCATACAACCAAAATTCACATTTCCTAAATTTTGCATACAACTATTTCTCACACAGAGTTTGTAGTACGATTCTCAAATGCTCAGCATGCTGCATCTCATTACATGAATAGATCAAAATATCATCAATGAACACCACAACAAAGCGATCCAAATATGGTCTGAATATCCGATTCATCAAATCCATAAACACTGCAGGAGCATTTGTTAGTCCAAAAGGCATCACTAAGAATACATAATGTTTGTACATCATTCTAAAAGCAGTCTTCGGTACATCAGATTCTTTAACTCTTAACTGATAGCAACCTGATCTCAAGTCTATCTTTGAAAACACTGTAGCTCCCTTCAACTGATCGCACAAATCGTCAATATGAGGCAACGGATATTTATTCTTTATTGTCACTTTGTTTAACTGCCTATAATCGATACGCATTCTCATAGTTCCATCTTTCTTCCTAACAAATAACACAGGAGCTCCCTATGGTGAGAAACTCGGTCATGCAAATCCTCTGTTGGTCAATTCTTGCAACTGAGATTTTAACTCTTTCAATTCGGTTGGAGCCATTCTGTATAGAGCTATCGAAATAGGAGCAGTTCCCAGCATTAACTCAATACCAAATTCAACTTCTCTAATTGGAGGTAATCCTGGTAACTCTTCAGGAAACACATCTGGAAACTCACAAACCACAGGCACTGATTCAACTTTCTTTTCCGACACTTTTGTATCAATTATGTATGCCAAATAAACTTCACCACCCTTTCTCATATAGTTCATAGCTTTCATCACAGATACAACAGCTGGTAATCCTTTCATATCACTAGACTTAATTCGAACTATCTAACCATTCTGACTCTTCAATTTAATACTCTTTCTCTTACAATTCACGATGGCATTATGCAATGTAAGCCAATCCATACCCAGAATTATGTCAAATTCATCAAATGGTAGCAACATCAAATTGACCGGAAAACATAAATCACGAAACATCAATGGGCAATTCTTGCAGACTTTATCCACCAAAACACATTTGCCTAAGGGGTTCGATACTCTAATCATAAATTCAATAGACTCAACAGGTAGAGTCTTATTCAATATGAAATTCATAAACACATAGGAATAAGTTGATCCTGGATCTATCAATGCAATGACATCAGTATCAAATAAAGTGAAAGTACCGGTGATGACGTCTGGAGATGATGCTTCCTCTCGTGCACGTATAGCATAGGCTCAGGCAGGTGCTCTCGCTTCTGATCTCATAGCTGTGTCAGTTGTCCCTCTCTGACTTTTGCTCACATTTCTATTGTTTCTTGGTGGTCTACCTCTAGCCGTAACATTACTCGGACTTTCATTCTGAACATTTTCTTCTTCAACCATCTTTGGCCAATCTCAAATAAAATGATCCCGAGCTCCACATTTATAACAAACTCTATTATTATACTTGCCCCAGCACTCTCCCACATGTCGTCTCTCACATTGTCTACACTCAGCTTGTTACTCTTAATGCTGCCAACACTTGATTCATTCGGAGCTTGAATTCGTGGACCAATATTTTGTCTCAAACGATCTCTACTTGGATGTCCAAAAGCAGCATTTGAACGGTTGCTTGCATCTCTATATCTCTTCACTGAAGGTTGAGAGAACTTATTCATCGATCTCTTTCATTCATCTCGAGCCTCAGAATCGGCTTTCTTCTTTTCTTTATTAAGCTCCTCAGCTTTGCATGCTCTTTCAACTAACAAAACAAATTCATTTATATCAAGTATCCCAACTAACAATTTAATGTCTTCATTCAATCCCTCTATGAAATGTTTGCACATAGCAGATTCGGTCGAAACACATTCTCTCGCGTATTGACTCAATCTTACGAATTCTAGTTTGTACTCAGTAATAGACAAACGACCCTGTTTTAGTACTAGAAACTCTTTACGTTTCTGATCAATAAAGCGTTGACTGATATACTTCTTTCTAAACTCAGCTTGAAAGAAGTCCCAGGTGATTCTCTCTTGGAACCACAGATATCAATGTTTTCCACCAGTTATAAGCCGTGTCTCTCAACAAGGAAACTATACACTTAATGCACTCATCAGGGTTCAATGACAACTCATCGAATACTCTGATTGTATTCTCAAGCCAAAACTCAGCTCACTCAGCATCATCATCAGATGTGGCCCTAAACTCCTCAGCCCCGTATTTTCGAATCTTGTCTATAGGTGGTTTATTCAATCTGATCGGATTTACAAGTTGTGGCACAACAGGTACTTGTGGGGCTGGAGGTTGTGGAGTAGTCGGATTCGCTCGAACGAACTCTAAAAACCACTCGCTCATCATTTGGAAGGAGGCTTGCTTGGCCTCTCCTCTCTCACCACTATCATTCAGCCAAAATGTGGCCGGCGCTGTCCCTTTAGCGGGAGCAGGCGCATTGCTTTCTACATCGTCAGTAACTACTCGATCGGGATCCATTGCTATATGAAAACACATTTTCAACTATCAGAATTCATCACACTATCACAATTTCATAATATGGCATGTATAGCTAGACTCCCATGCACTACATTAGTTCGAAAATCTACTAAATCGTAGCTCTGATACCAACCAAATGTAACACTCCTAACCCGTATCCGTCGTCGGACTGGGTTAAAGGCGTTACCGGACAGATCCGAAACTTTCATAACATTTTAAACATTTCATTCATCAATCATATACACAATGTCCCTTAAATAGGTAATCGAGACCTTAAACATGCTTATAAACGGGGTCGAGACCAAAACAAAATATATACAGACATTCTCGGGAATTTAAAACTTTTCTAAATTTTAGGGGTCACACGCCCGTGTCGACAGGCAATGTTCCTCCCACGGCTACTAGACACCCCCTGTGTCCTTCCCTTCGCCGAAATTGACTTATCTTCCACGGCCACTAAGCACGCCCGTGTGCTCGGGCCGTGGTCGAATCTGCCAAAAATCACACGGTCACTAGGCAGTAGACACGTCTGTTTGCCAAGGCCGTGTACTATCCTGACTTGGTCCCCACGGTCACTAGACACGCCAGTGTGCCATGGCCGTGTGACATTATAGGCCATTAGCAAAGCCAAAATGCCACCCACTTAGGGTCAATCCTATAAGCACATATAAGCATCTTTATACACACAATTTGACAACCATTTCCTATCATATCATCTACCTATCAATTCATACAATCTTATTTTCGAACATATTAACTTATAAGCTAGCATATACAACTTAAACACATTCAATACAAAACATCATTCTTTCCCAATTTCACTAAGTCATATTAGTATTTACCATCACAAAGATTTCCATTCATAAGTCAATTTCTCACCTCACAATCCATACCAAAAGATGCATCATATATACCAAAGTCATTCATGCTAAAACTAGCACATATTTAGCCACATCTCATGGCTACTTACAAATCTCAAACATGATTCAAATGACCACCCTATACATGCCATATTTTAACTATGTACATATTTCCAAAATACCCCAAAATAGATTGCCGATAGTGTGACTGAGATGCTGACGATCCCCCGATGCGAGCTAGCTTTACTGACACTACAAAGCAGAGAAAGAAATTACACAGTAAGCTTTCCAAAGCTTAGTAAGTTCGACATACAATACAATTATCTCATCAAATCAAACCAGTATATATAATAAACAATCACATATATCAATTATCTCATATTCATGCCCACTCATCTATAGCAAAAATACTCAATTCACTCAATCATAGCTTGTTTATAACTCATCAACCACAAAGGTTCAATACGTACCTTAGCTACACATAGTTATTGAACTTCCAAGCTATTCAATGCTCGATATTACTTGTCGATCATCCTTTGATATTCATTCAATTTGATCTCACACTCAGTGCTATATATATAATCGTAGCATATATTTCATCGCACACATAGTGCCTATTCTTTTAACCGACTTGTCTCGGCGTCACACACACAGTGCCAAGTCAATAAGCCGTTACTTTCATATCATCGCACACCCAGTGCCATTCATTTCTATTTCGATTTACATTTCACACACTTAGTGCCATCAACTAATTCTTGTACGTAGCATCTCAATCTCTTAATCGTGTACATATTCATTCCATAATGCTAAAACATATCTTAATAACGTGTATTATATCCGAACTTACCTCGATCTCGATCTGAACCTCTCCTCTCTTGGTCTATACACATTCAAATTCAGTCCATTCAATCACCAAATCATTCATTTTACTCCAACTCACTTATTTAGGGCATTTTACAAAATAGCCCTCACATTTTCACATTTCGACACTTTAGTCCCTATTTCACAAAATCATCAAATACACAAAATTTCAAGACACATATGCTAGCCGAACTCTTCCCATGCCAATACAAGTCCACACATCTCATTTATTTCACATTTGAACCCTTCAATTTGCTATTTTCACAACTTAGCCCTAATTAGCTAAATTCATCAAAAATTCAAAAACAACACATGTTAATCCTTCACCTATCTTTCATAATTCATCATCAACTATCATAAAGCTCAAGCATTCATCAATGGCATAACTCAAAATCACCACCAATTTCTGAAATCAAAGCATGGGTTTGAAAGAACACGAAGCAACGATCACAAAAACGTAAAAATTATCAAAAATCGAGGTCAAAACATACATCAATCAAGCTTAGCAAGTGCTAAAATTTCAAAAGCTTCAATGGCTATTCTCTTTTCTATTTTTCGGTGGAAGAAAGATGACAAAAATGGCCATCAACTTTGTTTTGTTTTAATTAATATTAACTTATTAAACAAATACCAACTTTGCCCTTTTATAAGTCATATAAAATAAATATATTTTAAGGTTAATAAGTCATTTAGCCACCCACTATCTTTAAAAATGGCTTAATAACAACATAAGGCCTTCATCTTAGAAAGCCAACAACAATTAAGTACTCGTAAACCAGCACATAGCATTTTGCACTTTATGCAATTAAATCCTTTCTCTGAATTCGAGACACAAACAATCAAATTATCACATAGAATTTTCTCACAGACTATATTACATACTATTCACACAGAAAAAATATTAAAGTATCATTTCGACCTCAGATTTGTGGTCTCGAAACCACTGTTCCGATTAGGGTCTAAACCGAGCTATTACACTGAATCTGAGCTTTTTACTCTGCCAGCTCCTTTGGTGCAATCCTATAAAGGGCAATGGACTCTGGAGCTGTTCCAGGCAAGAGCTCGATACCAAATTCAACTTCGCGATTCGGAGGCAACTTAGGGAGCTCATCAGGAAACACATCAGAAAAATCCTTAACCGTCCTGATATCTCCAACAGAAGGATCCTCAGAACTAGATACGTCAATATAGGCTAGAAACACCTCACAACCTTCACGAACCAGTTTTTCAGTCCTCAATGCAGAAATCACATTAGACAGGAAGTCCCTTCGCTCCACAATTATTGCCACCTCCTTATCCTTAATAGTCCTCAATATCATACGCTTAGCAGCACAATCCAAACTTGTACGGTGATTCACCAGCCAATCCATACCCGATATAAGGTCGAATTCACCAAACGACAGTTCTATCAAATCCGCCGGAAAGACAACCCCTTCAACCTCTAAGGGTACATTTCTGAACAATTTATCCACTCTTACAGACTGCCCCAGTAGACTTAACACTGTCATTTCATTAATAGTACTCTCACACATGATACCCAAGGTGCCAGACACAGTGCATGCAATATATGAATGTGTAGACCCTATATCAATCAGAGCAGTATAATATACATTATGAATCAGAAACGTACCAGTTATAATGTCTAGAGCATCTCCATCCTCTCAGCGGTAAGCAGCATATACCAGAGCTGACTGCCTCGCCTTAGTGTTACCAGCACCTCTGCTTGCTGCTCCACGACCTCATCCCATACCGTTTCCACCTCTAGCCTGCCCACAGCCTCTCGGTGGCTGCTGACCAACTCTAACTGGCTGAACATGACCCTGTCCTGCAGCTTGTATTTGAACAGGCCTTTATGGACAATTCTTAACCTGATGATCTATGGATCCGTATTTGAAGCACGCCCTAATCCTCTTCCAGCACTCACCCTGGTGAGATTTCCCACACACCGTGCAAGGCTGCGGTCTAGCAACAACAACAAGAATTCCAATCTGAATCAACCTATCCAATCTGGCCTTCTTTATAGGCCTCCTAGTAGAACCTAAGGGCCCAAAATCCCTCTTATTTATGCCCCTATCTTTTTCACGATTCTGGCACTCAAAGCGCTTCACATCTTCAGCAATCTTTGCCTTTTCTACAAGGGCAACAAAATCTCGCTCCCTTTGTGGAGCTATAAATACTCTTAACTCATCTCGAAGGCCGTCCTCAAAATGCGTACAACGTTCATACTCAGTTGCTACTATCCCACGAGTATAGCGACTCAACTGGGAGAACTCTTCCTCATATCTGCCACTGTCTTATTCCCTTGGGCAAGGTTCAAAAATTCCATTCTTCGAGCGTCCACATAACTTGTGCCCATATATTTCACTTAGAAGGCCGCCTTAAAGAAATCCCATGTCATTCGGTTGGCCTGCATACCCTCTCTCACGGTGAGCCACCATTGATAAGCCTCATCTCACAGTAAGGACACTACCCCTTTTTAATTTTTGCTCCAAAGTATAGTCAAGGTTGTCCATTATTCATTCGGTGGCCTATCTGCCACATTTGGGGCTACTCCTGAAACTTTCCGCTCCATTAGACTGGAGTCACTCTGAAATTGACCCTTGACCCACTGTGCCAATACTAGCTCCATCAACCCTCTCTAAAACGTGGAGCATCGCTTGGGATAGAGCATCATTCCCAACTACTCAATCATAAGACCCCGTCTCAGTTATTGGTGAGGATGGTGCTTCCCTAGCAAAAATATGGCCCGATGCCGATGACCCAGCTCGAGCACTTCCTCGGCCCTTACTGCAACCCCATGTACCCCTTCTGCGAGTACCTCTTGTACTCATGTCAATATGCGCTTTATCTGATTAAAAAGTCTTATGCATAAGATTATAATTTTAGTAATTATTAACAAATGTATTATGAAAAATAGTCATTAGGAGTTTGTTTTCGCAGATCGAGGTCTAACTACAGTTTATAGTCTCCTACGGTCTCAGGTTCTTCTATCTAGAGTTTCACAGTATGACAGTAATCAGAATTAGAGAACTTACAGATTTGGCGTCGGAGACTCTGTGCGCCACACTTGTACATCTTTCAAAAATGTTTCAAATATTTAAAATCTACTTTCAAAAAGACATTTCAAAACCCATTCCAGAGCCGAGTTTTGCAACCTGGCTATGATACCACTAAATATAACACACTAAACTTGGCCTAGACATTATGACCAAATCTGACGTGTCACATCGAAGTATTTTTTGAAATTAGGCTTGTTGAAAGAAACCCATTTTTAAACGTTTGCCTTGTTTGTTACTGTTGGTTTCTTAGTTGGTTAAAAATCCATGAAAGCTACTTTAAAGAATGTCATTTTGAAGTTTGAAAATGTGTGTTTGTCTTTTAAAATAGTTATTATTTTTGAAAACTTGTTTGTATCAATTTGGCAGTTTCAAAATAAGAAATTAAGCCCAATTAATGAAATTAAAATCACCAGAGGCCTTATTACATAAATATCAACCCAATATAAAAATTTAAATAACTAGGTCAAAAATAAAATATCAGCAAACGTGTGGCCACCTCCAAGTCGCTCGCAGCTCCAAATCATCTAAGGCTGGGGATTACCTGTACAGTTAAAAAAACGGTGAGTTACGAGAACTCAGTGTGTAATCCCCTATCATGCAGTAATAGTCTGGGCTTGAGCCATATTCAGTAACAGTTCTATATGGGCTTTAGCCCATTATAGTATCAGTATGGTGCACATATGCAACCCACCCCAATCCAACCAACACACCATGTGGGGATAAAATCGAACCACGCAGCCAACACACCAACACTGCAGCATAGCTGCCAGTAATAATAACGCAACAGAGCTACCAGTAACAGTATATGTGGGAAAGCCACCAATAATAGTATTGTAGTAGTAGTGTGCGCGATAGATAGTATTGCAAAGAAAGTCGCAAGAACGTGATTTGTGGCAAAGCCACCGATGAATGATATACTTCCTCCATAATAGTATGGCTTGTCATAAATATCTCATGTATGCAATATATCCTACTCAGTACAGTCATACAATAATATGCATTCATCAGTCGACTTATGTCTAGGGGTAAAATGGTAATTTCTATCTATTAGGGGTAAAATAGTAATTTTACCCTTTAGGGGTATATTGGTTATTTTACCTATTTTAGGGTTTCAATGCAGATAACGACCTTTCCAAAGGTCAACAGTCGCCCCAAGCGACACAGATACCTATATGATCAAAATGATGTAAATGGGCCCAAGGTCCAATATTTGGCCCAAGTGGGCCCACACGCTCGTGTGGCCCATTTAGCCCAAATTTAGTCACGGCTATGTGAATGGTATAGCCCAGTCCAGTATCTATCACTTACCATCGATTTATTCCGTGTGGGGCTTACGAGCCCATTGGGCCAACACGGCCCATTTCAGCCAAATAAGGCCCATAATAACCCAAGAGCACGAGAACTCTCGTGGTGGCCTCTACAGTCTATCGCCCATGATTGTGGGCTCGATTTACCATACGAGCGATCGCACGCTTGTGAGGCCTCATATGTCGAGGTTTTATCTTTTCGACTTTTTGGCTTTCGTCGACTCACAAAAGTGATAGTCTGATTACACACCTTTTTCACAAAAGCTAGCAAAACACCTCCTGCCCCAAACCTACATTGATTTGAGTATACGATCAGCCCTTCAATAATAAATATTTTCAAGAACTTAAATCGCACTTAATCAACCATCACCTACCACGATTGTATGAAATATGGCCTGCTATTCTAATATTGTTGTCCAAGACACGATTCTACGCTCTTGATGATTATCCCAATGATCAAACGGTTGGTGAAGGGAAGATTTGGAACGCCTCCACATACAAGAGAATTCTCTTTTCGCTTCTGAGATTTTTAACACCCTAAGAATAGATAAATGAGAGTGGCTTAAAACACAGTGCTAACGAAGTAGCTTGCTTGGAAAGTTGAAAGACTTACCGAAATTGATGATGATAGAGTCGGTTAGAATAGCTTAGGATTCGGCCAAGCACAATAGGGAAAATATGGTAACTGAAAACACACAAAAGAGCCTTGAAGAAAATTGGCTAAGATGGGAAGAGAGTGGGGAGCAGAGAAGAATGAAGGGGGACAGAAGAAAAGTGCATTCGGCACTATTAAGAGAGTAGAGGATCAGCAAAGAAAGGAAAATGAGACCAAAAAAAAGTTACCTATTCAGCAAATGTGGACAGGGAGAGAGTAGAAGCAATTTTGGTCACCTCAATAGCTAAAATGCAAAACTCGAAAGAATTCTCGAATGAAAAAAATCACAAAGGAAAAATACGACACTCTCCTTTTACAATCCCACAAAACCGAAACAAGGAAAAATGCCTACAGGCGAAATTCCTAAACTTCCCTAAACCAATTCGACACCAACACTCCCTACACACCTTAACTTCCTTGATTCTCTCCACAACTCTCTCCATACTCCTCTCCACGATTTGCTCCTACTATCTCTCCACAAATCCATCCAAGACCAATTCAAACTTCACCTTACAGAGTTTCAGTCCAACTATTCTACCTACACAGCTCAAACAACAAAATAAACACTTCATTGTGCAACCCATGACTTGAACCTCAGACCTCTCAGTTATACCACGTCACCTTGCCACTACACCATAGGCTCTTTTTATGCCATAAAATAAGCATTATATCTAATAAGGCCTAAGTGCCAGTGTCCATGTTCATTTAAGAGAAAAAATTTTTTTGCAAAGGCCAAGGCTTGAACCCAAGCTTCTTACATGTAACAGTCCGGTTTATACCCCAGTCGGAACAGTGGTTTCGAGACCACAAATCTGAGTCTGTATGATATTTTAATATTATTTTCTATGCCATTGATGAGTGATTAAGCATGTGTTAAATTTCCTTAAGATAATTTATATGTTTGTCTATTTAATTTGATAAAAGGATTAAATTGCATTAAATGCAAAACTAGCATGCTATTTATTAAAGTACCAATGTGTTGTAGCTTTTAAAAGAAAAGGCCTTATGAGGCAATTAGACCACTATTTAGATAGGGGATGGATAAAGGTAAAATATACCCTTGTTATATATATGTATATATATATATATATGTTTCTTATTAAATGAAAGGATATTATAGTAAATGAATTAATAATATGATATTAACAAAATAAAACATGAATAAATGGCCATATTCATCATTTTTGGCCGAATAAGAAAAGAAAAAGAAAAAACAAAAGCTTTCAAGGGTTTCGGCTATAATTTAGTTTAATTAAGGTATGTTTTGACTTTAGACTTTGATGATTTTTATGTTTTTGAGATTGTTGTTTAGTCTACAATCAAGCCCATGTTGTAATTTAAAGAATTGATGATATTTGTGAGTTGTGCCATTGATGAAATGTTAAGCTTTATGATGAGTTTAGTTGTTAAATGAAAGATATATGTTAGATGAACATATTTTGTTCTTGAAATTTTGATGAATTTAGCTAAATAGGGCTATATCAAGAAAAATGATAATTTGAGGGAAAATATGGGCTTGTATGGTATACATAACCATTCGACTAAGCATGAGTATGTGATGATTTTGTGTATTTGATGTTTAGAGAAAAATGGACTAAATTGATAAATGTGCAAATATAAGGGTTAATTTGTAAATTGCCCTAAATATGTGTATTTGGATTGAATTGGATGAGTTAGTGAATAAAAGGGTTAAATTTGAATATGTATAGACCAAGATCCGAAGAAATTAGACTTAGATTGCGGGAAAATGAAAGTAACCGAGTAGCCATTTCTGTTTCAGTTAAATCGAATCTGAGGTAAGTCAGTATGCAAATAAACGTATTTGTATTGAGTTGTGTATTTTCAAATGACTATTGATAATGATGAATGTTTACAAGATGATGTGTACATGAGTTCTGATATAAGAATGACATAGTAGCAATATTCGAGAAGTCCATACGAACCTAGGAATAGATAGGATTAGCTATGTCATGACATAGGTGTCTGTTCTAAGATATCACGTAAGACCACGTCTGGGACGTTGGCATTGATATGAGCTTTGCATGTAAGACCATGTCTGGGACATTGGCATCGTATTGATTTGTGTAAGACCCTGTATGGGTCAATGGCATCGATATCTGAGTACATGTAAGACCTCGTCTGGGACGTTGGCATTGTATGATTATTCGAAGCTTTCAGAGTATCCTATTAGATTCTTAACGGTTCAACGGGCAAGTCTGTGACACATAATGTTGTGTGAATTGTAAATCCGTTTCAGGTATATTTAACAAGTACACAAGGTGGGTATGAAAAGTAAGTATCTATATGAACTTACTAGTATGAATATGAGCTATGAAACGTTTAGATGATTGTGAAATTATTCTATATGAGATATGTGCATATATGGTGAAGAGTTGAAAGATGTGATAAGTTATGGTGAAATAACCGAATCAAATTCTATGTGAGATGTATACGCTTTGTGATTTTAAGTTAAGTTTATTTGAATATGACTTACTAAGCTTTTGAAAGCTTACTCTATGTGTGTGATTTCTCTGTTTTATAGATCGTCAAAGCTACTGAAAGCTCGGGGATTATCGAGGAACATCATCACACTACTCCGCTTATTTTGGTACTTTTTGAAAATGAATATAGCTAGATATGGCATGTATAGGCTAGATGTTTGGTTAAGAATGAGATGTGAATTTAGCCATGTGATTTGGCTAGTAATATGTTTTAATAAATATGATATTTGGTGCATGTTTTGCTATGGTTTGGTAGTGTATGAAATGGTTAAGATTTGATAAGTATATGGACAAAATTATGAGCATATATGTTTGACAAAAGAATGAGCTCATGAAAGGTAAGAATGGATGAATTATGTTTGTGATTACATGAGTTTTAGTCTTGTAATTTGTCACGGATGGTTTTGGATTTGATTGTAGAGATTGATTGGTAGTCTTGACATGTTTTTGGTGACTAATTGTGCATAAGTTGAATTGGTAATTTGCTTGTGGGCAAGACCTTATAGTGGGTGGTATTTTGGCCTTGTAAATGGCCTATTTTGCCACACGGTTGTGGCACATGGGCGTGCTTAGTGACTGTGGGGCTACGTTAGTAGCTAATTAGGTGTACAGGCCTTGGCACATGGTTGTTCCTGGTAGCCGTGTAGCCAAGTCAGGATCGACCACGGATAAGGTACACGGGCGTGCTTTATGGCCGTGAAGTTAAGTCAGTTTCGACCACGGATAAGACACATGGGTGTGTCTAGCAACCGTGGGAGGCACAAGGCCTAACCACACTGGCGTGTAACCCCTGAAACTTTGGAAAGCTTTTAAATTTTCTAAGAATTTTTGTATGTGTTCGGTTTAGTCTCAGCCCTACTCTAAAGCATGATTAAAGTCTCATTGACCTATTTAAGGGACACTATAATTGAGATTGATGAACGGTTGTATAAAATTTCTATAGATGTTTTTGATCTGTCTGGTAATACCTTTAACCCTAATCCAGCGAGGGACTCTGGTTAGGGGTGTTACATTGGTTGGTATCAGAGCTACGGTGTAGTCGATTCTCGGACTAATGTAGCGTGTTAGAGTCTAGCTATACATGCCATATATCTGAACTGTGACAGTGTGATGAATCCTGACGTATAAAATGTAATTTTCATATAGTAATGGATCCCGAAAGAGCTGTAGCTGACAATGTAGAAAGTAATGCGCCTGCTCCCGCGCAAAGGACAGTGACTTCTAATTCAAAACTGGCTACGAGCGGTTAAGAAGGAGAAGCTAAATAAGCTTTCTTTCAGATGATGAGTGAGTGGTTCACTCAGTTTGTTAGAAATAACCCGACTGTTTTGCAACCTCCGTCCCTGGTTAATCCACTTCAGCTATCTACTATGCCTCCGCTTACAAATCTAAATTTGTGGATGTAACGACCCAAATTTGGGCCTAGTAGAATTGGGCCTATTGGGCCTTGGGCACGGGATCATTTAAAATTTTTAAGAACAAGAGAACGGTACTAATGCAAGTTGGACCTATTAGGTGAGTGATTTTGGAAGGTTAGGGGGCTTCCATGAAGTCCCGGGATCAAACCTGGGCTTTAGGAAAAATTTTGGTTTTAGGTGAATAAAACCCTGGGAGTAAGTAAGTAGGCTTTAAGAATAAAATATGGGAAAAAATGACACAAGGAAGGGAGTGGTCTAGTGGCAAGGCGTCATTAAGGGAGTAAGGGAGAGCTTGGGTTCAAGTCTTGGCGCTTGCAATTCATTTTGATTTCTTTTTAAAGGAACTTAGACTTTGGCTCATAGGCTTATATTTAGTTGCGCATATTTTAAGACACAAAAGGAGCTTGTGTTGTGGTGACATATAGCGTCTAGAGTATAGGAGAAGGCAAGGGTTCGAATCCCATTGCAAGCAAAAAAGAATATTTATTTTGTTAAGTTGGGATGGCCAGAGTTTCTGTTGGATTTAAACTCTGCTGAAGGAGGAATCCCACATCGGGAAGCTATCATGAGAGTGGGCAAGAAGCTGGCTTTAAATAGAGCAATCTATGAGGAGAGTAAGCACACCTTGGTTGGTGTTTGGGCATAGGAGTGGTCGGAGCGCGGATCAACTCCAGATTCCTACCAGGTGTGTATTTCGTGACCGCTTCTGTTGTCAGAGCGGCAAATCTTTGAAATGCTGGCCACACCTGGTGATGGTAGCCACACGAGCGTGCGAGCGCATGTGTAGGAGCTTCGACGCAATAGTTGAGGCCCTTATGAGTGTTCTCATGGGTTTAGTCAGCCTTGGGCTGAGTGGGCCCAATGGGCCCATTGTAACAGTCCGGTTTATACCCTAGTCAGAACAGTGGTTTCGGCACCACGAATCCGAGTCTGAAAAATATTTTAATATTATATTTTGTGTTAATTATATGTGACTTATGATGTGTGAAAGTTTCATATGAAAATTTGATCGTTTGTGTGTTTATTTAGACAAAATGACTTAATTGCGTAAATTGTAAAAATTGCAAACTATAGTGAAATGTGCTAAATTGATAATGGCTTTTTAATATGGGGTATTAAAAGGGTAATTAGCACTTTTTAAGAGTAGTAGGCGGCATATGTCAATATTAACCTTATTATTATTGTTTATATATTAAAGTATAAAGGTTAATTTAGTAATCAAACAATTACATGATATATATGTTAATTAAAACATAAAAGCATGCATGTTTGTTTCATCTTTCTCTTGGCCGAATCATGCAATTGTAGAAAAGAGAAAAGCCAAGCTAAGTTCAGCATATATCAAGCTTAATTAGGTAAGAATTTTAGCTCGGTTTTTGTTGATTTTAACGTTTTTGAGATCGTTGCTTAGAGTATTAGCTGACCCATGCTGAAATTTTGATATTAACACATGAATGATGTTTGGCCATTGACATGTTCTTATGATTTTTGATGTTTGATGATTTTATTTTAAAGTTATGATATAGATTAACAAGTTTTGAATTGGAAATTTTGGTAAATTTGAGCATTTAGGGCTAAATTGAAAAGAATAAATTTTTGGAAGGGTTCAATTGCAAGATAAATGAAATGTATGCATTTGTATAGGTATATGGAGCATTCGACCCTTGATATGTATAACCAAATTTGGTGTATTTCGTGTTTTATACAAATTGGACTAATTTGTTAAAGTGTGAAACATTAGGGGTAAAATGGTAAATTGCACATCTATGTGTTTTGGGACAAAATTGAGATGAAATGTGCTTGAATGGGCTAGATTTAATGTGTTTAGATCAAGAACAAAGAAAAATGAATTTGGATCGGGGAAAGGCGAAGGTTATCGAATAGCTGGTCTACGTTGTCCGTCGATAGCCGAGGCAAGTCTTTAAGCAAGTTAATACTGTAAATATTGTTCGTAACTTAGTTATATGTTGAATTTTGAGTTATTGGATTTAATTGTTGATAAAGTCGAATGTGACATATTAATTCAGCAAAGAAAGGTAGTTGAATCAATTGGAATTCATTATGTGAAAGTGACATGAATTATGTAATGTCTATGTGATTTTGGTAAAATGTAATGTGTATGAGATGGTTGAATAATATTAATTTGGGCTTTGAGCCTAGCAGGCCTTGTGCCGGTGAATTATATCGGGCTTATTCCCTAGCAGGCTAAATGTTGGTGTTTAAATTTCAAACCTCGGGTCTAGTAGGCCTAGTGCCGGTGTGTGATTCAGGCTGACGCCTAGCAGGTTTTATACCGGTGATTTACAATTCTGAGTTTAGACTATGAAATGATTAAGTCATGGAACAAATCGAGTAAGCCTAAGCTTATGCCAATGAATTTTGTTAACTCGATTGCAAGGTATGTATTCTCATACTTATATGTTATATGTGCAGTCATTGAGCAAATAAAGCGATGAAATAAATGTGTTGTACATTAGGTTGATGGAATATGTGGATAAATTATGTTATGTGGATGTTCTTTACTTGATAGCATGAGAGTCGTTTAAAGGTGTTCATGTATGTATATCTATATATATATTCGGTTATATGGGATAATTTGTATTTTCATCAAGTCGTGTGGAATATATGTATATGTGTGTTACCGAACATGTGAGATTGAATTTAGATACTTCAGTTATAGTGGCATCAATATTTGATTATGTGTAAGACCCTGTCTAGGACAGTGGCATCGACATCTAACTACATGTAAGACCACATCTGGGACGTTGGCATTGTACGACTATTCTGAGCTTTTTGAGTATTCTATTAGATTTAAATAGTTCAACAGATAAATCCGAGAAACAAACAATTATGTGAATTGTATTTGTTTCAGGTGCGTTTAAAAGATACACTATGTGTGAATGAAAGGTAAGTGTATATATGGTCTTACTACGGTAAATATGTGCATTGAAATGATGAGATAATATGTGAAAATATGTATGAATGAGCCATATGTAAATGTGATACAAGAATGGATAAGCTATGATCTAACAAGTATATAATGATAGGCAAGTTTATATGATGGATGGTTAAATAAAAGTGCCAAGAAAAGTTATGGCTATGCAATTGAGCTGTTAGTGATTTCATAGTGATTATATGTCTTGAATACTTAAATATTAAGTAGGTCGTCAAAGCTACTGAAGGATCGTCATCACTCTACTAAACTTATTTTGGTACACTTTGAAAATGTATAAAGATAGATATGGCATGTATAGGCTAGTCTTGGTATAAGTTGTAAGTGAATCTAGCCATGTGATTTGGCTAGACATGTTTTAATATATCCTTAAAAAAGTATGACATGTGAAGTTGTTTGGTATGATTAGTAGATATATGAAATGGTTTTGAAATGGTAAGTATATAGATGATTTGTGCTTGAGCATAATTGAGATTTGATCATGCAAATTGGTAAATTTGAAATTGGTTTGAATGATTAGATCGAATGAATATTGAATGGATTATAGTGTGATTACCTTAGTTGACAAATATACATGATTTGGTTGGCTATTTGGTATGTTTTAATGGTCATAGTTGAACGCAATGGGGTGATATATGTTCATTATAGGTTTGACCCTTATGGGTGGCATTTTGGCCTTGTAAATGGCCTATAATGCACGGTTGTGGCACACGGGCATGCCTAAGACCGTGGGAAAATTGGCAGAATATGGCTAAAAAAATAACACGGCCTTGACACGGGCGTGCTTAGTGGCCGTGCTGGGGAAGTCAGTATATGGCCTAGTAGCACACGGCCATGGAACACGGGCGTGCCTAGTGACCGTGTAGATATAGTGAGTATATAGACATGGATGGACACACGGGGGTGCCTAGGAGCCGTGGAGGGCACACGATCTCCTCTCACGGGCATGTCTCCTCCGTAATGTAGAAAAGTTTAAAATTTTTGAGAAATTCTATATGTGTTTCAATTTATTCCCGACTCAGTTTATAAGCATGCTTAGGTCTTGATGACCTATTTAAGGGACATTATGTTCGGGAATGATAAATTTATGTATGAATTTTCTGCAAATGCTTTTCAATCTGTCTGGTAACGCTCCTGATCCTAATCCGGCGACAGACTCGGAATAGGGGTGTTACACTTGTGGGCCCATATGAATACATTGTATGATTGTGTAGTAGATATTGGACTGGTCTATGTGAATCTCATATCTGTGGCTAGATTTAGGCTAAATGGGCCACACCAGCGTGTGTGTAACAGCTCAGTTTAGACCCTAGTCGGAACAGTGGTTCGAGACCACAAATTCGAGGTCGTAAAAATATTTTAATGATATTTTTTGTGTGAATGATATGTGACATAGTCTGTGTGAAATTCTGTGTGATAATTTGATCGTTTGTGTGTCGAATTAAGAAAAAGGACTGAATCACGTATAGAGTACAAGCTATGTGCTGAATTATAAGTACCTAGTGTGGATGTCTTTATATAGTGGAGGCCTTATGTTGTTAATAAACCATTTTAAGATAGTGGATGGTAAAATGACATATTAACCTTAAATTATATTTGTTTTATATGTTTTATAAAATGGTAGAGTTGGTATTTGTCTAATAAGTTATTATTAATGAAAAACAAAAAATTTTGATGGCCATTTTCTCATCTTTCTTCCACCAAAAAATAGAAAAGGGAAGAGCCCTTGAAGCTTTGTGATTTTCGGCACATATTTAGCTTAATTCAATGTATGCTTGAGCTCGGTTTTTGATGATTTCTACGTTTTTGTAATCGTTGCTTTGTGCTTTACAAAACCCATGTTGTAATTTGTGAATTGATGATGTTTATGGAATGTACCATTGATGAAATGAGGAGCTTTGAGATGAGTGTTGGTGTTAAATGAAAGATATGTGTTTAATGAACATGTGTTATTCTTGAATTTTTGATGAATTTAGCTAATTAGGGCTAAATTGTAAAAATAACTTTTTGAAGGATTAGAATGTGAAATAAATGAAATGTGTGGGTTTGTATGGATATTATTAAAATTCGACTAAGCTTGTGCTAGGTGGAATTTGGTGAATTTGATGATTTTGTGAATTAGGGACTAAAGTGTCGAAACGTGAAAATATGACGGCTATTATGCAAAATGCCCTAAATGTGTGTATGTGGACTAAATTGAATGAAATGGTGATTGAATGGATTGAATTTAAATGTGTATAGACCAAGAAAGAAGAGGTTCGGATCGAGATCGAGGCAAAGATAAAGTGCTCGATTAATCGACCGTATCCATAGTCGGAGTCCGAGGTAAGTTCGGATATAATACATGTTGTTAACATATGATTTTGTATTATGAAATGAATGTGTATATGTATATGAAATTAAGATGCTATGTGCAAGGTTATGTTAAGGGCACTAAGTGTGCGATATTAAAATCGAAACAGAAATGAATAGCACTGTGTGTGCGATGTATGAAAGCTTCGGCTTATAGAATTGGCATTGAGTCTGCGTTACCAAGATAAGTCGGTTGAAAGATTGGGCACTAGGTGTGCGATGACTAATGTGTACCGACCATGTATTAAGCACTGAGTGTGCGATTAAGTTGAATGAATATGAAATGATGATCAACAAGAAACATCAAGCATTGTGTAGCTTGGAAATTGAAAACTATGTGTTAGCCAAGGTATGTCTTGAACCTTTGTGGTTGATGAATTTATAGATAAAGCTTTAGATGGATGAATGAGTATTTTGGCCATGGATGATTTGGCATAGATAAGAGAGATTTGATCTATGTGATGATTATTGATTATATTGGTTTGGTTTAATGACACGATTATATTGTATATCGAACTTACTAAGCTTTGTAAAGCTTACTGTGTGATTTGTTTCTCTGCTTTGCAGTGTCAATAACGTAAGCTCAGATCAGGGGATCGTCAGCATTTCAGTCACACTATCGGCAATCCATTTTGCGGTATTTTGGAAAGATGTATATAGTTATAATATGGCATGTGTAGGCTGGTCATTTGAATCATGTTTGATATTTGTAAGAAGTCATGAGATGTGGCTAGATATGTGCTAATTTTGGCATGAATGGTTTTGGTATATATGATGCATCTTTTGGTATGGATTGTGAGATGAGAAATTGATTTATGAATGGTAACTTTGTGTTGGTAAAATGCTAGCATGAATTAGTGAAATTGAAAAAAAAAAAGAATGATGTTTGGTATTGAATGTATTATGCTTGTGATGAGATAAGTTTTGGTAGTGAAATTGTCATGTTTGGAATTGGTGTTTAATGCATGGTTTGAATGACTATTTTGGCATGTTTTTGGTGGTTATATGTGCATGGGATGTCTTGATAAATATGGCTTGTAGGTAGACCCTTATGGGTGGCATTTTGGCCTTATAAATGGTCTATAATGTCACACGGTTGTGGCACACAGGCGTGCCTAAAGACCATGGGTGAATTGGCAGAATGCATCTTAGTAGCACACGGCCTTGACACAGGGGTGTCAGCTAGCCGTGGTGTACAAGTTAGTAGCTAGCCAAGAGTACACGGCCATGGCACACGGGCATGCTAGGTGGCCCTGGAGGGGAAGTCAGTTTATGGCCTAGTAGTACACGGCCATGGCACACGGGCGTGCCTAGTGACCGTGCTGGTATAGTCAGTATATGGGCATGGATGGACACACGGGGGCGTGTAGCAGTCACGGAAGGCACACGGTCTCCTTCCACAGGTGTGTATCCCCTGAATCTTAGAAAATTTTTTAAATGTTCGGTAATTTTTGTGTGTGTACGGTTTAGTCCCGACTCATCTTTAGCATGTAATAAAGGTATCATAGACTTTGATAAGGGACAATATGTTTGTAAATGGATGTGATTGAAGATGATTGACTTTGTGTTGTAAATTTTGATGTTAAATGTTCTGATTGATTGGTAATAACCCTTAACCCTTTTTCCAGCGATGGTCTCGGGTTAGGGTTGTTACAGTGTGGGCCCATTTGGGTGAGAATGGGCCCTAGGCCTACTTGTATCACTATCTCTGTTTAGAATACTTTGGTTTAACTGGGCAAATCGCAGTTGATCGCTCTAGTGCAGGTGACGGCGCTCGTAATTATTTAGTACTCTACATGATAAGGTGTGTATCCGTATACACTGTTTTGATTGTTAATTGGTTAAAAAGCCGAAGGTGCGTATATTGTATTACCTTGACTATTGATAGGCGTAATGCCGAAGAGCTGAAATACCGACGAGCAATGCCATACGAGCGTGCGATCGCGTGTGTGGTGAACCAAGCTCACAGAGAGTGAGCGTGTGATGAGAAAGGCCACCATGAGCAAATTCATTGGCTTAGGCCGTAGTGGGTCACTTGGGTTGGAATGGGCCTTGATGGGCCCAATGGGTCGTAGGGCCCACAAATGCAAGTTAGGCTGTTAAATGGGAAGTGGATAGGCTTATCATGTCGCGCACATGAATTAGGTGCTTTGGATAGCGTACGGCTAAAAGGGGGTCGTGTGGGCTCAATGGGCATGTGGGCTCAATGGGTATGTGGGCTCAATAGGCTTGTGGGCCCACACAGATCAAATGTCTGTGATGTGACAAGTTATTAATTTGGGCTGTGGCTAAATAGGCCACACGAGTGTGTGGGCCCACTTGGGCAGGGTAATGGGCCTCGGGCCCATTTTCACCGTTAAGTCGAATTAGGTTTCTTAAGTCGTTCGAGGCGACTGTAGACCTTCTATGAGGTCGTAAAATTCCAGAAATACCCTCAAAGGGTAAAATTACCAAAATACCCTTAATTTGGAAAATTATCGAAATACCACTGATTTATAAAATTACCGAAACACCTGTGATTTATGAAATTACTGAAAAACCCTTGGTTTACAAATTACTGAAATGCCCTTGATTTACAAATTACTGAAATACCCTTAGTTTACAAATTACTGGAAAACCCTTGGTTTACAAATTAGAGAAATACCCTTGGTTTGCAAATTACTGAAATACCCTTGGTTTACAAATTACTGGAACACCCTTGCTTTACAAATTACTGAAATACCCCTAATTTGGGAAATTACTGAAATACCCTCAATTTATAAAATTATCGAAATACCCTCTTATTGCAAAATTACCGAAATACCTTTGATTTGTGAAAGTATCAAAATACCCTCAGTTTGTGAAATTACCAAAATACCCCTTTAGGGTAGAATTACTAAGTTACCCTTGTATGGTAGAATTACTGAATTACCCCTGGAGGGTAGAGTTATCGAAATACCCCTGTAAGGTAGAATTATCGAAATACCCTTGTAGGGTAGGATTACCGTATACCCTTATAGGGTGAGATGACTATTTTGCCCTTGTAGGTAAATGACTGACTTGTGCTATGATATGATTGATTTGACTGTGATCGAATGACTGTGTTTTACTAATTTGACTGTGGTCGTGAGACTGATATGTTTTTAATATGTGTTGAAATGACTGTTACTAAGCATGGCCATTTTGCATACACGTGTAATAATTGAGTATGACATACACGACATATTGCATGGGGTTGGGACTTTTTTATTTTGGAGGAAGTACTGTACTGGTGGCTATGCCACGATTTACTGATTTAGTGGCTCTACCACGTTGTACTGATTCTGGTGGCTCAGCCACATTTATCGCATCGCGCTTTTTGCTGCGTTATTATTATGCTAGACTAGACTGCGTTATTGGTGTGCTGGCTGGGTGGGTTGACTTGGTCCCCACAAGGTGTGTTGGTTGGTACGGGTGGTGTGTTGGCTGGATCGGGGTGGGATGCATCCTCATACTGTTGCATATCTGTTTATGAGATCTGTCACTGTACTGGGCTTAGGCCATTTCCTTTGATATTTGTTAGGCTAGGCCCAATTGATTCTGTTATGGGCTGTGACCCAAACGATATTGTAGTGGCCTTTGACTCACGTATGCTTTGAACTGACTGTATTGTTACTCTAAAAGGGCTTTGGCCTAGACTGTTTCAGTTTCTATTTTTTGTATACCGACTATTACTCTAGTAAGGGATTACACACTGAGTTTTCATAAACTCACCCCGTTTTTAACTGTGCAGGTAATCCCCAATCTTAGAGGATTTGGAGCTGCGAGGGACTCAGAGGTGGCGACACGTCAGATATGCTTTAAAGTTAAACTTAGCGACTTTATTTCATTTTGTTTTAATTCATTGGGTTAATAATTTTGTAACAAGGCCTCTTTATTTTTAACTTGTTATTTCTAATATTTATTTATGATGTTTTCTAGCTGCTAAAACTGGAATACGACTTCCAAAACAGTAACTATTTTTAAAACACTACGTTTCCGCAACGTTTTCAAAATGCTTCTGCAACTCTATTTCTAAACATCACATTTTCATAAATTATTTATTTCAAATATGCTTTCGCAACAGATAAGGTTTTAAAGGTAATTACATTTTCAAGTAGATAACAATTGCTTAAGTGTTTTGAGTTTTAACAAAGAGGCTTTAATTCTCAAATAAGTTTTTATCAATCACAAAGATGGTTTTGAAAAACACTTCCATGTGACACGCCAGATTCGGGCCTAACTTCTAGGCCGGGTTTGGGGTGTTACGGTGGAACAAACCCCCGGTCGATAAAATTCGTAAGTATGGGGCTGAAGGGTTCAGGGGTACAAGTGATGATGATGTCGAGAAAGTCGAGTTCTGGTTAAAAAACACTATCCGAGTATTTGATGAGATGTCCTTGACTCCGGGCCACTTGGGATTTCTTTCAGTTTGAGTTCCAAAAGAAATACATTAATGAGAGATTCATTGATCAGAAACGGAAAGAATTTCTAGAATTAAAACTGGGCCGTATGACTGTTATGGAATATGAACGAGAATTCGTGAGATTGAGTCAGTATGCTTGAGAGTGTGTATCATCGGAAGCAATAATGTGTAAGAGATTTGAAGATGGTCTTAATGAGGATATCCGTTTGCTAGTTGGGATTTTGGAGATAAAAGAGTTTGTTGTACTGGTTGATTGAGTGTGCAAAGCTGAGGCACTCGGGAAAGACAAATGAAAAGCTGAGTTTGAAGTCTGTGAAGTGAGAAAGAGATTTCCAAGCAAATCATTTCAGTCTACTTCGAAGAAATTTAGAGATGATCAAAGCCGTTTGAGAGTTAATATGGGACATTCAAATAGAGATCGAGCTAGATCACAAATGAGCTCCAAAACTCCAGCAACTTCAATAGCAAGTGTTGGAAATGTTCGATCCGAGAAACCTGAATGTAAACATTGTGGAAAAAGGCATCCAAAAAGTTATAGATTAAATGATCGAGCTTGCTTCAAATGTGGATCATTAGATCATTTCATCCGTGATTGCCTGAAACCTGTTGAATTAGAGACTGTTCAGAATCTGAGATCGAATAATGCTCCAACGAGAGGTAGTTATTGGGTTACGAGAGACACCGTTGCTAGATCTGAAGCTAAAGTGCTTGCCAGAGCGTATGCTATCTGAGCACGTGAGGAAGTAACATCTCTAGATGTTTAATACTTTATGATACTTCTGTGATTGAATTGATAGACCCTGGTTCTACTCATTTGTATATATGCATGAACTTAGTATTCAGTAAGACTTTGCCTGTAAAGTCTACCGAGGTTGTTATAAAAGTATCGAACCCCTCAGGTAAAAGTGTCCTGGTTGACAAAGTATGCAAGAATTGTCCGTTAATGTTTCAAGATATCTATTTCCCTGCTGACTTGATGCTGTTACCTTTTGATGAATTTGATATAATTCTGGGTATAGACTGGTTGACATTGCATGATGCGATTGTGAATTGCAAAAGAAAGATCATTGATTTGAAAGGTCAGAATGAAGAAATAGTTCGAATTGAGTCTAGTGAATTGAACGGATTACCTACAATGATATCTATATTGAAAGCTCAGAGTTATCTGAAAAAGGGCTATGAAGCTTATTTTGCTTATGTAATTGAATCGAAAGTGTCTGAGAAGAAAATTGAACCAGTGCCTGTTGTATGTGAGTATTCTGATGTGTTTCCTGAAGAATTTCTGGGTTTGCCTCCGATTCGTGAAGTTGAGTTTGGTATTGATCTGTTGCCTGGTACAACACCTATTTCGATAGCTCAATATAGAATGGGACCAATAGAGTTAAAAGAGTTAAAGTCATAGTTACAAGAATTGACTGATAGAGGGTTCTCTACACCGTGTTTCTCACCTTGCAGCGCTCCTGTTCTGTTTGTGAAAAAGAAAGATGGCACAATGAGAATGTGCATTGATTATCGTTAGTTGAATAAGGTGACAATAAAGAACAAATATCCGTTGCCCAGGACTGATGATTTATTTGATCAGTTAAAAGGAGCTACTGTGTTTTCAAAGATAGATCTGAGATCGGGATATTATCAGTTGAGAGTGAAAGATTCAGACATTCCAAAAACGGCTTTCAAAACGAGGTACGGACATTATAAGTTTTTAGTTATGCCTTTTGGACTAACGAATGCTCCTGCTATTTTTATGGATCTCATGAACAGAATTTTTAGACCGTACCTCGATCGATTTGTTGTTGTGTTTATAGATGATATTTGATCTATTCACATAATGAAAATGAACATGCTGAACATCTGAGAATTGTGTTGCAAACTTTGCGAGAAAAGCAGTTGTATGCGTAATTTAGTAAATGTGAATTCCGGTTACGTAAAGCCAATTTTCTGGGACATATTGTATCAGCCTCTGGAATACGAGTTGATCTGAGCAAGATTTCTGCTATTCTGGATTGGAAACCTCCAAAGAATGTGTCTGAAGTTTATTGTTTTCTGGGACTAGCTGGCTATTATCGACGATTTGTAAAAGGATTTTCAGTGATATCTACTCCGTTAACCAGATTGCTTCACAATGATGTGAGATATGAACGGTCTGATAAATGTCAGAAAAGTTTCGATCAGTTGAAAACACTGTTAACTGAAGCTCCAGTCTTGACACAGCCAGAAACGGGCATAGAATTTGTAATATATAGTGATGCTTCGTTGAATGGTCTGGGATGTGTTTTGATGCAAGAAGGCAAAGTAATAGCTTATGCCTCAAGACAATTAAAGCCTCATAAGAAGAACTACCCGAGACATGACCTTGAGTTAGCTGTGATTGTGTTTGCACTAAATATTTGGCGCCATTACCTGTTTGGTGAGAAATGTCACGTATTTTCAGATTGTAAAAGTTTAAAGTATCTGATGACTCAAAAAGATTTGAATCTGCGACAGAGAAGATGGCTAGAGTTGTTGAAAGACTACGAGCTTGTGATAAATTATCATCCGGGTAAAGAAAATGTCGTTGGTGATGTACTGAGTAGGAAATCATTGTTTGCATTATGTGCTTTAAATGCTCAATTAGATCCATCTTATGATAGTTCAGTGATAGCTGAATTGAAAGCAAAACCGTTGTTCTTACAATAGGTATGTGATGCTTAGAAAGTTGATAATGAATTGTTAGCGAAATGAGCTCAGTGTGATTTAAATTCTGATTCTGAATTTAAAGTCGTTGATGATTGCTTGAGATTTCAAGATTGTATCTGTGTTCCGAGAAACTCTGAGTTATTCAGTTAATTCTGAGTGAAGCTCATAATAGTCGACTATTTGTTCATGCAGGAAGCACTAAAATGTATCATGATCTGAAGAAACATTATTGGTGGACTGGTATGAAAAGAGACATTTCTAATTTTGTTTCAAAGTGCTTAGTTTGTCAACAAGTTAAAGCTGAACATCAGGTTCTGTCCGGATTGCTACAACCGATTCTGATTCCTAAGTGGAAATGGGATAGAGTAACAATGGATTTTGTTTTGGGATTGCCTCTGACTCCGAGAAAGAAAGATTTAATTTGGGTCGTAGTTGATAGATTAACACCCATACAAAGCTTCATAAGGTGCAATTTTAATGCTTTGTACAAAGCTTCATAAGGTGCAATTTTAATGCTTGATTGAAAACTATTATTGTACGCAAATTCAATTAGTGGCAAGTACGATTCCACGTACAGTTAAACTCAAGAATGCAGCATCTTAACATAACCTCAAGAATTTGAATCATCTTCTCGGATTGACCATCCGTTTGTGAATACATGAGTTTTAGTCATGTAATTTGTGAATACATGAGTTTTAGTCATGTAATTTGTTATGGATGGGTTGGATTTGGTTGTAGAGATTGATTGGTAGTCTTGACATGTTTTTGTTGACTAATTGTGCATAAGTGGAATTAGTAATTTGCTTGTAGGGAAGACCCTATAATGGGTGGTATTTTGGCCTTGTAAATGGCCTATTTTGCCACACGGTTGTGGCACACAGGCGTGCTTAGTGACCGTGTGGCTAAGTTAGTAGCTAATTAGGTGTACATGGCCTTGGCACACGGGCATTCCTGTCGTGTAGCCAAGTCAGGATCGACCACGCCTAAGGTACACGAGCGTGCTTTATGGCCGTGGAGTTAAGTTAGTTTCGACCACGGGTAAGACACACGGGTGTCTCTAGCAACCGTGGGAGGCACACGGCCTAACCACACGGGTGTGTAACCCCTGAAACTTTGGAAAGTTTTTAAATTTTTTGAGAATTTCAATATGTGTTCGGTTTAGTCTCGACCCTACTCTAAAGCATGATTAAAGTCTCGTTGACCTATTTAAGGGACACTATGATTGAGATTGATGAACGGTTGTATGAAATTTCTGTAAATGTTTTCGATCTATCCGGTAATACCTTTAACCTTAATTCGGTGATGAACTCGGGTTAGGGGTGTTACATCACACTCCCCTATACACACCCAAATCACTTAACCATTAAAGAAAACAAGCAATTTTGTCAGAACATGCAAAATTACAGACCCTAAATTTATGGGGCGATACAACTCTACCCCCTAAAAAAATTTTGGCCTCAAAATTTACCTGGTCAGAATAGGTGAGGGTACTGTTGTCGCATCGCCTTCTCAGGTTCCCATGTGGCTTCCTTGGTACCGCGATTTTACCAAAGTACTTTAACCAGTGGGATCGATTTCTTCCTTAGTACCTTAACCTCACGGTCCAATATCTGTACTGGTTCTTCCTCGAAGGTCAAATGTTGCCTAACTTTGATCTCCTCGTTTGGTACTATATGTGTGGGATCAGAGCGATAACGCCTCAGCATAGAGACATGAAACACATCGTGAATCTAGTCTAATTCAAAAGGAAACTCAAGTTGATAGGCGACTGGTCCCACACGCTTTAGTATATGGTAAGGCCCAATGAACCTAGGACTAAGCTTACCCTTTCGCCCAAACCTCTGTATCATTTTCCATGGAGAGACATTAGGAAATACGAAGTCTCCCACGGAATACTCAATCTCCCGGCATTTAAGATCTGCGTAAGACTTCTACCTATCAAACGCTTCCTTTAATCGGTCTCGAATCAGTTTTACCTTTTCTTCAGTATCAGAAACTAACTCTGGCCCCAAAACTTGCCGCTCGCCCAGCTCAGTCCAACAGGTAGGAGTACGACACCTATGGCCATACAACGCCTCGTACGGTGCCATTTGAATATTGTACTGATAGCTATTGTTATACGCAAACTCTGTTAACGGTATATAGTCTTCCTAGCTGCCTCGAAAATCAATTACACAACTTCTTAACATGTCCTCCAGTATATAAATCTCCCTTTCTGACTGGCCATCTGTCTGAGGATGAAACACAGTACTGAAGTCCAACCTTGTACCTAAATCCTCATGTAACTTCTTCCAGAATTGAGATGTGAATCTAGGATCTCTGTCAGATATGATGGAAACCGGTACCCCATGAAGTCTCACAATCTCAGCCACATACAACTTTGCCAGCTTCTGCAATGAGTAATCAATGTGGACTGATATAAAATGGGTAGATTTAGTCAACCGATCTACAATGACCCATACCGAATCCTTCTTAGTAGGCATTAAGGGTAGCCCACTCACAAAATACATAGTTACCCTTTCCCACTTCCAAAGTGGAATCTTAACTGGCTGCAATAGCTCTAAAGGCAGCTGATGTTCAGCCTTAACTTGCTGACACGTCAAGCACTTACTCACAAAATCAGTAACTTCGCATTTCAGTCTTGGCCACCAGTATAGCTCACGAAGATCTCGGTATAACTTGTTTCCGCCAGGATGCATAGCGTATGGACTACTATGCGCCTCTCGCAGTATAGACTGCCTTAAATCAGAATCCCTTGGTACACAGACTCTCCCACGGAAACACAGTACTCAATCACTATTCAGCCCAAAATCCGAAGCTTCCCCTTTCTCCATCTGTCAGAAACGAGGAACCAGTGACTTATCCAACAACAGCTTACCCTTAATCTGTACAATCCACTTCAGTTTAACTTGCAACTCAGTCAACAAGCTACCATCATCAAACAAGCTGAGACGAGCAAACATTGCTCTCAAATCGGATACAGCCATACGGCTCAGTGCATCAGCTACCACGTTAGCCTTACCTGGATGGTACTCAATCGAGCAATAATAATCCTTAAGTAGCTCTATCCATCTTCGCTGTCTAAGATTTAGCTCCTTTTGAGTGTGGAGGTACCTGAGGCTCTTATGGTCTATGTAGATAATACACTTTTCTCCGTATAAATAATGCCTCCAAATTTTCAGTGCGAATATCATCGTGGCTAACTCCAAGTCATGATTGGGTAATTCACCTCGTGAGGCTTAAGCTGACGAGACGCATAAGCAACCACCTTACCCTTCTGCATCAGCACACAACCTAATCCAATGTGTGATGCATCACGGTAGATAGTAAATTCCATCCCAGACTCTGGCTATATCAAGACACGGGCGTGTGATCGGCCATGTGTGTAACGCCCCAAATTTGGGCCTATTGGGTTGTAATGCCCCCAAAATCCTGAAACTTTAAATTTCTGTGTATTGCAGTTGGTATGTATGAGTAGCACTTAGAATATTAATTTTAATGTATTATTGGGATTATTTTAAGTCTTAGAGATAGATATGACCATAGGGAAAAATTTATTTTTTCTTGCTTTAGTGGACCCTAGTCTCAGGCATTAGGCCTCTTAAGCAGATTAAGGGGAAAATAGGACACAAGTGGGCCTGTGGTCCAGTGGTAAGGTGGCTTCACTAGGGGAGCTACACGGTGGCATGAAGAGGTCCAAGGTTCGAGTAGTGGTAAGGTGGTTTGAAGTGTTTATTTTGCATAGTGGATGGCAAGAGTTGTGTGGGATTTGCACTCTTTTGTTGAAGTGTTTGAATTGGTCTTGTGAGCTGATAAAGGAGGGAATTTTGGATGAGATAAGGGGGATATCATAGAGAAAAATTAGGAGATGAGAGGTGGGAAGAGTTGGTGCCGAATTGGACTGTGGGGAAGGTAGGATTTGGCTATTTGCTATAAAAGGAGGTGCTGAATTCCTTTGAGAGGTTCCTTGGGTTCCATTACATTTCTTTTTCTCCCCCTTAGCCGAATTCTTCCATTTGCCGGAAAAAAAACCCATCATTCCTTTGCTGAAATTTTGGTTTTCTCTATAGCCAAATTCCCCATAGCTTCTCTTCTTAAATTCCTTCTTTTGTTCACCTTTAGTTATAGCCGATCGCTTCTCCTTTTCTTCTCCCTATTGGCGCCGAATTGTCTCTGTCACCATACTAATCTCAAAAGCCGAATTTAGGCCGTAGGATTGAAAATGGATTTGGTAAGAATTCGGTTAACCTCTCTTGTACGTTTTGCTAAAATCTGAAAGACTATCTATCTGACCTGTTGTTAACTCTGTGGTAACAAGGATAAGGTTCAAAGATCGCAAGCGTGGTAGGATCGTTAGCAAGGGTAAGTGTACTCAACTCAATGGTGGATTAAGTGAATGGCCGAATATGTGTATGGCTTATAGGGGTGACTTATGTGAAAAATGAGTAACTCGATTTTGATGATATATGTTTGGGTGCAGATCTAGGGATATTCGCGAATAGTAGCTAAGGAAGGGCTACTAGAACGTGTGGTACACGGTAAGGTTACGGTGAGGTTTCAGTTTTTGATAAAGTGTGTATTAAGCCAAGATTATCGTTAAGTGGTGACTATTGTAGGTTCGTGATTAAGGGGTTTACAGCACGCATTGTAACCAAGTGTGTACAAACACTTTGCACACACGAAATCGACAATGCCGAAAACCTGAAAAGCTGAAAGTGGCTAAATGGGCCCGGTGGACCCTGAGGCTAAGTTTGGTGAAATGGATTAATTTGATTATATGAGTTGGATTAAGCATGCATGTTACATAATCTGGATTTGTTTTGGGCCTAATGGGTCATATGATTGAGATTTGGGCCTAGTGGGCCATAAAAATGTGTTGTGGCCATTATGGGTTATATGAACGTGAAATGGGTTGATGGGCTTTATGGGGACGTAGACTAGTATGCTAGGGTTTTATGGACTTTAGGCGTAGTACTAAACAACTCTTAAACCGCATAACACTTTCTAATAATTAAACATGTCCGTGGACAAGTCGCTAGGTTAGAGTGTGGTAACGGGCATATGCATGTCTAGGATTGGATCTAGGGAGAGCTTGGTACTTAAGCGGCTGAATTGTAAAATCACTAAAATACCCCTGATTTGAAAATAACCAAAATACCCTTAGTTTGAAAATTATCAAATCATCCTTAGATTTGTAAAAATAGCCCCAAATTATGAAATTACCAAATTCCCTTGGTTTGCAGAATTACCAAAACATCCCTGATTTACAAAATTTCCAAAGTACCTCTGTTTTGCAAAATTACCTAAATCCCCTGCAGAGTAGATTTACGGAAATATCCTTGGGTTGTGAAATGACGAAAATACCCCTATGTGATGAGTATGAGTTTTGTGGATGTTACTCATGTGCATGTTGCATTCATATGATATTCTGCTTAGGATGCATATGGGTGGGAATTATGGTACGGAGGAAGATTTGAGGATCGCATAGTCGCTCGACGGCCATGGATCCACCGGTGGCTTTCAGCCCATTATACGATTAGCAGCTTTGTTGCAACGTTGAGTAGTGCTACTATGAGTGCTACTTTTGGTGTGTAGAGGATGGGTGGGTCGATTTAGAAATCCCCACAGGTGTGTAGGGTTGGAAGGGAAATGGTGTGCAGTGGATGGATTTTTGGGGAGGGTTTTGCCTTACCTTGTTTTGCATATGGTATGATATGAAATGATATGATATGATATGATATGATATGAGGTCATTGTGGGCCAAGGCCCAAGACCACCAATTTTGATAAGGCTCAGGCCAATGTGATGATTATATATTGAATGGAATGCCAAGAGTTGTACACACTGAGTTTCGAAACTCACACCCTTTATTTAATGTTTTAGGTGATCCTCGGTAAATGGCTCGACGTGGGAGAGGACTCGGAGATGGCCGCACTGCAAGATGTTTAAATTTTTATTTATTTGTTTCAAAAGACATAGTTTTAATTGCTTATTTTCGTTGGATGTAATAAGGCCTTGTACTTCATTTTGACTTTAGACTTTGGGTTTTGTTGTTTCAACAGTTTATTTAATTGTTAAACCTGAGTAAATTTCTTACGTTTAAACTTGGTTTCCGAAGTACTTAAAATTATAAAATGGATTTTTTTTTTTTTACTACTTAACAAGACTCAAGGATTTTGGGCTTTTCAGCCTTAAACTTTAACTTAGCAAAATTGTTTTGAATTGTGCCTTTGATGTGACATTCCCGAATTCAGCCATAACGTCTGGGCTGGGTCTGGGGGTGTTACAGTGTGGCATAAGTCAGTATACCCCCTAATTGGCACACGACCTAGTACACGAGCTTGTGACTTGGCCGTGTTGCATAAGTCAGTATACCCTACAGATTTGGCACGGCCTAGCACACGGCCTGCCACACAGGCATGTGTGACCAGTTCGAAGGGCACACAGGCTAGACACACGAGCGTGTGGTTGGCTGTGTGACCTAAGTCAATAACCTCACTTGTTTGTACACGGGGTAAGACACGGGCTGGGACACGGCCATGTGCTCAAATTTCAAATGTTCACGCGTCCTATGACACGGGCGTGTTTGATGACCGTGTGGGACACACGGCCAGATCACAAGGGCGTGTGTCCCCTGTTTTGAGAAAAAAAATTGTTAAGTGTTGAAAAATTTCCCGAGCTTCTGATTTAGTCCCGAATCACTCCTAATGCATGTTTAAGGCCTCGTAGGCTTGTTTAAGGGACACTATGATTGATTGTGATTGAATTGTATTTGAATTGATAAACTATATATGAAATGTGTGTTTAAAGGTGATGAAAGTCCGGTAATGCTCCGTAACCCTATTCTGACGGTGAATACAGGTGAGGGGTGTTACATGGTCTGTCAATTCGATAAGGGTAAATCATTTTCTACTCAACCAAAATCAGTCTCTTATTTGTTTGATCTAGATTTGAATATTAATTTGTTTGAATAGAACCTTTACGAATAAAGATTCAACTCAAGTAATCAACAAAATCAATCAATAATTAGAATTGACTAACAGTTAATGATCAAAGTAAGTTACTAAGCAATAGAATCAATATCAAACCGTATCTCGTTCTAAATCATCATTGAAAATAATTAATTATACAAAATAGTTTTAAATGAAAAGAAATATTATAAATTAATGTTGAAATCTTTAAAACTCCTTTGAAATCTTCAAATTCCAAGTCATCTAACAAGATTACACGCAACTCTTGTAATGTTTAGTTGAAAAGAGCTGCTTACAAGCCAAATCTTCCTACAAAATAAATAGACTAAAATATAAACAAAAATTGCATAGAGTAAAGGGAAAATCCAATGGAAATTAAAAAAAAAAAACTAAAGGAATTACAATGAAATGAAAGAAAGACAAGTGGAAAGCCTAATATTTTTTTTTACCTAATCTCCTCTCTGGAAACTTAAACAAGTGCATAATTTATAGTGCAAAATCTAAGGCACTGAAATGACCTTTTTACCCTTCAATAGACATGCATCAGCAATGTGATGTCGTTATGAAATTCCCAACATCTCCCTGAAGTAAATCTCTTAGCCTGGAAATTATTCTAGCCAACAATGCAGCATCAATCTAATGGCATCCCAATCTCAACCCAAAAATTCTAGCTCAAGGTTTGCATAACTATGGTCATGCCGCAACAATGCAAAAATAAAAAATAAAAAATTGTTGCGATGTTGATTTCAAATTTTAGCAAACTTCCTTTGCATTTTTATCCTTGCACCTACACAAGATAAGAACACACTTAGCTCCATTTCTTATTAGCAATTCTAAGCTAAAATCAACACTAAAATGAACAAAAGTACTAAAAGTGACATTAAAAGAACTAATTTTACTTCAAAACAATGTAAAAAGTTAAGTGCAAAAGACTCCAAATTTAAGTGTAAATTCAAACTTTATCACATGACCATACAATATAATTTTAGAAACAGGCCCCAACACATGGGGTTCAATGTAGAGAAAGAATGCATTAAAGGCTTAAAATTTGGCTAATGCTCAAATGGTAGTGGGGAAGATTAAGTTGCAACCAGTAAAGAATTATTAGACACTTTTCTATCATAACCATTAGAAATTGCCCCTCCAGAAGGTAACAATTCCTATAAAATCAAACTACGCTTCAATTTTGATGTCAAATGGTTATTGAAGAACAAAAAACGAGCCCCATAGGAAATTTTAAGGCTCAAACAAGTGTTTTCCAACATCCCAATGGTACCCCAATGTAATGGAAAAGAATGCATTTATGAACTATATTGATAGCATCAATAGTAGTACTATTCAATTGTAAATCCTCACAGTCCAAATCACAGTGATAAAAAAATCCCACAAAAATAGAAAAATAATGGCAAACATGCATACATTACAACAACATGGAGAGGATGCCAAGTAGAATTACGAAGTGAAAAAAAGTGAGGAAGAGTTTTTATAACATCCATCTCCACTAATGCACATAAATATCGCCGCCAATCCCTAGCATCCATTGTAGTGTCATTCCTACAGTAAACACCAATGAAATTCTCAACGTGTTTGGAAAATTTACTTGATGCCACATATATGGTAAACCATAATCACAACAGAACAAAATGGTAGAAAAAAACTAAAGATAGAAATTTAGATTGCAGATTCAAAGATTCTAACCAAATTTTGTGGATTTGAATATTGCGAATTTTAGTAATATTCAAATTTAGATGGTAAAATTAATATCCATTACAAATGCAGATAAAAATCTTTGGATATCCATTATTCGAATTCACATTCCTATAATTACAGATTCAGGTATCAGAATATCTAAATCCATATCTACTAGTTACAAAAATACAATGATTAAACCTAAAACATCTTATATATAAAGCCCATGCTTTAACCATCAATATTTATCTTATACGTTGATTATAATTTATACAAATTAATAAATAACGCATTAAAACATAATAAACATATTTTTTAAAATTAATTATAAAAATTAATTATAAAATTAAATATAATGATTTTTTATCAACAAAAGATATCTTCTTTAAGATATTATTCTCTTAAATTGCATTTCTCTTCTCTTAAATCATATTATTTTATAGCTATAAACTTAACTTAACAATGATATGACATCATCGAAATACCTAAATTTTTGTTTGTCCCTTATGTTTTATTCGATAAAATCAAGTAGTTAAATTACAATAAAAAAACATAAATATTTATATTTATATAATTAAAATAATATTATAATGTGAATTAATTTTATAATGCAACATACTACATATTATATTATAAAAATAGTAAACAAACACAAGTAAATTATGAATGTAGAATAATTATTATACAATTATGGTATTATAATGTGTATTATTTTATTAATGATATACAACCTAAATATTAAATGAGTAACTAATTTTATGGTAGATTATAATATATACAATTACCATTATTGACCTGTCGTCAAATGTAGTAGTAATTCCAGTATATTTTCACACTTAAGGATCTTACTTTCTAGTTAATTTAGTATTTATTATTGCATTTTCAGTAGTTAGTATTTAGGTAGTAAAAGTTAATAAAATAATTGTTTTTCACACAATTTTGAGTGTTAGTGATCTTTTAGGCTGACACGGGCCTTAGGTAGTTCTAAGTTGTGTAACTGAGTGTGCAGGATGCTTAATTTAAGGCCCGATGGATGTAGGATCAAGGGACGACTGATGCACAAGCTTCTCGAGCCACGAAAGCACGAAAAAGAATTCCAAGCCCATATTTTTAGTGTCGTGTTGCGCCATATCTTTTGTATGGCTCAACATATGACCGACGTGGAGCCCAAGCATTTCAAGGCTATTTTTGTTCGCACAATTAACATTATATGAAGACCTAAGACGAGTCAAATGTTTTTATGTGGTGCTAATGATTTAATAACTATCTTTGTAGCTCTAGAATTTTTCAGTTTATGCTCCTACCTAGTATCTAGATATATTAAGAAAGATGTACAGTCTAATAAGGCTACTACGAAATATTTACTCATGCGTGCGGCAAGCTCTTCTACTTTGGTAAGTGGTTTCTCATGGCTATATGGTTTATTCAGGGGAGAGATTGAGCTTTGAGAAATAGTGAATGGTTTTATCAATACACAAATGTACAACTCCCTAGGAATTTCAATTGTGCTTATATTCATCACTGTAGTAATTGGGTTCAATCTTTCCCCAGCCCCTTCTCATCAATGGACTCCTGACGTATACGAAGGAATGTGTTTCGATCGATAAATTCGTACCTCTCTATCTATATCTGAGATGTTTGGGTTTTTCAAAACTCCATGGACATGCAGAAGAGAAATGTTATCCCCACTCAGACCAAGACATAACTTTGACTTTGGCTTGTTCAAGTAATAATTAAGGATTCGGGATGCTAACACTTCTATAAATAAAACCTTAGGAATTTTATGTAACTAAGTGGTCTAAGACGCATCAAAAAATCCTCATAGTTTAAGAGGAGGATTTAGGTTGAGTTTTCTCTTATTTTCTAAAAATGCTTTGTTCTTTTCTCTTGGAATCAACTTCGATCCAAGATTTCTTTTATGCAACTGAAGTATTTCAATTCATTTTCTTTTGCAAGTGATAAGATTCGTTGTCCCAATTGATAGATTCGTTATTTCGCTCTTAATCGATACAAATCAAGATTATTCTACATCTCTTTTCTCTTTCGGTTTAATCATGTTATTTAAATGTTTATATCAATTGATTTCAAGATTATGAATACCATGAGTAGCTATGTCTATTTGGGGGATTAAATGAGGATTAAGGGTTTGTCAATCGAATTAGTTGGTCTAAATTACGCGTTCTTAAACCCTAGGCTTAACAACCCTAAGAAGTAATCAAAGGTTAAACGAGGTCGAGAGATAAGTTTGCCGAGTAAATCATAATTTATCCTAGTTAAGAAAGTGAGGTCAAGAGATAAGCGATCAATCAATTAATTAATCAATTAGAGGTTGGGAGATAATAGTTGGTTAGTTAATAGTTAATCCACCCTAAAACTCAAATTTGAAGTTAATTATAACCCCTGAAACGAGTTAATCTTCTTAATTGGTTTAATTGATTTAGTCATTTGTTTATTTTTATTATTTATTTATTTTAGTTATTTAGTTTCTAATATTCATCTCTTTTATGATTTATCGTAATATAGAATTTAATTATGATTTAGACTTATTCTAGTAAAGTGATTTTTAATAGATTTAATTCATCCTCCCTTGGGTACGATCCTCGTAATACTTCTTTGTGTCCCTTGTAACACATTACTATATTACAATTTGACCCGTTTACTTGCAGAAACCGCTTCTTTTATTTCATATATTTTGTGTTGCATTTTCTAGTAAAAAATTTGCACATTTGGCAGAGATTAAGTTGTTGGCACCATTTTCGGAGAGGTTTCAACATTAAATCTAAAATATATTTTTACAATTAATAAGATAAATAGGAAAGTTAAAAACTATAGATATTGTAACAACCCATTTTTAGTTAAATCGGAATAGTAACTTTGGGACCACAAATCTGAAGTTAAATATTTATTATATTATTATTTTGAGGTCTATAGCATGATAATATGTTTGCATAAAAATTTCGTTGAGAAATTTAATCGTTTGCATGCTCAATTTAATAAAAAGGACTAAATCGCATAAAGTGTAAAATTTGGGTTCTAATAGCTAAAGGTTTCTAATAGCTATAGAAATTTAAAATAGAGGTCCTTAAATGGTAATTAGCCCATTAATAAGTTAGTGGATGATAATGGCTTGGTATTTAGTGAAATGAATAATGTTTATAAAGGTTAATTTTGTAATTTGGTAAATAATGATAATTAAATTATGTAAAACAAAGTTATCATCTTTTTATTCTTTCTTCAAACAAAATTTCAAACAAAAATGAATCCATGGAAGCTTGCTAGGTCCAGCCTTGGTTTTTTTGTGTGCATGGTATGATTTTTCATCCTGTTTTTAATGATTTCTATGTTTTTGGAGTCGTTGTAGCTTAATCTAGCTAGCCCAGTGACTAATTTGCAAAACTGTTAAACTACTAGGGTTTCATTATTGTTGAATGTGTATGTTATTGAAGTTTAATGGTAAATAATGAATGGTTGTTGTTAGATAAACAACATTTGTTTAGTGATTTTTGATAAAATTGTCAAATAGGGATTAAATTGAGAAATGTGAAAATTATGTGGTAAATGTGTAAAATAATTAAATATGTGGGCTGCTATGAGCATAGATGAAATTCGGCTAGCATGGGTGTGGACTTAATTGCATGAATTTTTCATTTTTATGAGCTAGGGACTAAATTGTAAAGATTTCAAAATTTAAGGGGCAAAAATATAATTTTGCCAAAACATTGTTTTTAGATTAAATTGAATAGAATGTATTTGAATAAGTTAAATTTGATTATATTTAGATCAAGAAAAGCAACATTTAGAATTAGATCGGTGGAAAAACAAAATAGTTGATTGATAGATCGATTTTCTCTATATAAATTCGAGGTAAGTTCGTATGTTTAATAAGCATTAAATTACACGTATTTGAATGTTTAATTGTTATAATTGAGATGATACGACACTACAGAAATTCTCGACAAGTTATCGATAATGTATAAATCCCGGTTGAACCTTAGAAATAGATAGGATACAAATGACAAGTCTTTAAGGGCTATTGTGTTTTGGGTGCTGGTCCGTACGTTCTACCGGTGGTTGAGTTTTCCAGCATGTGTTACGGTTGCTTGTCAGCTTGTGTGAGCAGCACCGTGTAGCAACGTCTTGACTGTCAGCTTGTGTGAGCAGACCCAGTGATAGGTCGAGATGAGCATTTACATATGAGATATGAGATCGAGATAGTTTCAACGATGTATTGGCACTTAAGGTGCAAGATTCCAAATGAGATATGAGATCGAGATAATTCCAAATGTTTCAACGGATATATTGATGGTATGAAAGAATAAGTGATTGATACTATAACACCCCTAACCTTAAACTTTCGACGGAATAGGGTTAAGAGGCGTTACTAATCGTTTCCAAACATTTCATATCATTTTCAACATAAAGTCAATCAAACAATGTAATTCACAATCATTTAGTCCTTTAGATAGGTCTACGAGACCTTAAACACATGTTAGAAAGGGGTCGGGACTAAACCGAACACATAAGAAAATTTTCAAAATTTAAACATTTTTCTAAGTTACAGAGGTCACACGCCCATGTGGATAGGCTGTGTGCCTCACACGGCCTCGAACACGCCCATGTGTCCAAGCCATGGCAAAACAGGGCATACCTACTAACTTTTTTACACGGCTTGAGACACGCCCGAATGCCTCACCCGTGGTCGACACTGACTTGCACCACACGGCCAGTCACATGCCCGTGTGTCCAGCCCGTGGTCGAGTCTGACTTGTTTTGAAACACAACCTCGAAGGACACGTTCGAGCCACATGCCTGTGTGCTCCACCGTGTAGGCAATTATAGGCCATTTTCAAGGTTAACATGCCACTCACATTTAGGGTCACACCTACAAGCACCAACCAATTCAATTCCATACTCTAAATGGCATTCAAACGTACCAAAACATACTCAATTTAATCTCTTAGCATCATTATTCATCTTCCTATACAATTTCATCTTAACAAGTCAATTTAACTTATCATCCACACATTCAAAACATATTAACCAAACTTCATTTAATCTATACCACAAGTTCACATTTTATCCATCATTCTCATCAACCAATTCAAGCATGAATTATACCATTTTCATTCTCACTATTTCATACCTCATTCATCATTTTCATAGCCTACATATATGCACCAAAATCATTCAAATTCCGAACCATGTCACATGACAAGGTCCAAACATTTCAAAACATACTATAACTTCTAGCCTATACATGCCATATACCAAATATATACATCTACCAAAAGTACCAAAATAGATAGCCGATAGTGTGATTGAGTCACTGACAATCCTCGGATTCGAGCAAGCTTTAAAGACACTATAAAACAGAGAAACACATCACACAGTAAGCTTAAGAGGATAGTAAGTTCGTAATATAATACATTTTAGTTCATTAACACAACTATAATATACAAAGATAAGTCATCACATAGATCAACTCACAAATACTTATACCATATCATCCATAGCTAATTTACTCACTCAACCATTCATAATTCCATACACCATTTTATCAACCACAAAGGTTCAATACATACCTTAGACAACACATAGTTATTCACCATCCATGCTACTCCATGCTCGATATTACATTTCAATCAACCTTTGTTATTCGTTTGATTTAATCGCACACTTAGTGCCAATTTCGTAGCTGAAGTAAAAATCTCATCGCACACTTAGTGCCTGTACTTTAAAACGAACTTATCTCAGTATCACACACAGTGCCAAATCAGTAAGTCGAAGCTTATATTATTTCGTACACACAGTGCTAATCATATCTGTCTCATTTCTAATACCGCACACTTAGTGCCTCATTGATCAATTTCATATATAACATTGCTATTTCATTAACTATACAATTAGTCATTTCTCATCACATAGATATAAATTTAACAACTTGTATTATATCCGAACTTACCTCGAACGTCGAAATACCGAAACTAGTCAATCAATCGAGTACTTTATCTTTGCCTCGATCTTGATCCGAATCTCTCCTTTCTTAGTCAATTAAAGCTTGAGTTTTTTGAAACCTAAAATGCTTCAATGTCTATTCCTCTCTTCAATATTCGGTGGAAAATATGCATGAAAAAGATGAGCATTTGGCTTTGTTTATTTATTATTAAATTAATTTACATTTTACCATTTTACCCTTTAATATATAACGTTATAATTCCACTAACTTTAGGCATTTTTGTCCATCCAATTTGTCAATGGAATAATAACAACACAAGGACTCACATTTTAATAAGCCATGCCAAATTTAACAATGAGCACATAGCTTTTGCATTTTATGCGATTAAGTCCCTTTTCATAATTCGACACACAATCGATAGAATTTTCACACAGAATTTTCACACAAGCTCAATCACATACTGTAAACACAGAATTTTGTGGTCTCGAAACCACTGTTCTTACTAGGGTCTAAACCGGGCTGTTACAACAATCCCTCTTAGGGATTTTCGTCCTTGAAAATCCTACCAGTGAATAGTTTCGGATATTGCTCTCTCAAAACATCTTCAGGGTCCCACATAGCCTCTTCAACTCCGTGTTTGTGCCACAACACTTTCACTAAAGAAATCTTCTTATTTATCAACTTTTTGATCTCACGTGCCAATATTCGAATCGGTTCTTCACTATACGATAAATCTGACTGAATCTCAACCTCAGTAGGAGTAATTCTAACACCCCTTACCCGTGTCCGACACTGGGACCGGATACGAGGCATTACTATCCTTGACCTTACTTAAACATGTATTAACGGGCTATAAAATTTTGTTTGATTTAAAAACTTTCCTTCCTTAGTCATAAAATTCATCTCATGAGCCTACGAGGCCATAAACATACAACCAGAAGGTTTAAGAGTTCAACCGGAAACTTTCACCCTTTTTGAAATTTTTTGTCTAAACAGGGGTCACACGCCCGTGTGACTTGGGACACGCCCGTGTGGTCTCACACGCCCGTGTCCTTAGACCATGTACAAATTGTTTTTTTTTTGAACCTACAGGGGTTTTCACACGGCCAGACACACGCCCGTGTCAATGGCCCGTGTCCTTCACACAACCTAGACACGCCCGTGTCCTTCCTTGTGTGAAAAATTAGGGGTATTCTGTTTATTACGTCAGCAATCCCTTAAGGAGCATATGGCCTAGGCACACGCCCATGTGGCTAGCCCGTGGTCGACACTGACTTAAAGCACTAACTTGCAGGGGACACACGACCTATTAACACACCCATGTGGATTGACCGTGTGTCACACACGGCTTAGACACATGCCCGTGTGTCTACCCGTGTGGACACTTAAAGGCTATTTTCTAAGCCAATTGCCACCCTAAAATCAAGATCATTCTTATACCCAATCCAAATAGTCAAATACTTCATCAAAAACATGAATAACAATGTATAACTCATCTACGTTGATGTATAGACTTAGTAAATATTGGTTATTCTCTTTAACCATATACAAAAAGAATAATCACTTTAATATCCAACACTTTGGCTCCTCTTATGACATAACTCAAAATGAAATGATTCCTATACATGCAATACTTAATATAAACAACTAGGCTATACCAAAATAATGATTGATAGTGTGATCCGAGCTCCGACAACTATGATCCCCAAACTAATTTGGCAAAACTACAAGGAAGAAAAAAATGAAAGAAGTAAGCATATAGCTTAGTAAGTTTGCATGAAACTCATATAGCAATATATTTGCTAAATATAATTCATCTATCATGAAATAATGACAACGTAAATCTCAAGTACTTGGCTTACTTACTTATACTTATCCTTACTCATCACATGTAATATAACAATTTCATACATTTAATGTACTCATGATATCTGTATCACTTAATCATATAAATTAGTGTATTTTGCTAATGCAAACATAAACTCAATCTTCATATTCCTTAACTTGAATAATACTCTTTATCAACTTTGAATAACTTAGCTTATCAATATCATTACTTACTTAGCTTTCTTGTTACCTCTTTCATTCTTGGCTCTTTTGCCCGATGAATTACCTGGAATAATTGAGGTTACTCAATCTCGTCAAACATGTATCTCGATGCCAATGCCATGTCCCAAACATGGTCTTACATGGGATCGCTTCATGATGCCAATGCCACATCCCAGATATGGTCTTACATGGGATCTCTTAATTCGGTGTCGATGCCATGTCCCAGACATGGTCTTACACGAGACCTTCCTCATATGTTTCCTTTGGAAACTTACCATTGCCATGTCTTCACATGGTCTTACGTGGTATCCTTGTCTTGTGAATCTTATCAATGCCATGTCTTGACATGGACTTACATGACCTCTTTGCCTTATGAATTCACCAATGCCATGCCTTGGCTTGGACTTACATGGGACCTTTGCCTCGTAATAACTTTTCAATTCTATGACTTGTCCTAGACTTATATGATATCTTTGCCTTAATGCCGATACCATGTCTTGACATGGTCTTACACGAACTTTCCTTGTCTCATGCTGTGATTTAGTATTCCTCATTATTCCAAGTCTTCAACCGGGACTTCCTCTTACATGTTCTCATTCATTTTCTTATCAATATATCATTAATCATAACTTCATGAAAATAGTGTACATTATACAACATAATAAGCAAATTATTGAAAATACATGTGAAGCCTTAAATTCATGCAAACTTACCTCGGTATTCAAAATGAGCTAACTCGTCGGTCTAGTCCGAGACTTTGTTCTTCCCCTGATCAAGGCAGATTCTCGGTTCTTCTTGCTCTATCATAGCAATTTAGCTCATTTTAATCACCAAATTAATAGAAGCATTTCAATAATCATGCTTTGGCAAAATTATTATTTTGCCCCTAGACTTTGGCAAAATAACTATTTTGCCCCTAGGCTCAGAAATTAATTCTAATCACATTTCTACCTTCAACAAGCCTAGGTGAACATTTAATATTCTTAAATCTATCATCAAAACTCAACATTTCACATACTTACTACAAATTTTATAACGTTTTCACCAAGGTTCTTTTTGGTGTTTTCATGACAACCTTTTCATAAAAGTTGTTCATCTAACAACCAAGAATCATTTTCTTCCATAAAAAATGCAACAAATAACAATGAAAGCTCTCATGGTAAAACTCTAAACTTTTCACCATATTGCATAATAGTCCCCTCATATGAAAGCTTAAGTTCTAGGGGTCTCAAATGTACAACTATTTTTAAGAAAAGATCACTAGAACACTTCCTTGTAAAGAGATGAGTGTGTTGAAATTTTTGAAGCTTTCTACCCTCTATTTTCTACTAATTTTCAGTGGAAGAGTGAAGGAGAAAAGATAATATATTGTCTTTCCTTATTCTAATATTAAACTATCAATTAGTCCACCTACTATCACCAACTTTAACCAACATTGACAAATTTGTCTCCTATGCTAGTCTATGGCTTGCCAAGCCTTTTCAAAAGGCTAAATTGCCTTTTAAAGACCTCAATTTAACAATCTATGGCTATTTGGTACCTTTAGCTTATAGAATGGAACTTTCGCACTTTATGCAATTTAGTCTTTTTTCGCGATTAAACCTGAAATCGCTAAAATTAAAGTACTAATATTTTCATGTACTTATAAAATCATATACTAAAGCATGAAATAACATGAAAATAATTTTTTCTAACCTCGGATTAGTGATCTCGAGATCACTGTTCTGACTAGACCCTAAATCGGGTTGTTACAATTCTCCCCCTTAAGGATTTTCGTCCTTGAAAATCTTACTGGTGAAAAGGTTGGGGTATAGGTTTCTCATCATTTACTCGGGCTCCTATGTAGCCTCTTCTATTCCGTGCCTTTGCCATAATACTTTCACAATGGCTATGCTTTTGTTCCTTAACTATTTGACCTCTCGCGCCAAAATCTTAACCGGCTCTTCACTATAAGTCAAGTCCGGTTGTATCTTAACCTCTATCAGTACTATGACATGTGAAGGGTCCAAACGATATCGACGCAACATGGATACAGGAAAAACGTCATGAATCTTTTCCAGCTCAGGTGGAAAAGCCAACCGATAAGCTACTGGCCCAATCCTCTCGGTAATCTCATATGGTCCGATAAAATGGGGACTCAATTTGCCTTTTCTGCCAAATCTAAGAACTTTTCTCTACGGTGACACTTTCAAAAATACTCTATCACCAATTTGATACTCCATTTCATTCCTTTTTGAATCCGAATAAGATTTTTGTCAATCAGAAGCAGCTTTTAAGGAATCTCAAATTACTTTCATCTTTTTTTCAGTCTCTCTAACCAAACCAACACCATGAATCTGGTTTTCCTTAAGCTCAGTCCAATATAAAGGCATTTGGCATTTTCGCCTATACAAGGCCTCATAAGGCACCATTTTCAAGCTTGATTGAAAACTATTATTATAGGCGAATTCCACTAACGACAAGTATTTTTCCCAACTGCCCTGAAACTCAAGAACACAACACTTGAGCATGTCTTCGAGAGCTTGGATCAACCTCTCCGACTGACCGTTAGTCTGGGGGTGAAAAGCTGCACTAAAATTCAACTTTGTGCCCAATGCCTCTTGCAACTTCTTCCAGAATCTTGATGTGAATCTCGAATCTGTATCTGATATAATCGATAAGGGGACTCCATGAAGTCTTACTATATCTGAAATGTACAAGTTTGCCAACTTGTCAAGTGAGTAATCAACTCATACAGGTATGAAATGTGCTGACTTCGTAAGTCTATCGACTACAACCCATACAACATCTTTCTTGTTAGGTGTCAATGACAAACCCGTTAGAAAGTCCATAGTAATATGATCCCACTTTGTAACACCCTTAACCCGAGACCTTCCTCGGAATAGGGTTAAGAGGTGTTACTAAACAACCACCATAATTCACATCCATTCCACGACACATAATCTATCATCAATCATACATACTCAAATACGAACATACAATCCCTTATCTAGGTCTACGAGACCTTAATCAAGTGTTAAAAAGGGGTCGGGACTAAATCGAACACTGATGGAAGTTTTCAAAATTTTAATATTCTTCAATACTATTGAGGTCACACACCTATGCAATCAGGCTGTGTCCCTCACACGATCACCAAACACACCCATGTGTCCAGGCCGTGTCAAAACAGAGCATGTATTCTGACTTTTCCACACGGCCACTAGGCATGCCCTTGTGCTAAGGCCGTGTACTCTTAGGCAATATACTGACTTATTCACACGACTACTAGGCACGTCCGTGTACCGTGGCCGTGCATACTTGGGTTAGCAACTGATTTATCCCACGGTCACTAGGCACGCCCGTGTGCCATAACCGTGTACGCAAAACAGGCCATTTGCAAGGCCAGTTTGCCACCCATACAAGGATTTACCAACAAGCTTCATTGCAATGCCAATTCATGCTTTTAAATGCACTCAAACCTACCATTTCATGCACTCAATACCCATCAACATTACCATTTACTTCCATTCTCATTATCATTACAACTAAGTCCATTCAAAGTGACTGCTATACATTTCAAAGCATATGAAATTCAAGCATCATATAATCCATACCAAAATTTATCTTCAAATCACATTACTCACAATCAATAAGGTCATGAAATATACCACATTCATAGCTCATTCATCAATTCTACATCATTCAACTTCCAAGCAAACTCACATTGCAAGGATTAAACATTTCAAGACATATCTTAACTTCTAGCCTATACTTGCCATAATTCAACTATATACATCTTTCTAAAGTACCAAAATAGATTGCCGATAGTGTGATAGAGATGCTGACGATCTCGGATCTGAGCTAGCTTTACTGACACTGCAAAGCAGAAAAACAAATCACACAGTAAGCTTTCCAAAGCTTAGTAGGCTCGTAACATAACACATTTAAATCAAAACAAACCATCACATAGATTATTTCACATCTATATATATATATTGTACCATCATAAGCTAATATGCTCATTTAGCGTTTCATAATCTCATTCATAAATTCATCAACCACATAGGTTCCGAATGTACTTTAGTCAACACTTAGTTGTCAATTACATTTGCTACTCAATACTCACTATTCCATTTCGATCAACTTCCGTATATTCTTTGATTCAATCGCACATTTAGTGCCCAAATAGTTAGCTGAAGCTTACTTAACATCACACACATAATGCATCTATATCAAACCGATCTTAAATCGGTATCGCACACACAGTGCCAACGACAAAGCCAAAGCTTATATTATTTCACACACACAGTGCTAATCATCTCGGTTACATTTCTGAATACGCATACTTAGTGCCACATAACTCAAGATCTCACATAGCATTCACATATTCCACTCATTTCATAGCATTAAACATAACTGAATATACGCATTATGTCTGAACTTACCTCAGACGTCGAACTATCGATACAGTCGATTAATCGAGCTCTTTCTCTTTGCCTCGATCTCAATCCGAACCTCTCCTCTCTTGGTCTATACACATTCAAATTCAATCCATTCAATCACCAAATCATTCATTTTAGTCCAAACACACATATTTAGGGCATTTTTTAAAATAGCCCCCACAATTTCACATTTCGACACTTTAGTCCCTAATTCATAAAATCATCAAATACACATAATTTGCTTGTACCCATGCCTAGCCTAATTCTCACTATACTAATTCAAGTCCACACATTTCATTTATTCCACAATTTAGTCCTCCTATTTCTCATGTTCTCAATTAAGCTCAAAATACTCAATTTCATTAAAAATCCCGATACAAACTATGTTAACCCAACACTAAGCTTTCATTTTCCACCATTAAACATTCAAGAACTCACGTGTTCATCAATGGCACATTTCAAAAACATCATCAATTCACAAAATTTAAGCATGGGTTTGAAATAGCACGAAGCGACGATCTCAAAAATGTAAAAATCATCAAAAACCGATCAAAGAACATACCTCAATCAAAGTAACAACGACTGAATATCATAAAGCTTTTCCTCCTTTTCTTTTGTGTTTTCGGTGGACAAAGATGAACATATTCCTTTTATTTTAGTCATTTGTCTGTTTAATAAACATATTATGAATCTATTTACTATATTATCTTTTTACTAAACATATGTGTACATATATATACAATAATGGCATACTTGTCCTTTGCCACCCACTAACCATATAAATGGTCTAATTGCCTTTTAAGGACTTCACATTATAAAGACATCAACAATTGAACAGTTAACAATCAGCACACAGCATTTTACACTATATGTGATTTAGTCCTTTCTCTTAATTCGACACACAATCGATAAAATTACCACTCAAAATTTTCACACAGGCTATATCACATATAATAAACACCAAAATAACATTAAAATATTATTCCAACCTCGGATTTTTGGTCTCGAAACCACTGTTCCAACTAGGGTCTAAACCAGACTGTTACAACTCTCCCCCCTTAGGGATTTTCGTCCCCGAAAATCTTACCAGTGAATAGGTGTGGATATTGCTTTCTTATAATATTTTTAGGCTCCTCCGTGCTTGTGGCATAACACTTTCACTAAGGAAATTCTTTTGTTTCTCAACTCTTCGGTCTCTTATGCCAAAATTTGAATCAGTTCTTCACTATATAACAAATCTGACTGAATCTTAACCTCAGTAGGAGCAATCACATGAGACAAATCAGATCTATGCCGTCGAAGCATTGACACATGAAACACGTTATAAATCTTTTCTAACTCAGGTGGCAACATCAATCTATAAGCAACCGTTCCAACTCTCTCAATGATCTCATACGGTCTGATGAACCTCGGACTCAACTTGTCTTTCTGGCCAAATCGAAGTATTTCATTCCATAGAGACACTTTTAGAAACACTTTATCGCCAACTTCGAATTCAATATCTTTTCGTTTCAAGTCCGTATAACCCATCTAACGATCTGAGGCCGCTTTCAAACTGTCACAAATCACTTTCACTTTCTGCTCAGTCTCTTTTATTAAATCAACCCCGTGAATCTTATTCTCACTCAGCTCAGTCCAATACATTGAAGTTCAGCATTTAGGACCGTAAAGAGCCTCGTACGGTGCCATTATGATACTAGTTTGGAAACTATTATTGTACACAAACTCAATCAACGACAAATGTCTTTCCCAAGTACTTTCAACAATTTCGTGCCTAAAGCCTCTTGCAACTTCTTCCAAAAATGCCAAGTAAATCTTAGATCTCTATCAGATACAATAGATTGTGGCACCCCGTGCAATCTTACAATTTCAACAATATATAAGTCAACTAATCTATCGAGTGAATAATCTGTTCTCACCGGAGCAAAATGACCTGCTTTCGTCAATCTGTCAACTATCACCCAGATTGCATCTTTCTTTCCCGGAGATAAAGGCAACCCCGACACAATGTCCATCGTAATTCTTTCCCATTTCCACTCAGGAATCATAATCTCCTGTAATAAACTGGACGGAACTTGATGTTCAGCTTTAACTTGCAAACAAATTCAACATTTCGACACAAAGTCAGAGATGTCTCGTTTCATACCATGCCACCTATAAAACTGTTTGAAATTATTGTACATTTTCGTACTCCCCAGGTGAATAATTAAATGACTATTGTGAACTTCATTTAAAATCATCTAAATCAACTCTAAATTTCTCGGAACACAAATCCGATCTCTAAATCTCAGACAATCATCACTATCAACTCAAAATTCTAAATCAACATTCAATTTACACTGAGTCCGTTTAGCCATCATTTCAACATCACTTTTCTGGGCATCACAAATCTGACATACAAACGTCGGCTTTACTTTCAACTCGACCAAAACCACACTATCATCACGTAGATCTTTCGAAGCATTCACTACTCGCAAAGCACATATAGACTTTCGACTTAAAGCATCAGCTACAACATTAGCTTTCCCCGGATGATAATCAATCACAAGTTCATAGTCTGTCAACAATTCTAACCATCTTCTCGGTCACAAATTCAATTCTTTGAGTCATCAAGTACTTCAAACTCGTATGATCAGTATATATATGACATTTCTCACCATATAAATAGTGATGCCAAATCTTCAATGCGAACACAATCGTGGCTAATTCAAGGTCATGCATCGGGTAATTCTTTTCATGCGGCTTCAACTACCTCGAAGCATAGGCAATGACATTGCCTTCTTGCATCAGCACACAGCCCAAACCATTTAACGATACATCATGATAAACCGTCAAAGTAACATATTTTAATCCCACATTTATTATTATTTTTTTTGAAGATTTATGCCTTGTTTTATATGAAAAGGTGCTTTTAATCCTTTCTTTTCATGTCTTATACCCAGGAAAGCACCCGAGGATGAAAAGAACACAAAATGGGCTTAAAATGAAGCAAACGGACCTTTCCACAAAATTGACACGGCCTAATCCCGATTTACATAGCCGTGCCTCATTAAAAAAGTCCAAGCACGGCCTCATCACCATCATACACGGTCGTGCCATAAGTAAAATCCAAAAACGGTCAGGCCTCGATTGCACGGGCGTGTGACATGGTCGTGCCTCTGTCGCTGGAAAGAGCAATTTCAGTCGAAAAAGGATATTTGGGGAGAAAGAATCGCATTCCAAGAGCCTATATATATCCCCTAAGTACCACCTTTGAAAGGGCGTCAAAGCTAGGCCAATGAGCCAAGCCGAGAAGGTCAGAGTTAGGGAACAACGTGAAGATAGCCAGTTGATCCATCCCAAGAAGCTTGAATTATACTCAAGATGGCGGAATTCTCTTTTAATTCCTTCAAGGAGTTCTAAGATTTTCTTATGTTTTGTTTTATCTTTTCTCTTGAGATGTTTTCTTGTTACTTATGAACTAAACCCTTCAGATACCTGAAGGGGATGAAACCTAGATGGATCTTTTTATTTGATTTTTTAAGTTATATGATAAATTACTTAGTTTGTTCTTAATTATGTTGCTTAATCCAAATCTAATGTGCTTAGGTGGAGGAGGAATAGACCCTGCCTAAGAGTAGATCTAACATAATTAAGCGGAGTTGATCGGGCGCCTAGAGACAGGGTTACGAGATTTTGCCGGATTAGGGTGAAACCTAATATGGGAATCCATTGATCGATTTACTGCTTTCCTAGGGGGTTATTATTAGCGAACGAGAGTTCCACTAATTAACCTAGGATTAGACGTTATTCACTTCGAGAGAGGGTTTAACATAGGTTAGGGAGTCTCACGGATCAAGCTGAGTAAAGAAATCATATAATTTAGGGTTAGATAATAAGTGAAGTTTAGGTGGATTCTTCCCGAAGGTATCATCAAAATCAACTGAGTTTTTTTCAAGTTATCCCCAAATTCATCTTTTTGTCTTTGTTTCCTTAGTTTAGTCTTCGCCAATATAGTTTAAAGCAACTTCACTATATTTTTAAGGCTAAATAATAAAAATAAAGTGAGTATTAATACTTTTAGTTCCTTTGGGTTCGATATCCGGTCTTGCCTATGCTATACTACTGTTCGATAGGTACACTTGCCTTAATATTGTTGTAAGAGTTAGTCTTCAGGTTTGATCATTCTTTTATAAATATTTAAAACTCTGATTTTACAGCGATCAAGTTTTTGGCGCGGTTGCCGGGGAACTACAATATTAAGAAAGCTCTATTTTTATTACTTTAGCCATTATTTTATTCACAATTTATTTCTTTTATTTTCTTAGGTTAAATTTTAATTTTTCTATTTTTTATTTTTTATTTTTATTTCATTTTCTTTTCTAGGTACGTCTAGTTTATGACTAGAAGGAGTCTGAGAGGACCTTTGGTATACGATAGTGACATCGAAGCAATCGCTCGTAGGAATCGTAGGGAAACCGGGGGGACCCTAGATTATACAGAAAGAGAGGAAGAAAATAGATCCAATCCTACTGAAGGGATGGGCGAAAACAACCCACCACTATGCGATGTGGGAGATCACAATGCTCCACGTACAATGTTTGATTATGTGAAACCGCATTTAACAAGAGCAAAATCTAGTATTGTTAGGCCTGCTATATCTGCTAACAATTTTGAATTAAAGCCTAACACAATACAACTGATTCAATAGTTTGTTCAATTTGATGGTTTGCATGACAAAGATCCAAACATGCATATAGCTAAATTTTTGGAGTTCTTTGATACCTTCAAAATAAATGGCGTTTCTGATGATTCCATTCATCTTCGGTTATTCCCTTTTTCATTGAGAAATAAAGCCAAAGAGCGGTTAAACTCATTACAAAGAGGGTCAATCACTATATGGGAGCAGATGACCGAAAAGATTTTAATGAAATATTTCCCACCGGCCAAAACGGCCAAATTACATAATGATATATCTCTTCCTTTGTGCAGATGGATTTAGATACACTATATGACGCATGGGAAAGGTTCAAAGATCTCTTGAGGAGGTGTCCACACCATGGTTTACCCCTGTGGCTACAAGTCCAAACCTTCTGTAATGGAGTAAACCCCTCAACGAGGCAACTGATAGATTCAGTTGCCGATGGAACGCTGAACAACAAAACTCCTGAAGCAGCCTACGAGTTCATTGAGGAGATGTCAATAAACAATTATTAGTGGCAAGCTTTGAGAACTAAACCAACGAAATCGGCAGGAGTTTTCAACGTCGACACCATGACCATGCTATCAACACAACTAGAGATGATGAATAAAAAGCTTGATAGTTTGTGTTCTTCACAGATACATCCAGTCATGCAGTGCGACGCTAGTGGAACTGTGGTGAATCCTGAGTACCCACCCTACCAACCAGGAGCAGGAGATGAATAGATGAACTATATAAGTAAAAATTTCCGATCTAATAATAATCCTTATAGTAACACTTACAATCCAGATTGGAGGAACCACCCAAATTTTTTGTGGGGAGGACAAGGCAATCAAGGAAATCAAAGGCAACAACCCCACCCAAAACTTCCGAAATCAGCCATATCCACAAGACAAGAAGCCAACCATCGAGGAGCACATCCAAGAAGCTGACAGAACAATCAAAAGCAACGAAAGTTGAATTGATGAAATTACTAAGTCAGTCAAGGAAATCCCTAAAGCAGTCGAACAACTTGCAAAATCAATGTTAGAACGACTGCAAGGACGTCTACATAGTAACACAGAGATTAACCCTAAGGAGCAAATTCAAGCCATCATAGTCCAGGGTAGCAAAGAGTTAGATACACCCAACCCGACTCCAGAAAGTAAGGTAGGGAAGGTATAATAGAGGAAGTACAAGAAAAACCAAAGCCGATAGTCAAAGAGTACAAACCTCGCATGCCTTATCCCGCATCAGTAGACAGAGATGATTCAGAGGAGCAGTTTGGTAAGTTTCTTAAACTTTTAAAGAAATTACATATTAACTTAGCTCTTCTTGAAGCTCTTTTCCAGATGCCAGACTCGAGGAAATTTTTAAGACAACTCTTAACCAATAAACGCAAAATAGATGAAGAGCACCACGTGGAATTAAACACAACATGCTCAGCAATGTTACAAAATAGATTACCACAGAAGCAAAAAGATCTAGGGAGTTTTACAATTCCATGTTTAATTGGTAGTTTAAATATTGATAATGCGTTAGCTGATTTAGGGGCAAGCATAAATGTTATGCCTTATGCATTATTTAAGCGAGTAGATCTATGGAAGCCAAAACAAACTAAGATGAGCATTCAATTAGCTGATAAAATTGTTAGAATTCCTAGGGGCATTATTGAAGATGTTCTCGTAAGAATCGATTGAACCAAATCCTCAGTTTAGTGCCAACAAAGAAACAACTCACGAAGAACAAAGGATCCAAATCGATGACCTAGATGAATGGAAAATGCACTTTAAGGAAAAACTAGGATTTCACAAGGAAGAATAGAAAACACAGGTTAAAGAAGAGCCGGATTCACACAAAGTAAAATCGAAGGAACCACCAGAAGAGCTCATGGGGACATTTAATCACTATAAAATAGGAGACCAGGTTCTGTTAGATACAACCGAGCTGCACATCACCACAACAAACCTGAAGGAAAAGAGAGAACTTCTTCTTAAGGCACACGATATCTTCCCACAAGGACTAGTTGAGGTAAGCAATCCAACATTTGGCACTTTCATGGTAAACGCTTCTCGACTTCAATTTTGTCATAAAACTAAAATTGTAGACAAGAGGGAAGATATTCAAACTTTTAAACCTCCCTAAAATTTTCAAATATGAGGAAAGTCTAGATTAAGACTATAAACGAGCGCTTCTCGGGAGGCAACCCGAGTACTAACCCTATTTCTTTTTGTATTATTTTACTTTTTCTTTTCTCTTTTTCTTGTCCTTCTTAACTAACTAAAAGTACAGAATGACAGATCACATGGCCTTACACATGGCCGTGTCTGTGGCCGTGTGGACCACCAAAACCACCACCCTGACAGGGCAGCAACCATGCAGTCAGCCCAACCACCACCCCAACGTCATAGATCCAACCACTCTGGACACGGGCACCGACAAATAAGGCACGACCGTGGCACCAACCGTGTGAGGCTATCGACTTCCATACCACGGACAGAACACGCCCATGCCATAAACCGTGTGAAATTACTGAGGTTACTGACTTATCGAGCACGGGTAAGACACGCTCGTGTCAGACAACCGTGCCAACAAGAAAGACATCACGAGCACGAACGTAAACGGATCAAGTACGGGCATAGGGTGACAACACCATTTATAACACGGTCGTGTGAGGAGGCCGTGTAATTCGACACACCCTAGGACCACAGCCGTGTTAGAGCAGAACATATGAACATCTATTTAAACCCCTCACCTCTTCTCTTTTCCCCCATCTGATTTCATCCTTATTTTCTTTGTTTTCACTCTCCTCCATCTCAGATTTCCCACTTACTAAGGCTCTAGATCCTTGAGCAACCCAACATCATGCCAAAGAAGCATAAAAGGCCACATTCTGCAAAGGAGAACGATCAACATGAGTACATGCCGGTAGCTTCGTCTCAACACTAAGCCAAGGATCTATGAGACCAATTAATTTTTATTTTTCATTTCTTTTTCCTTTCATTCTCCTTTTCTTCAATAATCTTATGTTTAAATTAATTTACCTTAATTTAGTTTCTTAGTGTCAGGTTCTAAAGGCTGCTTGGGAATCACGCCACTTCTGCCACCACCAGTACCTCCGTCACCTTAGAAGTCACACCCACTTCGCGAACCACCTGCCAATAAGGATTCTCAAGCCCCTTTATCTCCTAGCCTTAGTCTATTTCCTTCTTAGTCTCTTTCTCTTTATCTTTCTTGCCTTTATTTATATATTTAGTTTATTTTTATTAGGTCTTAATAAAGCCTGGCTACTTCTCAAAGCGCTACCCAATTTCTTCATCTAGCGCAGGAACGTTGTCCCGACTGACCATCACTGCCACCAAAGACACTCATCTGGGAAAACATCCACAACTCAGGGAGTAATTCTTCCCCCTTCTCTTTTGATTTATCTTTAAAATGTCATTATCTATCTTTGTACATGTAGGGCAATGTACATCTTAAGTGTGGGAGGGTGAATAGTTATTCTGAGAAAATGCCTAATTTGTCATATCTCTGAATTTAATCTTGTTTTAAATTAATTTTCTCATATTACTAATTAAGATGAAATTTCTAATGATTTGTGATTTTTATTGATATGTTTTGGAATAAGTCATAGTTAATTGTGCATTGATATTTAAATTTGAAGAATATTAGGGAATCAAGCATGATAAGTCTAATTTTCTAAAAATTAAAATTTTAGGTTGTCTACCAAAATTTGAATATTATCTTGAAATTTGAGATTTACAGGTTGATGTCAAAAACACCCATAATTTTTGTGAGATTTTGAGCCTTATAGAGCATACATTCTTTTTCATGCTCAATTCTTGATTATGAGTGTGTCAACTATGAACTGTTATTCTAGAACTTACCTCAATTATACATGTCAAGACCACAGTTATGATTTGATATACTGAGATGATAAAGGCACCTAGGTTTAACCCACTTACTCCACTAAATAGCCTACCCTTATAATTAACCCGTAGTGAACCCCGCTGAGCCTAACAACCCTTTTTATTGACTTACCCGCTAATTTTAACCCAAAAACCCTTTGTATTTATTATCACCCTTTATTTTGACTACCCCTTAATCGAGATTTGATTTGAGCCAGTTATCTAAGTTTATTATTCTGGTAGTAAAATTTATCTTGTATTTAGATTGTTTGTAAAAAAAAAAAATTTCGAGTTTTCAATATTAGTAGTATGGAAAGTGAGCTTACACAATCAAAGACTATTTCTCCAAAGAAAAAGCTCGTATTAGTACGATTTTTATTATTTTCAATTGATATAATTATTATCTTAGAAATTTTTAGGTAAGTAACTTATCAATTCAATCTCGATTCTAACCTTCTAATTTTAGCCTTTATCCACACCTTTAACCCTAGCCCCGTTACAACCCTAACAAAGACCTTTTGATCTGTTTATCATCTCATTTTACAGTGGTAGAGATTTGATTTTCAGGCAAGCCTATGGGATTAACTTTTCAGGTTTGACTTATGAGTGCTTAATTTTGACCCTTAAACACTTTTTGAGTGATTAGAGTGAATCTTTTGTGAGGATGTCAATCCTTGTAGATTTTGAATCAGAGGTAATTATTTAGATGAAGGGAAACACCTATGTTCTCGTGCTACAAATGTATGACTTATCTTGTTTGAATTTTTAGGAATCTCTGAGTTGAATTATCCATGTATAAATTATCTATAAATTAGGACAAGGCATTGTTGATAGGAATTATGAATCATGGAAAGTTCATTTTAATTGTAAGTTGAGAATTTTGCTTGAGGACAAGCAAAAGCTTAAGTGTGGGGGTATTTGATAAACTATAAAAGTAACATATTTTAATCCCACATTTATTATTATTTTTTTTAAAGATTTATGCCTTGTTTTATATAAAAAGTTGATTGTAATCCTTTACTTTCATGTCTTATACACAGGAAAGCACCCGAGGATGAAAAGAACACAAAAAGAGCCTAAAATGAAGCAAATGGACCTTTCCACGAAATTGACACGGCCTAATCTCGATTTACACAGCCGTGCCTCATTAAAGAAGTACGAGCACTGCCTCATCACCACCACACACGACCGTGCCATAAGTAAAATCTGAACACGTTCAGATCTCGATTTGCACGGGCGTGTGACATGGCCGTGCCTCTATCGCTAGAAATAGCAATTTCAGTCCGAAAAGGATACTTGGGGAGAAAGAATCGCATTCGAAGAGCCTATATATATCTCTTAAGTACCAACTTTGAAAGGGCATCAAAGCTAGGCCAAGGAGCCAAGCCGAGAAGGTTAGAGTTAGGGAACAACGCGAAGATAGCCAATTGATCCATCCCAAGAAGCCTGAATTATACTCAAGACAGCGGAATTCTCCTTCAATTCTTTCAGGGAGTTCTAGGATTTTCTTATGTTTTGTTTTATCTTTTCTCTTGAGATGTTTTCTTGTTAGTTATGAACTAAACCCTTCAGATACCTAAAGGGGATGAAACCTAGATGGGTCTTTTTATTGATTTTTTAAGTTATATGATAAATTACTTAGTTTGTTCATAATTATGTTGCTTAATCCAAATCCAATGTGCTTAGGTGGAGGAGGAATAGACCTTGCCTACGAGTAGATCTAACATAATTAAGCGGAGTTGATCGGGCGCCTAGAGATAGGGTTATGAGATTTTGCTGGATTAGGGTGAAACCTAACATGGGAATCCATTGATTGATTTACTACTTTCCTAGGGGGTTATTATAAGCGAACAAGAGCTCCACTAATTAACCTAGGATTAGACGTTATTCGCTTCGAGAGAGGGTTTAATATAGGTTAGGGAGTCTCACGGATCAAGCTGAGTAAAGAAATCATATAATTTAGGGTTAGATAATAAGTGAAGTCTAGGTGGATTCTTCCCGAGGGTACCATCAAATCAACTGAGTCTTTTTCAAGTTATCCCCAAATTCATCTTTTTGTCTTTGTTTCCTTAGCTTAGTGTTCGCCAATATAGTTTAAAGCAACTTCACTATATTTTTAAGGCAAAATAATAAAAAGTAAGTGAGTATTAATACTTTTAGTTCCTTTGGGTTCGATATCCAGTCTTGCCTAAGCTATACTACTGTTCGATAGGTACACTTGCCTTAATATCGTTGTCAGAGTTAGTCTCCAGGTTTGATCATTCTTTTATAAATATTTAAAACTCTGATTTTACAGCGATCACATCACTGTAAACTATAAACTCTTTACTCGATTCTGGTTGAACTAACACAGGTGCCTCTATTAACAGTGCTTTCAACTGCTCAAAGCTCTATTGGCACTTTCCTGACCATTCGAATCTAACATCTTTCTGTAGCAACTTGATTAACGGAGTCGCAATCATCGAGAAGCCATTCACAAACCGTCTACAATATACCGCTAGTCCCAAAAAACTACGGACTTCAGGCACATTTCTCGGAGGCTTCCATTCCAAAATAGCTAAAATCTTACTTGGATCAACTCGTATTCCCGTAGATGATACAGTATGCCCCAGGAAACCAACTTCACGCAACCAAAATTCAAATTTGCAAAACTTAGCATACAACTGTTTCTCATGCAGAGTCTGGAACACTATTCTCAAATGTTCGGCATGTTACGCCTCATCACAGGAATAGACCAGAATATCATCAATGAAGACCACAAAAAATGATCCAAATACGGCCTGAATATTCGATTCATTATATCAATAAACACTGCAGGAGGATTTGGTTAGTCCGAAAGGCATCACTAAGAATTCATAATGTTCGTACCTCGTTCTTAAAGCAGTTTTTGGTACATCAGATTCTTTGACTCTCAACTGATAGTAGCCCGATCTCAAATCTATTTTAGAAAAAACTGTAGCTCATTTTAGCTGATCAAACAAATCATCAATACGAGGCAACGGATATTTTTTCTTTATCGTCACTTTGTTCAATTGTCGGTAATCAATACACATTCTCATAGTACCGTCTTTCTTTTTCACGAACAACACAGGAGCACCCCAGGGTAAGAAACTCGGTCTTGCAAATCCTCTATCAGTCAACTTTTGCAACTGAGACTTTAACTCTTTCAATTCTGTTGGTTCCATTCTATATGGAGCAATTGAATTGGGAGTAGTCCCCGGCACTAATTCAATACCAAATTCAACTTCCCGAATCAGAGGTAATCCCAGTAGTTCTTCAGAAAACACATCTGAAAACTCACTAACCATAGGCATAGATTCGATTTTCTTTTCTAACACTTTTGCATCAATCACATATGCTAAGTAAGCTCCACAACCCTTTCTCACATAGTTCATAGCTTTCATTGTGGATACAACAGCTGGTAACCCTTTCATATTACTGGATTCAGTTTGAACTATCTCACCATTCTGATTTCTCAATTCAATATTCTTTCTTTTACAATTCACAATGGCATTATGCAAAGTGAACCAATCCATACCCAGAATTATATCAAATTCATCGAATGGTAACAACATCAAATTGGCCCAAAACATCAATGGACAGTTCTTGTACACCTTATCCACCAAGACACATTTGCCTAAGGGGTTCGATACTTTAACCACAAATTTAGTAGACTCAACAGGTAGAGTCTTATTCAATACTAGGTTCATACACACATAGGAATGAGTTGAACCCAGATCTATTAATGTAATCACATCAGTATCGAATAAAGTAAAAGTACTAGTAATGACATCTGGAGATGATGCTTTCTATCGTGTACGTATAGCATAAGCTCGAGTAGGTGCTCTCGCTTCCGATCTCATTGCTGTATCGGTGGTCCCTCTCTGGTTTCCATTCATATTCCCGGCATTTCAGGGTGGTCTACCCCTAGCCGTCACATTACTCGATCTCACATATTGAACATTTTCTTCCTCAACTATCGAGCGGGTAGTCTCGGATAAAATGATCTCATAATCCACATTTATAGCAAACCCTATTGTTGTACTTGCCCCAACATTCTCCCACATGTCGTTTTTCACATTGTCTACACTCAGGTTTGTTGCTTTTGACACTATCAACTCTTGATTCTATTGGAGCTTGAGCTCTCGGACCAACACTTAGTCTTGTGCGGTCTCTATTCAGATGTCCAAATGAAGTATTTGATCGGTTGCTTGCATCTCTGAATCTGTTTTTTTTCAAGGTTGAGAAAACTTACTCATCGATCTTTTTCTTCCATCATGAGCTTCGGAGTCGGTTTCTTCTTTTCTTTACTGAGCTCCTCGGCTTTGCATGCTCTTTCAACTAGCACAACAAATTCATTTATATCAAGTATCCCAACCAACAACTTTATGTCCTCATTCAACCATTCTATGAAGTGTTTACACATAGTAGCTTCGGTCGAAACATATTCCCGTGCATATTGGTTCAATCTCACAAATTCCCGTTCGTACTCAGTAACTGGAAAACGGCCCTGTTTCAACTCTAAAAACTCTTCACATTTCTAATCAATGAATCGTTGACTGATATACTTCTTGTTGAACTCAACTTGAAAGAAATCCCAGGTGATTCTCTCTCTTGGAACCACAGATGTCAACGTCTTCCACCAATTATAAGCTGTATCTCTCAACAAAGAGATTGCACACTTGATACACTCATCAGGATTCAACGATATCTCATCAAATACCCGAATTGTATTCTCGAGCCAAAACTTAGCTTGCTCAGCATCGTCATCAACTCTGGCCTTAAACTCTTTGGCCCCGTACTTACGAATCTTATCCATAAGAGGTTTATTCAATCGGTTCGGATCTACAACTTGTGGCACAACAGGTACTTGTAGGGGTGGAGGTTGTGGAGCAGCTAGATTCATTTGAATGAACTCCGAAAACCACTCACTCATCATACGAAAGAAGGCTTGCATAGCCTCTCCTCCCTCACTACTTTCATTTGGCCTAGATGTGGTCGGCGTTGTCCCTTGAGCGGGAGTAGGCGCATTACTCTCTACATCGTCAGCAACTGCTCGATCGAGATCCAATATTATATGAAAACACATTTATAGCTGTCAAAATTCATCACACTGTCACAATTTCATATATGGCATGTATAGCTACACTCACACTAGCTACGTTAGTCTGAGAGTCGACTAAACTGTAGCTCTGATACCAATAAAATGTAACACCCTTAACCCGAGACCATCGCAGGAATAGGGTTGAGAGGTGTTACAGAATAACCACCATAATTCACATCCATTCCACAACATATAATCTATCATTAATCATACATACTCAAATACGAACATACAGTCCCACATCTAGGTCTACGAGACCTTAATCGAGTGTTAGAAAGGGGTCGGGACTAAACCGAATGCTAATGAAAGTTTTCAAATTTTCAATATTCTTCAACACTGTTGAGGTCACACGCCTATGCAATCAGGCCGTGTGCCTTACACGATCATCAGACACACCTATGTGTCCAAGTCGTGTCAAAACAGAGCATGTATTCTGACTTTTCCACACGGCCACCAGGCACGCTCGTGTGCTAAGACCGTTTACTCTTAGGCAATATACTGACTTATTCACACGGCTACTAGGCACGTCCGTGTACCATGGCCGTGCATACTTGGGCTAGCTACTGACTTTATCCCACGGTCACTAGGCACGCCCGTGTGCCATAACCGTGTACACAAAACAGGCCATTTGCAAGGCCAATTTGCCACCCACACAAGGATTTACCAACAAGCTTCATTGCAATGCCAATTCATGCTTTTAAATGCACTCAAACCTACCATTTCATGCACTCAATGCCCATCAACATTACCATCCACTTCCATGCCCATTATCATCACAACTAAGTCCATTCAAAGTGACTATTATACATCTCAAAGCATATGAAATTCAAGCATCATATAATCCATACCAAAATTTATCTTCAAACCACATTATTCACAATCAACAAGGTCATGAAATATACCACATTCATAGATCATTCATCAATTCTACATCATTCAACCTCCAAGCCAACTCACATGGCAAGGATTAAACATTTCAAGACATATCTTAACTTCTAGCGTATGCACGCCATAATTCAACTATATACATCTTTCCAAAGTACCAAAATAGATTGCCGATAGTGTGATAGAGATACTGACGATCCTGGATCCGAGCTAGCTTTACTGACACTACAAAGTAGAAAAACAAATCACACAGTAAGCTTTCCAAAGCTTAGTAGGTTCGTAACATAACACATTTAAATCAAAACAAACCATCCCATAAATTATTTCATATATATATATTGTACCGTGCAAAGCTAATATGCTCATTTAATGTTTCATAGTCTCATTCATAAATTCATAAACCACATCGGTTCCGAACGTACCTTAGTCAACACTTAGTTGTCAATTACATTTGCTACTCAATAATCACTATTCCATTTCGATCAACTTCCGTATCTTCTTTGATTCAATCGCACACTTAGTGCCTAAATAGTTAGTCGAAGCTTAATTAACATCGCACACATAGTGCATCTATATCAAACCGATCTTAAATCGGTATCGCACACACAGTGCCAACCACAAAGCCAAAGCTTATATTATTTTGCACACATAATGCTAATCATCTCGGTCACATTTCCGAATACGCACACTTCGTGTCACATAACTCAAGCTCTCACATAGCATTCACATTTCTATATTATCATTCCATTCATTTCATAGCATTAAATATAACTAAATATAAGCATTATGTCCGAACTTACCTCGGAGTCAAACTATCGATATGGTCGATTGATTGAGCACTTTATTTTTGCCTCGATCTCGATCCAAACCTCTCATCTCTTGGTCTATACACTTTCTAATTCAATCCGTTCAATCACCAAATCATTCATTTTAGTCCAAGCACACATATTTAGGGCATTTTATAAAGTAGCCCTCACATTTTCACATTTCAACACTTTAGTCCCTAATTCATAAAATCATCAAATACACACAATTTGCTTGTACCCATGCCTAGCTGAATTCTCACTATACTCATTCAAGTCCACACATTTCATTTATTCCACAATTTAGTCCTCCTACTTCTCATTTTCTCAATTAAGCCCAAAATACTCAATTTCATAAAAAATCCCAATACAAACTATGTTAACCCAACACCAAGCTTTTATTTTCCACCATTAAACATTCAAGAACTCACATGTTCATCAATGGCACATTTCAAAAACATCATCAATTCACAAAATTGAAGCATGGGTTAGAAAGAGCACAAAGCGACGATCTCAAAAATGTAAAAATCATCAAAAATCGATCAAAGAACATACCTTAATCAAAGTAACAACGACCGAATATCACAAAGCTTTTCCTCCTTTTCTTTTGTGTTTTCGGTGGACAAAGATGAACATATTCCTCTTATTTTAGTCTTTTGTTTGTTTAATAAACATATTATGAATCTATTTACTATATTATCCTTTTACTAAACATATATGTACATATATATACATTAAGGGCATACTTGTCCTTTGCCACCCATTAACCATATAAATGGACTAATTGCCTTTTAAGGACTTCACATTATAAAGACATCAACAATTGAACACTTAACAATCAGCACACAGCATTTTACACTATACGCGATTTTGTCCTTTCTCTTAATTCGGCACACAATCGATAAAATTACCACAAAGAATTTTCACACAGGTTATATCACATATAATAAACACCAAAATATCATTAAAATATTATTCCAACCTTGGATTTGTGGTCCCAAAACCACTATTCTGACTAGGGTCTAAACTAGACTGTTACACACTTCCACTCGGGTACCATAATAGGTTGAAGCAAGCCTGAAGGCACTTGATGTTCGGCCTTTACTTGCTGACAAATCAAGTATCTCGAAACAAACTCAGAAATATCTTTCTTCATACTCGACCACCAATACCATTTCCTCAAATCATTATACATCTTGGTACTACCCGGATGTACAGATAAACATCCACTATGTGCCTCATAAAAAACTTTACGAAGGAGCTCATCATCCCTTAGTACACAAATTCTATCTCTAAACATTAAACATCCGTCTGAATTTATCCAAAAGTCAGACTCGACATTCGACTCGCACTAAGCTTTTTTGACTTGTAATTCACTTTCATCTTTCTAAGGCTCATAAATCTCTTGGAGGAATATCGGTCTAGCCCTTAATTCAGCTAGAATAGAACCACCGTTGGACAAAGTCATCTGTGTATTGAAGGCCCTCAATGTAAATAGGGACTTTTTACTTAAAGCATCGAAGACTACGTTCGCCTTTCCTGGATGGTAATCGATGAAAAACTCATAATCCTTTATCAACTCTAGCCATCTTCGCTGCCTTAAGTTCAGTTCCTTTTGAGTCATCAAATACTTTAAACTTTTCACCATATAAATTATGTCTCCAAATCTTCAGTGCAAAAACTATAGCAGCTAACTCTAAATCATGCGTCGGGTAGTTCTTCTCGCGTGGTTTTAGATGTCTGGAGGCATATGCTATCACCTTGCCTTCTTGCATAAGTACACAACCTAATCCATTTAAGGATGCATCGCTGTAAATCACAAATTCTTTTCCCGAATCAGGTTATACTAGAATTGGAGCTTCTATCAATATTGCTTTTAATTTCTTAAAACTCTGTTGGCACCTTATGGTCCACTCAAATTTCAAATCTTTCTATAATAGTCTCGTCATTGGTGTCGCTAACATGGAAAATCCATTAACAAACTGTCTGTAATAGCCAGCTAAGCCTAGAAAACTTCTAACCTCAATTACATTTTTCGGTGGTTTCTAATTGACAATAGCTGAAACTTTACTTGGGTCTGTTTGGACTCTATCTCCCGAGACAATATGTCCCAGAAATCCAACTTCTTTAAGCCAAAACTGACTTTTCCTAAACTTGGCATACAACTGATTTTCCCGCAAAATCTGTAAAACTATCCTTAAGTGTTCGGCATGCTCACTTTCATCACGGGAATATATTAGTATATCATCAATGAACACAACCACAAACTTATCTAGGTACGACCGAAAAATGCGGTTCATTAGATCCATGAACACCGCAGGAGCATTTGTCAAATAGAAAGGCATGACTAAAAATTCATAGTGCCCATACCTCGTTTGAAAAGCCGTCTTAGTTACATCTGAGTCTTTTACTCTCAACTGATAGTATCCCGACCTGAAGTCCATATTGAAGAACACAGTGGCTCCCTTCAATTGATCAAAAAATCTTCGATTCTTGGTAATCTTGTTCTTCACTGTTACCTTATTGAGTTGTTGGTAACCTATGCACAATCTCATAGAGCCATCTTTCTTTTTCACAAATAGCACTGGAGCATCCCATGGAGAACAACTCGGTTTGGCAAAACCTTTGTCCGTTAAATCTTGCAACTGTGCCGTTAATTCTTTCAACTCAGTTGGAGTCATCCTATAAGGAGCAATTGATATCGGTACAATACTAGGAGCTAACTCGATGCCAAATTCAACCTCTCTCACTGGAGGTAATCTTGGCAATTCCTTGGGAAAAACATCTGGGTACTCACATACTATCAGCACTGACCCAATCTTCAACTCGGTTTTTGGGCATTCATCACAAAGGCAAGATACGCTTCATACACTTTTCTTACATACCTTTGAGACGTCATGTGAGAAATCACTACCGGTGACCTATCTTGTTCATCTGATTCAACATGAAAGGTATCCCTATTTTCACATCTGAACTCAATATATTTCTTGCCACAATTTACTATCACATCATGAGTGGTTAACCAGTCCATACCAAGAATGATATCAAATTCATAAAATGGTAATAGCATAAGGTTGGCCTTAAAGTAATTACCTCTAATCATCAGAGGACAATCTTTGCATACTTTATCAACTAATACACTTTTGCCTAGTGGATTAGACACCTTTATTACAAACTCTGTAGACTCTATGAGCATACTCATACTAGATACCAATTTCATGCAAATGTATGAGTGAGTAGATCCCAGATCAACTAAAGCAATAACTTTAGTATCATGAAGGGAAAATGTACCCGTAATTACATCGGGAGATGATGCCTCTTCGCGAGTGTGAATGGCATAAGTCCTCGTAGGCGCCCTACCCTCGGGTCTCGTAGCCTGCTCTCTGGGATTACCTTTACTATTCACCACACTTCCCGAGTTCCTCTATGGTCTTCCTCTAATATTGCTCCCGTATCTCGCACTTCGAGTTTTCTCTTCTTTCATCATCTCAGGACATTCTCTTATAAAGTGATCTTGCGAACCACATTTGAAACAAGCATTCTCATTTACCCGACATTCACCAGGGTGACGTCTACAGTACTTTGGGCATTCTAGTCTATTTGATCGAATGTTCTCAACACTAGCGACTGAAGTAGTTTGAGCCTTATTCCTCGAATACTGTTTACCCTTGCTTTTGCTTGAGAACCCGGTAGAAGTAGCTAATCGAGTGGAGAAGTCTCTCGACTTCTTGGACGTGGACTGGAATGACTTACTCCACTATCTCTTTCTTGGGTCGCGAGACTCAATATTAGCTTTTCTTTTCTCTTTAACTAGTTCTTCGACTGTACAAGCCCAATCCACCAGCACACCAAATTCTTTCAACTCTAGGATAGCAACAAACAATTTAATATCTTCATTTAGTCCATCTTCAAACCTCTTACAAACTCACGCTCATACTCAGTTACTGACATCTTGCCTTGGTTCAACTCTAGGAATTCCTTCCTTTTCTGTTCGATAAATCTTTGGCTGATGTACTTCTTTCTAAATTATTCTTGGAAAAACTCCTATGTGACCTTCTCCCTTGGTATCACCTTTACAAGTATTCCACCATTGATAAGCAGATTCTCTCAAAAGACAAACAACACATTTCATGCACTCTTCAGGTGTGCACGATAACCCATCAAATACCCTGATGGTATTTTCAAACCAAAACTCTGCTTTTTTAGGATCCTCATTTTTACTAGCCTTGAATTCCTCTGCTTCTTGTTTTTGGATTCTATCAATCGGAGGTTTTTCTCTTCTTACCACTTCTACCACTTGAGGAGCTACAAGGGTAGGCTGAGGAATAGGCGGGGATAGAGGGGGTTGTGTATTCGGGTTCGTACGAACGAACTCTGTGTACCATGTATTCATCATGTGGACAAAGGCTTCCGTAGCCTCTTCTCCTCCTCTCTGACTTACTATCATAGGTCTATCCTCATTCTCATTTGGCACCGTCCTTTCAGCGGGAGCTGACGCGTTACTTTCTACATCATCCGCCACAACTCTTTCGGGATCCATTTACTATATGAAAACACAATTTAAGTCGTCAGACTATCATTATAACAGTACTCTTATGTATGACATGTATAGCTAAAATCATGCTTACGCTACGTTATTCCTGGAATCGACTAAACAGTAGCTCTGATACCTCTAAATGTAACATCCTTTACCTGTTTTCGACACCGGGACCAGATACGAGGCATTACTATCCTTGACCTTACTTAAACATGTATTAACGGGCTATAAAATTTCGTACAATTTAAAAATTTTCCCTTCTTAGTCATAACATTCATCTCATAGGCCTATGAGGCCATAAACATACATCCAAAAGGTTTTGGAGTTCAACCAGAAACTTTTACCATCTTTGAAAATTTTTGTCTAAACAGGGGTCACACACCCGTGTAACTTGGGACACGCCCGTATGGGTAGGTCGTGTGGTCTCACACGCCCGTGTCCCTAGCCCGTGTACAATTTATTTTATTTTTGAACCTACAGGGGTTTTCACAAGGCCAGACACACGCCCGTGTCAATAGCCTGTGTCAATGGCTCGTGTCCTTCACACATCCTAGACACGCCCGTGTCCTCCCCGTGTGAAAAATTAGGGGTATTCTATTTATGACGTCAGCAGTCCCTTAAGGAGCACACGGCCTAGGTACACGCCCGTGTGGCTAGCCCGTGGTCGATACTGACTTAAAACACTAACTTGCAGGGGACACACAACCTATTAAAATACCCATGTGGGTTGACCGTGTGTCACACACGGCTTAGACAGACGCCCATGTATCCACCCGTGTGGACACTTAAAAGCTATTTTCTAAGCCAATTGCCACCCTAAAATCAAGATCCTTCATATACCCAATCCAAATACTCAAATACTTCATCAAAAACATGAATAACAATGCATAACTCATCAACATTGATGTATAAATTTAGTAAATATTGGTTAATCTCTTTAACCATATATAAAAAGAAGAATCACTTTAATAGCCAACACTTTGGCTCCTCTTAAGACATAACTCAAAATGAAATGATTCCTATACATTCCATACTTAATATAAACAACTAGGCTCTACCAAAATAATGATTGATAGTGTGATCCGAGCTCTGACGTCTATGATCCCCGAACTAGTTTGGAAAAACTACAAGGAAGAAAGAAATGAAAGAAGTAAGCATATAGCTTAGTAAGTTTGCATGAAACTCATATAGCAATATATATTGTTAAATATAATTCATCTATCATGACATTATGACAACATAAATCTCAAGTACTTGGCTTACTTACTCATACTTATCCTTACTCATCACATGTAATATGACAATTTCATACTTGTAATGTTCTCATGATACCTGTATCACTTAATCACATAAATTAGTGTATTTTGCTAATGCAAACATAAACTCAATCTTTATCTTCCTTAACTTGAATAATACTCTTTATCAACTTTGAATAACTTATCTTATTAATATCTTTACTTACTTAACTTTCTTGTTACCTTTTTCATACTTGACTCTTTTGCCTGATGAATTACCCGAAATAACTGAGGTTACTCAATCTCATCAAACATGTATCTCAATGCCAATGCCATGTCCTAGACATGGTCTTACATGGGATCTCCTCATGATGCCAATGTCATATCTCAGATATGGTCTTACATGGGATCTCTTAATTCGGTGTCGATGCCATGTCCCAGACATGGTTTTACACGAGACCTTCCTCATATGTTTCCTTTGGAAACTTACCATTGCCATGTCTTGACATGGTCTTACATAGTATCCTTGCCTTGTGAATCTTATCAATTTCATTTATTGACATGGACTTACATGACCTCTTTGCCTTATGAATTCACCAATGCCATGCCTTGGATTGGACTTACATGGGACCTTTGCCTCGTAATAACTTTTCAATGCCATGACTTTTCATGGACTTATATGAGATCCTTACCTTAGTGCCGATGCCATGTCTTGACATGGTCTTACACAGAGTTTCCTTGTCTCGTGCTGTGATATTAGTATTCCTCATTATTCCGAGTCTTCAATGGGGACTTTCTCGTACATATTCTCATTCATTTTTTATCAATATATCATTAATCATAATTTCATGAAAATAGTGTACATTATACAACATAATAAGTAATTTATTGAAAATACATGTGCAGCCTTAAATTCATACAAACTTACCTCGGTATTCAAAATAAGCTAACTCATCGGTCTAGTCGGAGACTTTGTTCTTGCCCTGGTCAAGGCGGATTCTCAGTTCTTCTTGCTCTATCATAGCAATTTAGCTCATTTTAATCACCACATTAATAAAAGCATTTCAAGAATCATGCTTTGGCAAAATTACTATTTTGCCCCCAGACTTTGGCAAAATGACCATTTTGCCCCTCGGCTTAGAAATTAATTCTATTCACATTTCTACCTTTAACAAGCCTAGGTGAACATTTAATACTCTTAAAGCTATCATCAAAACTCAACATTTCACAAACTTACTACAAATTTTATAACCTTTTCACCAAGGTTCTTTTTGGTGTTTTCATGACAACCTTTTCACAAAAGTTGTTCATCTAAAAACCAAGACTCATTTTCTTCCATAAAAATGCAGCAAATAACAATGAAAGCTCTCATGGTAAAACTCTAAACTTTTCAACATATTGCACAATAGTCTCATCATTTGAAAGCTTAAGTTCTAGGGGTCTCAAATGTACAACTATTTTTAAGAACAGATCACTAGAACACTTACTTGTAAAGAGATGAGTGTGTTGAAATTTTTGAAGCTTTCTACCCTCTATTTGCTGCTAATTTTCAGTGGAAGAGTGAAGAAGAAAAGATGATATGTTTTCTTTTCTTATTCTAATATTAAACTATCAATTAGTCCACCTACTATTACCAACTTTGACCAGCATTGACAAATTTGTCCCCTATGCTAGTCTATGGTCGGCCAAGCCTTTTCAAACGGCTAAATTGCCTTTTAAAGACCTCAATTTAATAATCTATGGCTATTTGGTACCTTTAGCTTATAGAATGGAACTTTCGAACTTTATACGATTTAGTCCTTTTTCGCGATTAAACATGAAATCGCTAAAATTAAAGTACCAATATTTTCATGTACTTATAAAATCATATACTAACTCATGAAATAACATGAAAATAATTTTCTCTAACCTTGAATTAGTAAACCCGAGGTCACTGTTCTGACTAGCCCCTAAATCGGGCTGTTACAGCAATCATATGCGATGAGTCAGATCTGTATCGTCGAAGCATCGATACGTGGAACACATCATGATTTTTCTATAATTCAGGTGGCAACAGCAATCTATAAGCAACCGGTCCAATTCTTTCGATGATCTCATACAGCCCGATGAACCTCGGACTCAGCTTGCTTTTTCAGCCAAATCGAAGTATTTTCTTCCACGGAGACACTTTCAAATTCAATATTTTTTTCGTTTTAAGTTTGCATAGGAATTCTGACGATCTGACGCTGCTTTCAAACTGTCACGAATCACTTACACTTTCTGCTCAGTCTCTTTTATCAAATCAACCCCGTGAACCTTATTCTTACTCAGCTTAGTCCAATACAGTGGAGTTCGGCATTTTTTACCGTAAAGAGCCTCATACGGTGCCATTTTAATGCTAGATTGAAAACTATTATTGTACGCAAACTCAATCAATGGTAAATGCTTTTTCCACGTACTTTCAAATTCAAGAATGCAACATCTTAACATATCCTCAAGAATCCGACTGATCCGTTCGGATTGTCCATCCATTTGTGGATGAAATGCAATAGTAAAATGCAGCTTTGTACCTAGAGCCTCTTGCAATTTCTTCCAAAATCGCGAGGTAAATCTCGGATCTCTGTCAGATACAATAGATAGTGGCACACCGTGCAATCTCACAATCTCAGAAATATATAATTCAGCTAACTTATTAAGTGAATAATCTATTCTCACCGGAACGAAATGAGCTGATTTCGTCAATCTATCAACTATCACCCAGATTGCATATTTCTTTCCCGGAGATAAATGCAATCCCGACACAAAGTCTATCGTGATTCTCTCCCATTTGCACTCAAGAATCATAATCGGTTGTAACAAACCAGATGAAACCTGATGTTCGGCTTTAACTTGCTGACAAACCAAGCATTTCGAAACAAACTTTGAGATGTCCCGTTTCATACCATGCCACCAATAAAACTGTTTTAGATCGTTATACATTTTCGTACTCCCTGGATGAACATTCAAACGACTATTGTGAGCTTTGTTCAATATCAACTGAATCAACTCTGATTTCCTCAGAACACAAATCCGATCTTTGAATCTCAAACAATCATCATTATCGACTCAAATCTGAATCAGAATTCAAACCACATTGAACTCGTTTTGTCATTATCTCATCATCATTTTTCTAAGCATCACAAATCTAACGGACGAACATCGGCCTCACTTTCAACTCAGCCAAAACTGAATCATCATCACGTAGATCTATCTGAGTACTTATAGCTCGCAAAGCACATAAAGACTTTCAACTCAAGCCATCAGCAACAACATTAGTTTTGCCCGAATATTAATCAATCACAAGTTCGTAATCTTTCAACAATTCTAACCATCTTCTCTGTCGCAAATTCAATTCTTTCTGAGTCATCAAATATTTCAAACTCTTATGATCAGTAAAAACATGACATTTCTCACCAAACAAGTACTGACGCCAAATCTTCAATGCAAATACAATCGCAGCTAATTTAAGGTCATGCGTCGGATAGTTCTTTTCATGCGGCTTTATGCTCGAAGCATAAGCGATGACTTTGCATTCTTGCATCAGCACACAGCCCAAACCATTCAACGATGCATCATTATAAACAATGAATTCTTTACCCGGTTCAGGTTGAACTAACAGAGGTGCCTTTGTCAATAATGCTTTCAACAGGTCAAAACTCTGCTGGCACTTTTCTGACCGCTCGAATTTAACATCTGTAGCACCTCTAACCCGTAACCATCGCCGGTCTAGGGTTAAGAGGCATTACCGAAAAATTGAAAACTTTTACGGGCCTTTCAAAACATAATTCAACAAATCACATCAAAGTGTCCCTTAAATAGGTCTTCGAGACCTTAAACATGCTTTAGAATAGGGTCGGGTGTAATAGCCCAAATTTGGGTCTAGTCGGAACAGTGGTTTTAGGACCACAAATCTGACGAGGAAACTTTTATTTTTATTATATTTTTATAGTCTGTAATTTTACGAAAAATTTTTCGTAAAAATTTTGTTGGAAAAATTTTAATGTTTGGGCACATAATTTAGTCAAAAGGACTAAATTGTAAAAAGTGAAAAAGTTGAGTTCTATTTGTTAGAGGTGTTAAATTGTTATGTGTTTTTAAATTGGAAGTCCTTATGAGATAATTAGCCCATTAGTATGTTTGTGGGAGATATTTGTTTGGTATTTTTGAAATTTGGTTGAAATAAAAAGGGTAATTTTGTAATTAAGCTAAAATGGCATAATAAGACAAAATGATAAAAGCTATCATCTTTTTTTCTTCTTTCTTCTTCTTCAACTGATTGTAAAAACCAAAAATGGCAGCCATGGATGAGCTCCATTCGGCCAAGCTTCTATGGCTTATATAGGTATGGTTTTTGTCCCGTTTTTAATGATTTTCGTGATTTTTGAGATCCTCAAAGCTTAATTTGTCTATTTCTACCATTAATTTGAAGTGTAATCAAAGTTTAAAAAATATACCCATGCTAGATAAGTATGTATTTTGATATCTAATGGTAGAACATGAATGTTTGAGGTTAGGAGAATGATGTTTGCTAAGTGATTTTCGGTGAAAACGAGTAAAACGAGCTAATCGGTAAAAGTTGTTATTGTTCATAAGTATGTGTTATAGTAAGAATTTGAAGTTGCTATAGAAGAGAAAAATGTCCAGTGTGTCATAAAACATGTGAAAAAGGAATAAGGTTTAATTTACGAGCCTAGGGGTAAAAGTATAATTTTTGAAAACTTAGGGGGCAAAATTGTAAATTTGTCATATTTTGAAATGTGAATTGAATTGATTAGTGTATTGATAAAACGTTTTAAATGAGTGTTATTTTGACATGTTAGATCAAGAAATTATGAAATTTGGACTAAGATCGGGGAAGAACAAAGTTGTAGGCTAAGTCGGGAAAATTAGCCGTTTCGGCATTCGAGGTAAGTTGGTGTGTTAATAATAATGCAATAATGCTGTAATTTATATTTGAAAGCTAAGTTAGTGAATTAATTGAATTATTTTAAATTAAATGTTTAATGTGCCAAGTTTATAAATTGATTTAAAATATGTCTATGGTACATGGAACTGCATTGTAATATTGTACTTAAATGTGACTTCTATGATTGTGAATGTTATGAGTAATTGTGAATTAGTGTTATCATAAGACAAGTGACTAAGTGAATATTGACTAAGTGTTAATAAGTGTGAAAAAGTCTCGATTGAATCTTAGGAAACGATTAGGATGCAAGTGACATGTCACTAGGAATTTCAGTGTTTTCAGTGTGAAAGTGTTCCCCGGGTGCTAGTTCATTGTGTTATATCAGTGGCTGGGTGATCTTGCATGTGTTGCAGACACCTGACAGCTTGTGTGAGCAGCACTGTATATTAACCTTGAACTGATAGCTTGTGTGAGCAGGCCCGAGGGTAACCCCAGTGTTACAGTGGTAGCTTCGGCTACAATACAGTGATAGCTTCGGCTATATTAAAATGTGGCACTCTGTGCCTTATTACGCGTATCCTTTAGTATTCCGTATGGTTCAACGAGTATTGAATTGGTATAGTGAAAAGTGATTGAATGTGAAAAGGATTTAATCATGTGATAATAATGTGAAAGTGAACATTGTGTTTGATGTATTTATATGATTAAGTGTGAATATGAAATTGTTTGTATAAGTGAAGTGCAGGTATGAAACTAAGTAAAGAATCGTATGAATAAGTAGTACAGGTATGTGTACAAAATTGTTATTGTGTGATTTATATGTTGAATAAAATGCTTAGATTATGATGCATTAATACTAAGGATGCAAATGAGTGAGATGTGCATATGATAAAGTGATGGTTATGTGCCAAGTTATATGTTGTTTTAGTGCATATCTGTAAAAAAATGAAAGTGAATACATGGAAATAATAAAAAAGTGAAATTTGCATTAAAACAGTACTGGAAAACTGCAATTGTGTACTTTCGAAAAATCACTGAAAATAGTGGAAATTGAATTAGAAACTGAAGGAGATATGAATTGAAATCATATTAAGTCTATTTTCATATAAAAGAAATAGAGTAAGCAGAAGAATGGAAATTATGAGATATTTAAATTTTAGTGAGACTGGTTCTGAATGACTTCGGGATCCCCTATTTTGTCTTGGAAAAATTGTTAAAAAATTGTAAAAAAATAATCATGGAGCATAGTTTATATGCTTAGAATACTTAATGAGTCTATTTTTTATTGGAATAAACGAGAACTATATTTTAATTTTGTACAATGAGATAAATGAGGTTTTGTAAAGATAGGTTAGAACTGTTGAACAGTGAAATAATGGAAACTTTAAGAATAATATGGTATTGATTAGCTAGACTAAAAATTCTGGAAATTTTATGGCAAGAAGGTATATGGTTCTAATTTTATGGAAAATTCATGGAACTTAATTTCGAGTTCTTTAGTTTATGAAATAATTAAATTAGTGACTGTGACTCAGAAAAACAGCCTAAGCTGAACTTAAGAAAAAGGTGAAACTATGTGAATATTGATTCTATTTCCTTGAGCATATTTATTGAGAAATTGGTTAATATTGTTAATTAAATTTCTTATTATTATTAATATGCCAACTTACTAAGCTATAGAGCTTACACCATTTTCCCATTTCTCTTAGTGTTGTCAGGTTGGCTTGGGGTTGGAGATCGTTAGAGGTATCATCACACTATCAATTTGTCAAGTTTGAATCATGACAGTTCCTAATTATTTTCAAGTGAATGGCATGTATAGAGATTTAGTTATTGGTTGTATGTATTATTATGAATTTTCCAAATGTTTAGGCTTATATTGCTTTGTTGAATAGAGCCATGAGATGTGGCTCATAATGCTTATAGGTAAGTAAACCTATTTTATGCATGCATGGAGAAATGTCTTAATGTGGCTAAGTTAGAATTAGCTAAATGTATAACAAAGATCGATATATTTTATATTAGTACAAAGAGTTAAGAACACAAAAGGTTTGAAATATAGCCTAATGTATGCCACACGGGCTAGAGATATTGTCGTGTGTCTCTGCCGTGGGGTAGGACACGGCCACTGTACGGGCATGCGGTTTGGCCGTGGTGCATAAATAGAATGCTAGTGAATTATACACGGGGTACAGACAGGGGCGTGTGAGGACCACACGGTCTACTAACACGGGCGTGTGACCCTGTTTTGGTAAAAATGTTCTAAATGCCCGAAAAGTTCTGGTTTGGTCCCGAACCAGCTTTAATGATTGTTTTGGGTCTCGTAAGCCCATAATAGGGACATAGAGTATGACTATGAATGATTTTAATATATAATTAAAATGTATGTATCGGAGAAGTGTATAAGATTGCTGTAATGCCTCGTACCCTGATCTGGCGACGGATAGGGGTAAGGGGTAAGGGGTGTTACACCGGGACTAAACTGAACACATACAAAAATTCTCGAAAATTCAAAAATTTTTCAAAGTTACAGAGGTCACACGCTTGTGTGGGCAGGCCGTCTGCCTCACACAGCCTCAGACACGTCTGTGTGTCTAAGCCGTGTCAAAACAGGGCATACATACTAACTTGTCCACACGGCCGTGGACACACCCGTGTGCCTCACCCGTGGTCACTACTGACTTGCACCACACGGCCAGTCACACGCCCGTGTGTCCAACCCGTAGCCGACACTGACTTGATCCATATGGCTAGACACACGCCTGTGTGTCTTGCCCGTGGTCGAGTCTGACTTATTTTGAAATGCAACCATGAAGGACACGGTCGAGGCACATGCCTGCCTGCTCAACCGTGTGGGCAATTATAGGTCATTTTCAAGGCCAAAATGCCACCCACACATTGGGTTATCCCTACAAGCAACTTACTAATTCAATTCATGCCAAAATAACCAACTTTTCCAAGCATTCAAAGGCATCTCAAGCATACCATTTTAAGCAACATTTAGCTCAACTTATTCACAAGCATTTCCAAAAATGATCCATTCACAAACTTACCATTAATAATATGCTAACTTGGCATCAAGTAACTTACCATTAACATGACCATTTCAATAGCCGTCAAACCTCACCAAACAAGGCATCATATAAGAAGATTACTCAATCATAACACAACCATATATCTTGCCATATCACATGGCTATGTACTTATCTCAAACATACTCCAAAACAACTAGCCTATACAAGTCATATTTAACTATATTCACAATTAAAAGTACTAAAGTAGAGTTTGATAGTGTGGTGATGATCCTCGACGATTTCCGAGCCTTTCGTAGCTTTGATGACCTATAAAACAAAGTAAACACACACAAAGTAAGCTTTCCAAAAGCTTAGTAAGCTATATACAAATAAACTTAACATATAGGCATTCATTATTCATATCAAATATGAGATTACTACTAACTCATTTGCACATTCATAATTCTTCTTGGCTGATTTATTTAGCCATTTGCTTACCAACATATTTATCACCTTGTATTTCTTTAGATCATAGCTCATTCGCACATATATCACATTTTACTTCATCAAATCTATTCACATATCTCATCTAGGTAAGTTCATATACACACTTACCTTTCATACACATGTTTAGTGTACAACTCAAACGTACCTAATTCGTTTATACATATCACGTAGACTTTCATTTCTCGGATTTGCCAGTTGAACCATTAGGAATCAAATAGGATACTTAGAGAACTCAGAATAGTCATACAATGCCAATGTCCCAGACGTGGTCTTACATGTACTCAGATATCGATGCCACTGTCCCAGACAGGATCTTACACGAATCAATACGATGCCAATGTCCCAGACATGGTATTACACGTAAATCTCTTATCGATGCCAACATCCCAGACATGGTCTTATACGATATCACAAATCAATGCCAACATCCCAGACGTGGTCTTACATGATATCACATATCAGAAACCTATGTCATAACATATGTAATCCTATCTATTCCTAGGTTTGTACGGGGCTTCTCAGATACTGATACATTATCGATACTTTTTCGGATTTCATATATTCATCATTTTCATACACATTCATTACAATGTAGTTTCATATGAATATATATAAATCAATACAAATACATTTATTTGTATATAAACTTACCTCGGATTCAGATAAACAGAAACGAACTCGGCTACTCAATTACTTTCGATTTCCCACGATCTAAGTTTGTTCTCTTCGGTTCTTGATCTGTACATATTCAAATTTAACTCATTTATTCACTATTTCATTCAATTCAATCCAAAAACACATATTTAGGGTAATTTACAAATTAGCCCTCATATTTTCACATTTTGACATTTTAGTCCTTATTTCATAAAATCACAAAATACACAAAATCTCTATATATCCATGCTTAGCCGAATCCTCTATAGGTCCCTAGAAACTCATATTTTTTATTTATTTTACAATTTAGTCCCTTAAAATATTATTTACTCAATTAAGTCCAAGTTACTCAAATTCATCAAAAATTCAAAGACAAACTATGTTAATCTATCACATATCTTTCATATTTCATCCTCAAATATCATAAAGCTTGCAAAATTATCAATGGCATATTTCACATTCATCATCAATTCACAAAATTGAAGCATGGGTTTGAAGTATACAAAGCAACGATTACAAAAACGTAGAAATTATCAAAAACTGATCAAAATCCATACTTTAATCTTCCTTGATAGTAGCCGAAACCTAAGAACTATTTTTCTTTCTTTTTCTTTTGCTATTTGGCACAAAGATGAGCACTATGGCTTTATTTTCATGTTATTTTATTTTATTTAACATAATAATATACCTTTTACTATATTACCCTTATTAATTAACATATAAAACATATGTACACAAGGTCATAAATGTCCATTAACCATGTTAATGTTTTAATTACAACATAAGGCCACCACATTTATAAAGACATTACACATTGGTGCTTTTAACATATGGCATACAATTTTGCATCTTTACAATTAGATCATTTTATCAAATTAAGCACCCAAATAGATAAATTAAATCACAAGAATTTCACACATGCTTAATCATATAAGGCAGGCACAGAAAATAATATTAAAATATTTTTCTGACTCGAACTTGTGGTCCCTAAACCACTATTCTGACTAAGGTCTAAATTGGACTGTTACAACATCTTTCTATAGCAACTTCGTCAATGGAGTCGCAATCATCGAGAAACCTTTCACAAACCGTTTATAATATCCCGCTAGTCTCAGAAAACTATGCACTTCAGACACATTTCTCGGAGGCTTCCACTCTAAAATAGCTGAGATCTTACTTGGATCAACTTGTATTCCCGCAGCTGATACAATATGCCCCACGCAACCAAAACTCACATTTACTAAACTTTGCATACAATTGCTTCTCACGTGAAGTTTGTAGCACAATTCTCAAATGCTCAGCATGTTGCGTTCCATCATATGAATAAATTAGAATGTCATCAATAAACACCACAACAAAGCGATCCAAATATGGTCTGAATATCCGATTCATCAAATCTATAAACACTGCAGGAGCATTCGTTAGTCCAAATGGCATAATTAAGAGTTCATAATGTCCGTACCTTATTCTGAAAGCACTCTTCGGTACATCTGATTCTTTAACTCTCAACTGATAATAGCCAGATCTCAAATCTATCTTAGAAAACATTGTAGCTCCTTTCAGCTGATCAAAAAAATCATCAATACGTGGCAGGGGATACTTATTCTTTATTGTCACTTTGTTCAACTGTCGGTAATCAATGCACGTCCTCATAGTACCATCTTTCTTTTTCACAAACAACACAGGAGCAACGCAGGGCGAGAAACTCGGTCATGCAAATCCTCTATCTGTCAATTTTTCCAACTGAGACTTCAATTCTTTCAATTTCGTCGGTGCCATTCTATACGAAGCTATTGAGATAGGAGTAGTTCCCGGCACTAATTCAATTCCAAATTCAACTTCTCGTATCGGAGGTAATCCCAGTAGTTCTTCAAGAAACACATCTAGGAACTCACAAAATACAGGTACTATTCAACTTTCTTTTCTGTCACTTTTGTACCAATCACATATGCAAGATAAGCTTCGCAACTGTTTTTTCACATAGTTCGAAGCTTTTATCGAAGATATAATAGCCAGTAACCCATTCAAACCACGGAACTCAATTCGAACTATTTCACAATAGCATTATGCAAAGTGAGCCAATCCATACCCAAAATGATATCAAATTCATCAAGAGGTAGCAGCATAAAATTAGCTGGAAAGCAAATATCCCAAAACATCAACAAACAGTTCTTGCACACTTTATCAATCAAGACACACTTGTCTAAGGGGTTCGATACTCTAATCACGAATTTAGTAGACTCTACAGGTGGAGTCTTATTTGATACTAGATTCACACATACATAGGAATGAGTAGAACCTGGATCTATTAATGCGATCACATCAGTATCAAATAGAGTGAAACTACCAGTAATAATGTTTGGAGATGATGCTTCTTCTCATGCACGTATAGCATAGGCTCGGGCAGGTGCCCTCGCCTCATATCTCAAAGCTGTATCCATCGTCTCTTTCTGACTACCACTCATATTTCTGATGTTTCTGGGAGGTCTATCCCTAGCCATCAAATTACTCGGTCTCGCACTCTGAACATTGTCTGTAACACCCCCAGACCCGACCCAGACGTTATGGCCAAATCCAGTGATGTCACATCAAAGGGATAATTCTAACACGACTTTGTTTAGTTAAATTTATGTTTAGTAGGAAATTTGCATAGTTAAAAAATTAAGTTTGAGATTTAGAAACCCAAAACTTAAGTTTAAGATTTAGAAACCCAAAATCCTTGCAACTTGTTAAGTTATGATGAAAGACCATGTTTTAAGAAAACGTCCATATGTTATAGTTATTTTGAAAACCATGTTAAACTTTAGAAATTTGTTTAAGTTTAATAATTAGGCAGTTGAAACAATAATAAAACCCGAAGGTAAAGTCAAATTGGAGATAGAAGGCCTTATTACATCCTAATGAAAATAAAGCAATTAAAATAAAGTCATTCAAAACTAATTAAAAACTTCTAAGTATCTTCCAGTGTGGCCACCTCTGAGTTCTCCTCCACGTCGAGCCGTCTACTGAGAGTCATCTGAAACATTAAATAAAAGGGTGTGAGTTTCGAAACTCTGTGTGTACGACCCTTGGTAATCTAACCAACATGCGATTATCACATTGGGCCTAAGCCCTATCAAAATCAGTGGTCTTGGGCCTTAGCCCACAATGACCTCATATCACATCAGTATCACACGAATGTAATGCTCCCATCCCAAACCCAACCCTGCACTCCATTTCCCTTCCAACCCTACACTCCTGTGGGGATATAAATATCAACCCACTCATCCTTACACTCCAAAGGTAGCACCAACATCGGCACTACTCAAATGTTGCAGCAAGGTTGCTAAGCATATAATGGGCTTAAAGCCACCATTGGATCCACGGTCGTTAAACGACTATGCGATCCTCACATATCTTCCTCCGTATCATCAAACCCACCCAAGTGCAACATATATCTCATGAACGCAACATACACATTTTCACACATTAAGCACCTAGGGTTATTTTAGTCATTTCACTACCCAGGGGTATTTTTGTAAATCTACCCTGCAAGGGTATTTTTATAATTCTATACAAGGGTATTTTCATAATTCTATCCTATAGGGGTATTTTCATAATTTTTTTCATCTCGGGTTTTAGTTATGAACTTTGGCCCATCAGCAAGTCCTTGCGGCTAAAGTGAACAGACACTATGCACCAGGTAGGATCCCAGAGAAGAGGAGGTGGGTCACCAGGACCGCTTAAGTACCTAGCTCTCCCTAGATCCAATCCTAGACAAGCATATGTCCATTGCCACACTCTAACTGTAACATCCTTAAATAGGGGCTATTATGTTTGAACTGTTTGCATGTGTATGGCTTGATTGCATTATTAATTGAGGTGAATTAGGGTCTAGGTATGAGCCAAGGGTAGGCCCGAGCTATAGGAAAAATTTTAATTTTAAGCTTTGGTTAAGGGGAGCTGAAGGAGCTAGGGGTTAAGTGTATTATGTGGTAAACTTTAGCACAAATAACCCAGTGGTAAAGTGGCAGAAGGTGCCACTTAGGGCCTTGAGAAGTGACGCCGCAAGCTGAGGAAGGGAGCTAAGGTTCGAGCTGCAGGAATCTCTCTTTGGGAATTTCTTTTTGACGCTAGAGAGGGGAAGAGTTGTGCTCAGCCGAAACTCTGGTGGATAACTGTTGTATAAGTCAATAGATTTAAACGGGTGGAGAAGAGAGAATTTAGGAGTTTGAACAATTCAAACTCATTTGAATGGTTGGCTATGAGGAGTTTAAAGAGTTTGTCGAAGTTTGAACTCTAGAGTGGAAGGAGCAAACGGTTATGGGTGCTTGCATGGGGTGGCCGAATGTGTCTTGGAGGGTTAGCCAAATTGTCGGAGTGGCTAGGAGAGTTTGAGGTATTCAGTTATGGGTGTGGTTGGTGTGCCGAAATTGGGTTGCTTTGGGGTATTGTTTTCGGCATTTGGAATATGTTTCTCACTCTTTTGGAACCTCGGTTTTCTTTTATTCTTGTTGTGCCGAAATCCCTATCACTCTTGGTCATTTTTGCATCTTTGGTTCTATTTCTTTTCTCTCAAATACTCTTAGCCAAATGCCCATCTGAACTTCCTTAGTGCCTTCTTTTTCTTCTTCTTCTCAAAGTGTTTAGCCGAATCCATCTTGATCACCTCACCTCTATTGCCGAAACTCTAAGAACCGAAACTCCTATCCATTACTCGTCTTTTGTTTTTTTACTTCCATCTTGGTTGATTAGCCGAACCCCCTTAGTGGTTGTTCTCTTGTCGAAATCTCTCTTTACTCTCCTCTTCTTGTTCTAACTTTTTGGCCGAACATCAATCAAGCGTAGATCTCTCTTGTCTTCTTCTCTAATCAGTTTTGGAGTAGGTAAGTTGTTCTTGGTCGAATCTCTATTATCACTTATTTTCTTTGTCTGTCCACTCATATGGAACAAAAACCAAATTTCGGCATTTGTCATGATTCTTAATCATCTATGAAATCGGATTCTCTTAGGTTCTTCGGGATTTTGAAGCAGTGGATCGTGGTCATCTACTCTCTATCAATTGGTTTCGTTAAAGACTGTGGTAAGGTTACATATCGATTTAACCTTTCTCTTATTATTTTGAAAAGCCAAAGGCTATTAGTTATGTTGTTTAAAGTTCTTAGTCGATTGTAGGGGAGGCTTGTCATCGTGTGCTTCGGGATTTGCTTAAAGTACTGAAGGAGTCAAGGTAAGGATTGTGGTTCTGTGCGTTAACTCTTCGGGATTTATAGGTGTAGCCGAATGGCTTTTTGCTAATAGATTTGATATTGACCGAATGTAGGAAGGGGGATCTTGTGCGTTAGATCTTGATCTACGGGGTTCGATAGTCGCGCTAGTAACCAGGTGTGTATCTTACACACTTCATAGTCTATGCAAATGTGCTAATAACCTAAACTATGTTAAAAGCCGAAAATTGTTTAGATTTCGATACGGTACCCTTATAGGTATGAGCAAGGATTTCGGGTAAGTCGGTTTTGATGAGTTTAAGATGCATGATTTCTGATGCTATTATCTACGTCATGTTCGATATATGTTTAATGATTAAGCATGTTGGCATGATATGTATATGCATGTGCATGATTGTGGGTGCTATGAGAGGAGGGGGAAGATTTGATATCTGTGACTTTGGGTCACCAGTGGTTTCGCACCACCAGTGATTTGGTACCACAGTTGATAATCGTGACTTTGGGTAACCAGTGGTTTGGCACCACATTCGATTTAGCGACTCGTCCCAGTGGCTTAGTACCACAGGCCCCACATTTGATAAAAAGGGATTGTCGCCAGTGATTTGGTATCACAACGTAGGTTGGCCCCACATATAGATTATTCGTGACTTTGGGTCACCAGTGGTTTGGTACCACATTTATATTGATATCAGTGACTTTGGGTCACCAGTGGTTTGGCACCACCACTGGTTTGGTACCACACGAGGTAGAAAAAGGAGTTGGGGATGGCTAGTTTTGGGTGCATGATATGTTTGCTTGATTATGAATTGTGTAAGAATGTTGCTATAATCGGGAGGGGGATTATGCACTGAGTCTTGGTGACTCACCTCTTCCCTTATCTTTTTCAAGTGACTCGTAGATCGCGGATGAGGAGCCAGGTGGACTCGAGGTGGCCATGTGAAATAGTTTTGGTTTCACATTGACTTTCGACTTGGGTACTTTATTTTAAATTTCGGTTTTATTTGGGTTTGTAATAAGGCCATTAATTATTTTTATTCTGGGTTTTATTTTATCTGCTTTAAGTTTTCAAATACTGCTAAGTAAACTACTTGATATGTTTTAATAACCTGAAAAGCAAAGTTTTCTAAACTACACTACACAACGAGTTTTCTAAACTTTACCATCGGGTAACAATATTCACAAGATGATAACAAAGTTAACTTAAATGATTTTCAAAATCTAAGTTTTCCAAGCTCAAATACAAACGGTTTTAACTAACTATGTTCAATTCACTCGGGTTTTTTAATAGACGTGAATGTTTTACTAAGGTTAAGAATGACAAACGAGTTTTAAAAAAAAAAAGAAGAGATTTCCGGGTTTTCAAGGTAACATAACATTTTCAACTATACATACACAGGATTTCTCCAAACACAATCCGATAAAAGAGTTTTCAATGAAAATAAACCGGTAACTTGTTCTTTTCTAAACGTTTTCACTCTGTAGCATGCCAGATTCAGTCGTGGTGAGTTGACCGAGTTTGGGGTGTTACACTAACCTAGCGACTTGTCCACAGACATGTTTGATTATTAAATTAAGTTTTATGCTATTTAAGAATTTATCAGAACTAGGCCTAGAGTCCATTAAAACCCTAGCATGCATTTCTAAAATCCCATAAGGCCCACTAAGCCCAATCATGTCCATATAGCTCATTAAGCCCAATCATGTTTATGTAGCCCATTAGGCCCGATCATAATCAAATCATACAACCATCCATATCAATCCATCATTCAATTTCACATATCAACTCTTGCCGGTTTAGGCCCACAAGCTCTACAGGCCCATTTAGCCCCATCTGGCCCGGTCGGCTAAATAGTGGCCCGAGACCATGAGATCGCTCTCTTTGCCCCGGTAATCATATCAGTGTTCCCACATGAATGTTCGCACGCTTGTGTGGTTGCCGGCGCCAATCTCTCGGCTTTTCGGCTTTTTGGCATTCCGATTTTTTTCAGGATTTCGGCTCTCGTCGATTTGTCGTGTGTGAAGTGTATGTACACACCTGGTTAAAGCGACGAACTACACTATCCCCAGCCTTGAACCTACAACCAATACCAATCTCCAATCAATCACACACTTAACCATAATATTTACCCAAAAAACTGATGCCTTACCATAACCTTACCGTGTGCCACCAGTTCTAGTAGCCCTTCCTTAGCTACTATTCACGAAAATCCCCTAGATCTGTACCCACACATATATTATCAAAAATCAAGTGACTCATATTCCACATAAATCACCTCTATAAGCCACACTTATATTCGGCCACTTACTAATCCACAATTGAGACGAGTACACTTACCACTTGCTAGCAATTCTTACCACGCTTGCGAAATTTGAGGTTAACGACATGAAAGAGTTAGATAGCCCTCAAGCTTTTACCAAAACACACTAAAGGAGGTTGACTGAGTACTTACCGAATCCAACCTTTGATCCTGCAGCCTAGATAGCTACTGAACGAGATCCGTCTTTTAAAACTTAATTAAGAGTAGATAACAACAACCGATTTGTGATGGAGGAAAAACAACAAGGAATCAGTAAAAAGATAGGTCTATTCGATTATAAGGGAGTATTTGGCTTTCAGAGAAAGAAGAAGAACACAACACCAATAGGGATTTTAGAAAAAAGGAATGATGGTTTTTCGGCAATGGAAGAATTCAACAACGGAAGAAACAGAATGAGGAGGAGAAAAGAAAAGTAATGGAAAACCCAAGGAACCTCTCAAAGGAATTCAGCACCCCCCTTTATAGCCAAAAGCCGAAACTACCTTCCCCCAATGTCCCATTCAGCACCAGCTCTTCACACTTCTCAGCTCCTAACTTTTCTCCCTGATAACTCCTCAATCTCATCCTAAATTTTCTCCACATCCATCTCACAAGACCAATTCAAACTCTCCAATGCAAGAGTTCAAATCCAACACAAACTTTGGCCGTCTAATCTGCAAAATAAACACTCCAACAAAATACCATGCCACTACTCGAACCTTGGACTCCCTTGCCTGCTAATGACGCCACTTCCCTGCTCCCTAAGTGGCACCACTTTGCCACTACACCACAAGCTCTTTTGTGTCATTTTTCTTCTTCATTTATTTAAAAGGCCTACTAACTGAAGTCACAATTCCCTTGGGGCTTAAACCAATTTTTTTCCTATACCCTTACTTGATCCCAGGACATCTCCAACACCCCTAGACACTCCAAATTCATTAACCCTTAAAGCCCACATGCCAATTGTCATTTTCTCACTCACTTAAAAATTTTCTAAGACCCAAAGCCCAAAAGGCGCAATTTTGCTAGGCCCAAATTCGGGGCGTTACATTGTCTTTCTCAGCTAACTCTGGGCAATCTCAAATGAAATGATCTTGTGATCCACACTTATAACAAATTCTATTATTGTACTTGCCCCAGCATTCTCGAATGCGTCGTCTTCCACACTATCTACGCTTAGGCTTGTTGTTTTTAACACTACCGACACTCGATTCAGTCGGAATTTGAACTCTTGGACCAACACTCTATCTCACACGATCTCTACCCAAATGTCCAAACAAAGCATTTGAATGATTACTTGCATCTCTAAATCTCTTCGTCAAAGGTTGAGACATCTTATTCATCGATCTTTTTCTTTCATCTCTAGCCTCAGAATCTGCTTTCTTCTTTTCTTTATTAAGCTCCTCAGTTTTGTAGGCTCTTTCAACTAACACAATAAATTCATTCAAATCAAGTATTCCAACCAGTAGTTTAATGTCTTCATTCAGCCCTTCAGTGAAGTGTTTACACATAGTAGCTTCAGTTGAGACGCATTCTCGTGCATATTGAATTAATCTCACAAACTCCAATTCATACTCAGTAACTGACATACGGCCTTGTTTCAGCTCTAGAAACTCTTTACATTTCTGATCTATGAATCATTGACTGATATACTTCTTTCGAAATTTAGCTTGAAAGAAATCCCAAGTGATTCTCTCTCTCAGAACCACGGATATCAATGTTTTCCACCAATTATATGCCATATCTCTCAACAAGGAAATAGCACATTTAATGCATTCATCAGGAGTCAACAACATCTCATCAAACAATCGAATGGTATTCTCGAGCCAAAACTCAAATCGCTCACCATCATCATCAACTGTGGCTCAAAACTCATCAGCCCCATACTTTCAGATTTTATCTACATGAGGCTTTATCAATCGGATCAGATTTGTTACTTGTAGCACAACAGGTACTTGTGGGGGTGGAGGTTGTGGAGCAACTGGATTCATTCGAACGAACTCCGAGAACCACTCACTCATCATTCAGAAAAAAGCTTGCTTAGCCTCTCTCTCTTAGCTACTATCATTTGGCCTAAATGTGGCCGGCATCGTCCCTTGAGCGGGAGCAGGTGCATTGCTCTCAACATCATCAGCAACTGCTCGATTGGGATCCATTTTCTATATATAAACACATATTTAAATGTGAAGATTCATCACACTATCGTAATTATATATATGGCATGTATATCTAGACTCGCATGCGCTACGTTAGTCCGAGAATCGACTAAACTGTAGCTCTGATACCAATAAAATGTAACACCCGTAACCTGAAACCCTCGTTGGAATAGGGTTAAGAGGCATTACTAATCGTTTCCAAACATTTCATATCATTTTCAATATAAAGTCAATCAAACAAAGTAATTCACAATCATTTAGTCCCTTAGATAGGTCTACGAGACCTTAAATACATGTTAGAAAGGGGTCAGGACTAAACCGAACACATACGAAAATTTTCAAAATTTAAACATTTTTTTACGTTACAGAGGTTACACGCCCCTGTGGGTAGGTCGTGTGCCTCACACGGCCTCGGACACGCCCATGTGTCCAAGCCGTGGCATAACAGGGCATACCTACTGACTTTTTCACACGGCCGGAGACAGGCCTGTGTGCCTCACCCGTGGTCGACACTGACTTGCACCACACGACCAGTCACACGCCCGTGTGTCTAGCCCGTGGTCGAGTCTGACTTGTTTTGAAACACAACCTTGAAGATCACGGTCGAGCCACACGCTCGTGTGCTCAACCGTGTGGGCAATTATAGGCCATTTTCAAGGCTAACATGCCACTCACACTTAAGGTCACACCTACAAGCACCAACCAATTCAATTTCATACTCTAAATGGCATTCAAACATACCAAAACATACTCAATTTAATCTCTTAACATCATCATTCATCTTCCTATACAATTTCATCTTAACAAGTCAATTTAACTTATCATCTACACATTCAAAACATATTAACCAAACTTCATTTAATTCATACCACAAGTTCACATTTTATCTATCATTCTCATGAACCAATTCAAGCATGAATTATATCATTTTCATTCTCACTATTTCATACCTCATTCATCATTTTCATAGCCTACATATATGCACCAAAATCATTCAATTTCCAAGCCATGTCACATGGCAAGGTCCAAACATTTCAAAACATACTATAACTTCTAGCCTATACATGCCATATACCAAATATATACATCTATCAAAAGTACCAAAATAGATAGCCGATAGTGTGATTGAGTCGCTGACGATCCCTAGATTCGAGCAAGCTTTAAAGACGCAGTAAAACAAAAAAACACATCGCACAATAAGCTTAAAAGCTTAGTAAGTTTGTAATATAATACATTTTAGTTCATTAAGACAACTACAATATACAAAGATAATTCATCACATAGATCAACTCACAAATACTTATACCATATCATCCACAGCTAATTTACTCACTCAACCATTCATAATTCCATACACCATTTCATCAACAGTAAAGGTTCAATACATACCTTAGCCAACACATAGTTATTCACCATCCATGCTACCCAATGCTCCACATTACATTTCGATCAACCTTTGTTATTCGTTTGATTTAATCGCACACTTAGTACCAATTTTGTAGCTGAAGTAAAAATATCATCGCACACTTAGTGCCTGTACTTTAAACCAAACTTATCTCGATATCACACACACATTGCCAAATCAATAAGTCGAAGCTTATATTATTTTGCACACATAGTGCTAATCATATCTGTCTCATTTCTAATATCGCACACTTAGTGCCTCATTGATCAGTTTCATATATAATATTACTATTTCATTAACTATACAATCAGTCATTTCTCATCACATAGATATAAATTTAACAACTTGTATTATATTTGAACTTACCTTGGACTTCAAAATACTGAAACTAGTCGATCAATCGAGTACTTTTTCTTTGCCTCAATCTCGATCCGAATCTCTCCTTTTTTGGTCAATCAAAGCTTGAGTTTGCTGAAACCTAAAATGCTTCAATGGCTATTCCTTTTTTCAATATTCTGTGGAAATATGCATGAAAAAGATGAGCATTTGGCTTTGTTTTATTTGTTATTAACTTAATTTATATTTTACCATTTTACCCTTTAATATATAACATTATAATTCCATTAACTTTAGGCATTTTTTTCCATCCAATTTGTCAATGGAATAATAACAACATAAGGACTCACGTTTTAATAAGCCATGCCAAATTAGCACTTTAACAATCAGCACACAACTTTTGCATTTTATGCGATTAAGTCCTTTTTCATAATTCGACGCACAATCGATAAAATTTTCACACAGAATTTTCACACAAGCTCAATCACATATTGTAAACACAGAAATAATACTAAAATATTTTTTTGACCTCGAATTTGTGGTCTCAAAACCACTGTTCCGACTAGGGTCTAAACTGAGCTGTTACAAATACGTATCATAACAGGTATGTATGTGAATCATATAAACTTTGAGTCTAAGAAACTTTTGAATTTCATATCTAACCTTGTGAATGAATATGTGATAGGTTTGTGGATAAGTATCATTTATATTATGATATGTTTGATTACTTAAATTGTGTTAATATGGTAAGTTGAGTTTGTTGCTATACGAACTTACTAATCTCAATAGCTTACTCTGTTTACTTTTACGTGTTTTATAGTGATTTCGAAGCTTGCTCGAATTTAGAGTTGTCGAAGATCTCATCACACTATCCAACTGTCGTTTTGGTACTTTTGAACTTGTGTACTTGGTTATATGGCATGTATAGGTATTGTGGTTAACACGGCCTATATGTTTGTAATGTATATAGCCAATTGATTTGGCTTGTAAATGATGTATGTTTTGGTTATGTGTATAGCCATGTGATTTGGCTTATTTTTGTAAACTTGGTTATGTATATATATGTGTAAATGGCCTTTAGTATTTGGTTTATAATTGCTATGTGAATGCCTTGTTGTGAATTGGTATTTTGAGTACAAAATGATTGAATTTGAGAATGTGGTATGCATGTTGATTTAGGCACAAAGTCTAATAGGTGAGTTTGATCATTTAGGTGATTTTTGGATGTGAAATTGGTATAAATTTGAATGGCCAATTGTGATGTTTATGAGTAATGTTGTTGTTAGTATTGGAATCATATGAATTGGACTTGGTTGTGGTTCTTTTGAATGCCTATTGAAGATATGGTTATATGCTTTTCGGTGTGCCTAGGTTGACAACACTTTGGGTGAGAAAGATGGCTTGAAAAATAGCCTATTTTTGTCCACACGGGAAGAGACATGGGCGTGTGTCTCAACCGTGTGTGACACATTACTTATTTAGAAACCAAGTCAGTAGCTCCACGCGGGCGTGTGACTTGGCCATGTAGCATAAGTCAGTATACCCTCCAGTTTCCACACAGACTAGCACACGGCCTGGTAGACGAGCGTGTGAGGCCATTGCGAAGGGTACACAGGCTAGTCACACGGGCATGTGGTTGGCCGTGTGACCCAAGTCAGTGAGTTACATGAGGGAGGACACGAGCTGGGACACAGCCATGTGATCCCATTTCAAATGTCCACACGGTCTGTGACACGTGCATGTCTTTTGCCGTGTGAGACACACGGCCAGGCCATACGGGCGTGTGTCCCCTGTACTTTGAAATTTTGTTATGTTTTTCCAAAATTTTCCTGAGTTCTCTGTTTAGTCCCAAACCGCTTCTAATGATTATTTTAGGCCTCGAGGGCACGTATTAGGAACTATATGATTGTATTTGAATGAAATTTGTTTGGATATGAGAATTGTATGATTGTTTAACTGATAAGTCCGATAATGCTCTAAAACCCTATTTCGGAGAAGGATACGGGTTAAGGGTGTTACAAATATGATATTTTTATTTCTTTAATATTTTAAGTTTTGTTCATTTATTGCTCTTTATTTAATTTTTTTTAATTTGTAGGTTTTGTATGACCCAAAGCAGAAGTACCCCAATTGAGCCATATCCAAATCTTGAGCAGATAATTAGACGCCATCTTCAGTTAATGAACACTGATTCACCCGTGGTAATTCATCAACCTCGAGAGAATCCATTGTTCAACAATCAACAAGAACGACAAGAGAACATCCGTATAGAAGTCCTGATGGATCAAAGGACATTGCGCGGATATACTCTACTTACACTAGATGCAGTGGAATGCAATACCGAAAGGTCGATGGTTAACGCCACTAATTTTGAGATAAATACGGCCACAATTTAGACGATCCAGAAACATGCTACAATTTAAAGGAAACATTGTAACACCCTAGACCTGGTCTGACCATCGAGCTCGAATATTGGGATGTGACACTTCTGTCACACATCATACACATAATAAATTGTCACATTAATAAGCAAAACATCATCTATCATAGCATTTGTGCGAGTTTTGGGTCATACATTTTCTAACCATTATCTAAACTTGATAAACATACTCCAAATGAACTTATAAAGCAAGTTAAATATGCATTAGAATCACATAGAACAATGTTGAAACGAACCACATAGATATCGACACTTTATCAAAGGTATCGGTATTTCTCTCAAATGGTATTGGTACTGCTTGAAAAATCGATAACAAAACAACATTTTGTTTTCGCTTAAAAATTAAAATCTCAGAAATTATCGGTACCTTTCTTAAAGTATCAATTATTTTACCCCGAGTATTGATACTTGCAATATGGTATTGCTACCAAATTATGTTACTGACTTCCTGCATTTTCAAAAATCATGGAGGTATCGATATAAAAACCTGAATATTGATACCCCTACTCCAAATAGCAAAATATACAACATAATTAAGTATTTAAATCATTCCAACTTATACTAATTAAGCATGCAACTATTGCGTTATCAAAATATTATTAGTTCAAAACATCGCAAAAATGTCTGAGCAAGCAAATTATATAGCAATAATAATATTCATAAATCCTAAGAAAAATTAAGTTTTCTAAATATCAAAATATCCTGGCACCATTTATGCAATAGTTCTACCACATTGCCTTTATTTCGCCAAAACATAAATGAATAAATAAACAGCTACGAAATAATGCAAAAGTCTTTCTTATATCACTCCCTTGGAACCACACTGCCCATACTAGAACAAAAGTAATTTGCAATGGTTTAAAAAGGAGTGGGTAAGTTGTACAAGCTCAATGAATGATCATAATAACTGCCACACAAACATCTCATCATGCGTTATCGAAACAAGCATTTAGCGCAACGACAACATCTCAAACTTAATATTAAATTACTTATTCATGCATTGTTGCTTGATCCATTTACATAATAAACATATTGAAACACCCCAAACCAGGCCCACGAGCCTTGACCGGATCTGGTATGTTTCTCGATGTAAACTGGTTCAAAGTTCTTTTGTTACTTTTGAAAAAAAAAACTGTGTATTTTGAAAGAAAGATTGTTTTTGGGTTGGGCTCGAGTTGAAAACAAGTTTATCTTATATTGAAAACCCTTGATTTTAGGTGACAAAACCTTTAGAGTTTAATTTAAAATAAATTTACTTAAACTTTAATTGATAAACATTCGTAAACATAATAAATAAAAGTAAAATAAAGTAGTTCAACTATGGCCTTATTTCATCAAAATAAAACCCAAAATTAAATTCAAAGTACTTGAAATAAAAAGTCCAAATAAAATAAATTCCTTGCTGAGCATGGCCACCCCTAAACTTCTGCCGACCCGGTCCATCACTGATTGTCACCTGAAAAATAATCCCACAATGGTGTAAGTCAACAGACTCAATGTGTAACCATAACACTAGGTCTTAACAAATTCAGGCATATCAAATCATACATGTACATATAGCATTTAAATAATATGATGCAAACCTGAACCCAAACCTAGGTACCATCCGCTACACATCACCCGTACCAACCTGCACACCGTGGGGACTACTAAGTCAACCCTCCATCCGCTACACACCATCGAAGGCAGTCGCTGCAGTCGACGTGCTCATCGCCCTTATAAATATTGTGGCATAGCCACCAGATAATATTTTGTGTCATGAGACACCACATTCAGATAATTGTGACCGAGGTCACCAAATTCAGATATCGTGACATAAGTCACCACGTTCACTTCCCCTTTCATAATATCCCATATGCCCCATGTCATACAAATACTCATTAACCATGTCATATCCCTTATTCACATTCTTATAGTTTCACATATGCACCATAACAGATTTTATTATAATCTTAGTAGGAGCAGGAAAACGTACCTGAGTACTTTGTACCATATCATGGTACCTTAGCTCTATTTTACTCACTCTTATAAACACATATATATTAAATAGATGCCATAAATCTATTAAAAGATAGAGTGGGGTACACACTTGGTTTACTTATCGAGTTCATTGATTTCCCAAAAATCCTGATCTACTGCTTAAGATCCTTAATCCCTACATTCGGTCAATCACTCAATGTTGAGTAAAAACCTATTCGTCTATAAGATTAAATCCCAAAACCCTTACCTTGATGCCAATCAAATCCCGAAACTTGTAGTCTTTCTTCCTTGCAATCGGCTAATCCTTTACTCACATCACAAGTTAGTTTCCGGCTTTTTGAATAATATGAAATAGATCTAATCATTGAATAGGGCCTTGGCCGAATGTACATATGTACTTTACCTTGTGTTTTGAAATCCCAAAATTGCTATTTACCCTTGGTATCTGTCGGAATCACCTTGACACATGTTAGATTAATTTCTAACATTTAATCATAATAAATGGCCCTTGGCCGAAAACTTGCCTTACCTAGATCTTGATACCCGAAGCTCTCCTCCTTGTAGTCTCCTACGACTATAGACAATTCCCGAAAGATCCTATGTAGTTTCGGCAACCAAGGATATTGAGGTGATTAGTTCTTAAATTTCGGCAAAAAGAAAGAAAAAGATGATGACTATAGATCCTTACCCCTTATATTGAAATCGGCGGCACCTTTTCTTGAATCCACAGGGCTATTCGGCTATGGCCTAAATGCTGATCACTTGTTTTCGGCTTTTGATGAACACTAGAGGATTTTGGTTTTAACAAAGAAAGAAAAGGAAAAAGCTTGAGGGTTTCGGTAATGGTGGAATGTAAATTCGGCTAGCACAGGGAGTATTTCGGCTTAACAAAATAAAAGAGAAGAGGAGAATTGTTGCTGAGAATTTGGTAGATGAACAAGGAGAAAAGAAAGAATGATGAATGGCCTTATTTTCCTCCTTTTGCCGAAATTACTGAGCCTAGAGTCCCCTACTTGGCCATCACTACCATATCCTTATTTTCCTCTTTATCTCCTCATTTAAAATTAAAAATAATCCATCATTTATCCTTTGAAAATAAAAGGATAAAACTCCTAAAATTTACCCTTAGTGCCGTCCCTTACTCCCCTCTCATTGACGTCACAAGCAAAAATAAAAACCCTAAAATTTTGCTTCCCACGCGACTTGAACACAAGTCCTTCCCCCCTAGCATATGGCGTCATTTCCAGAGCCCTAAGTGGCACCTCCAAGCCACTTATCCAAGCCCAATTGTGTGTCATATTTCCTCTATAAATTTTCTTAAGACCACCTTGCTTAGCTTCCTCTTTTAAAACTTTAAATTCGAGTAATTTCTAAGGCATTCACTACACCCTAGGGTACACAAAATTCATAAAACACATAGTAACACACAAGGCATGCTATTTCATATAATTCAGCAAAATGCACAAGCCCAATTTCAGGATATTACAGTTCTACCCTCTTAAAATAATTTTGACCCCGAAATTACCTGGCTAAAACAAGTGAGGGTATTGCTGTCGCATTGCCTCTTCTGGCTCCCACGAAGCTTCCTCCGATCCATGATTGCGCCATAACACTTTAACTAGAGGAACTGATTTCCTTCGTAGCACTTTCACATTTCGTTCCAAGATCTGAATCGGCTCCTCCTCGTTGGACAAATCTGGCCTTAACTCCACCTCTTCAACTGGAACCACATGAGATAGATCCGATCGATAACGACGTAGCATCGACACATGGAATACGTCGTGCATCTACTTCAATTTCGAATGTAACTCCAACTGGTATGCCACTGGTCCAACTCGCTTCAATACCCGATAAGGTCCTATAAACCTTGGACTTAACTTCCCTTTCCGACCAAATCTCATCACCTTTTTCCAAGGCAAAACCTTAAGAAATACTTGATCTCCCACATCAAATTCTATTTCCTTTCGTTTAAGATCTGCATACGGCTTTTGTCTATCAGAAGCTTCCTTCAACCGTGCCCGGATTATCTCAACCTTCTTTTCGGATTCTGCCACAATCTCTGGACCCAAAACTCGTCGTTCCCCTAATTCAGTCCAACACGTAGGAGTTCGACACCTCTGACCATACAACACTTCATACGATGCCATCCGGATACTGGCCTGATAGCTGTTGTTGTAGGCAAACTCTGCCAAAGGCAAATATTCCTCCTAATTTCCTCTAAAATCCATCACACAGCCCCTTAACATGTACTCCAACACTTGGATTACCCGTTCAGATTGCCCATCCGACTGTAGATGAAAAGCTGTAGTGAAATCCAATTTAGTGCCTAACGCCCAATGTAGCGCTTTCCAAAACCGAGAAGTAAACCTTGGATCCCTGTCTGAGATGGTTGACAGCGGCACTCCATGCAACCTGACAATTTCCTCTACATATAATTATGCCAACTTCTGCAAAGAATAATCCACTCTTACCTGAATGAAATGCACGGACTTGGTCAAACGGTCCACTATTACCCATACCGAGTCCTTCTTAGTAGGCGTAAGGGGAAGCCCACTAACGAAGTCCATGGTGATTCTTTCCCACTTCCACTGCAGAATCTTGATTGGCTGAAGTAACCCTGACGGAACTTGATGTTCAGCCTTAACTTGCTGAAACTTTAAGCACTTGCCAACGAATTCTGTAACTTCACGCTTAAGACTAGGCCACCAAAATTGTTCCCTTAAATCCCTATACAACTTACTACCTCCAGGATGCATAGCATAAGGGCTACTATGCGATTCCTGAAGAATTCTCTGCCTAAGTTCCTCATTTTTCGGCATACAGACCTTACCCTTGAAACACAATACTTCATCACTGGATATATTGTAATACTCTAAACCACCATTCCGAACTTGCCGCATCTTAGCACTTAAATCCTCATCTGCCAACTGACTCTCTTTTACCTCATCCAACCACATTGGCTTAACTTGCAACTCTGCCAGCAGACTCCCATCATCATACAAACTCAGATGTGCGAACATCGCCCTTAGATCCGACACAACCTTCCGACCTAAACCATCCGCCACTACATTCGCCTTGCCCAAATGATACTCTATCGAACAATTATAGTCCTTCAATAATTCCACCCACCTTCGCTGTCTCAGGTTCAGCTCCTTCTGAGCCAACAAATACTTAAGGCTCTTGTGGTCTGTATAGATTATCGACCTTTCGCCATAAAGATAGTGCCTCCACACCTTAAGAGCAAAGACCACTGCCGCCAATTCCAAATCGTGAGTCGGGTAGTTAACCTCATGTGGCCTCAATTGCCGAGAAGCATAAGCGACTACTTTCCCATCTTGCATCAGTACGCATCCCACTCTTGTATGAGAAGCGTCACAGTACACTACAAAGTCCTTCCCTGCCTCCGACTGAATTAAGACCGGGACTTCAGTCAAAACCCTCTTAAGCTTCTCAAAGCTCTCCTGTTGCTTATCTGTCCATACAAAAGATACTTCCTTCCTTAATAACTTTGTCAATGGCACAGGAGGAGAATCCTTCCATGAACCTTCTGTAGTAGCCTGCCAATCCCAAGAAACTCCGAATCTCTACCACAGACTTAGGTGGTTACCAATCTAGTACTGCCTCAATCTTCCTAGGATCCACCCTTATTCCTTCAGCAGACACCACATGCCCTAAGAAAGCAACCTCCTTCAGCCAAAATTCACACTTGCTGAATTTGGCATAAAGCTTCTTCTCCCTTAGCACTTGCAACACAATCCGAAGATGCTCATCATGCTCCTCTTTAGACTTGGAGTATACTAGGATGTCGTCGATGAACACAACGACGAACCGGTCCAAGTAAGGTTGAAAAACCCGGTTCATCATATCCATGAACGCGGCTGGGGTGTTTGTCAAACCAAACGGCATTACTAAGAACTCATAGTGCCCGTACCTTGTCCTAAAGGCTGTCTTATGGATATCTGCTTCCTTCACCTTCAACTGATGATATCCTAACCTTAAGTCGATCTTTAAAAATACTGCGCCCCCTTCAGCTGATCGAACAAGTCTTCTATCCTTGGCAAAGGATACTTGTTCTTAATGGTCAGCTTATTTAACTGATGATAATCTATGCACATACGCATAGTTCCGTCCTTCTTCTTCACAAACAGGACTGGTGCTCCCCACGGAGACACATTGGGTCGAATAAACCCACGATCCAGAAACTCTTGGATTTGGGCCTTGAGCTCAACTAACTCCTTTGGTGCCATTCTGTACGGGGCAATTGACACAGGAGCTGTTCCCGGCAACAAGTCAATTCCAAACTCCACCTCCCTATCTGGGGGTATTCCTGGTAATTCCTCCGGAAACACATCTTCAAAATCTCTTACAGTTCTAACTCCACTGACACCTTCTTCCTTTCCATCTAACGCACTTACGAAGGCTAAAAATGCCTTGTATCCTTTCCGAACCATCTTTTCAGCCTTTAGCATCGAAACTACATTAGACAAGTAGTTTCTTCTTTCTCCTATCATAATGACCACCTCATCCTCTGGGGTCCTTAACTCCATTCGTTTAGCTGCACAGTCCAACATAGCTCGATGTTCCACTAGCCAATCCATACCAAGTATGAGATCGAATTCTCCGAAGGGAAGTTCCATCAAGTCGGCAGAAAATACTACGCCTTGAATTTCTAAAGGTACACTTCGAAAGATCTTATTCACCACTACAGTTTGACCTAGTGGGCTTACTACAGTCATCTCCCTATTGGAAAGTTCAGAGGCTATGTCTAGAGTTTCAACTACTGTACATGCAACATAAGAATGGGTCGAGCCCACATCAATTAAAGCAACATAAGGCTTGCCATAAATAAGGAACGTACCGGTTATAACGTCCGGTGCGTCTCCATCCTCCCTCCGGTGAACCGCATAAACCAAACCTGGCTACCTTGCCTCAGTATTAGCAACAACTTTGCCCGGTGTTCCACGTCCTCTGCCAGCACCATCACCTCTGCCATTCGGACCATGACCTCGCTGAGGCTGCTGTCCACCTCTACCAGCCCGATTAACATTCTTAGCTGCTGGTCGATTTCCACCAGGTTTCATTGGACAGTCCTTAATCATATGATCTTTGGACCCACACTTAAAGTATCCTCCCGTCTTTTTCCAACACTCCCCTAAGTGTTTCTTCCCACACTGATCACAAGTACGATCATCGCTTCTCCTCAGAAGAGCCTTGTCGACCTCGCGGGCCATCAACTCTAGGCCTCTTCTGCACATTTCCAGTTGGTCCTGACAATCCAAAACCTCTTTTTGGCCTATTTCGATCCATATTCTGCTTTATAGAATCCTTAATCCCTTCAGCTACCTTAGCTTTCTCTACTAATGCAGAAAACTCCCGCTCTTGATGTGGAGCTATTAACAACCACAGATCATCCCTTAACCTGTCCTCAAATCGGACACATCGCTCATGCTCCGTAGCTACTACTCCTCGGGCATACCTGCTCAACCTAAGAAATTCAGCTTCATACTCCGCTACAGACTTGTTCCCTTGAACCAGCCTCAGAAATGCTTTCCTCTGCGCATCAGTGTAACGCGTGCCAACATATTTCTTTTGATATGCTGCCTTAACATAGTCCCAGGTCAGATCCTCAGCTGTGGCACCGTCCCTAACTGTGAGCCACCATTGATACGCCTCACGCTTATGGCGCCACCATTCATTCATTTCTCTTGGGGTTAAGTCGAGCTCATCCATAATCCGCCGATCGCTTCTAACCGATGAGTCACCGCGTCTTGGGTGCCACACCAGATACTCCACGAAACACCTCAGCTCCGTTAGCTTGGAGTCGCTCGGGTACAGACTTTCGAGCTCCCATATTCCCTCCAGCACCAGCCACCGTATTTAGAACTCGCGAAGACATACTGCGATACAAAGATCATCTCTCGTCTCGATCTTCTGCCTCGGCACCAACATTTTGCTGGTGGTGGTACTTCATTCTCTGATCCTTGACCCGATCTAACGGGTTCCGACACGGTCATTCGTCCTCGACCGCGTCCATGCACATTACGACCACGTCCCCTAGAGCTTATGTCTACGTTCGCGTTTTAATCTGATTAAGAAATTTTATGCATTAGCATATGTTCCACTGATTACCCGCGAAGAAATTTTATGGAAGGAGTTTAATAGCAGTTCTTTCGATCAATCAAAGTTTCAAGTCTTCTATCCTAATTCAGAGGAGCATATACATTCAAACATTCATTCAATAGCATCCGTCACTCACACCTTCATTAGTTCTATGTTTTTGTCTATTCCTACCCAAGGGGTATTTTCGTCATTTGTCCTATAAGGGTATTTTGGTAATAAATCGGGGTCAAGTTGAAAATCTTAATAAATCAAAGGTATTTCAGAATTTACAAAACTTGGGGGTTATTTTTGAGAATTTGCTTTCCAAATTGGTGTTGTTGCAGAAATTTTGAAGATCGGGGGTCATTTTGGTAATTTTGTGAAACAGGGGTAATCTCGTAAATTTCCAAATCAAGGTGTCTTAGTATTTTGTAACGATAAAGTTTTGGGACATTTTTGCAAAATCAGAAAAGTGTTATTGAAATCGGGGGTAAAATTGGAAATTTTTAAAACCAGGGGCATTTTAATAATTTTACCACTAGGGGTATTTTAGTAAATTTTCCCAAATCAAGGCATTTTGATATTTTGCAAATTAGGGTTTTTGAACATTTTATAAGTAAGGAAATTTTGATAAGAACCGTGGGTAGTTTGGACATTTTATAAACCAAGGACATTTTTGTAATTTTACAGCCAGAGGTATTTAGGTAATTTTGCAAATCAAAAATTCATTGAAAATTTTCCAAAATAAATTTTTGCTACTATTTAAAGGGGTAATTTGGGGTTTCTATGAAAATATGGCTAGTCCCTTTTGGGTTTTAGTTATTGGGTTTAGCCCGTGACTGAGTCCTCTTGGTTAAGGTGAACCGAAGCTACACACCAGGTAGGATTCCAGCGAAGAGGAGGTGAGTCGCTCGGACTGCTTAAGTACCAGGCTCTTCCGGATCCAATCCTAGACATGCGCACAAAGGTTGCCACACCCTAACTCGGCGACTTAACCACAGGTTTCTTTAATTAGGCATTAAGTCTTATGTATTTGTTGGGGTAACCTAGTCCTAGGGTTCAAGTACCTATCACACTATTCTACGTTCCATTTCTACCCTTCTACAGTGCATACTATAAATCACACAAATGGATAGGGTACTTACCTGGTGGACTTCGGGTCGGAGACTTAGGTGCCATGCCAGAAAACCTGCTTAAAAACTTTTTCAAAATTCATTTGGGCCTTAATTTTAAAACCTTGTGGGCTTTAAACCCCAGGCCGAGAGTTTAAACCTGGGCTCTGATATCAAGCTGAAACACCCCAAACCCGGCCCACGAGCCTTGACCGGATCTGGTATATTTCTCGATGTAAACCAGTTCTAAGTTCTTTTGTTACTTTGGAAAAAAAACTGTGTGTTTTGAAAGAAAGATTGTTTTTGGGTTGGGCTCGAGTTGAAAACAAGTTTATCTTATATTGAAAACCCTTGACTTTAGGTGACAAAACCTTTAGAGTTTAATTTAAAATAAATTTACTTAAACTTTAATTGATAAACATTCGTAAACATAATAAATAAAAGTAAAATAAAGTAGTTCAACTATGGCCTTATTACATCAAAATAAAACCCAAAATTAAATTCAAAGTACTTGAAATAAAAAGTCCAAAAAAAACAAATTCCTTGCTGAGCATGGCCACCCCTAAGCTTCTGCCGACCCGGTCCATCACTGATTGTCACCTGAAAAATAATCCCACAACGGGGTAAGTCAACAGACTGAATGTGTAACCACAACGCTAAGTCCTAACAAATTCAGGCATATCAAATCATACATGTACATATAGCATTTAAATAATATGATGCAAACCCGAACCCAAACTTAGGTACCATCTGCTACACATCACCTGTACCAACCTGCACACCGTGGGGACTACTAAGTCAACCCTCCATCCGCTACACACCATCGAAGGCAGTCGCTGTAGTCGGCGTGCTCATCGCCCTTATAAATATTGTGGCATAGCCACCAGATAATATTTTGTGTCATGAGACACCACATTAAGATAATTGTGACCGAGGTCACCACATTCAGATATCGTGACATAAGTCACCACATTCATTTCCCCTTTCATAATATCCCATATGCCCCATGTCATACAAATACTCATTAACCATGTCATATCCCTTATTCACATTCTTATAGTTCCACATATGCACCATAACAGATCTTATTATAATCCTAGTAGGAGTAGGAAAACGTACCTGTGTACTTTGTACCATATCATGGTACCTTAGCTCTATTTTACTCACTCTTATAAACACATATATGTTAAATGGATGCCATAAATCGATTAAAAGATAGTGTGGGGTACACACCTGGTTTACTTATCGAGTTCACTAAATTCTCGAAAATCCTAATCTACTGCTTAAGATCCTTAATCCCTACATTCGGTCAATCACTCAATGTTGAGTAAAAACCTATTCGGCTATAAGATTAAATCCCGAAGGCTTATTGCACCCAAAACCCTTACCTTGATGCCAATCAAATCCCAAAACTTGTAGTCTTTCTTCCTTGCAATCGGCTAATCCTTTAATCACATCACAAGTTAGTTTCTGGCTTTTTGAATAATATGAAACAGATCTAATCATTGAATAGGGCCTTGGCCGAATGTACATATGTACTTTACCTTGTGTTTTGAAATCCCGAAATTGCTATTTACCCTTGGTATCTGTCGGGATCACCTTGACACATGTTAGATTAATTTCTAACATTTAATCATAATAAATGGCCTTTGGCCGAAAACTTGCCTTACCTAGATCTTGATACCCGAAGCTCTCCTCCTTGTAGTCGACTATAGACAATTCCCGAAAGATCCTATGTAGTTTCGGCAACCAAGGATATTGAGGAGATTAGTTCTTAACTTTTGGCTAAAAGAAAGAAAAAGATGATGACTATAGATCCTTACCCCTTATATTGAAATCAGCAGCACCTTTTCTTGAATCCACAGGGCTATTCAGCTACGGCCTAAATGCTGATCACTTGTTTTCGGCTTTTGATGAACACTAGAGGATTTCGGTTTTAACAAAGTAAGAAAAGGAAAAAGCTTGAGGGTTTCGGCAATGATGGAATGTAAATTCGGCTAGCACAGGGAGTATTTTGGCTTAATAAAATAAAAGAGAAGAGGAGAATTGTTGCCAGAGAATTTCGACAGATGAACAAGGGAGAAAAGAAAGAATGATGAATGGCCTTATTTTCTTCCTTTTACCGAAATTACTGAGCCTAGAGTCCCCTACTTGGCCATCACTATCATATCCTTATTTTCCTCTTTATCTCCTCATTTAAAATTAAAAATAATCCATCATTTATCCTTTGAAAATAAAAGGATAAAACTCCTAAAAATTTAGCCTTAGTGCCGTCCCCTACTCCCCTCTCATTGACGTCACAAGCAAAAATAAAAACCTTAAAATTTTACTTCCCATGCGACTTGAACACAAGTCCTTCCCCCCTAGCATATGGCGTCATTTCCAGAGCCCTAAGTGGCACCTCCAAGCCACTTTTCCAAGCCCAATTGTGTGTCATATTTCCTCTATAAATTTTCTTAAGACCACCTTGCTTAGCTTCCTCTTTTAAAACTTTAAATTTGAGTAATTTCTAAGGCATTCACTACACCCTAGGGTTCACAAAATTCATAAAACACATAGTAACACACAAGGCATGCTATTTCATATAATTAAGCAAAATGCACAAGCCCAATTTCAGGATATTACACATATACTTATTTAATCATATATCACATTTCACAAAAACACATTTATTGATAAATTTGCACTTAAGGTATGAAATTGGACTCTATCGCCACACATCGGATACACAGATCTCCAACAGACCAAATGACTCGTAGAGACGAACATATCCCAAAAAGTGTAGCATATAGTTTGCACTCTCCATCACACAAAACATATCCCGGTGAATGGAGCTTGGCTCACATTCCCTTATCCTTGAAAATTATCCAGGGCCTTAACTGTAACAACCCGGTTTTACCTAAATCGGAACAGTGGTTCCAAAAACACAAATCTGATGTTAAAATTATTATTTTATGTTTACAGCATGATAGAATTATTGTGTGCAAGTTTCGTAAAGAAATTTTACTGTTTGAATGTTTAATTCGTTAAAAAAGACTAAATTACGTAAAATGCAAAAGTTGCATTCTACTTGCTAAAGGTGTCAAATTGCTTTGGTTTTTAAACATGGTGGACTTAAATGGTAATTAAACCATTTGAATGGTGAGTGGACAATTTTAGACAACCATTAAGTGATTTTTATGTTGTAAAATTAAGGTTAATTTTGGTATTTGATAAATAATGTTAATGTTAATAAAACAAAAGGAAATTTTGTTCATAATATCATCTTTTCAACCGAAAATAAAAGGAAGAAGAAATCCATTTTAGGGCTTGAGATATTCGGCCAACTCTTAGCTTGATTAAGGTACGATTTTAGCTCGATTTTTGATGATTTTTATGTTTTTGTAATCGTTGCAGCTCAATCTAGCTAGCCTGTACCTTTAATTTCGAAACTGTTAAAGATTTTAAGAGTTTCCATTATTGAATCTATGAGTAATTTGATGTTTAAGGTTGAAATATGAAAGCTTGATAATAGTTTTACATGTTCTGTTAAGTGATTTTTGATGAAAATGCATAATAGGGATTAAATTGTCAAATGTGCAAATTGAGTGGTTGAATGTGAAATAAATTGAAGTTTTGGGCTTCTAAGGACCTATATATAATTTTTCTAAGCATGGGTTTTATTGAATTGTGTGAATTTTATGTTTTGTGAAATAAGAATTAAATTGTTAAAAGTGTGAAAGTTTAGGGGCTAATGTGCAAATAGGCCTAAATGTATGTTTTGGACTAAATTGAATGAATGATTCAATAAATAAGTTAATTTTGAATTCATATAGATAAAGAAAGAAAGAATTTGGATTTAGATCGGGGAAAAACATGGTTATCGAGTACTCGACCCTACCCGTCAAATATGAATATGAGGTAAGTTCGTATGTGGAAATTTATTATAAATGTATGTTTAATGCTTTGATATTACATATACTATGATTACGAGATTACGGATAATGTTTGAATTTTGAATACAACTCTATGGATATATTCGACAATGATTCGACTAGTGTGAAATCCCAGTTGAACCTTAAGAATAGTTTAGGATGCTAGTGACATGTCATTAGGTTATTGTGTTGGCTTACGGCCACAATATCGGCACTTCATGTGCGAGTTATACCTTGATTTGGCTTCAGGCCATGGTATATGTATTTCGGAGATGAGTTACCTTGATTTGGCTACGAACCATGGTATAGGTACTTTGGAGATAAGTTACCTTGATTTGGCTTCGGGCCATGGTATAGGTACTTATTGATTGAGATCCTTGAATATCTGATTTCTATTTTGAATGGTTCAACGGGTAAATGACAGATGTGGTTGAGTATGAGATTGGTACGATATGGTACAGGTACGTACGGTAATGAATTAAGTATTAAAACTATGGAATTGATGAGTTTATTGGTAAGTTATGTGAATAACCATTTGATAGCTTTGACATTTAATAAAGTTGTTATATATCATTTTCTATTATTTGAATGATGAATGAATGGTGGTAGTTGCTTATTGTTCACGTACAAGCTTAATAAGCTATGAAGCTTACTTCGTGTTATTTTTCTATGTTTTATAGTGAATCAAGGCTAGCTCGGATCTGGAAGTCATCGGGAACATCATCACACTATCAAACATCTAAGTTGGTACTTTTAAAATATACATTTATGGCATATGGCATGTATAGGCTAGATGTGGTATTTTGGTTGTGAACATAGCCATGAGATTTGGCTTGTAAATGATGTTAATATTGATGTGTGTTTGGTTATTAGAAATGGTTGTTAATGACTTTTGTAAAATGTTTATAATGCCTTGTGAGATGGATTGTTTTAGAATGGTTGTAACCAAGACATTATGGAAGTTAAAATGGTTATGTGAATTATGGTAAATGAACCATATTGTTTGATATTGTTTTGACATGTATTTGGCTAAATGACATGGTTATATTTGTATAGCATGAATTGTGCATGAATTGGGATTGATTTGGCTGCCCTTTGTGTATGAAAATGGTATCATTTTTCCTTGTGTAGGTACATTGAATTTGGGGTGGCAAATTGGCCTTGCAAATGACCTATTTTTGTCCACATCGGCAAAGACACGAGCGTGTGTCTCAGCCGTGTGTGACACACAGCTGTATCTCCCCTGCTGTTGAAATTGAATTGAAGTCACTATGCTCCACACGATCTCACACACGGGCGTGTGACTGGTCATGTGGCACAAGTCAATATACCCCCTAATTGGAACACGACCTAGCACATGGGCGTGTGACCTTGGCCGTGTTGCATAAATCAGTATACCCTACAAGATTGGCACGGCCTAGCACACGGCCTGGCACACGGGCGTGTGTCGCCACTTCGAAGGGTACACAGGTTAGACACACGAGCGTATGGTTGGTCGTGTGACCCAAGTCAGTATGTATGCCTTGTTTCCACACGGCCTGAGACACGGGGGTGTCTGGAGCCGTGTGAGGCACACAGACTATTCACACAAGCGTGTGACCCTTGTATGTTTGAAATTTTTTGTATGTTACCATTTTAGTCCCGAACCACATCTAAACCATGTTTAAGGCCTCGTAGGCCCTTATAAGGGGCAATGTAATGTGTTGAATGATTTATGAGAATAAATGCTTTATGTTTGATAAATGTAAGCTATATGTTGTGAATTGATCGGTAATACCTCGTTACCCTACTCTGGTGACGGATACTGGTTAGGGGTCTTACATTAACACCCCAAAAACACAACACATATAGGTGAGTACTCACAATCCCATGACATGCCCACTATACCAACGGTTTCATAAGGTCAAAAGGCCAAAATATCCACAATAACACACATTTACTTATCAATTTTCTGCTACTATCACTGCATATTTGTACCATTAGCACAATAGTATCACAATCATTTGGCATGTACAACATGCCCACATTTACTCTTTAACAATAGTCATCATAAGAATATATCGCATGTCATAGTTCTCATTGTCACAATTACATAAGCACATATTCCACAAATTAAATGTGGGTACAAGAAAACCTACACTTAGAATTTAGAGTAGGGGGTTTAGGCTACTTCCAAATGCCCAATTTTACATCAAAACTAATTGAACAACACTTTGAAACCATGTTTTTACCCAAATTCTCGAAGTCCACCATTAACGACCCAATTTTCGGCTTTTATACAAAACATGCGATTTAATGGATAAAAACTTGGTTTTAAAGAATAGATAACATTAAAAACTAATAAGAAATCAAACCGTTACCTTCAATTGAAGAAAAAATGAGCTTTTGGTTAAAAACCCAGAAAACCCACAACTTAAGAGATAACACAATCAATGGTGTTTTTCGATGTTTTTCTTGAGATTCTAAGGAGATTTATGGATTGGGTGATGATAGAAATCAAAAGAATTAGGTTTTCAAAATAAAATTGTGTGATTGGTGTTTAGGGAGAGCAAGGGACGACACAAACAAAATAAAGAAGAACTAACATGCAATCTATATGTAACGCCCAATATCAGTGATATCAGAACAATGGTTTCGGGACCACAAATTGGATTCGAGAATAAAGTTTATTTTTATTTTATTATATGGTTCATATTATGATAAACATGTCGTGTGAAAATTTTGATACGAAAATTTTATCGATTAAGTGTTTAATTACGAGAAGGACTAAATCACATAAAATGCGAAAGTCAAATTCTAGTAGCTATAAGGATTAAAAAGCAATGGAATTCAAATATTTTGGTCCTTATATGGTAATTAGACCATTAAAGAAAAGTATGTATATTTTTGGTGACTCATCCATGAAAAATTAGAAAAAAGTAGGGACTAAATTGGAAATCACAAAAATTAAAAGATGATAATTAATTAAAAAGGAATTATCATCTTATTTTCATGTCTTCTTCCCCAAAATTTCTATGGAAACCCTAGGAGAGAGGAAGAAAACTTTTCAAGCTTAAAAAGGTATGAAATCAAGTCTCATTTTAAGTAATCTTTATATTTTTGGAATCGGGATAGTCTAATCTATCTATTTTGGGGAATTAATTTGAAAAGTTATCAAGGAATGAAATTTGGGTCATGGATGAATATGTTGAAAATTAGAAACTTATGGTCGAAAATGAAACGTTGTTGATAGATAAACAACTTTTACAAAGTGATTTTTGATGAAAACATGATTTAGGGACTAAAATGCAAAGTTGTGAAATTTGATGAAAAAATTTGAATTTTTATGAATACATGTGCTGTACATTTTTTAATGGGATTTTGGTTAGGCTTGGAATAGGGAGAAAATTGCACAAGTTTTATTTTCCGAGCCTAAGGACAAAATTGGAATTTATGGAAAAGTTAAGGGCAAAATGGTAATTTTGCCTAGAACGTAAATTGAGTCCAAATGAGTATAAAATTTGAGAAATTGAATATTAAATGTATTTATATAGATTCGGACAACACAAATTCGAGGTTAGATCGAGGAAAATAAAATGTTTCGGATTAGTAGATTACTTACGCGAACAACTGTCGAGGTAAGTTCGTGTAACTTAATCGAGCATGTAAATATGTTTAATTGAATGTTGTGTTTATATGGAATGTAACTTATATTGATGTACATTATTTGAATGCTATAATGAAAAACTTAATACATGCTAAAAATGGTGAAAAAGGGGTTAAGTCCCGGTTGAATATTAAATTTCAATGAATATATGTGCTTCCCCGAAATGGGTGAGGTCCTGCATTGGTTGCTGGTGGATTTAGCTTGGACGAGTAATCCTATTGACCTCATTATAGAAAGGATTTAGCCCGAATGGGTAATCATGATAAAATACCTCTCGAGTATACGTTACCATTAGGGTTTAGCCTAGACTGGTAATCCTAATTGAGCTCTTTAGAGCATACATTATATAAAGGATTTAGCCTGGACTGGTAATCCTATTATATGATTTGTAGCTCGAGAGTGTTTTCCTTGATTAAGAACCCTAATGGGTACTATTGAAAAAGAATTAATGGGTTATTGAATCGTACACCTCGAGTGTACCACTTGAGTATCCATCAGAATTTCAATGATTCAACGGACAAAACTCTTGACATGATGAGAGAATTATGAGATGAAACGATAATGTCTTGAAACAATATTGCATGATGAGCTCATCTATCCTTACTTGATGTATATGTAAAGTTTGTGCTAACATGTTTGATTGAATGCATGAGTTTAGGAAATTTTGCTAATGGATGGAAAACATGATATTGTATGCCTAGATTTAGTAAACGGATTATACGAACTTACAAAGCATGTAATGCTTACTCTATTTTATTTTCCCTGTTTTATAGTGCTCGGAAGCTCACGAAGGTTGGAGATCATTGGAGCATTGTCACACTTTCAACTAGCTTATTTTCGGTATACATAGTAAAATCATTTTGGTATAGTGGCATGTATAGGGCAACTTGGCCTTTAGTGGCTTGATAATGGTGTTTGTAATCTAGCCATTGGAATGGCTAGTAATGGTTAATTTGATATACTTGTAATGTCATGCTATGGTAGCTATATATATATGTTAAGTAGTTGATCAATTCATGTTTAACACATGGATTGAACTAAGGTAAGATTGTAAACATGTATGCATGCAATGATATTCCATGTTGAATGATGGAAATTGCTTAATTTGATTGCTTGAAATGGTTGGAATGTGTTTGTTATGTTTTAGTCCAGAAAAATGGTAATTTGTGTGGCAAATGAGGCTAGGAAATGGATTTATTTTGTCCATACGGGTAGCCACATGGGCGTGTGTCTAGACCTTGAGTGACACACGGCCGGGTACATGGGCATGTAGCTAGCCCGTGTATCCCCTGCACTTTAATTTTGAGAAACAAAGTGCTCAAAATTGGGCACACGGGCAGAGACACGGGCGTGTCTTTTAGCCGTGTATGCTACACGACCTAGAACACGAGCGTGTGACTTGGCCGTGTGAAACCTACACCTAATTTTGAAATGAATTAATTAACCTCACGGCCTAGCACACGGGGGTGTGGCATGGCCATGTGCACAAGTCCGAGAGTTACACGGGGTCGAACACGGCCTGTAGCACGGGCGTGTCCCTTGGACCACACAGGCGTGTGAGCCCTGCACCTTGGAGATTCTCAAATTTCGTGACTTTCTCAAATTTCGTGAAAAATTCTCAGAGTTTTTGATTAAGTCTCGACTCGATTCTAATGCTCACATTGGGCCTCGAGGGTCCATTTAAGTGACATTATGAATTATTTCAGAATTTGAATAGTAACTTGCATGAATTATCTGTAAAAGTTTCTAAATGTTTCGGTAATGCTCTGTAACCCTGTTCCGGTGATAGATACGTGTTAGGGTGTTACACTATAGGTGGAGAATGATATTAGGTTGTTTTTTTTTTTAATTTTGGTTTAACTACTTCATAAACTCACAAAGTTTTTCCACTTTTATAACTCATTCCTTATTTCAAAATTGAAGGTCTTTTTAGTATCATTTTTAAAAATTGATTTAATTTTCAAAAAGCCATAGACGAAAACATTTAAAATTAACCATGCTACGGAATACTTGAGCTTACTAGAGTTAAAATCCATAAAATACCCACAAAACTCATAGGCCCAATTTTAGGGTGTGACAAACATGGTGGAAAACCCAAATAAACACTTGAAGTGGTTTCTACAACTCTGTAACACGTTCAAGTACAACGGAGTATCTGGTGAAATAGCCAATTTCAAGTAATATAAAAGTGAATCCCTGTACGAAGCATGGGAACATTTTAAATTCAGCTGAGCACAATGAGCTGATCGAGGAGATAATAGAACCGGTGTTGTGATAGCCTGATTTAGGGTCTAGGCAGAATAGTTGTTGCGAGACCACAAATTCGAAGTAGAAATATAAGTTTTGTTGTTTTTATGAGGTCTATGACATGTTTGCATGGTTGTGTTAAAATTTCATGAAGAAATTTTACGATTTAGTGATCAATTTATCGTTTAGGACTAAATTGCAAAAATTGAAGAAGATGAGATTTTAGAAGTTTTAAAAATGAGATAGCATTAGAAAATTTATTAGATGTCCTTATTTAGTAATTATAACATTATATCTCATGATGGACAAAATTGGACATGGAAGGGAAAAATCTCAAGGAAGGGCCTTAAGGACATTTTGGTCATTTGGTTAATAAATTAATAGAAAGGGGAAAAGAAGTCAAAATTGGTGTCCGTCCTCATCCTCCATAGCCAAAATTTGCAATGAGCCATAGCTAGGGTTTTTTTCCACTTTTAAGGTTGATTGTAAGTGCCTCATAACCCCGTTTTTGATGTTGTTAGTATTTTTGAAATCCTCGTAGCTCGATTTAGCTATTTCTACCACTATTTTGAGCTAGGGTTTGTGTTTAAAATTTTACCCATGGATTACATGAATGTATTTTGATGTCTAGTGGTAGAATATGAAAGTTTGAAGTGTGATAAACAACTTTTGCTAGATGATTTTTAGTGAAATTGATAAAAAGGACTTATTTGTAAAAGATGAAATAATATGTGTATTGATCATTGTTTTATGCGATGTCAAAGTCTTAAAATTTATATAATGAATGATCGAACCTGGAAACTAACTATGACAATGATTTGAGGCAAGCGCACCTATCGAACAATAGTATAGTTAAGGCAAGACCAGATTGTCGAACCTAAAAGAAACCAAAAGTACTAATACTTTCTTTTTATTATTTAGCCTAAGAATTAAATGAATTTTTATCTAATCTAAATTAACTAACAACTAAACTAAAGACTCTAAGACAAAGAAGAATGAAATTGGGAAAATACTTTGAGGAAAAACCAATTGATTAAGATGATACCAAAGGAAGAATCCACCTAGACTTCACTTGTTATCTAACTCTGAACCAGACGATTTATTCATTTGACTTGATCCGTAAGATTCCCTAAGTTATATTAATCCCTCTCTTGAGGCGGCTAACATCTAACCCTAGGTTGATTAATTGAAATCTCTTTCTAATTAAAACCCTTAGAATCGCATTAACTCGATCTATGGACTCCCATATTAGGTTTCACCCTAATCAAGCAAAAACTTGTCACTCTATCTCTAGGCGTGTGATCAACTCTGCTTAATTATGCTAGATCTACTCTTAGGCAGGGACCTTTGCTCCTCCACCTAATCACATCATACTTGAATTAATATCCCAGAAATATCAACACAAGAATTAAGAACACATAATTAAGAACAGGTCAAATATTTATCATATAGTTCAGCAAACGATAACAAGATTCATCTTAGGTTTCATCCCCCTCAGGTATCTAAGGGTTTAGCTCATAACAGTAAAAGAAAACATCTCAAAAGAAAAGATAAAACAAAACATAAGAAATCCCTAAAACCCCCTGAAGGAATTGAAGGAGAGATCCTCCGTCTTGAGTATGATTTTGGCTTCTTGAGATGAATCAACTGGCTATCTTCGAGTAAATCCCCACAAGTCTGCCCTCTTTGGCCTAGCTGGACGCCCCCTGACTAAAGCCTTGGGTTCCCCCTTTCTTAGGTTATACTTAGGGTGTTTATATAGGCTTCTGAATGTGTTTCTTAGCCACTAAGTATCCTAATCTGAGTGAAATTTCTCTTAGTCACGGCAGGGACACGCCCATGGCACACGCCCGTGTAAGCCGTGGCTAGGCCGTGTTCGAGGCTGTTGAATGAGGCACGGTCATTTGGCCTTGGGCCCAGGCCGTGTGGATTTTGTGATATGGCCCATTTACTACATTTTGGGCCCATTTCTCGTTCTTTTCATCCTCCAGTGCTTTTCTAAGTATAAAACATGGAAACAAAGGATTAAGAGCACCAAATTACACAATTCAAGGCTTAAATCATCCAAAAGCGTGCTAAATATGGGCTTAAAATATGTTACTATTACGGCTTATTATGTATAAAATGTAGAATAGTTAAAATATTGGGCTGCTATAAGAGAGGTTATGAATCGGCTAGGCTTGGGTGTGAGAAAAATGAACATATTTCATCATACGAACATAGGGACCATTTTGCAAATACGTGAAAATTTAGGGGCAAAATTATAATTTGTTTCCAAAGTAAGATTCATGGGCTGTTTTATTCAATGTGATAATTTATAACAGAAATTTGTCATTATAGATCAAGAAACACGAAGTTCGGACCTAAACCGAGGAAAGAACAAAGTGGTGGACTAAATTGAGCAACTATATATATTTTGGTACTGAGGTAAATTTGTGTGTGATAAATCAACATTTTGTTAATATACATTTAAATGCTTGATATTACATGAATGTATATTCCTTTTATGAAATTGGTTTGAGGTCTTGATGAAAAATATGATGAAGTTTTACTATATTGAAGTCCCGGATAAACCTTAGGAATAGAAAGGATACCCTTGTCAAGACATTAGATTAATGAGGTCCCTTGTAAGACCATATTTGGGATATGCCGTTGGCACCAAACTGAGATCCCGTGTAAGACCATATCTGGGATATGGCATCGGCATCAAATAGTGATTCCGTGTAAGACCACGTCTGGGACCTGGCTTTGGTAGAAAATCGTGTAAGACCATGTCTGGGACATCGCATCGACATACGATCACGTATAAGACCATATCTGGGATATGGCATCGACATCGATATGAGATCCCGTATGAGACCATATATGGGATATGGCATCAGCATCGACATGTGACCCCATGTAAGACCATATCCGGGATATGGCATTGGCATCTTTCTAAATATATGACAATTTCTGAGTATCTTTTGATATTCCAAGTGGTTCAACGAGGTAAAGAAAAAAAGTTTATGTTAAAGATGGAAAAAGTGCTAAAGTTATGTGTTTGAGAGATATAGGTACATATGCAAAACTCACAAGAAATGAGTCCGATATGTGATATATGGTTGGTAAAAGAGAGCATGAGTAAGCCATGTCAATGTTGCTTGAGAATTTTGTGTTAATTCATAATGTAATATGTGGATATTATTACAAGATTTTATGTTGTTATCTATTACATACAGACTTACTAAGCTTTATGCTTACTCCTTCTTTTTCTTCCTTTCCTTGTAGTATCGCTAAGCTAGCTCGAGGATCGAAGGACGTCGGAGCTCGATTCACACTATCAAGCTATTCTTTGGGTATAGTAAAGTTTGATTATTTTGGGTATGGCATGTATAGGAGCTTGGTCATTTTGTTATATGTCATATTGGTTAGCCAATGTGTTGGTCATTAATGTTACTTATTTCATTTTGTAAATGGCCATTGGACTTGGCCAATACTAGTTAAGTTATATATACTCAATGATGATGAAATTCATGAAGTGGAAGCTTACGCAATTGAATAAGTAATGTGGGAAGTATATGCATGATAAATGCAGTGTGAAATTAAAGTGTGGATGTGTTGGTTGTGGATATTAGAAGTGCATTAATGTTATGTTATGTGTTACCGGAATTGGTATAAGTGCGGTTGCTTTTCAGGGTGGCAAATGGCTTGGTAAATAACCTTATATTTGTCCTCACGAGTAGACACACGGGCATGTGTCTAGGCCGTGTGTGACACAGGGTCAGCCCCGCGAGCGTGTTGATAGGCCGTGTGTCCCCTACATCCAAATTTAGTAAAATAGAATGCCCAGTAGTAAACATACAGGCAGAGACACGGTCATGTGTCTCAACCGTGTAAAGTCTGCACATTAATTGCGAAAATTAAGTTCGTCACACGGGCTAGCACACAGGCGTGTCACTCGGCCATGTGACCCTAAATGTCTGCTAACATCATAAACAGAATGTCAAGGTTCTCAAACATGGGCTAAGACACGGGTGTGTCATAGCCATGTGAGGGACACGAGCCATAGACACGGGCGTGTGACAGGCCGTCTGGGAACCCTTGTAGGTTCAAAATGAAAAATAAAATCCACACGGATTAGGGACATGGGCGTGTGTGACCACACAGCCTGCCCACACAGGTGTGTTCCTTTCCACACGGACGTGTGGCCCTGTTTTGAGCAAAAATTTTCTAAGTGTTCGTAAGCTTCCAATTCAGTCCCGAACTGCTCTTTATGTATGTTTCGGGTCTCGTAGGCCCGTAATTGGGGCAATATGATTATGAATGAAAAGTTCTAAAGTTGAAAGAAATTTATGATTGATTTTGTATGATTAAGTAAGTTAAGTCTAGTAATGCCTCGTACCCTGTTCTGGCGTTGAGTACAGGTAAGGGGTGTTACATTTAGTGGTATCAGAGCTATGGTTTATTCGATTCTCGTATTAACATAGCGTATGCACTAGTCTAGCTATACATGCCATACGTACGTGTATATACATAATAATAGTGTGACGACTCCTGACAATTTAAAATATGTTTTCCTATAGCTAATGGATCCCGACAGAGTAGTGGCGGATGATGTAGAAAGTAATGCGCTGGCCCCCACCTAAGGGACAGTGCCAACTGAAAATGAAAATAGACCAGTGACTGTGAGTCAGAGAGGAGGAGAAGAGGCTAGGGAAGCCTTTTTCCATATGATGAACGCTTGGTATACGGAGTGTGTTCGAATGAACCCGAACGCTCAACCCCCTCCACCCCCACGTATTCCTCAGCCTATCCCTGTAGCTCCTCAAGCTGTAGAAATGGTAAGAAGGGAAAAGCCCCCAGTTGATAGAATCGGAAAACAAGGAGCCGAGGAATTCGAGCTAATAAAGATGACGATACGGAAAGAGCAGAATTTTGGCTTGAAAATACCATTAAGGTATTTGATAAATTATCTTGCACACCCGAAGAGTGTATGAAATGTGTCGTGTCTCTCTTGAGAGATTCGACTTATCAGTGGTGGAACACCCTTGTGTTGGTTGTACCAAGGGAGAGAGTTAATTGGGAATTTTTCCAAGAAGAGTTCCGAAAGAAGTAAATTAGCCAAAGGTTTATCAATCAGAAAAGAAAGGAATTCTTTGAGCTAAAACAAGGTCAAATGACAGTAATCGAATATGAACATGAGTTTTTAAGGCTCAATAAATACGCTTGGAAGCGCGTATCCACCGAAGCCATCAAGTGTAAGAGGTTTGAGGATAGATTAAATGAGGACATCTGATTGTTTGTGGGTATTCTGGAACTGAAGAAATTTGTTGTGCTCGTAGAGAGAGCTTGCAAGGCTGAATAATTAGCCAAAGAGAAAAGAAAGGCAGAAATTGAGTCTTGTGACTCGAGGAAGAGACAACTGGGTAAGTCATTTCAATCCTCATCGAAGAAATCGAGAGAGTTCACTATTCGATCAGTCTGTAACAGCCCGATTTTGGCCCTAATCGGAATGGTGGTTTCAGGACCACGAATCTGAGTTAGAAAAATATTTTTAATATTATTTTTCGTGTTAATTATATATGTTTGAGCATGTGTTAAAATTTCATAGGCAAACTTGTCCGTTTGTGTGTTCGATTTATGAAAAAGGGCTAAATTGCACATGTGGTAAAAGTAACATTTTATTTAATTGAGCGGTTTAGTTGATTTGTCTTCTTTTGCACGTGGCCTTATGATGCAAATTAACCATTAGGAGCTTTAGTGGACGGCATTATGCTTTTATAATGCATTTTTTTTATATATTTGTTTTTATAAGTTAAGTTTATTGATATATGTACTATATATCATAAGCTGATTATAATAAAAAAAACATAAAAGAACAAGCTGCATGCTCATCTTTAGTTTTTTTATTCATTATGTTGTAAATTATTCATTGCTATGAAATAGTGGATGGTAACATGTGGTGTTAGCATGCTTTTATAAGTTACTTTACATGTTAGTGATAATATATTTACATATTAAGTATTATAATATAAACTTATAATAAAATAAAAGCATAAAATGAAAGGAAGACATGCATGTTCATCTTTCATTCTCCTTCATTACTGAAACTTAAAGGAAGAAGAAATAAATTTAAGCTCTCACCATACGGCTTCTTGCATGCTTGATTAGGTAAGCATTTATCTTGATTTTTTTTATAATTCTTACATTTTTTGAGATAGTTGTTTTGAGTTTTAAGTAGCCCATGTTTAAGTTTGTGATTTGGTTGAGATTTTTGTGAAATGCCATTGAAGAAAATTTGATGTTCATGTTGTTTAATGATAGGAAATGATACTTGTATGTTAGATTAACAAGTTTATCTTTAGAACTATTGATGAAATTGAGTATTATGGATTAAATAAATTAATAAATTCTTGAAGGACTAAAATGTGAAAGAAATGAAATGCATGGACTTGTATGAAGCCTAAGAACATTCTGCCCTTAAGGTATTTATTCAAATTGTGTGTATTTTGTGTTTTATGCAAATAGGACTAAATTGTAAAAAGTTATAAATATTAGGGGCAAAATGATAATTTTCCCATTAATGTGTTTTTGGGCTAAATTGAATAAAAATATATTTGAATGAGTTTAATTTGAATATGTTTAGATCAAGAGCCAAAGAAAACGGATTTGAATTGGGGAAAATCGAAAATAGTTGAATAGTCGGTTTTCGTCGTCTGTCGATATCAGAGGTAAGTCTCTAAGCAAATAATCATCGTAAATTATTTTCGTAAATTAGCATATGCTGAAATTTGGAATTATTGTAACTATATGTGAATTAGCCGAATTTAGCTAAGTATAAAATTGATTCGGTTAAGTTATTTGTGTGATATGTGCTATTGAATGTTCGTATAATGAGTTCGAAATGCGTAAAAGATTCGATATATGAAATGATTGGTGAGAAAATTTAAAGTATTACTACTCAAAGCTATGAGCCTAGCAAGCCTTGGGCCGGTGAACTTATCGGGCTTTATGCCTAGCAGGCTTATTGCCGGTGAATGATTATCAGACCTCGAGTCTAGCAGGCTTAGTGCCGGTGTGTGATTCAAGCTCATGCCTAGCAGGTTTTATACTGGTGACTTATAATACGAGCTTATGCTTACGAAATGATTGAATTATGGTGGCAAATGAACAAGCTAAAGCTTATTCAAGTGAATTAGATTATTTGGCCATAAGGTATGTATTGACTTAAGTACAAATTATATGTGATGTTTATTGATTAAGTAAGTTAGCTTACTCTGTGTATTTGTCATTCTGTTTTATAGATATAGATCAAGCTATGAGCTCAGGGGATTGTCAACGAAGTCATCCACACTATCGACTTACTGTGGTATATTTATAGTTGGATTTTTGAACTTAAGGCATGTATAGGCTAGCTTAATATTTGGATGATATTTTGTAATGTATATAAGCCATGCGAAAATGGCTATACTTTTGTGTATAAGTATGATTAATATTTGGAGTTTAAATGAAACAGTTTTTGGTTAACAGTAGTAACGTGATTTTGAAAAATCACCAAAAATAGGAGAAATGTAATTAGAGAGTGAATAAGATATAGAACTAAAGTTTATTATGTCTATTTTTATATGAAAGAAACAAAGTAGGCAAAGGAATTTTATATTATGAGATATTTAAATTTTAGTGAGACTAGTTCTGAATGACTTCGTGATTCCCTGTTCCGTCTTGGAAAAATTGTTAAAAATTGTAAAAAAAAAAAATCACGGAGAATAGTTTATATGGTTAGAAACCTTAATTAGTCTATATGTGATTAGAATAAACAAGAAAATTATTGAAAATTCTTTACAATGAGATAACTGAGTTTTCGTAAAGATAGGTCAGAACCATCAAACAGTGAAATAGGGGAAACTTTGATGAATAAACTTTACTAATCGGCCATATGAAAAATTCTGAAAAAATTATGGTAAGAAGATATATGAGTCTAGTTTCAAGGAAAATTTACGGATCAAAATTTTGAGTTTCGTAGCTCAAGTTATGGTCAATTTAGTCAGCATGATGCAGTTGGACAGTTTTAATTTTTATGCCCCGAATTAGTAGTCAAGTCTAGTAATGCCACATACTCGACTCCGGCAAAGGTCTCGGGTAAGGGGTGTTAAATTTTATTGGTATCAGAGCTTACGATTTAGTCGATTCTAGGACTACCATAGCGCGTGTGAGTCTAGCTATACATGCCTTAAATTATAATGCAATAGTGTGATGACTTCTGACATCTGAATTGTGTTTTTATATAGTAAATGGATCCCGATAAAGTCGTAGCAGATGATGTCGAAAGCGTAGCGCCTAATCCCACGCATGGGACAGCACTAGTAGAATCTCGACGTATCTCGAGTAGCCATGAGGGGGAGGCTAAGCAAGCCTTCTATCAGATGATGAACGAATGGTTTACTCAATATATCCTGACTAATCCGGCTGTGCAACAACCTCCACCCCCGAATAATCCACCTCCGATACCTATGGTACCTTCGATGATAGATCCGATGAGATTTAGTAGACCTCTTGTAGATAAAATTAGGAAACATGGGGCCTAAGAGTTTAAAGCTAATGATGATGATGATGCGGAATGAGCTGAGCTGTGGCTTGATAATACTATCCGTGTGTTTGACGAGTTATCATGTACTCCGGATGAATGCTTAAAATGTGCTATATCATTGTTACGGGACACCGCATATCACTGGTGGAATACACTAGTATCGGTGGTTCCGAAAGAGAAAGTGACCTGGGAATTCTTCTAGACTGAGTTCCGTAAGAAATATATCAATCAAAGATTCATCGATCAAAAACGTAAAGAATTTTTAGAATTGAAACAGGGTCGTATGACCGTGACTGAGTATGAACGAAAATTTGTAAGATTGAGCCGATATGCTCATTAATGTGTTTCAACCGAGGCTATTATGTGTAAAATATTCGAAGACGGTTTGAATGAAGACATTAAGTTGCTGGTCGGCATACTTGAGATTAAAGAGTTCGTAGTACTTGTTGAACGAGCCTGTAAGGCTGAAAAGCTTGGAAAAGAGAAAAGAAAAGCCGAATTTGAAGCTAGAGACATCCGTAAAAGATCATCAAGTAAGACTTTTCATTCAATATCAAAGAAGTTTAAAGATGAACTCAGTCGACATAAAGCTACTTCAGACTTTTTTAGACGAGACCGAGATCGACCTCCTACGGGTTCCCGAGCTACTTCAATGGCTAGCGTTGGTAATGTTCAGCAAAACTGGGTTGAGTGCAAGCATTGTGGGAAATGGCATTCTAGGAGTTGTCGATTACATGATCGGTCCTATTTTAAATGCAGATCGATGGATCATTTTATTCGGGAGTGCCCGATGTTAGTAGAGCAAAACACTATTACAAATGCAAGATCGAGCAATGTATCAGCACGAGGCAGACCACCCAGACACTCGGGAAATGTAGATGGCAGTCAGAGAGGGACAAAGGATACCGCGGTTCGATCAAAGGCTCGCGCATCTATTAGAGCATATGCTATACGCACTCAGGAGGATACTTCTTCTCCAGATATTATTACTGGATTCAAAGGTTCTGGGAATGGACTGGTTGACTTTGCACGATGCTGTTGTTAATTGCAAAAGAAAGAGCATTGATTTGAGATGTCAGAACGGTGAAATTATTCGGATTGAATCTAATGATCTGAATGGATTACCAGCAGTAATGTCTTCGATGTTAGCTCGAAAATATATGAGAAAAGGGTATGAAGCTTACTTTGCTTATGTGCTTGATAGTAAAGTGACTGAAAAGAAGATTGAATTCGTTCCAGTTGTGTGCGAGTATCCAAATGTGTTTCCTGAGGAATTACCGGGTTTGCCACCTATCCAAGAGGTAGAGTTTGGTATTGAATTAGTACCGGGGACGACTCCAATTTTGATAGCTCCGTATCCGATGGCACCTACAGAATTAAAAGAGTTGAAAGCATAGTTGCAAGAATTAACAGATAGGGGTTTTGCACGACCGAGTTTCTCTCCCTGGGGTGCACCAGTTTTATTTGTGAAAAAGAAAGATGGAACTATACGAATGTACATTGATTACCGACAGTTGAATAAGGTGACTATAAAGAATAAATACCCGTTGCCACGGATTGATGACTTGTTTGATCAGTTGAAAGGGGCTTCAGTGTTTTCAAAGATAGATTTGAGGCCGGGTTATTATCAGTTGCGAGTCAAAGATTCTGTTGTGCCAAAGACTGCTTTTCGAATGAGGTACGGACACTATGAGTTTTTTGTTATGCCTTTTGGATTCACTAATGCACCTGCTGTTTTTATGGATCTGATGAATCAAATTTTTAGTCAGTATTTGGATCAGTTTGTGGTAGTGTTTATAGATGATATTCTGATCTACTCCAGAGATGAAACCGAGCATGCTGAGCACCTGAGACTTGTGCTACAAACTTTGCAAGATAAACAGTTGTATGCAAAGTTTAGTAAATATGAGTTCTGGTTGAGTGAAGACAGTTTTTTGGGCCACGTTGTTTCAGCAACAGGTTTTCAGGTTTACCAAAATAAAATATCGGCTATACTCGATTGGAAACCACCGAAAAATGTTTCCAAAATTTGAAGCTTTCTAGGACTTGCTGGTTATTACAGACGATTTGTGAAAGGTTGTTCTATGATAGCTGCTCCATTGACAAAGCTATTACAGAAAGATGTTAAGTTCGAATGGTTGAAAAAGTGTCAGAAAAGTTTCGATCAGTTGAAAGTTTTTTTGACTGAAGCTCTAGTGTTAGTCTAGCCTGAATCGGGTAAAGAATTTGTTGTTTATAGTGATGCATCTTTGAATGGTTTAGGTTGCATTATGCTTCGAGACAATTGAAGCCACATGAAAGAAATTACCTGACACATGATTTAGAGCTGGCAGCCATTGTGTTTGCGTTAAATATTTGGCATCATTATCTGTTTGGTGAGAAATGTCATGTTTATTTATATCACAAGAGTTTGAAGTATTTGATGACTTAGAGGGATTTGAACCTGAGACAACTTAGATGGTTAGAGCTGTTGAAAGATTACGAATTAGTCATTAACTATCATCCGGAAAAAGCTAATGTTGTTGCGGATGCTTTAAGTTGAAAATCATTATTTGCTCTTTGTGCATTGAACGCGCGTATGGTTATGTCAGATGATGGTTCGATAGTAGCCGAATTAAAAGCAAGGCCGTTGTTTATTCAACAAATTAGTGATACACAGAAAGTTGACCAAGAATTGTTGGCAAGACGAGCTCAGTGTGAAAGCGATGTTGAGTCAGAGTTTCGAATTGATGAGAATGACTACTTAAGGTTCAAAGACCGAATCTGTGTTCCGAGGAATTCGGATTTGATTCAGATGATATTGAATGAAGCTCATAGTAGCCGGTTATCTGTTCATCCGGTTAGCACGAAAATGTATAACGATTTGAAACAGCTTTATTGGTGGCCTGGTATGAAATGGGACATATCTGAATTTGTCTCGAAATGCTTAGTTTGTCAACAAGTAAAGGCCGAACATCAGGTGCCTTTTGGGTTACTTCAACCGATCATGATACTTGAATGGAAATGGGACAAAATTACTATGGATTTTGTATCCGGCTTGCCTATAACCCTGAGCAAGAAAGACGCAATTTGGGTTATAGTGGATAGGCTATCCAAATCAACTCACTTTGTTCCAGTTTGTATGGACTATTCACTCGATAGGCTTGCTGAGTTGTACGTATCTCAAATTGTGAGATTACATGGTATGCCTATTTCTATTGTTTCAAACAGAAACCCGAGATTCACGCCATGGTTTTGGAAAAAATTACAAGATGCTTTAGGTACTAAACTACACTTTAGCACAGCTTTTCATCCGCAGACAGATGGTTAGTCCGAACGAACATTCAGATACTTGAGGATATGTTGAGATGTTGAGTCCTCGAGTTTGAAGGTACTTGGGAAACTGAGAATACAATGAAAGAACATTATCCGAACCTATTTACCGGTAAGATTTTCGGGGACGAAAATCCCTAAGGGGGGGAGAGTTGTAACAGCCTGATTTTGGCCCTAACCGGAACGGTGGTTTCGGGACCATGAATCTGAGTTAGAAAAATATTTTTAATATTATTTTTTTTGTTAATTATATATGTTTGAGCATGTGTTAAAATTTCATAGGCAAACTTGTCCGTTTGTGTGTTCGATTTATGAAAAAGGACTAAATTGCACATGTGGTAAAAGTAACATTTTATTTAATTGAGTGGTTTTATAACAACCCAAACCCGGCCCAAACACTATGGCCGAATCTAGTTTGCTACAGTGGAAAATATTTTTGGAAAACACTTTTGCTAAGTAAAAATTTTTAGTTGCCGAAAACCTTTTCAATTGATTGTTTTGTTAAACCTTACTTAGAGTTTATTTGAAATTAATTCAACCAAGTTTTTATAAAATATCGAGTGTGCCCGATGGCACGATGAAAACATTTTCGTGTTAATTTGGGAAAACATGTGACTTTAATTTAATATTGATAAACATAGTTTAAAACAAGTATTCGACATATGAAAAATAACAAAAATAAAATATCAGGAGGCCTTATTACATCCAAATAAAATAATTACCGGAAGTAAAATTTATCATAACTAAAATTAAAGTTCATTTAATTTAAATCCACTGCATGGCCACTTCGAGTCAACCCGGCTCCACATCCGCGATCTACGTGTCACCTGAAAAATATAAAGGAGAAGGTGAGTCACCAAGACTCAGTATGTAACCCTTCCCCCGTTTTAAAAACATTTTCATACACAACATATAACAATTAATATGCAAAATACTATGTACCCAACCTAGCCAACCAAACGCCACTGTCTACCCCGTTGTGGTACCAAACCACTGGTGGTGCCAAACCACTGGTGACATATAGTCACAATGTGTTACCTAAAACACGGTGTCAAAGAGACACAAATCGATTGATGGGGCCAACCCATCGTGTGATACCAAATCACCGCGCAGACGATCCCATATCTCAAGTGGGGCCAACCCCACGGTGGTGATAACCACAGGGACAAGTCGCTATGAGGTGCCAAACCTCTGGAGGTACCAAACCTCTGGTGACCGTAGTCACAGTGTGTTACCAAAACACTGGTGCCCGTCGGCACAATATCACTGCCCCCTCCTCTCATATAACCCACAGTAGTTAAATAGTTATCAACAGATCTCATACATTTATCACATGTATCAATAAGCCATGCTTCCCAAAAGCATTAAAATAATCTCATATTAACAGAGACTTACCGGGATCCTCACTTGTACCGTTAAGGTACCAAATCCGTATCTACATCAAGCAGATTTACATACAACATGTATTTAATACAATCTATTAATTGTTATAAGTGTGTATGTACACACCTGTCACCAACGAGAAGTCTAAATCCCGAAACAACCAATCGACCACACTCAAGTCCTTGCCCCTAATCACTTTGAATACTAGCTTCAACACCCGAATCGCGAACCTGGGTCACAAACTACAATCGGTCACTATTGATAACCATAGCCTCCGGCTTTTAAATGAACACTAAATACATATGTAGATCCTTACCAAAAATTTGATTATCAAACGTTGACGAACTCACTTGCTTGTTCCCAAATCCCGAAGATCCTACAATAATTTGATTTAATCCGTGATTAGCACCCTTAATTAACAGTGGCCGAAATCCACACCTACCTTTACCACAGTCGACATAATGGAAAAAAACACAAGTATTCGGCCTAAGACCCTTACCTTCCGAAATTGACTAAAGGAAAGCCACCATCTCTTGCATAATATTCGGCCTAGGTGCTTTAAAAAGGAGAAATAGATTCGGCACTTTCAATTGGGTGTATTCGGCTATTAGGAAGAGAACAATGGTAGAAAACTAATGGAGAGGAAAAGATGATGAGAGTTTTCGGCTAGAAGTGTTTGAGAGGAAAGAAAAGAGAGAAAATAGATGGGAGGGTTGAGAATTTCGGCAACTTGCCAAGATGGGAAAAAAAACAAAACAAGTGATAGGTTGATGCTTTTTATAAGCATTCGGCACCCCCCTCCTTAGCTTGCCGTCCACTCCTATTAACCAAGGAGTTCAAAATCCATTTAATCTCCCTAATTCACTCTGAACCACTTGTTTAACTTAATTCAAAAATAATTTGAATTAATTTCCAAATAATCAAATAATCTCTTAATAATCCAAATAATTTCCTTATTATCTCCTATTATCCTTAGAATAAAAAATCCTATTAAAAAAAACTCATATTATCTACATAAATAATAAATAATAAAAAGAGTTTAAAGAGAGGAAGTCTCTCCCCCTTGTGCCGTCCACTTAAAGAGCAAAAAGAGAGGATTCTTGTGACTCGAACCAAGGCTCTCCCTTCCCCTTGATGGCGTCACATGCACTCCTAAGTGGCCCTCCTTTTGCCACTTTACCAAGCTGATTTTTATGACAAAATATCCACATTTATTCTTATAACCCCCTCTTGCTAAGGCTCCCTGCCTTTAAAGTTCAAACGATGAATTTTTCTACCAACCCGAGCCTACTCAAGACCCTTAATTAAGCCTTATTATTCCATAACTAATACTATAATAATTCAAACACAAGAATAATCATGCAATCACAATTAGCCCCAAATTTAGGATGTTACAGTTCTACCCCCCTTAAAATAATTTCGTCCTCGAAATTACCTGATCAGAAGAGGTGGGGGTATTGCTGCCGTATCACATCCTCGGGTTCCCACGTAGCTTCCTCTGTGCCATGGTTCTGCCATAGCACCTTCACTAGGGGCACTGACTTTCAACGTAGAACCTTCACATCTCGATCTAAGATCTGAACCGGTTCTTCTTCAAAAGATAAATCCGAGTTCACCTCAATCTCTGCTACTGGCACAACGTGCGAAGGATCTGACCGATACCGTCTCAACATCGATACATGAAATACGTCATGGATCTGATTCAGTTCTGTTGGCAACTTTAGCTAATAAGCTACCGGTCCTACTCGCTTTACAACTGTATATTGCCTGATGAACCTTGGGCTCAGCTTCCCCTTTCGGCCAAATCTCAACACCTTTTTCCAAGGTGACACCTTCAGAAAAACCTTGTCTCCTACAGCATACTCCATTTCCTTGCGTTTTAAATCAGCATAGGATTTCTGTCTATCCGGCGCTTCCTTAAGACGAGATCGAATCACCTTGACTTTGTCCTCAGTTTCTGTTACCAACTCTGGACCCAAAACCTACCGCTCACCCAACTCCGTCCAACACGTCGGAGTACGACATTTCTGTCCATACAGCACTTCATATGGAGCCATCTGAATACTCGCTTGATAACTATTGTTATAAGCGAATTCCGCTAATGGTAGGTACTCCTCCCAACTACCACTAAAATCCAAGACACATCCTCTTAACATGTTTTCTAAGATCTCAGATCACCCTTTTCGATCGGTCGCGTCGATCGTGGATGGAAAGTCAGATCGAAATCCAATCTTGTACCCAACGCCTGATGCAACGCCTTCCAGAACCTTGACGTGAATCTGGGATCCCTATCCGAGATGATCGACACTGGCACACCATGCAATCTTACTATTTCTGACACATACAGCTTAGCTAGCTTCTGAAGAGAGAAATCCACCCTACTGCAGGTATAAAGTGAGTGACTTAGTCGACGGTCTACTATTACCCAAAGCTGCGTCCCTTCTTGGCGGGCGTAAGGGTAGCCCACTGACGAAATCCATAGTGATCCTCTCCCATTTCCATTGAGGGATCTTTACCGGTTGAAGTAGCCCTGATGGCAATTGGTGTTCAGCCTTAACCTGCTGACACGTTAGACACTTTCCCACAAATTCAGTTACCTCTCGCTTTAACCCGGGCCACCAGAACTGTTTCCGTAGATCTCCATACATCTTGCTTCCTTCCGGATGCATAGCGTATGGGCTGCTATGTGCATCGTGGAGAATTTTTCGCCTCAACTCCACATCTTTTGGCATACATGCTCGCTTCTTGAAAACATAGCACTCCATCACTAGTAGATGATGTACCCTTCCAAACCACCATCCCGAACTTGTACCCTCTTAGCGTTCAAGCCTTCATCCACTAAGCGCTTTTCCTTAATCTCTCAATCCAAAGTTGGCTTAACTTGAAGTTACGCCAAAAGACTCCCATCATCATATAGACTCAACCGAGTAAACATTGCTCTTAAGTCCGTCACAACCTTAGGCTCAGCGCGTCGCCTACCACGTTAGCCTTACCGGATGGTACTCGATTGAACAATCGTAGTCCTTTAATAGTTCAATCCACCGACGTTGTCTCAGGTTTAGATCTTTCTGAGTCAGAAGATACCTCAAGCTTTTGTGATCCGTGTAGACTATTGACTTTTCCCCATACAGATAGTGTCTCCATATCTTTAGAGCGAAGACAACTGTGGCTAACTCCAAGTCGTGCGTTGGGTAGTTAACCTCATGCGGTCTTAACTGACGAGATGCATAGGCTACTACCTTATCTTCTTGCATCAGCACACATCCCAAACCAGTATGGGATGTATCATAGTAGACTGTAAATAACTTTCTGCGCTTGTGCATCTAAAATCGGAGCTTAGTCGAGAATTTTCCTTAGCTTATCAAAGCTTTCTTGCTGCTTCTCCGTCCATACAAATGGAACACCTTTCCTTAGTAACTTAGTTAACGGTGCTGTGATTAAAGAGAATCCTTCCACGAATCTCCGATAGTACCCCGCTAGACCTAGAAAACTCCGTATTTCAGCCACCAACCTAGGCGGTTTCCAATCCAACACCGCTTCAATCTTGCGAGGGTCTACTCTAATTCCCTCAGCCGACACCACGTGTCCTAAGAATGCCACTTCCCTAAGCCAAAATTCGCACTTACTGAATTTGGCATATAATTGCTTCTCCCTCAACACTTGTAGAACTATACGCAAATGCATATCATGCTCCTCCTCCGTCTTAGAATAGACCAATATGTCGTCTATGAACACCACGACAAATTGGTCTAAGTACTGCTGAAACACCCTATTCATCAAGTCCATGAATGCTGCCGGCGCATTGGTCAATCCAAATGGCATTACCAAAAACTCGTAATGCCCATACCGAGTTCTGAATGCCGTCTTGTGAACATCAACTTCTTTCACCTTAAGTTGATGGTAACCCGACCTAAGGTCTATCTTCGAGAACATCGAGGCACCCTTCAGTTGATCGAACAAGTCGTCAATCTGAGGCAACGGATACTTATTCTTGATCGTTAACTTGTTCAATTGGCGGTAGTCGATACACATCCGCATTGAACCGTCCTTCTTCTTGACAAACAACACCGGTGCTCCCCACGGAGATATGCTTGGTCGAATAAACCCTCTATCCAAGAGCTCCTGAATTTGAGCCTTCAGCTCCACCAATTCCTTTGGTGCCATTCGGTATGGTGCTATAGACACAGGTGCCGTTCTGGGTAGCAAGTCTATACCGAATTCAACTTCCCAATCTGGAGGCAGACCCGGAAGCTCTTCTGGGAACACATCAGTGAATTCCCCAACCGTTCGGACCCTTCCAACTACTGACTCCTTAGCTTCCAAAGCACAGATTCGAACCAAATACGCCTCACAACCCTTCTTGACCATCTTTTCAGCCTTCAAGGCAGACACTACATTGGATAAGTAATTCCTTCTATCACCTATCATAACCACTTCATCACCTTCGGTAGTGCCTTAAGAACCATGCGCTTAGTCGCGCAATCCAAATTTGCTGACGATACTTAACCACCGGTCCATTCCAAAGATCAAATCGAACTTCCCGAACGGTAGTTCCATCGGATCGACCACAAATACTACCCCTTGGAGTTCTAGGGTGCGTCTCTATAAAGTTTGTCTACGACTACTGAGTGACCTAGGGGCTTAGTACGGTCATCTTTCTTGAAGTAGTCTCGAGTCAGGTCCATAGTTCCTACCACACTACTAGCAATGTACGAGTGCGTCGAACCCACATCAATTAATGCAACATAAGGAAGACCAAAAATTAGAAACGTACCGGTTATGACATCCGGTGCGTCACCCTCCTTGCGACGCCTCGCTGCGTAGACTAAGCCAGCCGCCTAGCCTCGTGTTGCTCGAACCTGCGCCTCGAAGTTCCACGACCTCGGGTAGGACCGTTGTTTCCTCTGCCATTACCACGACCCCTCTGTGGTGGTCCAACATTTCTGCCCTGAGCACGGTTCTGTCCCTCAGGCTCATTCTTAGCTAGTTTCCGGGGACAATCTCTGACCCGATGCTCTAAAGACCCACACTCAAAACATCCTCTATTGCCGGTCCAACAACCTCCCCAATGGGTCTTTCCACAGCGGTTACACTGAGTCGGCCTCTGATTAGTAGTCATAGGCCTTGCCGCCTGATTTGGCCCACTTGGCCTAGCCTTTTTCTGGACACTACCACTTGATCCAGCTGACCTAAATCCTCTCTTCTGATTATTCCTACTATAGCTTTGCCTCACAGCCTCCTTGATCCCTTCGGCTACTTTAGCCTTTTCCACTAGAGATGAAAACTCACGAACCTGCTGCGGGGCAATCAGTAATCTCAAATCATCTCGGAGTCCATCCTCAAAGCGGACACAGCGCTCATGTTCAGTAGCCACAATGCCTTTAGCATACCTACTCAGCCTTAAAAACTCCGCCTCATATTCCGCTACTGACTTAGTTCCTTGCACTAGCCCTAGAAAGGCTTTCCTCTGAGCATCAGTATAGCTGGTGCCCACATACTTCTTTTGATAGGTGGTTTTGAAATGATCCCAAGTTAGGTCATCTGCCATAGCGCCATCTCGAACCGTAAGCCACCACTGATACGCTTCATCCTTTAGAAGCGACATCGCCCCTTTTCACTTTTCCTCTCGGTCAAAGTCAAGATCATCCATGATCCTTTCGGTTGACTCTAGCGAAGACTCACGCGCACTGGGTGCCACCCGACACCCGGAATACCTCCGCTCCGTTAGATCGAGAATCGCGGGAACAGATTTTGAGCTCCCAAATTCCCACCAGCCCCGACCACCATCTCCAAAACTCGAAAAGCGACTTGCGTCTGACCTCACCATCGGTCCGATCCCGCTCCTCACTCTAAAAGTAGGAGGTGGTGGTGGCGGTGGTACCTCATTTTCGAGAACCTTGACCCGACTGACTGCGGGTTCGGACACAAATCATCCTACCCTACCGCGTCCACGGCATCCACGCCCTCTAGAACTCATTCTATCTACCGCGCTTTTAACTCGATTAAGAAAATTTTTATGCGTTAGCATTTGTTCCACTTTATTAATCGCGAAGAAGTTTTATGCGAGAGAAAGTTTAGTTAGGGATTCTTTCGAGCAAACAAGTTTTGAGTCTTCTATCCTAGTTCACACAAAAGAGTACATGCATCCATTCCCTAACACTTTCCATACCTATTCGCTCTTGGACCTTTCCGCCCATTTCTAACCAGGGTATTTTCGTCATTTTCCTCTGAGGGTATTTTCGTAATAAAAGAAATTTTAAAACTTTAGTAAAGTAGGTCGTTTTGAAATTCCCAAAAGCTGAAGGGTTTTCTGAAAAATTTGTAAAATTTAGAGATATGGCATCGTTTTGAAACCAGGGGTATTTTGGTAATTTTGTCGATCGAGGGCAATTTCGTAGTTTTAATAAGTCGAGGATATTTGTAATGATTTTGCAAAACTCAGGGGTTTCTTTCTGAAAATGTTCCTTTTCAAATAGTGATGTTTGTAAAGATTTCCAAAACCAGGGTCATTTCGATAATTTTGCAACTTGAGGGCATTTTCGTAATTTCTAAAACCAATATATTTTGCTGATGATTTTCAAAGCTAAGTTGTTGAATATTTGTAAAATAGTTGAAATTTTTGAGCAAAACCATTGAACTGATATTTTATGAGCCGAGGGCATTTTAGTAATTTTACCCCTAAGGGTATTTTTGTAATTTTCCACAAATCAAGTTTTTTGAGAAAAACGTTGTAAAAGTGATGTTCTCAGCTTTGGAAGAGTTTATTGCAAAGGTTTTGAAAACATTAGGGTTTTTTTTGTTTCATTCATTTTCGAAAACATGGCTAATTCCCTTTTCGGGTTTTAATCATCATGTTTAGCCTATGACCGAGCCCTCTTGGTCAGGGTGAACCAAAGCTACGCACCAGGCAGGATTCGAGTGGAGAGGAGGTGAGTCACACGGACTGCTTAAATACCAAGCTCCCACTAAACCTTTCTAGACATGCGCACAGAGTTTGCCACACCACTAAGCCCTCTGAGTTAGGGTGAACCGAAGTTACGTACCAGGTAGGATACTTGCGAAGAGGAGGTGAGTCACACGGACTGCTTAAATACCAGGCTCTTCCGGATCCACTCCTAGATATGCGTACAGGGGTTACCACACCCTAGCTCAGTGACTAAGTCATAAGTGGGTTTAGTTCTTTAAGTCAGGAGGCCTTATTACATCCAAATAAAATAAAAACCGGAAGTAAAATTTATCATAACTAAAATTAAAGTTCATTTAATTTAAATCCACTGCATGGCCATTTCGAGTCAACCCGGCTCCACATCCGCGATCTACGTGTCACCTGAAAAATGTAAAGGAGAAGGTGAGTCACCAAGACTCAGTATGTAACCCTTCCCCCGTTTTAAAAACATTTTCATACACAACATATAACAATTAATATGCGAGAATACTATGTACCCAACCTAGCCAACCAAACGCCATCGGTTTCACCCCGTTGTGGTACCAAACCACTTTGGTGGTGCCAAACCACTTTGGTGACATATAGTCACAATGTGTTACCAAAACACCGGTGTCCGTGAGACACAAATCGATTGATGGGGCCAACCCATCGTGTGATACCAAATCACCGGCGGACGATCCCATATCTCAAGTGGGGCTAACCCCGCGGTGGTGATAACCACGAGGACAAGTCGCTATGAGGTGCCAAACCTCTGGAGGTACCAAACCTCTGGTGGCCGTAGTCACAAAGTGTGTTACCAAAACATCGTGTGCCCGTCGGCACAATATCACCGCCCTCTCCTCTCATATAACCCCCCATGAGTTAAATAGTTATCAACGGATCTCATACATTTATCACATGTATCAATAAGCCATGCTTCCCAAAAGCATTAAAATAATCTCATATTGAGAGACTTACGGGATCCTCACTTGTACCGTTAAGGTACCAAATCAAATATCTACATCAAGCGATTTACATACAACATGTATTTAATACAATCTATTAATTGTTATAAGTGTGTATGTACACACATCACCAACGAGAAGTCTAAATCCGAAACAACCAATCGACCACACTCAAGTCCTTGCCCCTAATCACTTTGAATACTAGCTTCAACACCGAATCGCGAACTGGGTCACAAACTACAATCGGTCACTATTGATAACCATAGCCTCCGGCTTTTAAATGAACACTAAATACATATGTAGATCCTTACCGAAAATTTGATTATCAAACGTTGACGAACTCACTTGCTTGTTCCCAAATCCCGAAGATCCTACAATAATTTGATTTAATCCGTGATTAGCACCCTTAATTAACAGTGGCCGAAATCCACACCTACCTTTACCACAGTCGAATAATGAAAAAAACACAAGTATTTGGCCTAAGACCCTTACCTTCCGAAATCGACTAAAGGAAAGCCACCATCTCTTGCATAATATTCGGCCAAGGTGCTTTAAAAAGGAGAAATAGATTCGGCACTTTCAATTGGGTGTATTCAGCTATTAGGAAGAGAACAATGGTAGAAAACTAATGGAGAGGAAAAGATGATGAGAGTTTTCGGCTAGAAGTGTTTTAGAGGAAAGAAAAGAGAGAAAATAGATGGGAGGGTTGAGAATTTCGGCAACTTGCCAAGATGGGAAAAAAAAACAAAACAAGTGATAGGTTGATGCTTTTTATAAGCATTAGGCACCCCCCTCCTTAGCTTGCCGTCCACTCCTATTAACCAAGGAGTTCAAAATCCATTTAATCTCCCTAATTCACTCTGAGCCACTTGTTTAACTTAATTCAAAAATAATTTGAATTAATTTCCAAATAATCAAATAATCTTTTAATAATCCAAATAATTTCCTTATTATCTCCTATTATCCTTAGAATAAAAAAATCCTATTAAAAAAAACTCATATTATCTACATAAATAATAAATAATAAAAAGAGTTTAAAGAGAGGAAGTCTCTCCCCCTTGTGCCATCCACTTAAAGAGCAAAAAGAGAGGATTCTTGTGACTCGAACCAAGGCTCTCCCTTCCCCTTGATGGCGTCACATGCACTCCTAAGTGGCCCTCCTTTTGCCACTTTACCAAGCTGATTTTTATGACAAAATATCCACATTTATTCTTATAACCCCCTCTTGCTAAGGCTCCCTGCCTTTAAAGTTCAAACGATGAATTTTTCTACCAACCCGAGCCTACTCAAGACCCTTAATTAAGCCTTATTATTCCATAACTAATACTATAATAATTCAAACACAAGAATAATCATGCAATCACAATTAGCCCCAAATTTAGGATGTTACAGGTTTAATTGATTTATCTTCTTTTTCATGTGGCCTTATGATGCAAATTAACCATTTGGAGCCTTAGTGGACGGTATTATGCTTTTATAATGCATTTTTTTTATATATTTGTTTTTATAAGTTAAGTTTATTGATATATGTACTATATATCATAAGCTGATTATAATAAAGAAAACATAAAAGAACAAGCTGCATGCTCATCTTTAGTTTCTTTATTCATTATGTTGTAAATTATTCATTGCTATGAAATAGTGGACGGTAACATGTGGTGTTAGCATGCTTTTATAAGTTACTTTACATGTTAGTGATAATATATTTACATATTAAGTATTATAATATAAACTTATAATAAAATAAAAGCATAAAATGAAAGGAAGACATGCATGTTCATCTTTCATTCTCCTTCATTACTGAAACTTAAAGGAAGAAGAAAGAAATTTAAGCTCTCACCATACGGCTTCTTGCATGCTTGATTAGGTAAGCATTTAGCTTGATTTTCTTTTTATAATTCATACATTTTTGAGATAGTTGTTTTGAGTTTTAAGTAGCCCATGTTTAAATTTGTGATTTGGTTGAGATTTTTTTGAAATGCCATTGAAGAAAATTTGATGTTCATGTTGTTTAATGATAGGAAATGATACTTGTATGTTAGATTAACAAGTTTATCTTTAGAACTATTGATGAAATTTAGTATTATGGATTAAATAAATTAATAAATTCTTGAAGGACTAAAATGTGAAAGAAATGAAATGCATGGACTTGTATGAAGCCTAGGAACATTCTGCCCTTAAGGTATTTATTCAAATTGTGTGTATTTTGTGTTTTATGCAAATAGGACTAAATTGTAAAAAGTTATAAATATTAAGGGCAAAATGATAATTTGCCCATTTATGTGTTTTTGGGCTAAATTGAATAAAAATATATTTGAATGAGTTTAATTTGAATATGTTTAGATCAAGAGCCAAAGAAAACGGATTTGAATTGGGGAAAATCGAAAATAGTTGAATAGTCGGTTTTCGTCGTCCGTCGATATCAGAGGTAAGTCTCTAAGCAAATAATCATCGCAAATTATTTTCTTAAATTAGCATATGCTAAAATTTGGAATTATTGTAACTATATGTGAATTAGCCAAATTTAGCTAAGTATAAAATTGATTTGGTTAAGTTATTTGTGTGATATTTGCTATTGAATGTTCGTATAATGAGTTCGAAATGCTTAAAAGATTCGATATATGAAATGATTCAGGTGAGAAAATTTAAAGTATTACTACTCAGGCTATGAGCCTAGCAAGCCTTGGGCCGGTGAACTTATCGGGCTTTATGCCTAGTAGGCTTATTGCCGGTGAATGATTATCAGACCTCGGGTCTAGTAGGCTTAGTGCCGGTGTGTGATTCAAGCTCATGCCTAGCAGGTTTTATACCGGTGACTTATAATACGAGCTTATGCTTACGAAATGATTGAATTATGGTGGCAAATGAACAAGCTAAAGCTTATTCAAGTGAATTAGATTATTTGGCCATAAGGTATGTATTGACTTAAGTACAAATTATATGTGATGTTTATTGATTAAGTAAGTTGATAGATAAGTAAGTTGATGTTGTTTACTTGCAAAATTAGAGTATTCAATGGATGTATGAGTATTTATACATAAATAAGTTCGGCCATAGGGAGATTTTATGGATATACATTCGGACATGTGGAATTACTTATATAAATATATGTACTTTCGATTGTATGGAGTAAGTTGTATATGGTACTTATTAAATTGGTGGTATTCAGCTAAGATGATCAAATTGTACTATGTGATTTTATTAAGGTTATAAAATGATTTGGTGTATAATAATGAATGTTTGATCATGTAGTTATAATTGCTTAAGACTTACTAAGCTAAGTTAGCTTACTCTGTGTATTTGTCATTCTGTTTTATAGATATAGATCAAGCTATGAGCTCAGGGGATTGTCAATGAAGTCATCCACACTATCGACTTATTGTGGTATATTTATAGTTGGATTTTTGAACTTAAGGCATGTATAGGCTAGCTTAGTATTTGGATGATATTTTGTAATGTATATAAGCCATGCGAAAATGGCTATACTTTTGTGTATAAGTATGATTAATGTTTAGAGTTTAAATGAAACAGTTTTTTGTTAACAGTAGTAACGTGATTTAGAAAAATCACCAAAAATAGGAGAAATGGAATTAGAGAGTGAATAAGATATAAAGTTTATTATGTCTATTTTTATATGAAAGAAACAAAGTAGGCAAAGGAATTTTATATTATGAGATATTTAAATTTTAGTGAGACTAGTTCTGAATGACTTCGTGATTCCCTGTTCCGTCTTGGAAAAATTGTTAAAAATTGTAAAAAAATAATCATGGAGCATAGTTTATATGATTAGAAACCTTAATGAGTCTATATTTGATTAGAATAAACAAATAAATTATTGAAAAGTCTTTACAATGAGATAAGCGAGTTTTAAGTAAAGATAGGTCGAGAACCATCAAACAGTGAAATAGGGGAAACTTTGATGAATAAACTGTACTAATTGGCTGTATGAAAAATTCTGAAAACATTATGGTAAGAAGATATGAGTCTAGTTTCAAGGAAAATTTACGGATCCAGATTTTGAGTTTCGTAGCTCAAGTTATGGCCAATTTAGTCAGCATGACGCAGTTGGACAGTTTTAATTTTTATGCCCCGAATTAGTAGTCAAGTCTAGTAATGCCACATACTCGACTCCGGCAAAGGTCTCGAGTAAGAGGTGTTACACGGTCACTTCAGTTGGGTTATCAAACAGAAGTAAAGGTAAATAGTACTCGACGTCTAAAGCTCAGACCACTTCGATTGCTAGAGTTGGTAATGCTCGACCAAGTAGACCAGAATGTTCACAATGTGGTAGACGTCACCCTGGTGAGTGCCGAGAAAATGAGAGAGCTCGTTTCAAGTGTGGTTCCCAATATCACTTTGTTAGAGACTGCCTCGAGATGGTTGAAAAAGACAGAAACCAGAGTGTAAGATTGGGTAATACTACTAGAGGGAGGCCACAGAGAAATCTGAGAAATGGAACGAGTAGTAAGGATACACCTAAAGAATAGACTGCAAGATCTGAGGGTAGAGCGCCTACGAGAACTTATGTCATTCGCGCTCGTGAAGAGGCATCATCCCCTGATGTGATTACAAGTACATTTTCTCTCTATGATACTCACGTTGTTGCTTTAATTGATCTGGGATCTACCCACTTGTATGTTTATAGGAAATTAGTATCTAATATGAACATGCCTGTATAGGCTACAGAATTTGTGATAAAAGTGTCAATTCCCCTAGGCAAATGTGTGTTAGTTGACAAAGTATGTAGGAATTGTCCTTTGATGATTAGAGGTCACTGTTTTCCAGCTAACCTTATGCTTTTGTTGTTTGATGAATTTGATGTAATTCTTGGTATGGATTGGTTGACCATTCATGATATGGTAGTAAATTGTGGAAGAAAAATTATTGAGTTGAAATCTGAAAGTGGTGATATTCTTTGGATTGAATCAGATGAATCAGATAGCTTTCCTGTAGTGATTTCTTCTATCGCTGCTCAAAAATGTATAAGAAAGGGTTGTGAAGCTTACCTTGCCTTTATGATGAATACCAAAGAGATTGAGTTAAAAATTGAATTAGTGCCGATAGTATGTGAGTATCCAGATGTATTTCCAGAAGAATTGCCCGAGTTGCCTCCGGTTAGAGAAATTGAATTTGGTATTGAGTTAGCCCCTGGTACTACGCCTATTTCAATTGCTCCATACAGGATGGCTCTAATTGAGTTAAAAGAATTGAAGGCTCAGTTGCAAGAGTTGACGGATAAAGGTTTCGCAAGATCGAGTTATTCTCCGTGGGGTGCTCCCGTATTATTTGTGAAAAAGAAGGATGGTTCTATAAGGTGATGTATAGATTATCGACAAATTAATAAGGTAACCGTAAAGAACAAGTATCCGTTGCCAAGGACTGATGATTTGTTTGACCAATTGAAGGGAGCCACTGTGTTTTCCAAGATAGACTTGAGGTCTAGTTATTATCAATTAAGAGTCAAAGACTCAAATGTGCCGAAAACCACATTTCGGACAAGGTATGGTCACTATGAATTTCTAGTTATGCCTTTTGGTTTAACCAATGCCCCTGCCGTGTTTATGGATTTAATGAACCGCATCTTTCGGCCATATTTGGATAAATTCGTTGTAGTCTTTATTGATGATATATTGATTTACTCTCATGATGAGAATGAGCATGCTGAGCACTTGAGGATGGTTTTACAAATTTTACGGGATAAACAGTTATATGTCAAGTTTAGTATAAGTGAATTTTGTCTTAAAGAAGTCAGATTTTTGGGCCACATTGTTTCGGGTGATGCAATTAGAGTTAACCTGGGAAAGATTTCGGCAATTGTTGAATGGGAACTGCCGAAGAACGTATCAGAGGTTAGGAGTTTTCTAGGCCTGCCTGGTTATTACATACAATTTGTCAAAGGATTTTCCATGATAGCTACTCTGATGACGAGGTTGTTATAAAAAGATGTTAAGTTTGAATGGACAGAAAAGTGCCAACAGAGTTTTGAGAAACTAAAGGCATTGTTAACTGAGGCTCCAGTTTTAGTGCAACCTGAACCGGGAAAAGAATTTGTGGTTTATAGTGATGCATCCTTGAATGGATTGGGTTGTGTACTTATGCAAGAGGTCAAGGTGATAACTTATGCATCTAGATAGTTAAAGCTGCACGAGAAGAATTATTCGACCCATGATTTAGAATTAGCCGCCATTGTATTTGCATTGAAAATTTGGAGACAGCATTTGTATGGTGAGAAATGTTGGGTATTCACTGATCATAAAAGTCTAAAGTACTTGATGACTCATAAGGAATTGAATCTAAGGCAACGAAAATGGTTGGAGTCGATAAAGGATTATGAGCTAGTGATTGACTACCACCCGGGAAAGGCGAACGTGGTCGCTGATGCCTTGAGTAGGAAAGCTTTGTCTCCATTGAGAGCCATGAATACACGGTTGGCTTTATCGGATGATGGTTCTATTCTAGCTGAATTGAATGCTACACTTATGTTTCTCTAAGAGATTTATGAAGCTCAGAAAGGGGACAGTAAATTGCAAGCCAAAAGAGTTCAATGTGAATCAGGTATGGAGTCAGACTTTTGGATTAATTTTGATGGATGTTTGATGTTCCGAGATAGGATCTGTGTACCGAGAGATGATAAGATTATTCGGAAAAATTTGCACGAAGCACCCCAAACCCGGCCCACGAGTCTCGACCAAATCTGGTATGTTCCTGGAGTAAAACATTTTCAAATTCGTTTGTTACTTTGGAAAACTTAGGTAGTTTTGAAGAAAATTTGTGTTGAGTTCAATGGAAAACATTGTTATTTTTGGAAGTCAGGGATTTATTAAAATCTTGTTTTTAAATTTGAGGACATGCCGAATTTGTTAAAGATTTATCTTTAAGTTGGAAATCATTTATTTTTAGATGCCAAAACATTTAACGTTTATTTTTAAAAACAATTTAGTTAACCTTTAATTTAACAATACTATTATCGTGATAGAACAAATAAAAGTAAGCATAAAACAGTTATTAGCTATGGCCTTATTACATCAAAACAAAACCCGAATGAATTCAAAATACTTAGAAATAAGAAGTCCCAAAATTTAAAATAAAGTCTGAGTTGAACATGGCCACCACTAAGCTCCTGCAGACCCAGTCCATCACTGAGTGTCACCTGAAAAATATCCCACAACGGGGTGAGTCAAACAGACTCAATGTGTAACCAACACTAAGTTTCAATGATTCATGGCATATCATAGCATATCACACATACATATATGTAACAGATAGAAATAGTGATGCAAACCCGATCCCAAACCTAGATAACCATTCGCTACACATCACCTGTACCAACCATCACACTGTGGGGACTACTAAGTCAACCCTCCATCCGCTACACATCATCGAAGGCAGTCGCTGCAGACGACGTGCTCATCGCCCTTGTATATATTGTGGCATTGCCACCAGATAAAATTTTGTGACATGAGTCACCACATTCAGATTATGTGACCGAAGTCACCATATTCAAATTATGTGACCGAAGTCACCACATTCAGATATTTGTGGTATAAACCACCAGATCACTTCCCCTTTCCATATAACCCATATGCCCCATGTCATACAAATATGCATAAACCATGTCATACTTCTTATTCACATTCTTATAATTTTACATATCTGCTGTACAGATCATATCATACTTGTAGTAGGAGTAGGAAAATGTACCTGAGTACTTTGTATCATTGCATGGTACTCTTAGCCACATCTTGCATATTCATATTATTACATTTATTAAGACATAACCATAAATCTATTTAGGCTTAGTACGGGGTACACACCTGATTTACTTAACGTTTCACTGAAATCCCGAATATCCTGATCTAATGTTCTAGATCTTAGTCCCTACATTCGGCCAACATTTAATATTTAAACAAAAGCCTATTCGGCAATAAAATCAAATCCCGAAGGATTAACGCAACCAACTTCTTACCTTGCTACCGATTTGACTACTAATCAAATCCCGAAATCTTGTGATATTTCTTCCTTGAAATCGGCTAGCACTGAATCACTTAACTAGTTAGTTCCCGGCTTTTGAATAATTAAGAAATAGATTTGAACCACCAAATATGGCCTTAGCCTATTAGTATGTTCACTTACCTTTGTGAATCTAAAACCCCAAAAACCTTGTATACCACTGTCGACTGCCCTTAAATAACCATAGTCAGATTCGACTAACATAATAACCAATATGGCCGAATATTACACCTCCTTACCTTGCGATTCCAAACCCCGAAAATTGTCACTTGGCTATGAGGATGCCGAAATCCTTTGAGTCTTAAAATCCCGAAGATCTTCTATTGTAGTCGACTTAGCAGAAAACCCGAAATCCTCCTTCAAAGGTTCAGCCAAAGATCCTTAATAAGATTAGTTTTTAACTTTCGGCTAAAAGGAAAGAAAAGAAATTGAATAGCACTTAATCTTACCCTTACCACAACGATCAACAGCACCTATGCCTGACACCACATAGATTCGGCTTTGAGATTTGGAGAATAGTCGGCTATGGGTCACTTGTGTATTCGGCTTCAACAAGAATGAAAAGAGAGGAATATAAGGCTTAAGAAGAATCGGCAATGATGGATTTTGAGAAAGGAGTATTCAGCTTTTGGTCACTTGGAGAGAAAAGGAAGAAGAAAGCAAAGAAAACAAGTAGAACTTCTAGGAATTTTCGGCACAAGTGAAACAAAGATGAGAAGAGAGAAATTTCAGCACATACCCCCCTCCTAAATTCGGCTAGCATTCAAACACTTAGCCATTCCTTGCTTTTCTCCTATTTTCTCTCTTCTGTGCACACTCAAAAGAATTTTAAATAAATCACTAATTATCCTTAGTCTTTAGCCGAAAATTTAAAAAGAATTTGACTTGATTTATACTCATCCACTTAGTGCCCCATTGCCGTCCATTACCTCTTCCCCTTGCCGAAAATTTATACTCCCGTTTGCTTCTATTGTTGCTCTAACCCAAGCCCCTTCTCCACTGCACATGGCGTCACTTACTGGGCTTTAAGTGGCGCCTCTTTGCCATTTTACCAAGCCCATTTCTGTGTTATATTTCACCTACAATTTCTCTTAAGGCCTCCTTTGCCTAGCTTTCTGTTTTAAACTTAAAATTCGATAATTTCTAAAGCATTCTTCTATTTCCTAAAGTTCACAAAATTCATACAACACATTCATAACACACAAAGGCATTCTTTCACATATATTTAAGCACAAATGCATAAGCCATAATTCCCGGATGTTACAGTTCTACCCCCTTAAAATAATTTCGAACTCGAAATTACCTAGCTGAAATAAGTGAGGGTATTGCTATCGTATTGCTTCTTCCGGCTCCCACGAAGCTTCCTCTGATCCATGATTACGCCATAACACTTTGACTAAAGGAACTGATTTCCTTCATAGCACTTTCACATCTCGGTCAAAAATCTGAATTGGCTCCTCTTCATAGGACAAATCTGGCCTTAGCTCCACCTCTTCAATCGGTACTATATGAGATGGATCCGATCGGTAACGACATAGCATTGAAACATGGAATACGTCGTGCATCTGCTTTAATTCCGAAGGCAACTCTAACTGGTATGCCACTGGTCCAGCTCGCCTCAATACCTGATATGGTCCTATAAACCTGGGACTTAATTTCCCTTTGCGACCAAATCTCATCACCTTCTTCCAAGGCAAGACTTTTAGAAACACCTGATCTCCCACATCGAATTCTATTTCCTTTCGTTTAAGATCTGCATACGACTTTTGCCTGTCAGATGCCTCCTTTAACCGTGCCCGAATTACCTCAACCTTCTCCTCGGATTCTCCCACAATCTCTGGACCCAAAACTCGACGTTCCCCTAATTCTGTCCAACATGTAGGAGTGCGACACTTCCGTCCATACAGTGTTTCATACGGTGCCATCCGAATACTGGCCTGATAGCTATTGTTGTATGCAAACTCAGCTAGAGGCAAATATTCTTCCCAACTTCCTCTGAAGTCTATCACACAGCCCCTTAACATATCCTATAATACTTGGATCACTCGTTCAGACTGGCCGTCTGACTGTGGATGAAAAGCCATAGTGAAATCCAATCTGGTGCCTAAAGCTTGATGTAGTGCGTTCCAAAACCGAGACGTAAATCTTGGATCCGTATCTGAAATAATCAATACCGGTACTCCATGCAATCTCACAATTTCTGCCACATACAACTTTGCCAACTTCTGCAAATAATAGTCAACCCGCACTGGTATGAAATGCACGGACTTTGTCAATCGATCCACTATCACCCATACCAAGTCCTTCTTAGTAGGCGTAAGGGGAAGCCCACTAACGAAATCCATGGTGATTCTCTCCCACTTTTTTTGCGAGAAGACCAGATCGGTGAAGCAATCGACGGAACACGGTGTTCAAACCTTAACTTGCTGACACGTTAAGCACTTGCCGACAAGTTCGGTAACTTCCCTCTTAAGACCAGGCCACCAAAACTGTTCTCTTAGATCCCTATACAACTTGGTACCTCCAGGATGCATAGCATAAGGGCTACTATGCGATTCCTGAAGAATTCTTTGCCGTAACTCCCCATTCTTCGGCATACAGACCTTACCTTTGAAACATAGTACTCCATCGTCATTAATACCATAATCTTCCAACCCTTCATTCTGCACTTGCTGTAACTTAACACTTAAATCTTCATCCAACAACTGACTTCCTTTAACCTCATTCAACCATGTCGACTTGACCTACAACTCTACTAACAAACTTCCATCATCATACAAGCTCAGATGCGTGAACATCACTCTCAGATCTGATTAGGGCATCTGCCACTACATTCGCCTTGCCTGGATGATACTCTATAGAACAGTCGTAGTCTTTCAATAACTCCACCCACCTTTGCTGTCTCAGATTCAGCTCTTTCTGAGTCAACAGATATTTAAGGCTCTTGTGGTCTGTGTAGATCACTGACTTTTCTCCATAAAGATAGTGCCTCCATACCTTAAGAGCAAAAACCACAGCCGCCAACTCCAAATCATGCATCGGGTAGTTCACCTAGTATGGCCTTAATTGCCTAGACGTATAAGCGACTACTTTCCCATCCTGCATCAATACGCATCCCAACCCTGTATGAGAAGCGTCACAATACACCACAAAATCCTTTCCTGCCTCAGGCTGAATCAGAACTGGAGCTTCAGTCAAAACCCTCTTAAGCTTCTCAAAGCTCCCTTGTTGCTTATCCGTCCATACGAAAGGTACCTCCTTCCTCAACAACTTTGTCAAAGGTACGGCTATTAATGAGAACCTTTCCACGAACCTTCTGTAATAGCCTGCCAATCCCAAGAAACTGCAAACCTCAGCCACAGACTTAGGTGGTTTCCAATCCAACACTACCTCAATCTTTCGAGGATCCACCCTTATTCCTTCTGCGGATACCACATGCTCTAAGAACGCAACTTCCTTAAGCCAAAATTCATACTTGCTGAATTTGGCATAAAGCTTCTTCTCCCTTAACAATTGTAACATTACCCGGAGATGCTCATCATGCTCCTCTTCAAACTTGGAGTATACTAAGATGTCGTCTATGAACACAACGACGAACCTATCCAAGTAAGGTTGAAAAACCCGGTTCATCATATCCATGAACTCGGCTGGGGCATTCGTCAACCCGAACGGCATTACTAAGAACTCATAATGGCCGTATCTTGTTCGAAAAGCTGTCTTACGGATATCTGCTACCTTCACCTTAAGCTGATGATATCCAGACCTTAAATCGATCTTTGAGAATACTGCTGCTCCCTTCAGTTGATCGAACAAGTCGTCTATCCTTGGCAACGGATACTTGTTCTTGATGGTCAGCTTATTCGACTGACAATAATCTATGCATATACGCATAGTTTTGTCCTTCTTCTTCACAAACAAGACCGGTGCTCCCCATGGAGACACATTGGGTCGAATAAACCCACGATCAAGCAACTCTTGGATTTGAGCCTTGAGCTCAACCAACTCCTTTGGTGCCCATGCATGCGGGGCAATTGACACGGGAGTGTTCCGTGACAAATCAATTTAAATTCCACCTCCCTATCCGGGGGTATACTAGGTAATTCCTCCGAAAAAACATCCACAAATTCCTTTATGGTTCTAACTTCACTAATTCCCCCTTCTTTTGTAGCCAACGCACTAACAAAAGTCAAGAAGGCCTTGCACCCTTTTCGAACCATCTTATCAGCCTTTAAAGCAGAGACTACATTAGACAAGTAGTTTCTTCTTTCTCCTATCACAATTATCACCTCATCCTCTCGGGTCCTTAACTCCATTCGCTTAGCTGCACAATCTAATACAGCTCGATGCTCCACTAGCCAGTCCATACCAAGTATAAGACCTTAAATTCTCCGAATGGTAGTTCCATTAAGTCGGCAGAAAATATCACTCCCTGAATCTCTAGAGGTACACTCCGAAAGATCATATTCACCACTACAGTTTGGCCTAATGGGCTTACTACAGTCATCTCCCTATCAGATAGTTTAGAGGCTATGCCTAACGTTTCCACTACACTACATGCAACATAAGAATGGGTCGAGCCCACATCAATCAAAGCAAAATAAGGCTTGCTCGCTATAAGGAACATACCGGTTATGATGTCCGGCGCGTCTTCATCCTCCCTCTGGTGAACTGCATACACTAGACTCGGCTGTCTTGCCTCTGCATTATCGACACCTCTGCCAGGTGCTCCCCGTCCTCTTCCAGCACCTTTACCTCTACCATTCGGACCACGACTTCTCTGCGGCTGCTGTTCACCTCTACCAGCCTGATTAACACCCTGACTTGTGGGTCGACTCCCGTCTATCTTAATAGGACAGTCCTTGATCATGTGTTCCTTAGACCCACACTTAAAGCATCCTCCTGTTTTCTTCCAACACTCTCCTAAGTGCATCTTTCCACACTGAGTACAAGTACAATACTGCCCTCCGGTCACAGCCTGCTGACCTCACGGCCTATCAACTCTAGGCCTCTTCTGCACGTTCCCAGACGATCCTGACAACCCAAAACCTCTCTTCTGCCTATTTCGATCAGTGTTCTGCCTTACAGAGTCCTTAATTCCCTCGGCTACCTTAGCCTTCTCTACCAACGCAGCAAAATCCCACTCCTGGTGTAGGGCTATCAACAACCTCAGGTCATCCCTTAGACCATCCTCAAACCGGACACATCGCTCATGCTCCGTAGCCACTACCCCTCGAGCATACCAGCTTAACCTTAGGAATTCACGACCGTGCTGCGCTCTGGACTTATTCCTTGAACCAAACCTCAGAAATGCCTTCCTCTGCGCATCAGTGTAACGTGTGCCAACATACTTCTTCTGATATGCCGCCTTAACATACTCCCAAGGAAGATCCTCAACTGTGGCACCATCCCGAACTATGAGCCACCATTGATATGCTTCATCGCTTAGCAGCGCCACCATTCCTTTCAGTTTCTCCTCAGGCGTCAGATCCAGCTCATCCATAATTCGCTCTGTCGCCTCTAACCAATACTCAGCTGTACTGGGTGCCACACCAGATACTCCACGAAATACCTCAGCTCCATTGGCTCGGAGTCGCTCGGGTATAGATTTCTGAGCTCCCATATTTCCTCCTGCTCCAGCCACCATTTCAAGAACTTGCAGCACTGCCTGCGATAGAGCATCATCCCCTGTCTGATCTTGTTGCTCAACACCAACAGCTGGTGGTGGGTGTGGTGGTACCTCATTTTTAGACTCTTGACCCGACCTAACGGGTTCCGACACGGTCATTTTGCCTCTACCACGTCCTCGCACGTTACGACCACGTCCCCTAGAACTCATTTCTACGATCGCGCTTTAGTTTGATTAAGAAATTTTATGAATTAGTCCTTGTTCCACTGATTATCCGCGAAGAAGTTTTATGAAAAAAGTTTAGAAGTAGTTCTTTTGATCATTCAATGTTTCAAGTCTTCTATCCTAACTCAGAGAAGTAAATCCATTCAGTAGTATCTACTACACACATTGATCATTCAAACATTTTTGTTTGCTCCTAACCCAGGGATATTTTCGTCATTTATCCTACAGGGGTATTTTGGTAATAAATCGAGGTCAATTTGAAAATCTTAATAAATCAGGGCACTTTGAAATTTTCAAAACTCGAGGGTACTTTTGAAAATTTTCTCAAATCAGAGATATTGCAGAAATTTTAGAAATCGAGGGTCATTTTGGTAATTTTGTAAATTAGGGGTAATTTCATAAATTTTCCAAGTCAAGGTATCTTAGTATTTCGCAAAGATAAAGTTTTTGGATACTTTTGCCAAAATCAGAAAATTTTATTAAAATCGGGGGTAGTATGGTAATTTTGAAAACCAAGGGCATTTTAGTAATTTTACCACTAGGGGTATTTAGGTAATTTTATAAATCGAAAATATTTTGAAAAATTTTCAAACTAAATTTTGCTACAATTTAAAGGGGTAATTTGGTAATTTTTTGAAATCTGAAGTTTTTATGAAAATACGGCTAATCTTTTTCGGGTTTTAGTTATCAAGTTTAGCCCGTGAATAAGTCCTCTTGGTTAGGGTGAACCGTTACTACGCACTAGGTAGGATTCGAGTGAAGAGGAGGCGAGTCACTAGGACTGCTTAAATACCAGGCTCTTCCTGAATCCAATCCTAGACATGCGCACAATGGTTGCCACACCCTAACTCGGCGACTTAATCATGGGTTTGTTTAATTAGGCATTTAAAGTTTTATGTAATTCTATGTTGGGGTAAACTAATCCTAGGGTTCAATAGTTCTTATTATACTATTCTACGTTCCCGTTGTACCCACCTATAGATCATACATTAAATCACACAATAGATAGGGGTCCTTACCTGGTGGACTTCGGGTCGGAGACTTAGGTGCCATGCCAGAAAAACCAGCTTATTCACAAAACTTGTTTGGGCCTTATTTTAAAAACGTTATGGGCTTTAAACCCAAGGCTGAAGTTTAAAACTGGGCTCTGATACCAAGTTAAAACACCCCAAACCCGGCCCACGAGTCTCTGTTTTGAGCAAAAATTTTCTAAGTGTTCGTAAGCTTTCGGTTCAATCCAGAACCGCTTAATATGTATGTTTCAGATCTCGTAGGCCCGCAATTGGGACAATATGATTATGAATGAAAAGTTTTAAAGTTGAAAAAAAAATTTATGATTGATTTTCTATGATTATGTAAGTCTGTTAATGCCTCGTACCCAGTTCCGATGTTGAGTACGAGTAAAGGGTGTTACAGGTGTTTTATCTAGTAATCACAAATTTGAGCACAACGAAGGTACCATTCTTAACAAGATTAGAGGACAGGGAAAATAGGGATGAGGTAGATTTCATAAATTTTTCCAATTTATTTAAATCCCTCAATAACAATTTACTGCTCTTAGAACTTATCCAGAAAAATCTAAAATATGCCAAGTATTTGAAGGAAATTATGGCACGACATAAGAAAATGAAAAAGGGCAAGCAAATTGACATTGATGCCTCCTGTATTGCTTTAATTGCTAGAAAGATACCCTATAACACCCTATATGCAGCCTAGTCGCCAAGCAAAATATAAAGATTCTACACCACCGTCTCATGTCATACTCATCGTAAATTGTCACAGTTTTAAGAAACCATCCACTATCAATGATCTTATAAATTTTTAGTCAAACATATATCAACCACCATAAAATCATGCCAAACATACTTTAAATAAACTTATAATAATACTTAAACATGCATTAGGACCACTTAGGAAAATTCCCAAGACAATCACATAGGTATCGATACTAAAACAAAGGTATCGATATTTCCCTTAAATGGTATTGATGCCGATTGGAAAATCAATACCAAGATAGCATTTTGTTTCTCGACCAAATATCAAAACCTTGAAAATATCAGTACAACTAAAAAAGTATCGATAAAATTACCCGAGTACCGATACTCGTGATAGGGTATCGATACCAATTTACGATTCTGACTTCTTCCACATTCCAAAATCACAGAGGTATCGTTTTTACAACACCAATATCGATACCTCTACTTCAGACCAGAAAAATACAACATATATAAGCATAAAAAGTATTCCAACTTGTACTAATTCACCATGCCATCATATCGTCATCAAATAAACATCAAAGCAGCCATAAGAGTAGTTTCAAACATCGAAAATAAGTTCAAATGATAATCAATATAATACGACTCAATTCTCAAAATCCTAATAATCAATATAATAAGCAGCCATTGAGTAATTCAGTAATGAAACTTCCAAATCATCATGACAAATATCATTAAAAGTTTAGCACATTGCCTTATTCCCAAAACGAAAACAAATAATGATAACACCTACGAAAACATAGAAATGGACTTTCTTGGATCACCCTTTGGAACTACACCACCCACACTGACACACTACTAATCTGCAATAGTTTAAGAAGGGAACGGGTGAGCTTAACAAGCTCAGTGAATGCTCAAAATAACCACAATGCAAAAAATTCATCAAGCATTAACGAAACAACCATATAGCATAACCTCAACAGTTCCAACTCTAGTGTCATATTATTCTTAATTGTGCATTATTTACTAGATCATATAGATGGTAATCACATTCACTTTTAAGCATATATCATATTACACATATAATCATCTAACATACAAGCATATATAATAATACTCAAATAATCACATAATATTTAAGCATATATCACAATACTTTTATAATCTCATAACATTCAAGCATATATCACAATACTCATATAATCGCATAACATTAAATCATATATCACATTACTCGTATAATCACATAAAATTCATAATTTAAGATAATTTGACACTTGGGCTATGAAACATAAAAGTGAGTTTTATCATCACTCATCGGATACATGGATCTCCAACACACCACATAGACTCATAGAGTCAAACATATCCCAGAAGTGAAGCATATAGCTAACGCTCTCCTTATTTCCCCTTACATGTCTCGTTGAATAGAGCTTTAGCTTATATTCCCTTATCCCTCCAACATGTCCTAGGGCCTCAATGCCCAAAATCATTGTACATATAGGTGAGTACTCATAATCCTATGGCATGCCAACTATATCCAACGGTTTCAAGATCACAAGGCCAAAATATCTGAAACAAACACGTATCACTTACCGATTATTCGTGTACTGTCACTACATATTTGCAATTTTAGCAAAACAGTGTCACTAACATTTAACATATACATAATATGTACACGTTTACACTTCCACAACGGTTACCATAACCACATATCACATGTTATAGCATCTCATCTCAATTCACATATTCACAAACACATAAGCACATAGTTCACAAGATAACATAGGTATGAGAAAGCTTACACTCGAAATCTAGAGTAGGGGTTTAGGCTACTACTATATTCCCAAATAACACATTAAATCATGTCCACAAGCAATTATTCCAAACATTCACCAATACACTTTCGCCGAAAAAGATCAAAGCTCAAACTAGCTTTTCCTTGTATTTATCTCTACTCATAGAAGGTCCTAATAAATTTGAAGCTTCAACACAATAACTCACACAACAATGCATTCAAAACTTAGCTAAGGACTCACCACAAGCAATCAAAAACATCAGCCTAAGTTGTGTTCTCAGTAGCCGAACCTTTAACATAACCAACTTGAAACCCAAATATCTCGATCTACACTTAATCTTTTTTGTCAAAAACGAGTTTCATTCGTCTAATTATTCATCAATGACAAACTAGACAAAACTACTCAATTCATGGTAACGACTTTTTCGACTTGTTTATGGCTATTTTCTAAAAATTCATTAAAACTCAAGAAATCTTTAACGAAACTTCAAAGAAAGTTTAGAAACCTCTTAATCATGTCGGAACAAGTTGAAAAACACTTTAAAACCATGTTTTTTACCCAAAATCCTAAATTCCACCATTAACGATCCAATTTTTAGCTTTTATTAAAAACATGCGATTTAACGGCTAAAAACTCAATTTAAAGGATCAAATAACATCAAAAACTAATAAGAAATCAAGTCATTTCCTTAGTTGATGAAAATTCAAGCATTTGATCAAAAACTAAAAGCTTGATAATGGGGTGTTACATACCCTAAAGTTAAAAGATTCGGGTAGCTTCACGATTCCAATTGAGATAGGGGACTGGCATTTCAGTAAAGCCGTAAGCAATTTAAGGATAGCATAAACTTAATGCCCCTATCGGTCTATCAAAAACTCAAACTTGGTGATCTTAAAAATACCTCTGTAACACTACAATTAGCCGATAGATCATTGGTACATTCGAAATGTGTACTTGAGGATGTATTGGGCAAAGTACGAGGATTTATAATTCTATTGAATTTGTAGTACTTGGGTTCGAGGAAGATCGAGATATTCCCATTCTAGTGGGTAGGTCATTTATGGCCACTTCTAAATCGACCATCGATCTCGAACCAAACAAGCTAATAATGAAAATCAATGGCGAAATAGAAGTGTTCAAATGTGGTCATGATTCCCAAGGTGAGGAATTACTTAGGGAGGAATGTTACATGATATTTGATTTAACCCTTAATGGCATCGATCAAAGGTATTCTTCTAGTCGTGATGATTTTGGTAAGATTAATATGAGGGAAAGGGATAAATGGTGAGATCCTGATAAGATTGGAATTGGTCGGCCAGGCTACAATGGTCATGAATGACAGATGAAGTCAATGGTCAAATTTAAGGAATTTTTGGCCCAGTAATGCGACATAAATTTTAAATTATTGAACTTTAAGCAATTTGTAAATATTGTGAATAAGTTTTAACTTTTTATTTGAAGTTAGATTTTAGGATAAGTATTTTTTAAATTTCATGTTAGAATTAGGAGAAAACAGGTTTCCTAAAACAATGAGATAAGTAAAAGCTAATTGGGGACAAAAACAAACGATCAAAGGACTTTGACACATCCCAAATGTGTATAAGCAAGGTTGTGTTGCAACACACCAACACCATGGCGAGATACGGCCCTTGTGCAATGAGGACATGAAATTTTCATGTTGTGTCACACCACAGATGTGTTATGGCACGATACGACCACTTTGAGCCTGAATGAGGTGAAATTAGGCTATCATGTTGCGTTATGAACAAGCTATGGCACGACACGCCTACATTTTTCATATGGAATCGGGCCATTCAGGCTAAAAGCCCATTGGAATTCTATTTATATCCACTGATTCTATCCCTAAAAACACTCCTTTCAAACACCCAGAAGAGCAAAAACTCTCCTCTAGCCATCGCACCTCTCATTCAAGATCTAGCTTCGAGTTTTCTTGTTTTTTATCTCTAATTTCTACAAGTAAGTTCTTCATTATATCTTTCCTTCGTAGTTTTCTAGTTTTCTTCTCCTATTACAAATTGTTGATTCTACATCGGTTGATGAATGAATTTCATCGACAACAACCTGATATTTCATGTTCTAACTCTATTTCTCATTAATTTTATTAGTTGGGTTATTATTATTTTGTCATAATTTGAAAATGGCACCAAGGAAACAACAACGCACCACTGAGGCACCGAGTAACATTATTGCCAACTGCTTCCATAATTTGGAAGTGGAGAGGTGTTACTTCCAATTGAGTGGGCATTCTTTCATTCAAGAATGTGAGTTCAATCCCACCATGTCTGCTTGTGATGAGATTTGGGATTTGGTGCAATCCCACCATTGGAACAACTTTTGCACAACCCCAACTGAACTGACAGTTAACGCAATAGTTTACAAGTTTTATACCTCCTTAAAGTATAATGAGAATCATGGATAGTGTGGTGAGACGATCACTTATGTTACTATTTTGGGAAAAGAACTGTTGATTGCGCCTCGAGAAATATGTCGATATTATGATGTCCCATATTATACCCAGGATTGTCTAGGGAATTTAGATTTGTTTACATTCGAAGAACTAGATATAAAGGGAATAACTAATTATTTGAAGGAGGGTCGTGGCAACTGGACTCACCAAGCCAACACTGAAGTGCCTATCACATTTAACACAGCCATCATGTTTTATATGGCAAAGATGTGGATGCAATTTATTTGCACTCGTCTAGCACCTACACATAATGCCTTTGACGTTACTGCGTATAGAGTGATTATGCTTTACTCCATTTTGTAGAGAGATCAAATATGCATAAGCCATTGGATATACAAAGAAATGCTAAAGTGCATACGGAGTTGCAAGAAAGGGATGTACTTTCCGCACTGGATCACAACTCTCTGCCGATGTGCAAAAGTTCCAATGTCTCATGTCGAACCATTTACACGATCGATAAGAAGCGTAATTGGATACAATTTGTATGGACAATTTGTGGAGCTCCAACGCAAACAAAATAGGGAGAACGAATAATGAACTAAACATAGGAGTGATCCTCAAGGGCCAATCAAGGAAAAGAGTAAAGCCAATATGTAACACCCCAAACTCTTCTCCATTGCCAAATTAGAGTTCCAGAGTATTACAATGAGATATTAAACATTTAACATTGCATAGAAACAATTATTCAAGTATAACTTTAAATAAACAAATCACATTCAATTTATAATAAACATGAACTTACAGGCCTTAAATTGAGCTTACAAGGCCCTAAAAATAGTTTGGGAACATTCGGGGATCAATTTGAAACAAAATAGAAAAACTAGGAAATTTTAAAATTTTTGAAACTAGGGTCACACTGCAGACAGTGGCGATCGTGTGATGTGATCTGCATCTTGTGTGGCTCATAACATGGTCGTGTATGTCGGTCGTGTAACCTACTGTGCCCGTGTAACATAAGATCACATGATCGTGTGACCAGGCTGTGTAACTCACTATGACCATGTAGTTCAAGGTCACACGGCTGTGTAACTCTCTATGTCTGTGTGGCTTAGGGTCACACGGTCGTGTCACTAGGCTGTTTAACTCTTTGTGCCCGTGTGGCTCAGGGTCACATGGTCGCATTGCCAATCTATATAACTCTCTGTGCCTGTGTGGCTCAAGTTGACACGGTCATGTCGCCAAGCCATGTAACTCTCTGTGCCCGTGTAGACCCACCTACACTGAAAACAAATAAGACACACGACCGCATGGATAGCTGTGTGTGACACACGGTCGTGTGCACCAAATTTTCTTTCAAAACAAGACACATTTTACACCTATATTGGCTACCAAGCAAATATTTTAAATACCATCAAAAACATCTCACAACAGGTCAAAACAAGCCAATTTCATACAACCTAAGTGCCTAACCAATGTGTCCTCATTGACACTACATTTTAATCATCATATACAAAGGCATTTAACCATATACAAAACATACATTCATATTATATAAGTATATTAAGAATTATCCACCTAATTACCATATCATATCATACATCAACCTAAGCAAAGGAACTTCAATCCTTCACTTCCAAAAGAGCGAATTTCATAGATCATATAACATCAACCATATACACATGTATTAGCACTAGAACAAAACTTTACCATATTCACATGACATCTATTCTATTTACGTCACTTTCATAATCAAATAGATATACACAAAATAACCTTTCCTAATAATACTAACATCCTAGGTACATACCGAGACATAAAAAAAGTAAATCACCAACATTAGGTTCGAGATTATCACTAGATACTGAGATAAAAATCAAGATGTAACACCCCTTACCCATATTCGATGCTGATCGCTGTAAATCAGAGTTTTAACATTTATAAAAGAATGATCAAAACTTGAAAACTAACTCTGACAATAATTAAAGGCAAGTGTACCTAACGAACAGTAGTATAGCTTAGGCAAGACCGAATATCAAACCCAAACGAACTAAAAGTACTAATACTAACTTTCTTTTTATTATTTAGCCTTAAAATTAGAGTGAAGTTGCTTTTGATGAAGACTAAACTAATGACACAAAGACAAAAAGGACGAATAGGAAAATAACTTTGAACGAAAACTCAGTTGATTACGACGATACCTTCAGGTAGAATCCACCTAGACTTCACTTATTAATTAACCCTAAATTATATGATTTTTTTACTTAGCTTGATCCGCAAGACTCCCTAACCTATATTAAACCCTCTCTCGAGGTGAATAACGTCTAACCGTAGGTTAATTAGTGGAACTCTCGTTCGCTTATAATAACCCCCTAGGATAGCAGTAAATCAATCAATGGACTCCCATATTAGGTTTCACCCTAATCCGGCAAAATCTCGTAACCCTATCTCTAGGCGTTCGATCAACTCCGCTTAAAACTAAGCACATTAGATTTGGATTAAGCAACATAATTAAGAACAAACTAGGTAATTATCATATAACTTAAAAATCAAATAAAAGGATCCATCTAGGTTTCATCCCCTTCAGGTATCTGAGGGGTTTAGTTCATAACTAAATAAGAAAACATCTCAAGAGAAAAGATAAAACAAAACATAAGAAAATCCTAAAACTCCCTGAAGGAATTGAAGGAGAATTCAGCCGTCTTAAGTATAATTCTGGCTTCTTGGGATGAATCAACTGGCTATCTTCCCGTTATTTCCTAACTCTGACCTTCTCAGCTTGGCTCCTTGGCCTAGCTTTTAAGCCTCTTCAAAGGTGGTACTTAGGGGGTATATATAGGCTCTTGGAATGCGATTCTTTCTCCCCAAGTATCCTTTTCTGACTAAAATTGCTCATTCTAATGACAGAGGCACGACCATGTAGCACGCCCGTGTGGATCGACTCCAGGCCGTGTTCGAATTTCTAACTTGAGGCACGATCGTGTAAATCGGGGGAGAGATTGTGTTCTAGATGTTTGGCATGGCACGGCCGTGTGGCTTGAAGTCCAGGCCGTGTTGATTACATGAATTGGCCCATTTGGCCCGTTTTAAGCCCGTTTTACGTTCTTTTCATCCTTTGGTGCTTTCCTGAGTATAAGACATGAAAAGAAAGGATTAAGAGCACCTTTTTACATAAATCAAGGGATAAATCATCCAAAAGCAGATTAAATGTGGGCTTAAAATATGTTACTTTTACGGTTTATCAAATACCCCCACACTTAAGCTTTTGCTTGTCCTCAAGCAAAATTCTCAACTTACAATTAAAACGATCCTTCCATGATTCATAATTCCTATCAACAAAGCCTTATCCTAATTCATAGATAATTTATACATGGATAATTCAACTCAAAGATTCCTAAAGATTCAAAAAAGATAAGCCATACATTTGTAGCACGAATACATAGGTGTTTCCCTTCATCTAAATAATTACCTTTAATTCAAAACCTACAAGGATTGACATCCTCACAAAAGATTCACTCAAATTACTCAAAAAGTGTTTTAAGGGTCAAAATTAAGCACTCATACCTGAAAAGTTAATCCCATAGGCTTGCCTGAAAATCAAATCTCTACCACTGTAAAATGAAATGATAAACAGATCAAAAGGTCTCTGTTAGGGTTGTAACGGGGCTAGGATTAAAGGTGTGGATAAAGGCTGAAATTAGAAGGTTAGAATTGAGATTGAATTGATAAGTTACCTACCTAAAAATTTCTAAGATAACAATTGCATAAACTGAAAATAATAATCCTACTAATACGAGCTTTTCTTTTGATAATTAGACTTTAACTTGTATAAGCTCTCTTTTCATAAAACAAATACTGAATATACCACTTTTTTTTAAGAACAAACTAAGTAGAAGATAATTTTAACTACTAGAATAATAAACTTAGGTAACTAGCTCAAATCAAATCTCGATTAAGGGGTAGTCAAAAGAAAAGGTGATAACAAATACAAAGGGTTTTGGGTTAAAATTAGCGGGTAAGTCAATAAAAGGGTTGTTAGGCTCAACGGGGTTCACTAAGGGTTAATTATAAGGGTAGGCTATTTAGTGAAGTAAGTGGGTTAAAACCTAAGTCCCTTTATCATCTCAAGATATCAAATCATAATTGTGGTCTTGACATGTATAATTGAAGCAAGTTCTAGAATAATAGTTCATAGTTGACATACTCATAATCAAGAAGTGAGCATGGAAAAGAATATATGCTCTATAAGGCTCAAATTCTTACAAAAATTATGGGTGTTTTTTACATCAACCTTGTAAATCTCAAGTTTCAAGATAACATTCAAATTCCGGTTAACAACCTAAAATTTTAATTTTTAGAAAATTAGACTTATCATGCTTGATTCCCTAGTATTCTTCAAATTTAATCATCAATGCACAATGAACTATGACTTATTCAAAAGAATATCAATAAAAATCACAAATCATCAGAAATTTCATCTTAATTAATAATATGAGAAAATTACTTTAAAACAAGGTTAAAATAATGACATTTTAAATATAAATCAAAAGAGAAGGGGGAAAGACAAAACTCTCTGAATTACTCATGGGCTCATTGGAGAATGTGGAAAATGTGCGGTATGAATTGGCTTGTTTATTTTCCCTAGTTGTGCTTTCCTGTATGTATAGTGCATAGGTTACTCTGCAAAGTCACTGTTCAGTGTTTTTAGATATGTGGTTAGGAATGTTAGAATAGTTAGATCTTAAAGTGTATCCTAATAATAAAAGTTTAATAATAAATAAGAATTAGAAATAAAGTTTGTAAAATAAAATGAAAATAAAAACAAACAAGACAAATTAAAAGGACTCAGAGGTCCTCGTCGCGGGTTGTGTCTGGTGGTGGTGCTGAGGGTGAGATTTGGAGGTGCTGGCAGATTTGTTGTAACGTGGCCTCTATCCCATCAAAGCGTTGAACATTGTCGGTAAAGTATAACTCGAACCGGTCGAGTCGTGTAGAGATGTCCTCCAATGATGGTGCTGCTTGGTGCGACCGCTGGCTCAGGTTTGGCGCCTCCTCTAAGACATCATCAGGAATGTCTTCGTCCTCCCCCTCGTTTGTGGGTTGTCGTAGTCGGTACTGAGGGGGCTTGGTTCTGCGACATTTTGTGATCATCCTCATATGTAGCATCGTCTGGATGTCTTGGGGTACCATGTTACCCATCAATGTTAGAGCAGTGATCTGGTCGTCGATGTTGAGGAGGTTGAAGTTTTGAGCCAACCTCGTAATATAGGGCCCCATCGATAAAATCCCCTTCCTGTGGGATTCGGTTTGATGCTGCATCACGCATGCGATGAAATATGCCAAGTCAAACACATGTCCTATAGACATGCAAGACAGGAAGTAAACATCGTGTTTGTTGACGACGCTGGTGCTCTCCTTTCGACCTGTGATTGTATGCGCGAGTATGGCATGAATGTACCATAGGGCTGGAGGAAGGGCTGTCGCTTTAGATTGACTGGGGTTGTAGGTGGCCGTCGTGGGTTTGAGATTAAGCCAGCAATCGAACGAAAGGCTGTGAGGTTCTCGGTTTAGACCGTCTAGTAGGTTTGCCTCTATGAATTCCACCGTGTAGAGGCCAAGGGCTACTCCAAATTGGGGTATGCTCAATCAACATACTTCACCCCCGAGACGGAATTGTATGGTGCCTGGGTCGTCGGATTGAGCCATCACTGTTTGTAGCGTGAATGTGGAGCAGGAGTCGAGTGTAAGCTCAAGGTATGTAGGCTTATTAATTGCGAAGAAGGTTTCCCATGGATCAGTCGACAGTAATGCGTGGATATCATTAGCAAGCCCTACTTGTCCGACGGCTCCCCAATCAATTCGTCATCCAGTGCCTATTGGCCTATCCTTGATGGCTTTGTACCGATCCTCCTGAGCGGCTTGTGAAAAACGGAGAAACGGCTGTCTAAGTTCAGCGCTTGCAGAAGAGGATCCGGGTCCTTTACGTTTCTTGCTTGGGACGACTCGTTTAAATCGTGACGACGACATATTCCTGCAAATCAAATGTAAAGCAAGTTTTCTAGTTCAACCAATATGTTGTAATATTTCACAATTGGATTGTACCAATATCAGAGCATTAATTCTCCAAGAACAGAATAATCTTGCAACAATTGATTCTAATCATGCATTAAAAAAAATGAATTCAAACATTAAAAATCTTGCAATTGAAAATTATATAAGCAAAATAAAGTAATAAGAAAGATAAAGAAAAATTAAAAAAAAATGAACTAGATCAAGAGTATGTGTAAACTAAACAAGAAATAATCTAATCTAAACACAAAATGACAAAAAGGGTAAATATGCAAAAATGGGAGGAAGATTTTAAGAAAAAAAGAACCAGAATTAGTGTTGAATAACGAGCACGGGCGGCGGGCACGACGGTGTTGCTGGATTTGTGGTGTGGGCACGGTGGTGGCGTGGGCGTGTGGCTGGGTGGCACGATTGTGGTGCAGCCGTGTGAAAAGTTTTTGCTGTGTTTTTGGAAGGAAAAGTTGAGGAGATGTGGGTTTTAGGGCGGGGAGTGGCGGTGTGGTCAGAGTTGGGGAGAAGGGGGATTTAAATCTGATTTAGGGTTTATTTTTGGGGATGATGATGGTTAGTTTTATTTATAGGGGTGGGGGGCACGGTTTGTTGACACGCCTGTGTCATTTTGAAATTGCTTGTGTTTTTCACGTTTTTTAGGGTTAGGCGCGTTCAGGATTCCCGACATGGCCGTGTGTCTCTTTGGCACGTCCGTGCTTTGACAAAGTAAACGGTAGGCACGGTGAGGTCCCACGGGCGTGTGTAGCCCGTGTATAACAAGTCAGTATCTTCAAAATTTTCACACGGTTATGCGGCACGGCCGTGTTGGGCCCATGTCATCAAAGAAATTTTTACCCTGTTTAGGCACGGTGCTTGGCACGCTCGTGGTCTATTTCCTGGCTATGCACGGTTATGCACACGCTAGTGTCGAGGGCGTGCTTGGAACACCTGCATGCAATTGAACTAATTTAGTGTGGTTAATAAGTGGATTTAATTTGTTAGTTTAGTTAGTGCTCTGGTTGCCTCCCGAGAAGCACTTGTTTATAGTCTTAAGCTAGACTTTCCCTATTTTCGGTTCTGAAAGAAGGTTCGTGGTGCCTAAGCTCCTCTCTCATATCGCCTAAATCTGTACCGTTATAGATTTTAAGTCAGTGTCCATTTACCTTGAAAGTACCTTTCGTGGGGTGGGTTACCTCGATGGTGCCATACGGAAAAATTGTTTTGATCATGAATGGGCCCGACCACCTTGACTTTAGTTTTCTCAGGAATAATTTAAGCCTTGAATTGTACAGAAGGACTAAGTCTCCTACTTTGAATTTCCTTGATCTCTTGAGCCGAGCATTGTGGCGTCACTTTGTTGCCTCATTGTACAGTTTTGAGTTCTCATAGGCTTCTGTTCTCCACTCGTCTAACTCGTTCATCTGCATCATTCGCCTTTTTGCTGCAATTTTGAGATCAGTATTCAAGAATTTTATTGCCCAAAAAGCTTTGTGTTCTAGCTCAAATGGTAGATGACAGCTTTTCCCATATACAAGTTTGTATGGAGATGTTCCTAGAGGTGTTCTAAATGCGATTCTATAAGCCCATAAGGCATCATCTATTTTAACTGCCCAGTCTTTTCTATTTGATTCAACCATTTTTTTTAGAATGCGTTTAAGTTCTCGATTTGCTACCTCAACTGGTCTACTGGTTTGGAGGTGATAAGGGGTTGCTGTCCTGTGGTATACTCCATATTTCTTTAAAACCTTTTCAAACTGAGTATTGCAAAAATGAGTGCCTCTATCACTAATGATGGTTCTTGGTGTGCCAAACTGGGAAAATAGTTTTTTGAGAAATTTAACTACTACCCTAGCATCATTGGTAGGTAAAGCTTCTGCTTCTACCCATTTTGACAAGTAATCAACTGCTACAAAGATGTATTTGTTTCCAAACAAACTAGGAATGGTCCCATAAAATCAATACCCCATACATCAAATATTTCACATGATAGCATATATGTTTGAGGCATTTCATCACGTTTAGAGATATTACCTACTCGTTGGCATCTATCACATGAGGTAACATACCTGTTGGCATCTTTAAATAGAGTGGGCCAATAAAAATCTGATTCGAGTATTTTGTGTGCTATCTTAACACCACTGTAGTGTCCTCCGGATGGTCCTGAATGGCAATGCTCCAAGATTTTGTTTGCTTCTGTCTTTGTAGCACATCTTCGAATTACCTGATCTGCACAAATGCAGAAAAGAAAGGGATCTTCCCAAAAATAATTTTTCACATCAGTAAAGAATCGCTTCTTTTGGTGATGTGTTAATTTTCTTGGTAAGATGTTAGCTGCTAAATAATTTGCGATATTTACAAACCATGGTACCTTAGAATGTGATATAGAAAAGAGTTGTTCTTCTGGAAACGAATCATTTATTTCACCTTCGTCGAGCTCTTTGGTGTGTGGATTTTCAAGTCTAGAAAAATGATCCGCTGCAAGATTCTCAGCTCCCTTCTTATCTTGTATTTCTAAGTCGAATTCTTGTAAGAGTAAAATCCATCGTATGAGTCTGGGTTTTGCATCAGATTTGTTTAAAAGGTAACGAAGAGTTGAATGGTCGGTATAAATGACAACTTTGGATAATATTAAATACTACCTAAATTTATCAAAAGCAAAAACTACAGCTAGCAATTCTTTCTCTGTGGTGGTGTAGTTTTCTTGCACGGGTGTTAGTGTTCTGCTAGCATAATAAATTGGCTGAAAATGCCTGTCTCTTCGTTGTCCCAAAACTGCACCTACTGCAAAATCACTTGCATCACATATTAGTTCAAAGGGTAAGTTCCAATCAAGTGCAATTATAATCGGCGCATTTATTAGTTTGTCCTTAAGAATATTAAATGCATCTAAACATTCATGACTGAAATTAAAAGGAACATCATTTTCGAGTAATTTTGTCAAAGGCTTAACTATTTTAGAAAAATCCTTAATAAATCTTCTATAGAATCGTGCATGTATTAGAAAACTTCTAATGGCCTTAACAGAACTAGGGGGAGGTAATTTTTCTATGGCTTCAACCTTTGCTTTATCTACCTCAATCCCTTTACTAGAAATCTTATGCCCTAACACAATTCCTTCTCTAACCATAAAATGACATTTTTCCCAATTCAAGACAAGATTTGTTTCCTCACATATCATTAGAACTCGTTTTAAATTTTTAAGGAAGAGATGGAAAGAATTACTAAATATCGAAAAATCAACCATAAAAACCTCCATGATGTCTTCCACGAGTTCGTCAAAGATTGCTAACATGCAGCGCTGAAAAGTAGTAGGATCATTACATAATCCAAAAGCCATTCTACGATAAGCAAACGTATCGTATGGGCATATGAATGTCGTCTTTTCTTGATCTTCAAGAGCTATGGGGATTTGGAAGTAACCAGAGAGTCTGTCTAAGAAGCAGTAGTACATATGTCCAGATAATCTTTCCAACATTTGATCAATGAAGGGTAGAGGAAAGTGATCTTTTCTGGTGGCATCATTCAATTTTCTATAGTCAATACAGACTCTCCAACATGTAACTGTTCTTGTGGGAATTAACTCATTTTTTTTCATTGGGTACTACCGTCATTCCTCCTTTCTTTGGAACTACCTGCACAGGCCTTACCCAAGTACTGTCAGAAATAGGATAAATTATTCCTACATCTAGAAGTTTAATTACTTCGATTTTGACCACTCCTTTCATGTTAGGATTTAACCGTCTCTAGGGTTGCACGCACGGCTTATATTATTCTTCCATTAAAATTTTGTGGGTGCAAAATGCTAGGCTTATTCCTTTGATGTCAGAAATTTTCCAACTTATGGTTTTTTTGTGCTCTCTTAGTACTTTTATCAGCTTTTCTTTTTCCTTGGGTTCTAGTTCTGAAGAGATAATTACCGGTAGCATAGAATTGTCCCCAAGGAATGCACATTCTAAGTGTTTTGGCAACTGTTTTAATTCCAATTTGGGTGGCTCTTCGATAGAGGGTTTTTGCTCATTATCAATGCTTTCTTCTTTCATTTGTCTGGATGATGAGGTAGTCAAATTCAACTCATCTCTTCATCTTCTTCCCCCTCTTCTTGAGCCAGGCACAGTTCCAACGTGTCGTCATGGATGATTTCCTGTAATGAATTTTGAATGATGTGATCAGTAGTATCAACAAAATAACAAGAATCATCTTGCTCTTTAGAGTATTGCATGGCATCATAAATTTGAAAAATGATCTCTTCATCACCTATCCTTAGCGCGAGTTTTCCATCACCTACATCAATAACGGCTCTAGCAATGGCTAAAAATGGACGCCCTAAGATTAAAGGAACATTGTTGTCTTCATCCATGTCTAACACAACAAAATCTTCTGGGAAAATAAATTTGTCAATTTTTACCAAGACATCTTCGATAACTCATCTAGGATATTTAATGGATCTATCTGCTAACTGAATACTCATCCTAGTGGGTGTTGGTTCCCCAAGATCTAGTTGTTTAAATATTTTATAAGGCATTAAATTTATACTAGCGCCTAGATCAGCTAGTGCTTTCTTAATATTTAAACTACCAATTAAACAAGGGATGGTCAAACTTCCTGGGTCTTTTAATTTGGTTGGTAGTTTATTTTGGAGAATGGCTGAACACTCTTCGTTGAGTTTCACCGTTGACACTTCTTCAAGTTTTCGTTTATTCGTCAAGAGTTCCTTTAAAAATTTTCCATACTTCGGCATCTGTGAAATGGCTTCAACGAAAGGTAAGTTAATATGTATTTTTTTAAAAAGTTCAAGAAACTTACCATATTGGGCATCAATTCGTTCCTTCTTTAACTTTTTTGGATATGGGATTGGTGGGTTGTTCTCATTGCGTAATGGAGTTACCTCTTCCATTCCCTCATTTCTTGCTTTGTTATTCTCGTTTGGGCTTTGTTTCTTCAGTTCGCCCAATTCCTTTCCACTTCTTAGTGTGACTGCTTTTACCTGTTCTGTTCCCTAAGGAAAAATTCCTGCTCAGTTTTCACAGATCATCTTATAAATTATTCCAACTGCCTTAGTGAGTTCCCCAAACGACTCAGTAAATTTTTCAATTAACGCTTGTTGATTTTTAAGGGTTCTTTCAATATCTTGTATGCATTTTTCTGTGTTTTCCGATTCCTCCTCATGGGTTGGTTTCTTTTCCTGTGGATAGGGTGATTTTGAAAGTTCTGAGGAGGTTGTTACCCTTGATTTCTTTGATTGCCTTGACCTCTCCATGAAAAATTTGGATGGTTCCTCCAACCTGGATTGTAAGTGTTACTATAAGGATTATTATTAGATCGGAAATTATTACCTATATAGTTCATCTGTTCGTTCTCTGCTTCCGGTTGGTAGGGTGGGTACTCAGGATTTGCCACGGTTCCACTTGCGTCACACTGCATGACTAGATGTACCTACGAAGAACATAAACTATCAAGCTTTTTATTCATCATTTCTAGCTGCGTTGATAGCATGGTCATGGTGTCGACATTGAAGATTCCTGCCGATTTTGTTGGTTTAGTCCTCAAAGCTTGCCACTGATAATTTTTTAATGACATCTCCTCAATGAATTCATAGTCTGCTTCTGGAGTTTTGTTGTCCAGAGTTCCACCGGCGGCTGAATCAATCAGTTGCCTCGTTGAGGGATTTACACCGTTGTAGAATGTTTGAACTTTTAGCCACAAGCGTAAGCCATGGTGTGGGCACCTCCTCAAGATCTTTGAATCTCTCCCATGCATCATATAGTGTTTCTAAATCCATCTGCACAAAAGAAGAGATATCATTCCTTAATTTGGCCATTTTGGCCGATGGAAAATATTTCATTAAAACCTTTTCAGTCATCTGATCCCATGTAGTGATTGACCCTCATTGTAGCGAGTTTAACCACTGTTTAGCTTTATTTCTTAATGAAAAAGGGAATAACCGAAGACAAATGGCATCATCAGAAATGCCATTTAGTTTGAAGGTATCACAGAACTCTAAAAAGTTAGCTATATGCATGTTTGGATCTTCGTCCTGCAAACCATTAAATTGAACAAATTGTTGAATCATTTGTATTGTGTTAGGCTTTAATTCAAAATTATTAGCAGCTATAGTGGGCCTAACAATACTCGATTCTGCTCTGGTTAAATGCGGTATTGCATAATCAAATATTGTATGTGGAGCATTGCGATCTCCCACATCGCGTTGTGGTGGGTTGTTTTCGTCCATCCCTTCAGTAGGATTGGATCTGTCTTCTTCCTCTCTTTTTGTGTAATTTAGGGCTCACCTGGTTTCCTGACGATTCCTTCGATCGGTAGCTTCAATATCACTTTTGTATACTAAAGGTCCTCTCGGGTTCCTTCTAGTCATAAACTAGAGGTACCTGAAAAGAGAAGCAAGAAAGAAAAAAAATTAGCAAAATTAAAAATTATCCTAAAAAATAAAAATAAATTGCTGAAAAATAAAAATAATGGCTAAAATAATAAAAATAGAGTTTTCTTAATATTTTAGTTCCCTGGCAACGGCGCCAAAAACTTGCTCGCTGTAAATCAGACTTTTAAAATTTATAAAAGAATGATCAAAACCTGAAAACTAACTCTGACAACGATTAAAGGTAAGTGTACCTATCGAACAGTAGTATAGCTTAGGCAAGACCGGATATCGAACCTAAAGGAACTAAAAGTACTAATACTAACTTTCTTTTTATTATTTAGCCTTAAAATTAGAGTGAAGTTGCTTTTGATGAAGATTAAACTAAGGACATAAAGACAAAAAGGAGGAATAGGAAAATAACTTTGAAGGAAAACTCAGTTGATTACGACGATACCCTCAGGAAGAATCCACCTAGACTTCACTTATTAATTAACCCTAAATTATATGATTTCTTTTACTTAGCTTGATCCGTAAGACTCCCTAACCTATATTAAACCCTCTCCCAAGGTGAATAATGTCTAACCCTAGGTTAATTAGTGGAACTCTTGTTCACTTATTATAACCCCCTAGGATAGTAGTAAATCGATCAATGGACTCCCATATTTGGTTTCACCCTAATCCGGCAAAATCTCGTAACCCTATCTTGAGGCGTTCGATCAACTCCGCTTAATTATGCTAGATCTACTCTTAGGCAGGGTCTATTCCTCCTCCACCTAAGTACATTAGATTTGGATTAAGCAACATAATTAAGAACAAACTAAGTAATTATCATATAACTTAAAAATCAAATAAAAGGATCCATCTAGCTTTCATCCCCTTCAGGTATCTGAGGGGTTTAGTTCATAACTAAACAAGAAAACATCTCAAGAGAAAGATAAAACAAAACATAAGAAAATCCTAAAACTCCCTGAAGGAATTGAAGGAGAATTTCGCCGTCTTGAGTATAATTCCGGCTTCTTGGGATGAATCAACTGGCCATCTTCACCTTATTTCCTAACTCTGACCTTCTCAGCTTGGCTCCTTGGCCTAGCTTTTACGCCTCTTCAAAGGTGGTACTTAGGGAGTATATATAGGCTCTTGGAATGTGATTCTTTCTCCCCAAGTATCCTTTTTCGACTGAAATTGCGCATTCTGACGACAGAGGCACGGCCATGTAGCACGCTCGTGTGGATCGACTCCAGGCCGTGTTTGGATTTCTAACTTGAGGCACGGCCGTGTAAATCGAGGGAGAGACCGTGTTCTAGATGTTTGGCGTGACACGGCCATGTAGCTTGAAGTCCAGGCCGTGTTGATTTCGTGAATTGGCCCATTTGGCCCGTTTTAAGCCCGTTTTACGTTCTTTTCATCCTTTGGTGCTTTCCTGAGTATAAGACATGAAAAGAAAGGATTAAGAGCACCTTTTTACATAAATCAAGGGATAAATCATCCAAAATCATATTAAATGTGGGCTTAAAATATGTTACTTTTACGGTTTATCAGATGCCGAAATAAGGTACAAGACATTATCGGACTTACAACATAAGCATTCACACAATTTTGAATCATAAATTTGCGTCCAAATTAAAACCAATCATATTCAATCATAAAGTCCGTAGTACGAGTCCACGAGGCCCAAAACATGCTTTGGAAATGGTTTGGGACTAAATCGAGAAATTTAGAAATTTTTATAAAACTTAGAAAATTTTTGCTAACTGTAAGGCTCACACGCCCGTGTGGTCCAAGGGACACGCCCATGTGAACCTAAGACACGCCCGTGTTTTAGACCGTGTTCGATTTAGGGTGCTCTCTGACTTGTGCCACACGGCTGTGCCACACGCCCATGTGCGAGGTTGACTAGCACGGCTGAGACACACGCCTGTGTCTCTGCCCGTATGCTCAATTCTAGACATTCTGTTTCTCAAAATTAAGGTTCAGGGGACACATGACCAAAACACATGCCCATGGGGCAGACTGTGTGTCACACACGGCCTAGACACACGCCAGTGTGTCTACTCGTGTGGACAAAATAAAGGCTATTTACCAAGCCATTTGACACCCTTATTCATACATACACTTACACCAATTCAAAGGCATAAAACACAACATGCTTAGGCAACCAAAACATCCACAATTATGGCCAACACATGCCAAAAAAATATCAACATCTATCATACTCACAAAAATTATTAAGCCACAATTGACTGCTTTCAGGATACCTAATTGTACACCACTTTATCATCTTTTCAATAGGCCACATTGCCAAACATTTCACATTCATGTCATAATTCACATTTCCATCATTCACCAAGCATACCATGACCATATCACTAAAGACATTGGCACATATATAAGTATACTTAGGCTTACAACCATGTTAGCCTAAATAAGCCAATCTACATGGCCAAATTTCAAAACAGGCCTTTGACGATTACAAGCCAACACATTGGTGACACTATTGTGATCTGAAACTCTGGTGATCTCCGATCCCGAGCTAGCTTGGTGACACTATAAGATAAGGGAAAGAAAGGGGGTAAGCTATATAGCTTACTAAGTTTATATGCAAATAATAAAAAAAATTAATTATACATTTTTCATATAAATAACTTAACATATACTAGCATAAATGTCATTAAAATTTCATGAGAATAACTTACTCAATCACATTCCTATCAATAGTTCAACATATACCGAATCCATTTCCATTAAGTTTTTCGTACATACCTGTACCAACTCGTAACATCATCACATAATTTCTCATCTTTGACATACCCGTCGAACCACTTGGAATACTATCGGATACTGGAAACACAAAAATATACACATTTTTTCATGCCTTTTTAAACTTAAATTCATACAGTTTTGATAAAATTCTTATCGGAAAATAATTAATTTTTATAAAATAATTAAATTGCACTTAAATTATGAAAATTTTGAATTTTAATTAATTTAATAATTAAGTTTTATTACTTTTGATCATTTTTCGATAGATTTTCACAAAGGGCAAAAAAAGACTCGGCAGACACTATTAGAAGTTCAAAACCGAGAAGCAATTTGAAGTATCAGGGCAAACTAATTTTTAGCCTAAGTCGGTCCAATTATGTGTATTAATTCATGATATAATTAATTTTAATTTATATCCAATTTAATTTAGATTAAATAAATTATTATTAATTAATTATGAAAAAGTGGTCCAGTTCAACCGAACTAACCAAGAACTGGACAGCCCAAAACCGTCCATATGCTGGCCCAAATCAGCTTATTGGCTGATTATTTAGCTTGCAAAGAGGCCCTTGAAGACTTGTTCAAGTTGCAAACAAACCCCTCCACAATTGGTGGCTTTATAGATTTGCCTCAAGCCTAAATTAGCAAAGTTGAAACTATCAACCTTGCCACATGTGTGGCTAGCCAAGGGAGGGCTCTTTGGTTGATAATTTTACCTATTTTTAGCAGCCCTCTTCAGCTATAAAACCCCCCTTAGGCTGGTCATTTGAAAAACGTCTCAAGCATTCACATATTTTCTCTCTTCTCTCCACTTTCTCTCTTTTTTCCATTCCAAATCCCCTTGCTCTCTTGCCGATTTTTCCTCCTGGAAAAGGGGCACTCATCAGCCATTTGGAGCAGCAATTAAGTGTTCATAGCAGCCTTCATCGACGAGGACAACAAAGAAGGAAGAATGGAGCAAACTAGTCAAGCCACGGAAAAACACCGGATTTGATTCTTGTTCGCTATCTCTTTAATTTTTGTTGTTGTTGTGATGAACATATCTATGAATATTTATGTTATTGGAATGGTTAATTTAATCAATTTAGCTTGAATTTAATTTGTGTTAGGTTGATTGCATTTTGTTTGCTAAAATTGTTAAAATTATGTTTATGTTGTTATAGGCCTCAGTAAGATGCTTGATTAAGTAAAATTATGACTAAGTTATTCTTGCTTTACAATTTTCAGGTAGCTAATGAATTAATTATTTAAACGGATTGAAATTGTAATTAATCGACACAGTACTTAATCAGTGCATGTTTAGTCATCTAACGTAGCTGAGAGTTAAATTAGCAACGGTATCTAACGATACATTTGAATTGCATAACTTGCAAGATTATTGTGATTAAACTGTTTCGAGGTAGGGATACTTTGTTACCTCACGTAGTCTTTTATGTGCTTATTAGATTTAATTAATCATTTGAATTGAAATAGGAATATGTACAAAAGATTATTTCAATTTAATAAGTATGTATGTGCAATAACATATTTGCCTATTAAGATTTGTTTAATCGGTTGAATTGATATAGGGATATAGTCAATAGATTAATGGATTTTGGTAGGTGAAAATGTTCATAAGTTAGAAAATTACAGAGTTACCGTGAATTTATTCGTAATAATAGAAACATGAGTTTAATAATTCTAAGTTAAGAAATGTAATTAATCTAACACAATTATGTCATCTTGATTAAAATTGTATTTCAAAATCATGCATTTGAGATTTATTTATTTATTTTACTTAGTTTAAAATCTTAGTTTTTATCACCCTCTTCAAACAAAATATTTTTATTCACCAAAGTGTTTTAAATAGCATTCATAAATAATTCTTTTCATAGTCCCTGTGGGTACGATAACTCGACATTTACTTGTCACTTTATTAGTTGTTGCGATTGTGTACACTTGCACATTTTCGTCGTTCCAAGTTTTTGGCGCCGTTTCCGGGGACTGTTTTAAAAAGTCAATATTTGTGAATTTGTTAGTTTTGCATTTTGGTTTAATTTTATGTTTAAATTTTAACTTAATTAATTTTTCTATGATTATTTCAGGTGTTTATGAGTATTGATCGAATTATCAATTTCCTCCCTGTAGACCATGAGATTGAACGAACTTTTTAAGTACGAAGAAGGCAAGCAAGTTAGAGAAGGACCGAAGAGATGAACTTCGAAAATTCGAATCAAGGAAAGGAGCAAACCCTACTCAAAATCCTATCCTTATTGCTGATAATAGGGATAGAGCTTTAAGACAGTATGTCGTGCCAGTGTTTCATGAACTTAATCTGGGTATTAGGAGACTCGGAATTAAGGCACAACAATTCGAGCTGAAGCCAGTTATGTTCCAAATGCTTCAGACTGTGGGCCAATTCAGTGGAATGCCTACTGAAGATCCTCATCTTCACTGAAGACTGTTTATGTAGATGAGTGACTCTTTCAAGTTAGCTGGAGTACCCGAAGACGCATTACAATTGAAGTTGTTCCCGTATTCGCTAAGGGACAGAGCTCGAGCCTGGTTGAACTCATTGACACCAAATTCAATTTCCACATGGCAAGAGTTGGCAGAAAGATTTCTCATAAAGTATTTCCCGCCTAGTAAGAATGTTAAGTTGAGGAATGAGATCACTACCTTCCAACAAATGAATGATGAGTCATTGTATGAGGCATGGGAAAGGTACAAAGAATTATTACAAAAATGCCCTCATAATGGAATCTCACATTGCATCCAACCTGAGACGTTTTATAATGGTGTCAATGCTCACACGAGGATGGTAGTGGGCGCTTCTGCTAACTGTGCTCTCCTTTCTAAGTCTTATAACGAGGCTTATGAAATCATTGAGAGAATTGCCAGCAACAATTATCAATGGCCAACCAATCGAGCAGCGTTAGGAAGACGAGTTGCTAGAATACATGAAGTAGATGCTCTTACTTCACTCACATGTCAGGTATTATCAATATCCTAAATGTTAAAAAATCTTACTACTAATGGGTCTAATAGTTTTACAGCATAGCCACCAAACCAATTTATAGCCTGTGTCTATTATGGGGAAGGACATTTGTTTGAAGAATGTCCATCAAACCCAAAATCCATATATTACATGGGTAACTAGGACCAAAATCGAGGAAGGCAAGGACTGCAATCCAATTTCTATAACTCATCATGGCGAAACCACTCGAATGTTTCTTGGAGTAACCAAGGGGCTTGAACCAATAACACTTACGCCTAACCTAGATTGACCCAGCCACTTAGTTTTCCCCAACAAGTTCAGAAACCAACCCAAGCTGAACCATCCAATGGCTTAGAAAATTTGTAAAGAATGATGCCTTAATTCAAACCCAAGCAGCTGCATTGAAAAATCTAGAAAACCAAATGGGCCATCTTGCTATTGAACTCAGGAACCGACCACAAGGTGATTTACCTAGTGATACGGAGAATCTGAGGAATCCAGGGAAGGAGCATTGTAAAGCGTTGACACTTAGGAGTGGAAAGACTTTAAATCTCAATTCTGTCGAAGATGAAAAGGAGCCAAATGACGCTCAAGACTCAGAGGAAGTTCAACCGAGTGTTGAAATTCTAGTTTCACAAGAACCAGAATCTGTAAAATTTGACAAGGTAACTTCAAAACCAATTAATTCTGATCAACTAACAACTCCGTTAGATGCAGAATTACCATAGAAGACAAATCAATCAGTTCTAGTAAAGAAACCTCCACCACCCTACCCTCAAAGACTTCAGAAGTAGAAGCAGGAAATTCAATTCAAGAAGTTCTAGACGTACTCAAGCAACTTCATATCAACATCTCGTTGGTTGAAGTACTTGAACAAATGCTGAACTATGTCAAATTCATGAAGCATATCATGTCTAAAAAATGAATACTTGGAGAATTTGAGACGGTAGCCTTGACAAAGGAATGCAGTGCATATCTTCAAAACAAACTACCCCCAAAGTTGAAGGATCCTAGATGTTTTACCATATCTTACAACATTGGAGCAACATATTCTGGTAAGGTACTATGTGACTTGGGTGCGAGTATCAACTTGACGCCTATGTCAATATTTAGGAAGTTAGGGATTGGAAACACGAAAATTTACGTGTTTTTACATAGCCTTTCTAACTTAAAATCATGCTATTTCGGTATTCTTGTCGAAAAATAATTAAGTATTATAAAATAATTAAATTGTGCTAAAAATATGAACATGATGAATTTTAATTAATTTTATAGTTAATTTTTATTCATTTTGACTATTTTCAACAGATTAGCACAAAGGGCGAAAATTGGCTCAGTAGACACTGCTCGAAGAATAAACCCGAGAAGCAATTTGAAGTATCAAGGCGCATTTATTTCCAGCCCAAGACGGTCCAATTATGAATATTTAATCATAATATAATTAATTTTAATTTATTCCCAATTTAATTTGGGCTAAATAAATTAATCTTAATTAATTATGAAAAAGGCTCAGTTGAACCGCATTAGTTGAACCAAACCGATTGAACCGAACCGAACAAAGAATTGGGCAGCCCAAACCGTCCAGATGCTGACCCAAATCAGCTTATTAGCTGATTAATTAAGCTTGCAAAGAAGCCCTTGAATACTTTTCAAAGTTGCATTCAACCCCTCCAAATTTAGTGGCTTTGTAGATTTGCCTCATGCCATATTTAGCAAAGTTGAAGCCATAAACTTTGCAACATAGATGGCAAGCCAAGGGAGGTCTCTTTGGCTGATGGGATTTGCCATTTTTAGTAGCCACAATCAGCTATAAATACCACCCCTTGCTGATCATTCAAACCATCCCTCATTTCTCATTCTCTCATCACTTCTCTTCTTTCCATTCTCTCTTTATTTCCAAAAACAAACCAAGCCTTCTTGTGCCGATTTCTCCTCTTGGAAAAGAGGTGTTTTCTCAGCCATTTGGACCAGCAATTGGAGTGTTCATAAGCCACCTTGATAGCTGAGGACAACGGAGAACGAAGAATGGAGCAATCAATAAGCCATGGAGAAACACCGAATTTACTTCTTGTTCCCTATCTCTTTAATTTCATAGTTGTTTTGAAAAACATGTTTATGAATATTTATGCTATTGAAATGGTTATTTTAATCAATTTAGATTGAATTTAATCCATGTTGGGTTGATTATATTTTGCCTGCTTGGTTTATTAAAATTGTGTTTATGCTGTTATAGGCCTCGGTAAAATGCTTGATTAAGTAAAATCATGCTTAAGTTATTCTGGCATTATAATTGTTTAGATAACTAAAGAATTAATTATTTAAACAAATTGAAATTGTAATTAATGGACACAATACTTGCATGTTTAATTCTTCTAAGGTAGCTGAAGATTAAATTAGCATTGTATTTGGCGATATATATGCCTTGCATCACTTGCAAGATTTTTGTGATTAAATTGTTTCAAGGTAAGGATACTTTGTTACTTCACATGATCTTTTATATGCTTATTAGGTTGAATTAATCATTTCAATCGACATAGAAATATGCGAGAGATTGTTTAATTTAATAAGTTTGTATGTGCATTAATATGTTTACTTTTATAAATCTGTTTTATCGGTCGAATTGACATAGGAATATGTACAAGAGATGAATGGATTTTTTTATTTGTAAATATGTTCATAAGTTTGCAAATTACCAAGTTGTTGTGATTTATTCGTAACAAGTATAAGCATAAGTTTAATAATTCTATGGTAAGAAATGTAATTAATCCAACACAATTATATCATCTTGATTAAAATCAGCTTTTGAAATTGTGCATTAGAACTTGTTTATTTTATTTAACTTTTTTTTAGGTTTTAAAATTTTATTAAATCCAAGTATTTTCCCTTCACCAAAGTGTTTGAAATCACTTTCATAAATAATTCGTTTACAGTCCCTGTGGGTACGATAACTCGACATTTACTTGTCACTTTATTACTTGTTGCGATTGTGTACACTTGCACATTTCCACCGTTCCAGGGATAGGTGAAGTTAGACCGACTACGGTTACACTGCAATTAGTAGATTGATCCTTAGCACATCCAGAAGGAAAAATCGAGGATGTACTGGTACGTGTAGACAAATTTATCTTTCCTATTGACTGTGTGATTCTAGACTTTGAAGCAAACAAAGTGGTGCCAATCATCCTAGGAAGACCGTTCTTAGCAACTGGAAGGACCCTTATTGATGTGCAGAAGAGCGAGCTTATTATGCGTGCTCAGGATGAGCAGGTAACATTTAACGTTTTTAAGTCTATGCGATTTCCTGACACAATTGATGATTGTTTTACAGTATTTGATTTAGAAGATTTAATCGTGGAGAAGGAACTCAACTATGTTGAAAATCCACTAGAACAAATTTTGACATCAAACCCTCAAAATGATGAAGAAGAGGATGAATACTTAGTTTTGCTAGAAGCTAATCAAAGGGGATTTAATCTGCAATCCTGTTTTGAATCTTTGGAGTTAGAGAATAGGGATTATGCCCAACCAAAAGCATCAATCGAGGAGCCACCTAAATTAGAACTCAAGGTACTTCCTTTATATTTAAAATATGTTTATTTAGGTAACGTTTCTACTTTGCTTGTGATTGTTTCAACAGAATTAACCAATGAGCAAGAAGAGAAACTCATCCTTGTATTGAAACAATTCGAGAAGGCTATCGGATGGACCATAGCTGATATTCGCAATATTAGTCCATCTGTATGCATGCACAAGATCATACCAGAAGATTACGAGAAAGGGATGATTGATGGACAACAAAGACTAAACCCCATCATGAAGGATGTAGTAAAGAAAGAAATCATTAAGTGGTTAGATGTAGGTATAATTTAACCATCTTAGACAGTTCATGGGTAAGCCCGGTCTAGTGTGTACTGAAGAAAGGAGGTATCACGATCATTTAAAACGAGAATAACGAGTTGATACTAACTAGAATGGTTACGGGATAGAGAATTGGCGTCGATTATCGGAAGCTGAACAATGTGACTAGGAAATATCACTTTCCTTTGCCATTTTTGGATCAGATGCTGGATAGACTCGCGGTGCGAGACTATTACTATTTTCTTGGTGGATTGATAAACCGTAAAAGTAACATATTTTAATCCCACATTTAGTATGCTTTTGGGTGATTTATCCCTTGATTTATGTAAAAAGGTGCTCTTAATCCTTTTTTTTCATGTCTTAAACTTAAGAAAGCACCCGAGGATAAAAAGAACAAGAAACGGGCCCAAAACGGAGTAAATTGGGCCAAGGACGAAATCGACACGGCCTGGACCAAAGCTCACACGGTCATGCCTCACTGATCATCTAGAACACGGTCTTTCCTCAATTTACACGGCCGTGCCTCATTAAAGAAGTCCGAGCACGGCCTGACCATGATCTACACGGGCGTGTTCCATGGTCGTGTCCCTGTCATGGCAAAGAGTAATTTCATTGGGATTTGGATACTTTGGGGCAAAGAAACCTATTTCAAAAGCCTATATAAACCCCCTAAGTGTCAGCTGAAAGGGGGCGGATAGCTAGGCCAAGGGGCCAAGCTGAAAAGGTCAGATTTGTGGAAATCAAATAAAGATAACCAGTTGATCCATTTCAAGAAGCCGAAATTCTACTCAGGACGGCAGATCTCTCCTTCAATTCCTTCAGGGAGTTTTAGGGATTTCTTATGTTATGTTTTATCTTTTCTCTTGAGATGTTTTCTTTATTTGTTATGAACTAAACCCTTCAGATACCTGAAGGGGATGAAACCTATGATGGATCTTGTTATTGTTTTCTAAATTATATGATAAATACTTAGTTTGTTCTTAATTATGTGAGCTTAGTCCAAATTTGATGTGCTTAGGTGGAGGAGGAATAGACCCTGCCTAAGAGTAGATCTAGCATAATTAAGCAGAGTTGATCGCACGCCTAGAGATAGGGTGACGAGATTTTGCCGGATTAGGGTGAAACCTAATATGGGAGTCCATAGATCGATTTACTGCTATTCTAGGGGGTTATTAAAAGAGAAAGAGATTTCCATTAATTAACCTAGGGTTAGACGTTATTCGCCTTGAGAGAGGGTTTAATATACATTAGGGAGTCTTACAGATCAAACTAAGTGAATGAATCATATGGTTCAGGGTTAAATAATAAGTGAAGTCTAGGTGGATTCTTCCTAAGGGTATCGTCTTAGTCAACTGAGTTTTGCTAAAGTTATTTCCCAATTCATCCTTTTTGTCTTTGTGTTTTTAGCTTAGTAGTCAATTTAGATTAGATTAAATCAACTTCACTTTATTTTAGGCTAAATAATAAAAAAAGAGTTAGTATTAGTACTTTTAGTTCCTTTGGGTTCGATAATCCGGTCTTGCCTAAGCTAAACTACTGTTCGATAGGTACACTTGCCTTTAATAATTGTCAGAGTTAGTTTCCAGGTTCGATCATTCTCTTTTATAAATTTTAAAGCTCTAATTCACAGCGATCAAGGATACTCGGGGTATAATCAGATTACAGTAGCACCAGAAGATCAACACAATACAACATTCACCTGCTCGTACGATACATTTGCATTTAGGTGCATGCCCATTTGGTTTATGTAATGCACCTACTACATTTCAAAGATGTATGATGCCTATTTTTACTGACATGGTTGAGAAATATTTGGAAGTTTTTATGGATGATTTTTTAGTATTTGGAGATACATATGATGATTGCCTAGCCAAACTAGCCAAGGTACCAAGGCGATGAGAAGAAACAAATCTTGTACTTAACTGGGAAAAGTGTCATTTCATGGTACGAGAAGGTATTGTTCTAGGGCATCGGATAACAAGACATGGAATCGAGGTAGATAAAGAAAAGGTAGATGTTATTGAAAAAATCCCATCTCCGGCATCTATAAAGGGTGTTAGGAGATTTTTGGGCCACGTCGGTTTCTATCGAAGATTTATCAAAGACTTCTCCAAAATTGCTAAACCCTTATACAAATTATTGGAGAAGGACACGACGTTTAAATTTGATGAAAAGTGCTTAAGAGCTTTCAACGATTTGAAGAGTCGGGTTAGTATTGGCACCCATAATAGTCACACCAGACTGGGATTTTCCATTTGAACTTATGTGTGACGCAAGTGACTTCGCGATCGTAGCTGTCATGGGTCAGCGAGGGAACAAAGTTTTTCATCCCATCTACTATGCGAGTCGGACTCTGACAGGAGCTCAACTAAATTACATGGTAACAGAAAAAGAGTTACTTGCTATTGTGTTTGCTTTTGATAAGTTTCGATCTTATCTTATAGGTACCAACGTGACTTTCTATACCAACCACTCGGCAATTAAGTATTCACTTGCCAAGAAAGACACTAAGCCGAGATTGATCCGTTGGGTACTTCTACTTCAAGAGTTCAATCTAGAAATTCAAGATCGAAAGAGAGTAGAAAATCAAGTAGCAGATCACTTGTCCAGATTGGAGCCATAAGAAGGGAATTCTCCACTTATACCAATTCAAGAGACATTTCCAGATGAACACATACTGAAGGTAAATTATGTCTATAATACCCCTTGGTTTGCTGATATTGCTAACTATTTATCTCGTGGTTTGATGCCTATTGATAAGACATATCATCAAAAGAAAAAGTTTCTTCACAATGTGAAGTACTATTTCTGGGAAGAACCATATTTGTTTAAAAAGTGTGCAGATCAAATGATCAGAAGATGCGTGGCAGAAGATGAAGTACATAAGATTTTATACCACTATCAATCAGCTCCGAGTGGGGGACACTTTGGAGGAACACGTACCGCGTCCAAAGTATTGCAAGACGAATTCTTTTGGCAAACACTATTTGAAGATGCATATGCTTACGTAGAGAGTTATTATCAACTTTGCTAACATTGTTAAAATTGTGTTTATGTTGTTATAGGCCTCCGTAAGATGCTTGATTAAGTAAAATCATGACCAAGTTATTCTTGAATTACAATTTTGAGGTAGCTAATGAATTAATTATTTAAACAGATTGAAATTGTAATTAATGGACACATTACTTAATAATTGCATGTTTAATCATCTAACGTAGCTGAGGGTTAAATTAGCAACGGTATATGACGATACATTTGAATTGCATAACTTGCAAGATTATTGTGATTAAACTATTTCAAGGTAGGGATACTTTGTTACCTCATGTATTCTTTTATGTGCTTATTAGATTTAATTAATCGTTTGAATTGACATAGGAATATGTACAAGAGATTATTTCAATTTAATATGTATGTATGTGCAATAACATATTTGCCTATTAAGATTTGCTTAATCGGTTGAATTGATATAGGGATATAGTCAATTGATGAATGGATTTTGGTAGGTAAGTATGTTCATAAGTTAGAAAATATCCAAGTTGCCGTGAATTTGTTCGTAACAATATAAACATGAGTTTAGTAATTCTAAGTTAAGAAATGTAATTAATCTAACACAATTATGTCATCTTGATTAAAATCGTATTTTGAAATCGTGCATTTGAGATTTATTTATTTAGTTTACTTAGTTTAAAATCTTAGTTTTTAATCACCCTCTTCAAACAAAATATTTTTCTTCACCAAAGTGTTTTAAATAGCATTCATAAATAATTCTTTTCGCAGTCCCTGTGGGTACGATAACTCGACATTTACTTGACACTTTATTACTTGTTGCGCTTGTATACACTTGCACATTTCCGTCATTCCAGATACACGGAATTCTTGAACATAAGTGCCACATAAGTATCCAATGCTACCACAAATCTCATAAACATATAAGCTCTCTCTCGAGCTATCCTCAGGCCTACTCACACAAGCTATCAGTCAAGACGTAGGTACTCGGTGCTGCTCACACAAGCTGTCAAGTATCCACAGCATATTCCAGTATACTCAGCCACCGATAAGACGTATGAGACTAGCACCCGAGACACATAAATCACATAAGCACTTGGGTTCCTAGTGACATGTCACTTGTATCCTAATCTATTCAAAAAGTTCAACCGGGATTTTCTCGTTTGTTGAAACTTCGTCAATTACATCCATAGAGTCAATCATACATATCATGTAATATCAAAACATTATAAACACAATTGTATTGTTGCATTATTAACATACGAACTTACCTCATTACAAAAATAGTAGAAATAGACCTAATCGTCAAACACCTTGTTTTCCCTCGATCTAGGTCTGAACCTCATTTTTCTTGATCTATAATAGAAAATTTAACTCATTTAATACTCACATTATTCAATTCAGCCCAAAATTCACATTATGGAAAATTTATATTTTTGCCCCTAACTTTTCAACTTTTTACACTTTAGTCCCTAGACTTGTAAAATGAGATATATTCAATTTCATCAAAAACCAATCCTAGCTGAACCATTTTCATACTCATAACAGCCCACATTTTTCATTTATTCACATTTTTACTACTTATTTTATAGACATTTAAAACTAAGTCCCTATTTGTCATTTTTACCAAAAATCACTTTACAAAAGTCATTTAACAAACAACAAACATGCATTTTCTACCATCAAACATAAAAATACACATATATTCAACATGGGTAAAATTTTAGACTTTAATCCTTCTTCAAATTAGTCCTTGGAAAGGCTAAGATTAGGTTGAGACAACTTCAAAAACATAAAAATCTTGAAAAACAAGGTAAGAATGGACTTATAATCGAGCTTGGAAGCTTGGAAAACCCTAGCTATGGTTTCCTTTTGGAAATTCGGCCGTGGGGGGCTGAAAATAGAAATATGAACATCTTTTATTTGTTTTATTTTGTCTTTATTTACCATTTTACCAAAATGTCCTTAATGTCAAACTTTGAAATTTCACCTAACCATGTCCATTTCTTCCATCTTAAGGTATAATGGTCTAATTACCATATATAGACCTCTACTTTAAGATCTAATAGCAATTGGACACCTTTAACATATAGAACTCAAATTTTGCACTTTTTGCAATTTAGTCTCTTTAACTAAATTGAGTGCCCAAACATCAAAATTTTTTAACGAAATTTTCACGAAATCATTCCATAAAACTGTAATCCATAAAAATATAATAAAAATATTTTGTTTCCGTCAGATTTGTAGTCTCAAAACCACTATTCCGACTAGACCCAAAATCGGGCTGTTACAACTCTCCCCCGTTAGTGATTTTTGTCCCCGAAAATCTTCAAGAAAAGAGATTTGGGTACTGTTTTCTCATAGTTTCCTCTATCTCATGACGACTCCATAGAATCTTCTCTAAAGCTACGGTTTTGTTTCTTATCTCTTTAATCTAATGTGTCATATTTCGGATCGGTTCTTCGTTATTTAACATGTCAACTAAATCTCAACATCTGTCTGAGAAATTATATGTAGAGGATCCGACCGGTACCATCGTGACATAAACACATGAAACACATATAAATCTTCTCAAGTTTTGACGGTAATTCAAATCGATGAGTCCCTGGCCCAAATTTCTCAATAATCTCGTACGGTCCGATAAATCGCGGAATCAATTTTCCTATACGACCAAATCGAAAAACTTTTTTCCATGGAAAAATTTTCAGAAGCACTTGTCACCGTTTTGAAACTCTATTTATTTTCATTTAAAATTCACATAGAATCACTGACAATCAGAAGCTGCTTCAAACCTATCTCCGATCTATTTTACATTTCCTTCTATTTCACGGATCATAGCAACTCTATGTAGCCTTTCTTATCAAACTTAATCTAATAATATGTAATTTTACATTTGTAGCTATATAGAATCTCATATAGTGCCAATTTAATACTTAACTGAAAAATGTTGTGGCACGCAGTTTTGACTAAGCGCAATTATTTCTTTTTCGTTTGCCTTCAAATTCTAAAATACAACATCAAAACATATCTTCAACAATCTGAGTAACACACTCATACTGATCGTCAGTCTGAGAGCAAAAATGCGGTATCAAAAATTTGTAATTGCTTACCGAAAACTTCTTATCATTTATTTCGAAATCAAGAACTGAACCATAAACTGTAGATTTCTAACGAATATATTAAATACTGATATTTCAAATAGCTTGACAATTTCAGGAACTTATATCTCATTTATGTTCCAACATCATCACTAGCTGTAACAATTCTAAAAGTACTTGATGCTCAGTTTTAACCTGTTGACAAATCAAACATGTAACACCCCAAACCCGGCCTGGACGTTATTGCTGAATCTGGCAATGTCACATGATAGTGCTTTAGAAAACATAACTGCGTTAAAACCATTTCTAGGGATCTAAGGCTATCATCAAAACGTGTCGTTTATTTATTCATATCCATTTTCAAAACTTTATATGTTGTGAAAGCTTTTAAAATGATTTGCAAGGTCTTACGTATTTTGATAAAACCTTTGTTTATTTTGAAAACTCGTGTCTTGTCCTACTACTATCAGTTTATAAAATAATAATCCCAAGTTTTAAACAAAATTCCGAATGGCTTTATTACATAAAATTCACCCGATATAATCAAACCATAATTAACAATAAAACCATAAATAAATATCCAGAACCGTGGTCACCGCCGAATCCTCCGCTGCACTGATCTATCTAATGTTGGGGATTACCTGAACAGATTAAAGAGAAACGGCTGATTTTCACAAACTCAGTGTGTAATCCCCACAGAAAACTTGCACACAGTAATATTAGATACAAACATAAATTCACAGTTCAGGCCTAAGCCCATTTCAACAACGTTTTGGACTTTAGCCCACTCAGATACAGAATCTGATATGTTCTATGGCCTTAGCCCATTTCAGACATACTAAGCAGATCAGACAGAATAGTAGAATCCTACCCACCAACCTCCACACACCAACTCCGTCCAGCCCTACACACCATGTGGGGTTAAAATCAACCCACCCATCCCTACACATCATGCTGTACCGAATGCGGCACATAATCAGAAAATTGTAGCTAAGCAGCTAGATAACAGGCTTAAGAGCCTTTCAGATACTTCCTCCAAATATCATCAACGTAGCCCAATGTATTCCAACATGCATAACATGACATGCTTTTATACAACTTAGTTCATGCATTAAGATATCAGAAATCAAGCTCAATACAGAAGTCAGAAAGTCAAGTCACATAATTAGGGGTCTAGGTAAAGCTTACCGACCCTACATTAGGTCTACAGTCGATTAGGGCTACCCGTGCACCCTTATAGAACATTACAAAAAAATGGGCTCACACATCTATGTGGTCTGTCCGTGTGGCACACACGGCCCAAATTGGCCTTGGCCGTGTGGATCACACGACCAGGCCCAGAATCCCACACACCCGTGTAGTTCACCCATGTGGCCCCACACGCCCGTGTGGCCCAGACGACCCAAATTGGTCGAGCCCGTGTGTCGCACACGGCCGTGTCACTCGCGCACGGCCTGGCTTGTCGATCACACGGCCGTGTGGTGACTAAAATTCCTGCACATCGCCTACCACACGAGTGTCCACATTCCCGTGTGGCATCGACAAAAGGGTTTTTGGCTTTAATCGAAACCTCATTTTCTGCATTTTCGGGTACATATTTGGTTTCGATTGAAGCTAAAATGACTGCCAAGCACTCCAGTACTTATATTTGAAAAATCAAGGCCCTCATTTAGTAACATAACCAGGATTTAAATGAAATTGTGACGAGGCGTTCATCCCTAATTATCGAAACCTTACCTTCGATTGAAACGAGAATTCCATGCGCTTAACTCATCGATTGAGAATGATATTCAATCCCTTAATTAAATCCTGAATACCAAAAAAGAAAATCCCTTTTAGGAAGAACACAAACGTTTAGAATAGCAAAATCCCGACTTATCGAAACAAATCCCTACAACTAAATAACGGTCCACCGAACTCGAAAGTAAAAAGGCTAACAATAAGGAGTGGGAAGGGCGGCGGAAAGGATTTTGGGGAAGAAGAGAGAAACCAAAATTTTTATGTTTGTTGGGGAGAGGAAAACTGAACAGATTTTCTGATATTCCCCCTATCATCTCCCTAAATCTCTCCTTACTATCAGACTTTCAATCAAACACAAACTCTTTGGGCGTGATAGCCAAAAATAATGCTCACGCCGAGATTAGAACATAGGGTCACCAACACTCCAACACTCCAGTTAACCAACAGACCAGCAGGCCCATTCTGTTAAATGCTTACACACTTTAATTTATAAGCCTATTAACCAGAGGTAGGGCTTAATTCATAAAAATACCAAAATTTACCCAAGTTGTGACTTGAACTTGGGACCTCTCACACACACCCAGAATACATAACCACTAAAGCAGATAGATAGTTGTGTCAAAACTACAAAAGCTGAAATTAAGAAAAACCGGGGCGTTACAAATCTACCCCTCTAAAAGAAAATTTTGTCCTCGAAATTTTACCTGATCAGAAAAGGTGAGGATACTGCTGCAGCATCGAATCCTCTGGCTCCCAAGTGGCCTCCTCAGTGTTATGATTTCGCCACAGCACCTTCACTAAGGGGATAGATTTCCTCCGCACAACCTTAATGTCGTGCTCCAGAATCTGAATCGACTTCTTCTCAAATGTCAGATCTGGTCTAACCTCAATTTTGCCAATATGAACAAGATGCATGTGATCAGAGCGGTAGCATCTCAACATTGAGATGTGGAACACATCATGAATGCAATCTAACTCTGGAGGAAGCTCCAACTGATAAGCGACTGGTCCTATTCATTTCAGAATACAGTACGGCCTAATAAACCGAGGGCTCAGCTTACCCTTGCGACCGAACCTCAAAACTTTCTTCCATGGCGAGACCTTGAGATAGACTAAGTCCCCTACAGAATACTCAATATCCTTTCTCTTCAGATAAACATAGGACTGCTGCCTTCCAAATGCCGCTTTCAGGCTATCTCGAATAAATCAAACCTTATCTTAAGTTTCAGAAACCAATTCCAGACCCAGAACATGTCGCTCACCCAACTCAGACTAGCACAAGGGAGTGCGACACTTACGACCATACAAGGCCTCATACCGTGCCATCTGGTTGCTAGACTGATAGCTGTTGTTATAGGTGAACTCTGCCAACGGCAAGTACTCCTCCTAACTGCCTCTGAAATCTATAACACAGCTCCTCAACATATCCTCCTGTACTTGAATTACCCTCTCTGACTGACCATATGTCTAAGAATGGAAAGTAGTACTGAAGTCCAACCTCGAACCCAGAGCTTCGTGCAACTTCTTCCAGAATCGAGACATGAAGTGAGGATTCCTATCAGAGATGATCGAGATAGGAACCCCATGCAGTCTCACTATTTCAGATACATATAGCTTAGCCAACTTATGGAGAGAAAAGTCTGTCCTGACCAGAATGAAATGTGCGGACTTGGTCAATCGATCCATGATGACCCAAACAGAATCCTTCTTAATGGGTATTAAAGGTAACTTACTAATGAAATCCATAGTTATTCACTCCCATTTCCACACCGGTATCTTCACTAGCTGCAGCAACCCCGAAGGCAACTGATACTCAACTTTGTTGACAAGTTAAACAGCAAGCAACAAAATCCGTAACCTTGCGCTTCAACCCTGGCCACCAGTACAACTCTCGGAGATCTTGGTACATCTTGTTCCAACTGGGATGCATAGCATAAGGGCTACTATGCGCCTTCCTCAGAATCGACTTTCTTAAATCCTCATCATTGGGCACACATAGTCGATCGCAAAAACAGAGTACTCCATCACTGTTAATCTCAAAATCAGTACTACCCCTATTCTCCACCTGACGGAACCGCAACTCAAGCGACATATCCCCCATCTGTTTACCTCTGATCTGATCAATCCATACAGGCCTAACCTGAAGCTCCGCTAACAAACTTCCATCGTCGAATAAGCTGAGTCAATCGAACATCGCTCTCAAGTCAGTCATATCCCTACGGCTCAAAGCATCTGCCACCACATTGGCTTTACCCAGATGGTACTCAATGATGTAGTCATAATCCTTAAGCAGTTCAACCCAGCTACGCTACCTAAGGTTTAACTCCTTCTGGGTGAGGAGATACTTGAGGCTTTTATGATTAGAGTAGATTGTACACTTCTCACCATACAGATAGCGCCTCCAAATCTTCAAAACGAAGACCATAACCGCCAATTCCAAATCATGCGTCGGGTAGTTAGCCTCATGTGTCTTGAGCTGACGAGACGCATAAGCTACCACTTTACCATCCTGCATCAGAACGCAACCCAAACCCACATGCGACGCATCACTGTATATGATGAAATCTTTCCCAGATTCAAGCTGTATAAGAACTGGAGCCTGAGTCAAAACAGATTTGAGCTTCTCAATGCTCTCTTATTACTTATCAGTCCAGAAAAAGGGAACTCCCTTGCACAGAAGCTTGGTTAACGGTGCCGCAATCAAGGAGAACCCTTCTACGAAGCGTCGATAATAACCCACCAACCCCAGAGAGCTACGGATTTCAAACAAATTCTTCAGGTGTTTCCATTCCAACACAGCATCAATCTTACAAGGATCCACCTGAATCCTCTCTATAGAAACCACATGCTCTAGAAAGGTTACTTCTCGAAGCTAGAATTCACATTTACTGAACTTTGCGTACAACTGCTTCTCATGCAAAGTCTATAATACCACTCAGAGATGCTCATCGTGCTCGTCCTCGATCTTCAAATATACCAGAATTCTTCAATGAAGACTACCATGATCCGATCCAGATAGGGCTGAAACACTCGATTCATCAGATCCATAAAAGCTGCTAGTGCATTCGTCAGTCCAAATGGCATCACTATGAACTCCTAGTGTCTACACTGAGTCCTAAATGCCGTCTTATGCACATCGGTCTCCTTAATCTTCAATTGATGGTATCCAGATCGCATATCGATCTTGAAGAACACAGAAGCCCCTCTGAACTGGTCAAATAGGTCATCTATTCTCAGTAGTAGGTACTTGTTCTTGATTGTTTGTTTGTTCAGCTGCCGGTAGTCGATACACATTCTCATTGTCCCATCTTTCTTTTTCGCAAACAACACCGGTGCTTCCCATGGAAACACATTGGGACTAATGTATCCACGATCCAATAGCTCTTGAATCTGAGCCTTAAGCTCCACAAGCTCCTTTGGTGCCATTCTATAAGGGGTAATGGACACCGGAGCTGTATCAAGAAAGAGCTCAATCCAAAATTTCGCTTCTCGGCTTAGAGGCAGACCCGGTAGGCCAAGAATGCCTCATATCCCTTTCGTACCAACTTTTCTGCCACCAACGCAGAAATCACATTTGTTAGATAGTCCCGACGTTCCCTAATCACCACTACCTCGTTATCCTCCTCAGTTCTCAAAACAACCCTTTTTGTTGTGCAGTCCAGACTTACTCGGTGCTTGACCAGCCAGTCCATTCCCAGAATCAAATCGAACTCCCCAAATGGAAGCTCCATCAGATCAGCCAAAAATACTGTCCCTTGAACCTCTAACGGGACGTCTCTATATAAATTACTAACCCAAATAGATGGCCTTAACGGACTCACAATAGTTACCTCACTCGAAGTACTCTCAACCGAAATCCCCAGAGTTTCAGACACAGAGCTAGCTATGTAAGAGTCTGTAGAGCCTATGTCTATCAATGCAGTGTAGGGCACATTAAAAATTAAGAACGTACCCGTAATGATGTCCGAAGCATCACCATCCCTTCGATGACTTGCAACATAAACTAGTGCAGGCTTCCTCGCCTCAGTCAGCCCTGCATCTCTGCCCGGTGCTCTCTATCCTCGGCCCATGTCATTACCACCCCTGGCCTGTCGCCGGCCCCTAGGTGGCTACTGAGCTACTCTTGATAGATGCGCAGCACCAGTACCTGCAACTTGCATCTGATCAGTTCTCAGTAGACAATCCCGGTCACGGTGCTCAGTCGACCCACATCTCAAACATGCCCCAGTCGTCCTCCAGCACTCGTCCGAATGGCATCTACCACAGTGCCCATAAAGCGCTATCCTAGTAGGTACAATAGGAGGCCCAACACTCACTGGCCCATCCAGTCTAGCCTTTTTCTTAGGCCTCACCACAGAACTATATGGCTCTTATTCCCTATTGTTCTTTCCTTTCTCGCGGTTTTGGCGCTCAGCGCGCTTAACCTCCTCGATGATCTTTGCCTTCTCCACTAAAGCAGAAAAATCACGCTCCCTCTGTGAAGATATCAAAACCTGTAAGCTGTCCCTAAGTCTATCCTCAAACTGGACACAACGATCATACTTAGTTGCCACCATGCCCCGGGCATAGCGGCTCAGTCACAAGAACTTGGCCTCATACTCAGCCACTGAACGGTCCCCTTGGGTGAGATTAAGAAACTCACGCCTCCTAGCATCGATGTAGCTGGCTCCCATATACTTACTCCGAAAAGCCATTTTAAAGTAGTCACATGTCAAATGGTAGGGCTGAGTGCCCTCCTTAATAGTCAGCCACCACTGATACGCTTCATCGCGAAGTAGAGAGACAACCCCTTTAAGCTTTTGCTTAGCAGTAAAGTCCAAATCATCCATAATTCTTTCTATGGCCTCCATCCAGTACTTGGACACGCTAGGGGCGACTTCAGTGACACCCTTAAATCATTCAGCCCTATTAGACCGGAGTCTTTTCGTAACTAACCCACGGCCCCCAGATCTGGTGTTGGGCCCAGCGACCTTCTTTAAAATTCGTAGCATGGCTCGAGATAGTGTGTCATCCCCAGCCTCATGTTCATGAGACCCAGTCTCTGTAGCAGGTGAGATTAGCGTCTCACTCATATCCAGATTAGGTAGATCCTCAGATGCGGAGGACCTAGCTCGAGCCCTCCTACGACCTCTGCCACGGCCTCTAGTACCTCATCCGTGGATACCTTGTGCGCTCATCATATATTCAGAGTTGATCTATATTAACAATTTTATGCATTAGTTTCCGTTCCGATATTTATTAACAAACGTTTTATGCAGACCAGTATCAGAAGTTCAGAGTTCGTTATTGTGAATAGCAGGTTTTACTATGATTTTTAGTTTTGTTACAATTTCCAATTTACAATACCTAGAGTGGTTTCAGTACAGTATACTACCTAAGGCTGTTTCAAACAAGCAAGTTGTAACACCCCAAACCCGGCCAAAATGCTACGACCAAATCTGGCATGTCACAGGGAAAGGAAATGGGGAAAAACTGAGTTAAAAATCACGAGTTGAGAAATATTTTGCATGTGGGCTTGTCTTTGGTAAATATGTGCTGTATATATATTTTGAAGGAACCAGTTTCTTAACTTAAGCAGTAACCCATTTCAGGTTTTGAAATCCAAAGTCAAATTTTAAATAAAACTTATTGAGTCATCAATTACAAACAACGTTGTGTCTTAGGTTGAAAAATTTGAGTTGCTTCGTTACTAAACCCGATCTGAATTAATCATTTTACAACCTTTAAATTCAACGTTTTTAGTTTTGAAAAAACACCTATTTAGATCAGTCATTAGGCATACCATAGCATTTGAAACTTAATAACCAAACCAAATTAACGTTTAGATGGCCTTATTACAATATCCAAAAATCCAAATTAAAATAGTACTAATCCAAAATAGAAATTAAAGATAGAGTTACTTAAAACATCATGCATGGCCACCTCGAGTCCACCTCGGCTCCACATCCGCGGTCTAAGGATTACCTGCAAAATTAAGCGGATGGGGTGAGTCACCGAGACTCAGTGTGTACTTCCTCGTCCAACAGAGTTTAGAGTTCTCACACAAATCATATAACAAGCATGTATGTAATGCAACCCAACCAACCTATTATCCATCCTCCATATCTCCAGAAACTACCCAATCTCTATGGCACCTAGCCACTGGTGGTACCTAACCACTAGTGGCAAAAGTCAACAACAACAATAATAATATGTGGGGCCAACCCACTTGTGGTACCTAACCACTGGTGACAAAAGTCACAAATAATCATATGTGGGGCCAACCCACTTGTGGTACTTAACCACTGGTGACAATCCATAATATCAATATGTGGGGCCAACCCACTGTGGTGCTAGACCACTAGGACGAGTCACAGAAATAACATATGTGGTACCTAACCACTGGTGGTTCCAAACCAGTGAGACTTAGTCACAAAATATTATATGTGGGGCCAACCCACTTGTGGTACCTAACCACTGGTGACAGTCTAAAAGAGATCATGTTTCCTCCCTCTCCTCATCATGCCTCAATTTCATGTTCATGCTTAACAAGATGGTATGATCATGCTTTCAATGTATAATAGACAATCATTTCATTCAACATACATTTGTTGATAACAGATCATAGTAAAACTTACCTGGAATCCTCGATCTTACCCACGAGGGTAGCATAGTAATCCATACCATCACTTTGGCTTTTAGCCAAACATAGTCAATAACATAAATAGAATACGAAGTGTGTGAGAGTTCCACACTCCGAATAACATGTAATACCACGCTCTCTCTGTCAATATTATCACTAATAGGAACTACTGCTATCTGTCTACGACTCTGCTCAGAAGCTAGCCCACAACCCGGTGGCCAATCTCAAACTGTTGACACTGCACGCTTCTTAAACTTAAGGGCTGGGTTTACAGGTCCAACTCCCTCCTTAGAATTGCTGGCATTCGAGTCCATAAAATAGATTTCAGTCAAAAGACCAAGTTAAACCGTGGAGTAAGGTAATAGTGAAATCAGTTGTTTGAAACAAAGAGGTTCTTACCGAAATTGACAGAATCCCGAAGATTTCAACATTTGAGTTGGAAGAAAATCGTTTGATGCCCTACAAAATCCCATGTTAAATCCAAACTTCCATACTCAGATGTTAAAGAAAGTAGCCTTCTGCCAAGCGAATGGTACAGATCACTTACCCTGATTGGTCGAACCCGACTAATCCCAGAGGCCCTTCACGCACTGACTGAAAGCAGGAGTAAGCGAACTAATCCCTCCCTATATCCGGCCAAACCCCATGATAGAATTAACTTCTTTGATCGACAACTAACGGAGAAAAGAGAATTAAAAGGAAGAAGAGAGAAAACAACACTTACCCCACTGAGAAGAAAACTGTTTGAGAGGCTTAGAAGGAGAAGTAGGTTTCGGCTTCAATGACCAGGAAAAGATAGTTTTTAATTTGGGGGTACTAAGAGATGACTTTGGTCAAGAAAAACGATTGAGAAATAACGGAGAGGTGGTGGAGTTTGAGAAGTTACGGCTAAGGAGTTAAGGGATATGATGATGGTATGAGCAAACGAGAAATGGAGAATGAGAAGAAGGGAGAAAAGTAAAGAGTATTGGTGATTCGGCTAGAAGAAATAGATGGATAAAATGTGTTCCCCGAAGAGAAAAGAAAAAGAGAAGACCGAGAGGGATGCTACAATATTTGGTTTGACAAAAGAGATGAAGGAAGCTGCGGCAACCAAAGAAGAAGCAATTATGAGGAGAAGAAGCAATTATGAATTTCGGCTTTTGATGGAGAGAGCCCAAGTTGCCGAAATACAAAGAGAGAAAAAGAAAAGAATGGTTTCAACTAAAGAAGAACAAATATTGCCCTTTAGGAATTTTGGCACACACACAAAACCGAATGCCCAACCCCGCCTAGCTCCTTTCAAAATTCGGCTAACACTCCCCCTCTCCCACAAACACTATGCCGTCCCCTCAATCTCTCCTTGGCTCCCTCTCCTCCATTCATTCAAACCAATTTGAATCATTCCAACTCCTTAAATCCCTCTCTACCATTCCTTTGAAATATTTGACCAAGTCCAACCTCTCTCCTCCAGAGTCCAAGCTGGATGCAACTCCCCCCACCTTGGCGTCAAAAAGAAATCCCCAAAAAGGGAATTCACGCAGCTCGAACCTACTCCCTGCCAGCTTCCCTGAGGCGTCACCCTCCTGAGCCTTAAGTGGCGCCTCCTTGCAACTTTACTAAGGCATTTCTTGTGTCAAAGCATACAACCAATCACCCTTAAATCCTATCCCATTCAGCTTTCCTTCAAAGTGCCTAAAAACAAATTTTTACCAAGACTCCGCCTTACCCCTAAGTCATTCCGGGACCCTAAAGTACCCTAAACTAACAGGACAAACTTAGCATTCACACACATAAACACATAAAATGCAAAGGCCCTAAGTCAGGATGTTACAGTTCTATCCCCTTAAAATAATTTCGGCCTCGAAATTACATGGTTAAAAGAGATGAGGGTATAACTGTCGCATAACATCTTCTGCCTCCCACGTGGCTTCTTCCGATCCATGGTTCTGCCACAACACTTTCACCAAAGAAACTGATTTCGTGCGTAATACTTTGACATTATGATCCAAGATCTGCATTAGTTCTTCCTCAAAAGATAAGTCCAGGCTTACTTTAATTTCTTGTACTGGTACAACATGAGACGGATCTGAATGGTAGCGTCTTAACATCGAAACGTTAAACACATCATGGATCTGACTTAATTATGAAGGTAGCACGAGCTGATAGGCTACTGGTCCCACACGCTTCAACACGCGATAAGGCCCAATAAGTCTGGGCTTAACTTACCCTTCCGTCCAAACCTTAACACCTTATTCCATGGTGACACCTTTAAGAACACCTGATCACCCACCTCAAACTCTATATCCTTACGCTTTAGATCCGCGTAGGACTTCTGTCTGTCCAAGGCTCCCTTCAATCGAGTCCGAATTAACTTAACCTTATCTTCTGTTTCAGCAACCAACTGTGGACCCAACAATTGACGCTCGCCCAACTCTATCCAACATGTAAGACAGCGACACTTCTGACCATACAACCCTTCATACGGTGCCATCCGAATACTAGACTGGTAGCTATTGTTATACGTGAATTCTGCCAACGGTAGCCATTCTTCCCAACTACCTCTGAAGTCTATAACACAACCCCTCAACATATCTTCTAAGGTCTAGATCACCCTCTCTGACTGTCCGTCGGACTGTGGATGAAACGCTGTACTGAAATCTAACTTTGTACCCAACGCTTGATGCAACGCCTTCCAAAATCTCGATGTGAATCTAGTGTCTCTGTCTGAAATGATCGACACTGGCACCCCATGTAACCTTACAACCTCTGCTATATATAATCTAGCCAAGTTCTGAAGAGAGTAGTCCACACGCACTGGTATGAAATGAGGACTTCATCAACCGGTCTACTACCACCCAAACTGAATCCTTTTTAGTAGGCGTAAGGGCTAGCCCACTAACAAAATCCATCGTGATCCTTTCCCACTTCCACTGCGGAATCTTAATAGGCTGCAACAGCCCCGAAGGCAACTAATGTTCGGCTTTGACCTGCTACCACGTCAAACACTTACCCATGAATTCGGTTACCTCTCGCTTTAGACCCGGCCACCAAAAATGTTCCCGTAAGTCCCGGTATATCTTACTTCCTCCAGGATGCACAACATATGGGCTATATTGCACTTCCTGAAGAATTTTCCGTCTCAAATCCCCATCCTTCGGCATGCAAACCTTCTCACAGAAACATAACACTCCATCGCTGTTCAAACTAAAATCGTCTATTCCACCATCCTGTACTTGCAGAAGTCGAGTACTCAAGACATCATCTAATAACTGTTTCTCCCTAACTTGACTTACCCATGTCCGTTTCACTTGTAATTTCGCTAATAAACTTTTGTCGTCGAATAAACTAAGGTGGCAAACATTGCTCTCAGGTCTGATATTACCTTACAGCTCAGCGCGTCTGCCACCACATTAGCTTTACCCGGGTAGTACTCAATCGAGCAGTCGTAATCCTTCAACAACTCGATCCATCTTCGCTGTCTTAAATTCAAATCCTTCTAGGTTAGGAGATATTTCTAGCTCTTGTGATCCATATAGATGATAGACTTCTCCCCATACAAGTAGTGTCTCCAAATTTTTAGGGCAAAAACCACTGCAGCTAGCTCCAGATCATGCGTTGGATAATTCACCTCGTGAGGTCTCAATTGTCGAGAAGCATACGCTACCACCTTCCCTTCTTGCCTCAGCATGCATCCTAACCCTGTGTGCGACGCATCACAATAGACGGTAAACTCTTTCCCCGCCTCTAGCTGAATCAGCACAGGTGCCTCGGTCAAAATCCTCTTCAACTTCTCGAAACTTTCCTGCTATTCAACTGACCAAATGAATGGTACCCCTTTCCGTAATAACTTGGTTAACGGTGCTGCTATCAACGAGAGTCCTTCCATGAACCTTCTGTAATACCAAGCCAGCCCTAGAAAACTTTGAATTCTGCCATAGACTTAGGTGGTTTCCAATCCAGCACAGCCTCAATTTTCTGAGGGTCAACCCTAATCCCTTCAGCTAACACCACATGACCCAAAAAGGTAACTTTCCTTAGCCAAAACTCACACTTACTGAACTTAGTGAACAACTGCTTCTCCTCAAAATTTGCAAAACCACTCGAAGATGTGAATCATGCTCCACCTCAGACTTTGAATAAACCAGGATATCATCTATAAACACCACGATAAATTGATCCAGATAGGGTTGGAAAACCCAGTTCATCATGTCCATAAACGCTACTGGTGCATTGGTCAACCCGAATGGCATCACCAGGAATTCGTAGTGACCATAACGAGTAAGGAACACCATCTTTTGAATGTCTGCCTCCTTGACCTTAAGCTGATGATAACCTGATCTCAAATCTATCTTTGAGAAGACTGCTACTCCCTTAAGCTGATCGAACAAGTCATCTATCCTTGGCAATGGGTACTTATTCTTGATCGTCAACTTATTTAACTGACGATAGTCAATGCACATACGTATTGATCTGTCCTTCTTCTTAACGAATAGCACCGGCGCTCATAAACCGTAAAAGTAACATATTTTAAGCCCACATTTAGCATGCTTTTAGATGAATTATCCTCTGTTTCATATAAAAAGGTGCTCTTAATCCTTTCTTTTCATGTCTTATACCCAGGAAAGCACCCGAGGATAAAAAGAACGAGAAACGGGCCCAAAATGGAGTAAATAGGCCATATCACGAAATTGACACGGCCTGGGCCCAGGACCACATGGCCGTGCCGCGCCAATCATCTAGAATACGGCCTTCTCCCGATTTACACAGTCGTGCCTCATTAAAGAAGTCCGAGCACGACCTGGCCACGATCCACATGGGCGTGTGCCATGGCCGTGTCCCTGTCACTAGAAGAAGCAATTTCATTCGAGAAAGGATACTTGGAGGCAAAGAAACACATTCCAAAGCCTATTCAAACACCCTATTAGGAATTCCACTTAAATTAGGATACTTAGGGGCCAAGTAAGGCATCTCAAAGTCTATATAAACACCCAAGGGGGCAACTTGAAGGGGAGTTCGGCAGAAGCCGAAACCGGCGTCAAAGCTAGGCCAAGGAGCCAAGCCGAGAAGGTCAGAGTTAGGAAATAACACGAAAATAGCCAGTTGATTGATCCCAAGAAGCCGGAATTATACTCAAGACGGCAGAATTCTCCTTCAATTCCTTTAAGGAGTTTTAGGATTTTCTTATATTTTGTTTTATCTTTTCTCTTGAGATGTTTTCTTGTTTAGTTATGAACTAAACCCTTCAGATACCTGAAAGGGATGAAACTTAGATGAATATTTTTATTTGATCTTTAAGTTATATGATAATTACTTAGTTTGTTCTTAATTATGTTACCTAATCCAAATCTAATGTACTTAGGTGGAGGAGGAATAGACCCTGCCTAAGAGTAGATCTAACATAATTAAGTGGAGTTGATCGAATGCCTAGAGATAGGGTTACGAGATTTTGCCAGATTAGGGTGAAACCTAATATGGGAGTCCATTGATCGATTTACTGCTATCCTAGAGGGTTATTATAAGCGAACGAGAGTTCCACTAATTAACCTAGGGTTAGACGTTATTCGCATCGAGAGAAGGTTTAATATAGGTTAGGGAGTCTTACGGACCAAGCTAAGTAAAAGAAATCATATAATTTAGGGTTAATTAATAAGTGAAGTTTAGGTGGATTCTTCCTGAGGGTATCATCGCAGTCAACTGAGTTTTTCTTCAAAGTTATTTTCCTATTCGTCTTTTTGTCTTTGTGTCCTTAGTTTAGTCTTCGTCAAAAGTAACTACACTCTAATTTTAGGGCTAAATAATAAAAAGAAAGTTAGTATTAGTACTTTTAGTTCCTTTGGGTTCGATATTCGGTCTTGCCTAAGCTATGCTACTGTTCGATAGGTACACTTGCCTTTAATCGATGTTAGAGTTAGTTTTCAGGTATTAATCATTCTTTTTTAAATTTTAAAACTCTGATTTACAGCGATCAGGCACTCCCCAAGGCGATAAACTTGGTCGGATAAAACCCCGATCTAATAGTTCCTAAATCTACGCTTTCAGTCCACTAACTCCTTCAGCGCCATTCTATATTTGGCAATAGACACTGGTGCTATTCCCAGTAAAAGATTAATACTAAACTCCACTTCACGATCCGGGGGTAATCCCAGAAGCTCTTCTAGGAAAACATCAGAAAATTCCCTTACTGTTCGCACATCCTCCAAAACTGATTCCTTTGCCTCCAAAGCACAGACATGAACTATAAATGCCTTACATCCTTTCCTCACCATTCTTTCGGCCTTCAAAGCAGATACCACATTAGATAAGTAATTCCTCCTCTCACCTATCACCGACACCTCTTCACCCTCGATAGTTCTTAACACTATGCGCTTGGCTGCACAGTCCAAATTTGCTTGGTACTTTATTAACCAATCCATACCTAAGATAAAATCAAACTCCCCGAATGGCAATTCCATCAGATCAGCCAGAAAAACTTTCCCTTGAACTTCTAGAGGTACATCCCTATACAGTTTATTCACCACTACAGAGTGTCCTAGAGGGCTAATTACAGACATCTCCCTAGAAGAAATCCTAAAGTCTAGGTTCAAAGTTCCCGATATAGCACTAGCAACATAAGAGTGTGTCGAACCAATATCAATCAAAGCAGTATAAGGCAACCCATAAATAAGGAACGTATCGGTTATGACGTCCGATGCATCGCCCTCTTCTCTGTGCCTAGCTACATGGACCAATCCAGGCTGCCTTGCCTTTGTATTCCCAGCACCTCGGCCCGGTGCTCCACATCCCCGACCAAAGCCATTTCCTCCTCTATTCGGACCACAACCTCTCTGCAGTTGCTGTCCCTCTCTTCGGAACAGTGCACGTCTTTGACCCTCTGATTGTACCCTGATTGGCCTCTGTGGATAATCCCTTATTCGATGATCCAAAGATCCACATTCAAAACATCATCTACTACCTGTCCAAAATTCTCCCGAATGAAGTTTCCCACATCAGGTACACTGAGGTGGCCACTGATTAACAACAGGCTTCGCAGCTTGACTCGGCCCACCTAACCTGGCCCTTTTTTGAAAACCCCCAGAAGACCCTGATTACCCAAAACTTCTTTTGTTCCTACTCCTGTCCTGGTTTTGCTTTTCAAACCTTTTCACCTCTTCGGCTATCTTAGCCTTCTCAACCAACACGACAAGCTCCCTTTCTCGTTGCGGAGCTATTAATACCCGCAACTCGTCCCTCAGGCCATCCTCAAATCACACACAACGCTCATGATCTGTTGCAACAATACCACGGCATAGCGGCTCAGACGCAAGAATTCCACTTCATATTCAGCCACTGACTTACCTCCCTGAACCAAATTAAGGAATGACTTCCGCTGACAGTCCACATAGCTCGACCCGATATATTTTCCTTGAAATGCTGATTTAAAGAACCCCCAGATATATTTTCCCTAACCATGAGTCACCACTGATATGCCTCGTCTTAGGGTAGAGACACAACAGCCTTTAATTTCTCTTCTACGGTACAGTTAAGGTTGTCCATAATACGTTCCACCGCTTTTAACCAGACTCCGCTACGTTAGGGGCCACACCAAAGACACCCCTAAACATCTCGACTCCATTAGCTCTAAGTCATTTTCGAGCTACCGACCTTACACTCGCTCCAGCTACTCTCTCTAAAACCTGTAACATTGCCTGAGACACGGCGTCATCTCCCCCAGTTTGATCTTAAAATTTAGCCTCCGCAACTGGCGGCACTGGCACTTCATCCTCTGGCCCATGTCCTGATTCTGAAGGTTTAGACCCAACACCTCGGCCTCTACCACAACCTCGTATGCCTCGACCACATCCTCTAGTACTCATAACTAACGTTCTGATTTAATCTGATTAAGAATTTTATGAATTAGTTTCTTCCACTGTTTATTACCGAACAGTCTTATGAGTATATTAACGAAGTAGTTGTTTTCACGAGCACAAGCATACCTACAGGCTTTAATCTCTAAAGTAAATTTTTCCTACTATTAGCATTCATATCATAATACAGTCACATCATACAACTGATAGTTAGAAACCTTACTGTTGCAGATCAGCACCCAAGACTCAGGTGTCATGCTTCCCGAAAACATGTATTTTTTCTAAACCACTTTTCAAGCCATCTATTAGAAAATATTTTAGGCCTTACACTCACAGCCTAGCTTTTGAACTTGGCTCTAATACACAATTGTAACACACCAAACCCGGCCAAAATGCTATGACTGAATCTGGCATGTCACAGGGAAAGGAAATGGGGAAAAACCGAGTCAAAAATCACGAGTTGAGAAATATTTTGCATGTGGGCTTGTCTTTGGTAAAATTGTGCTGTATATATATATTTTGAAGGAACCAGTTTCTTAACTTAAGCCGTAACCCATTTCAGGGTTTGAAATCCAAAGTCAAATTTTAAATAAAACTTATTGAGTGATCAATTCAAACAACGTTGTGTCTTAGGTTGAAAAATTTAAATTGCTTTGTTACTAAACCCGATCTGAATTAATCATTTTACAACCCTTATATTCAAAGTTTTTAGTTTTAGAAAAACACCTATTTAGATCAGTTATTAGGCATGCCATATCATTTGAAACTTAATAACCAAACCAAATTAACGTTTAGATGGCCTTATTAAAATATCTAAAAATCTAAATTAAAATAGTACTAATCCAAAATAGAAATTAAAGATAGAGTTACATAAAACATCATGCATGGCCACCTCGAGTCCACCTCGGCTCCACATCCGCGGTCTAAGGATTACCTGCAAAATTAAGTGGAGGGGGTGAGTCACCGAGACTCAGTCTGTACTTCCCCGTCCAACAGAGTTTAGAGCTCTCACACGAATCATATAACAGGCATGTATGTAATGCAACCCAACCAACCTATTATCCATCCTCAATATCTCCAGAAAATACCCAATCTCTGTGGCACCTAGCCGCTGGTGGTACCTAACCACTGGTGACAAAAGTCACAAATAATCATATGTGGGGCCAACCCACTTGTGGTACCTAACCACTGGTGACAATCCCTAATATCTATATGTGGGGCCAACCCACTGTGGTGCTAGACCACTAGGACGAGTCACAGAAATAACATATGTGGTACCTAACCACTGGTGACAGTCTAAAAGAGATCATGTTTCTTCCCTCTCCTCATCATACCCTAATTTCATGTTCATGCTTAACAAGATGGTATGATCATGCTTTCAATGTATAACAGACAATATTTTGATTCAACATTTGTTGATAACAGATCATAGTAAAACTTACCTGGAATCCTCGATCTTACCCACGAGGGTAGCATAGTAATCCATACCATCACTTTGGATTTTAGCCAAACATAGTTAATGACATAAATAGAATACGACGTGAGTGTGAGTTACACACACTTGATAACATGTAATACCATGCTCTCTATGTTGATACTATCGCTAATCGGAACTTCTGCTATCTGTCTGCGACTCTACTTAGAAGCCGGCCCACAACCCGGTGGCCAATCTCGAACTGATGACACTGCACGCTTCTTAAACTTAGGGGCTGAATTTACAGGTCCAACCCCCTCCTTAAAATTGCTGGAACTCGAGTCCATAAAATAGATCTTGGTCAAAAGACCAAGTTAAACCGTGGAATAAGGTAATAGCTAAATCAGTTGTTTGAAACAAAGAGGTTCTTACCGAAATTGACAAAATCCCAGAGATTTCAACACTTGAGTTGGAAGAAAATCGTTTGATGCCCCTACAAAATCCCATGTTAAATCCAACCTTCCATACTCAGGTTTTAAAGAAAGTGGCCTTCGGCCAAGCGAATAGTACAGATCACTTACCCTAATTGGTCGAACCCGACTAATCCCAGATGCCCTTCACGCACTGACTGAAAGTAGGAGTAAGCGAACTAATCCCTCCCTATATTCGGCCAAACCCATGATAGAATTAACATCCTTGGTCGACAACTGACAGAGAAAAGAGAATTAAAATGAAGAAGAGAGAAAACAACACTTACCCCACTGAGAAGAAAACTGTTTGAGAGGCTTAGAAGGAGAAGTAGGTTTCGGCTTCAATGACCAGGAAAAGAAAGGTTTTAATTAGGGGGTACTAAGAGATGAGTTCGGCCAAAAAAAACGATTGAGAAATAATGGAGTGGTGGTGGAGTTTGAGAAGTTACGGCTAAGGAGTTTAGGGATGTAACATCCGGGATTTAGGGGTTATGCATTTAGTGCATAATTCAAGTGATAGTAGGCTTAGTGTCTGTTTGGATGTGTTTTAGGGGTTCCTAAAACTCTAGGATGAAGGGGAATGCTTTGCAAAATTTTTAGATTTTGAGTTTAAAAAAGGAAGCTAGGCTAAGGAGGCCTTAAGGAAAATTGTGGGGGAATTTGGACACAAGAAAGCATGTGGTAAAGTGGTGTTAAAGAAAGTGGCCTTCGGCCAAGCGAATAGTACAGATCACTTACCCTAATTGGTCGAACCCGACTAATCCCAGAGGCCCTTCACGCACTGATTGAAAGCAGGAGTAAGCGAACTAATCCCTCCCTATATTCGGCCAAACCCATGATAGAATTAACATCCTTGGTCGACAACTGACAGAGAAAAGAGAATTAAAAGGAAGAAGAGAGAAAACAACACTTACCCCACTGAGAAGAAAACTGTTTGAGAGGCTTAGAAGGAGAAGTAGGTTTCGGCTTCAATGACCAGGAAAAGAAAGGTTTTAATTAGGGGGTACTAAGAGATGAGTTCGGCCAAGAAAAACGATTGAGAAATAATGGAGTGGTGGTGGAGTTTGAGAAGCTACGGCTAAGTAGGGAAGCTTGCGTCAAAAGGGAGTGTCAAGGGGAGGAGGTTCCAGTCTCGTGGGTAGCAAGGAAGGGGGGTGTTTTATTGTGCATGTTGGCATTAAGGGAGAGGGGAGTGATGGACGGCATATGGACTTTGAAAGGATGAGATAAGGCTTGTTTTTCTTTTAAAATTCGGCTAGGAAGGTAAGATAAAGGTTGGACTCATTCAAACTTTTTGAATGAGTGTCAAGGAGGAAAAATAAGAGGAAATTTTGGGATTTGAGAGGGGGATGAGCAATGGCCGAATGTGGGACTCTTTGGTTTATAAATTTTCGGCTTTGATGTGTGTAGGAAGTATGTGTGCCGAAATTGGGTAGTATAAATAGGGGTGCTCATCTTTTGGCTATTCTTTTGCTCCATTTATTCTCTTTTTGCCGAAAATTGTTCCTCCCATCTCACTCTCTCTTTGTGCCGAATTTCCTCACTTTCTCTACCTATTCTTTTCTTTCTTTCAACCCCAATTCTATACTTTTTCTTGTATAGCCAAATATCCCTTGTCATTTGGAACCTTAGCCGAACCTGATAAGCCTCTTTCTCTCTTTTCATTGTTTGGCACCTTAAAGAAACACCATAGCCGAATATTGCATTTACTTTTGAAGCCATAGCTAAATCTCATAGGGGCTTTATTCTCTTGTTTCTGTCGCATGTCTTAAAAGCCGAAGCAGTAAGCCGAAACCTTGATCTAGTTTATTTGTGGCTGAATTCTCTAAGCATTAAACTCGCTCCACCTTTTTCGTTTTCTTTCTTCACCATTAAAGTGTCGAAATCCTTCTCCTTGGGATCTAGAAGCCGATTCTCTATGAATGCTTGTATAGTGGTAAGTATTTCCTTCCTTAGGCAATCGATTTCATCCCATCTTCGTAAGTATGCCAAAATCAATGGTTAGGCTTTGGTCTAAGGTTGGCCGAATGCCCTTTAAGGCCATAGTGATGTGTTCTTTTGTGTGTAGCCGAAGGAAGAAAGCATTAAAGGAGTCTTGCAGGATTCGACTACTCAAGGTAAGTGATAGGTGCTATTCGGCCAAGGGCCATTTTCTTTAAATAGTGCTTAAAGCCGATTTTAACAGTTGATTAGCAGGGAATTTTGTCTACTCAAGGAACAAGTGACAGTTTCGGGATTTAGATAAGCTGGGTACGTGGTTGCTAATATTCGGCCATAGGCTATATTGGTTTTAGTGTTGATCGATTTCTGACTGTGGCTTTTTGGGACAAATCGACAAGAGTGAGCAAAGCCTTCGGGGTTCAAGTACATTCGGTAAGGATACTTAGTGGGATAAGACTCGTTAAATATTTAGATTATGACATTGATGGTTAACCAATTGTTCTGATTAAGTGTTCGGCGATGGACGTGGGTAGCAGTCAAGAAGGAGTAAAGGGTAGCTCCTATCCCTAAGTTCAAAAGGCGATCAGTCTCTGCTGTTCGGGATTGGCCACTGGGGTGTGGGCCAGCAGCAGGAGAAACCTATAGGCGGATAGTGGTAGTTTCTCTTAGTGATAGCATCGGGATCGAGAGTGTAGAACTTCAAGTTATCAGGTGTGTGGTTAGCCTACTGTTTTCCGGGATATATGTTATATTTTCATGTGTTATGTATGTACTAATAAGTGCAGTGGCAATTATGAAATGGATACCCTTAAGGGGGTACCTCGATAATCAGGTCAGTGCTAATCTGATGAAAAGTGGTTATCAATGTGTATATGTGAATATGGCTACGAAAATATGGTTGAATGCAGTAACATGTACGTACATTAATTATCATGGCATTATTATATGTTGCATGTGCATGGGATGGGATATGAATGTGAAAGAAGGTACGGGTGTACATATATGTACGTGGTTTGATGTTAGCTATGGCTACATCGTGGATTGGCGCTGATTGAGGTCGCGTTGTGGATTACTTGTGATTAAGTTCACGTGGATTGATGAGTGGCTCTGTGCATCATCATGGTTGATATCGGCTATGTGCCATATCGTGGTTGATGATCGGCTGTGTGCCTCATCATGGATTTGATGATAGCTACGAGCTACATCGTCGACGGTATTAATTGCCAAATTGGTGTGTAGCGGTTGGAGGGTGATTTAGTAATTCCCTGGTGTGTGGTGGCTGGATACGGGGGTGTGTAGAGGATAGACCCTAGGATTGGGTTGGGTGCACTTGGCATAAACATGTGTGGAATGTGGATCAGTGTTGATATGGGCCAAGCCCAATATGTGGGATTATGTGGTTAATTGCCTTATTATCCAAAATGTGGTATGGACATGGGCCAAGCCCAATTGTGGAATTATGTAAATAAGTTTCCTTGTTATCTGATATGTGTTTTGATGTGGTTGTGGGCCAAGCCCATGTGGGTGGAATTCAGTGGACTAATTACACACTGAGTCTGTGTGACTCACCCACATTTTACCAAACATCGCAGGTGATTCGTGATTCTTGGACCGGGCTGGAGCGGATATGAAGGTGGCCATGCAGAAGATGATTTATTTATTTTATATGCTTTAAATGTTAAGTATTTTGGATATTTATTTATTGTAATAAGGGCCGCTTAAAGGGTTGGGAATTTTCTTTATGATATTGAAGTTACATTATTATTGTTAGAAAACTGGGAATGATTTTTGGCATCGACTTATATTATAACGACTTAAATTAAAGTTTAAACCCGAATATTTTGAAACAATCAAATTTTTACTTAGAATTTTAAATATACAATGTTTTACAAATGACAACGAAATTTTATGTTTTCACTTTTAAGTCAAATCTTTTCAAACGTTTTCATTAGTGACATACCAGATCCGGTCAAGGCTCGTGGGCCGGGTTTGGGGGTGTTACAAGGGATATGATGATGGTATGAGCAAACGAGAAATGAAGAATGAGAAAAAGGGAGAAAAGTAAAGAGTATTGGTGACTCGACTAGAAGAAATAGATGGAGATAATGTGTTCCCCGAAGAGAAAAGAAAAAGAGAAGACCGAGAGGGATGCTACAATATTCGGTTTGACAAAAGAGATGAAGCAAGCTGCGGCAACCAAATAAGAAATTTGAGAGGAGAAGAAGCAATTATGAATTTAGGCTTTTGATGGAGAGAGCGCAAGTTGCCAAAATACAAAGAGAGAAAAAGAAAAGAACGGTTTCAACTAAAGAAGAACAAATATTGCCCTTTAGGAATTTCGGCACACACACACACAAAACCGAATGCCTAACCCCACCTAGCTCCTTTCAAAATTCGGCTAACACTCTCCTTGGCTCCCTCTCCTCCATTCATTCAAACCAATTTGAATCATTCAAACTCCTTAAACCCCTCTCCATCATTCCTTTGAAATATTTGACCAAGTCCTACCTCTCTCCTTCAGAGTCCAAGCTGGATGCAACTCCCCCCACCTTGGCGTCAAAAAGAAATCCCCAAAAGGGAATTTACGCAGCTCGAACCTACTCCCTGCCAGCTTCTCTGAGGCGTCACCCTCCTGAGCCTTAAGTGGCGCCTCCTTGCCACTTTACTAAGGCATTTCTTGTGTCAAAGCTTTGTGTCAAAGCATACAACCAATCACCCTTAAATCCCATCCCATTCAGCTTTCCTTCAAAGTGCCCAAAAACAAATTTCTACCAAGACTCCGGCTTACCCTTAAGTCATTCCGGGGCCCTAAAGTAACCTAAACTAACACGATAAACATAGCATTCACACACACAAACACATAAAATGCAAAGGCCCTAATTCAGGATGTTACACAAGTGGTATTTCAGACAAATTTAAACAGAATTCAGAACACTTACAGGATCGACACCGGAGACTCGGTGTTCCACATACTCAGTTCAAAAATATTTCGAATCATTTAAAAATCATTTTGGAAAACCCAATTTTAAAAACCAAAATCCACATCCGAGTTTTGCAACCTGACTCTAATACCACTAAATGTAACACCCCAAACTCGGCCAGGACGTTATTGCCGAATCTGGCGATGTCACATGATAGTGCTTTAGAAAACGTAACTGAATTAAAACCATTTTTAGGGATCTTAGGCTATTGTCAAAACGTGTCGTTTATTTATTCATTATCCTTTTTAAAGACTTTATATGTTCCCGATGCTTTTAAAACGATTTGCAAGGTCTTACATATTTTGATAAAACCTTTGTTTATTTTGAAAACTCGCGTCTTGTCCTATTGCTAGCAGTTTAGAAAATAATAATCCTAAGTTTTAAACAAAAATCTGAATGGCCTTATTACATAAAATTTACCCCGATACAATCAAACCATAATTAATAATAAAACCATAAATAAATATCTAGAACCGTGGTCACCGCCGAGTCCTCCGCTGTACCAATCCGTCTAATGCTGGGGATTACCTGAACAGATTAAATAGAAAAGAGTGAGTTTTCGCAGACTCATGTAATATCAAATACAGACATAAATTCACAGTTCGGGTCTAAGCCCATTTCAGAAATGGTGTGGACTTTAGTCTACTCAGATAAAAAATTTGATATGTTCTATGGCCTTAGCCCGTTTCAGATATATTATGAATATCAGACAGGATAGCAGAATCCTACCCACCAGCCTCTACAGACCAACTCCGTCCAACCCTACACACCATGTGGGGATAAAATCAACCCACACATCCCTACAGACCATGATGTATCGAATGCGGCACATAATAAGAAAATTGCAGCTGAGCTGCCATATAACAGGCTTAAGAGCCTTTCAGATACTTTTTCCAAATATCATCAACCCACCCCCGATGTAATGTAACATGCATAACATGACATGCTTTTATGCAACTCAGTTCATACATTAAGATATCATTAATCATGCTCAATAAAGAAATTAGAAAGTCAAGTCACATAATTAGGGGTCTAGGTAAAGCTTACCGACCCTACATTAGGCCCACAGTCCACTAGGGCGGCCCGTGCAACCTTACAGAACATTACAGAAAAATAGGCTCACATACCCATATGGCCTGCCCGTCTGGCCCACAAGTCCATGTGGCCCACACGGCCCAAATTGGTATTGGTCGTGTGGATCACACGGCCTGGCCCAAAATCCCACACGCCCGTGTGGCACATACGACCCAAATTGGTCGAGCCCGTGTGTCGCACACGGCCATGCCCGACAGTCACACGGCAGTGTCACTCGCGCATGGCCTGGCTCGTCGATCACACGGACGTGTGGTGACTAAAATTCTTGCACACGGCCTACCAGATGGGCGACCACACGCCCGTGTGGCATCAATTGAAGAGTTTTCAACTTTCATCGAAACCTCGTTTTCTGTATTTTTAGGTACACACCTGGTTTTGATTGAAGCTAAAACGACTCCCAAGCACTCTAGTAACTATATTCGACAAATCAAGGCCCCCATTTAGTAACATAACAGGATATAAATGAAATTGTAACAAGGCGTTCATCCCTAACTATCGAAACCTTACCTTTGATTGAAACGAGAATTCCAGACGCTTAACTCGTCGATTGATAACGATATTTAGTTCCTTGATTAATTCCTAAATACCAAAAAAGAAAATCCCTTTTAGGAAGAACACAAGCATTTATAATAGCAAAATCCTGACTTATCAAAACCGATCCCTACAGCCGAATGACGATCCACGAAACTCAAAAGTGAAGGGCTAACAACAAGGAGTGGGAAGGGCGGCGGCAAGGATTTTGGGGAAGAAAAGAGAAACCAAAATTTTGTTTTTGTTGGGGAGAGGAAAACTGAACAGATTTTCTGATATTCCCCATATCATCTCTCCAAATCTCTCCTTACCATCAAACTTTCAATCAAGCACAAACTCTTTGGGCGTGATAGCCAAAAATAATGCTCACGCCGATATTCGAACACAGGGTCACCAACACTCCAACACTCCACTTAACCACCAGACTAGCAGGCCCATTTTGTTAAATGCTGACACACTTTAATTTTTAAGCCTATTAACCAGAGGTAGGGCTTAATTCATAAAAATACCAAAATTTACCCAAGTTGTGACTTGAACTTTAGAATCAGAAGTCCACTCACACTGTACTCGTTTAGCTTGCAATTCTTTATCACATTTCTGAGCTTCTCATATTTGCAATCAAAACATCGATTTAGCTTTTCACTCATCTAGGATAAAACTATCATCAGACAAGATCAATAGTGTAACCCTCGTTCAAAAGGTAAACAAAATTTTCCACTCAAGCCTCTGCAACTATATTTGCTTTTCCTAAAGGTTAAATTAATAACTACTCATAATCTTTGAATAGTTCGCGGCATCTCTATTGTCTCATATTCAGATGTCTCTGTGACATTAGATATTTTAAACTCTTATGACCATTAATCATGTGACACATTTCACCGAACAAAAGATGTTGCTAGATTCTCAATGCAAACACAATAGCAGCCCACTCTAAGTTACGTGTTGAATAATTCTTTTAATATGACTTTAACCATCTGAAAGCATAAACTACTACTTTACATACTTGTACTAAAACACATCTCAATCTGTTCAATGATGCATTGCTGAAAATCATGAATTCTTTACCCGATTCAGGCTGAACCAGAACTAGTGCTTCGGTTAACAATGCTTTGGTTGTTTAAAACTTTACCATCATGTATTAGACCATTCAAACTTCACAAATACGATAACTTCATTAATCAGAAAAACTTTAACTCATAATAACATCTTTCAATTAGAAATAACCTAATAGACATATGTTTTTGTGTCTTCTAGAACATGAATTCTTCTTTCAAATTGTTCATCTATTTACCCATGAAGTATGAAATTTATTTCCATACCTGAAGAAAAACTTAAATGCATATAACTCAAAATACTTTTCAACTAAATAATCGCTCTATTCGAAACAATTGAGTCGATTTCAACTATCAAACAATAATATTCTAAAGTAATCTCTTCTTCATGTTGTTAGAGCAATTCAAACATACAATCCTTTATAATTCCTTCAACATGCTAGTCAAAGATTTTTACAGACTGCATTAGCTTAACGAAACATAATATCTCGATTTAACTCATTAACCTTAATCAAGCTTACCTGAGAAAAGAAAACCATTATACAAATTTTGAGCTTGAGCTTCCACCATCTATACTTTTTCCGACGTCAATCCCTTTCACGAAAAGTAGAAAAACCTAAGATCAGCATCATCATGCTCCCACAATTAAACTAGAAATTATAATTGAAGTAAATATAATTATTTTCGATCACTGAATACCTTTACAGATAAGCCATGTTTGATAAATTAACCAGTAAGAATGATAAGAAAACTGAGATAATGGAATCCAAGATGTGAGACCATACTGAATTTCCGAGAACTCAACCCATATTGAATAATAAAGATCTTAATGATTCCTCAAAGAAAAACCAGAAGAAAAACACTGCTCATACGTACAGGAATTAGTTATGACAGGGACAATATATTTTCCATATATATATATATAACAAAACAACAACAACTAGTAGAAACAGAATAATAGCCTCATATAAATTTCACCGTCAACTTTTACACCAAACGTATAGAATAGAATCCCAAAGAAATATAAAGAACTACTGATCATAAAACAACCAGGCCAACAGTGCTTTCGTCTAACATTATAGATAGCTAGCATTCTCGTACGATAGGAATTTCATTTGAAAACGAATAGTCACATATACCTTCGAAAATAAATGAACACATAGAATACCCAGAAGAGATCGTCATAATCTATTCAACTATAATTGCTATACTCAGATATCTTTATAACACAAATATTATTCCACTGATTATTACAGTAATCCCTACTTCCACATTATTCCATTTACTAACGAAAATCAATTCAGCAAAAGTTTTGGTTAATACATTCTATAAACATCATACCTGAATGAGTCGATTAGTCAAAATTAACTTTTTCTTTAAAAGCGACAATACGTAATCCGAATGATCTTTTGGAAAAAAACCTGATATCCCTTCTAGATCTGTCCTTACTCGATAACCAATTCTCAGCTCTGACCGCATTATTAATCATTCAGCCACTAAACTCTTTGGTTTTACACTTGCGAGTTTATTAATCTAAATCTTGTGGATTTCATTGTACCATACTATACTGATAACATAATATTTATCATATATACACACATATAACATAATATTTATCATCAACACAATATTATGAACTTTTGTCCATACCTTTATGAGTTTCAACTCATCATAAACATATCTTTACTCAGATACTTGAGTATCAATTCCAATACCAGCGGAATTAGCTTGGTTATGAAAACACAATTTAAATTGTTAGGAGTCGTCACACTATAGATTATATATGGCATGTATAGCTAGACTCTCACACACGCTACGTTAGTCTGAGAATCGACTGAACCATAGCTCTGATACCACTAAATGTAACACCCCTTACTTGTATTCGATGCCGGAACAAGGTACAAGACATTACTCAACTTACAACATAAGCATATAAAGAATTTCGAATCATAATTTTACGTCCAAATTAAAACCAATCATATTCAATCATAACTTCCCTAGTACGAGCCCACAAGGCCCAAAATGTGCTTTGGAAATGGTTCAAGACTAAACCGAGAATTTTAGAATTTTTTATAAAACTTAGAAAATTTTTGCTAACTACAGGGCTCACACGCCCATGTGGTCCAAGGGACACATCTGTGTGACCCTAGGACACGCTCGTGCTTCAGACTGCGTTTGATTTAGGGTGCTCCCTGATTTGTGCCACACGGCTGTGCCACACACCTGTGTGCTATGCCATGTAGCACACACAACTGAGACATACTCTCGTGTGCTCAATTCTGGACGTTCTGTTTCTCAAAATTAAGGTGCAGGGGACACACGGTCGGAACACATGCCCATGGGGCGGAACTTGTATCACATATGGCCTAGACACACGCACATGTAGACAAAATAAAGCCTATTTACCAAGCCATTTGCCATCCTTATACACACAACACTTACACCAATTCAAAGGCACAAAAACAACATGCTTAGGCAACCAAAACATCCACAATTATGACCAACACATGCCAACACAATATCAACATCTATCATACTCACAATAATTATTAAGCCACAATTGACTGCTTTCAAGATACCTAATTGTACACCACTTTACCATCTTTTCAATAGGCCACATTGCCAAACATTTCACATTCATGTCATGATTCACATTTCTATCACTCACCAAGCATACCATGACCATATCACCAAAGACATTGGCACATATATAAGTATACTTAGGCTTACAACAATGTTAGCCCAAATAAGCCAATCTACGTGGCCAAATATTAAAACAAGCCTTTGACAATTACAAGCCAACACATTGGTTACAATATAATGACACATATAACAAAATGATTAAGTCTCTATACATGCCATACTCTCAAAATATTAAGATCATCAATACCCAAAATGAGAGGGTTTGATAGTGCGATCCGAAACTCCGACGATCTCTGATCCCGAGCTAGCTTGGTGACACTATAAGAAAAGGGAAAGAAAAGGGGTAAGCTATATAGCTTAGTGATCATTGTTTTATGCGATTTCAAAGTCTTAAAATTTATATAAAGAATGATCGAACCTAAAAACTAACTATAACAATGATTTGAGGCAAGCGCAACTATCGAACAGTAGTATAGTTAAGGCAAGACCGGATTGTCGAACCCAAAGGAACCAAAAGTACTAATACTAACCTTCTTTTTATTATTTAGCTTAAGAATTAAGGGAATTGTTTATCTATTCTAAAGTTAACTAACTACTAAACTAAAGACTCTAAGACAAAGAAGAATGAAATTGGGAAAATAACTTTGAGGAAAAACCAATTGATTAAGACGATACCCAAGGAAGAATCCACCTAGACTTCACTTGTTATCTAACTCTGAACCAGACGATTTATTCATTTGACTTAATCCGTAAGATTCCCTAAGTTATATTAATCCCTCTCTCGAGGCGATTAACGTCTAACCCTAGGTTGATTAATTGAAATCTCTTTCTAATTAAAACCCCTAGAATTGCATTAACCTGATCTATGGACTCCCATTTTAGGTTTTACCCTAATCCAGCAAAATCTCGTCACCCTATCTCTAGGCGTGCAACTCCACTTAACTATGCTAGATCTACTATTAGGCAGAGACTTTTGCTCCTCCACCTAAGCACATCACACTTGAATTAATATCCCAGAAATATCAACACAAGAATTAAGAAAACATAATTTAGAACAAGTCAAATATTTATCATATAGTTTAGCAAACGATAACAAGATTCATCTTAGGTTTCATCCCCCTCAGGTATCTGAGTGTTTAGTTCATAACAATAAAAGAAAACATCTCAAAAGAAAAGATAAAACAAAACATAAGAAATCCCTAAAACACCTAAAGGAATTGAAGGAGAGATCCTCCGCCTTGAGTATGATTCCAGCTTCTTGAGATGAATCAACTGGCTATCTTCGAGTAAATCCCCACAAGTCTGCCCTCTTTGGCCTAGCGGGACACCCCCTGACTAAAGCCTTGGGTTCCCCCCTTTTAGGTCATACTTAGGGTGTTTATATAGGCTTTGCAATGTGTTTATTTGCCCCTAAGTATCCTAATCCGAGTGAAACTTCTCTTTGTCATGGCAGGGACACGCCCACGGCACACGCCCGTGTAAGTCGTGGCCAGGCCGTGTTCGAGGCTGTTGAATGAGGCACGACCGTGTGGTCTTGGGCCTAGGCCATGCTGATTTTGTGATATGACCCATTTACTCCGTTTTGGGCCCGTTTTCTGTTCTTTTCATCATCCGATGCTCTTCTGAGTATAAAACATGAAAATGAAGGATTAAGAGCACCAATTTACATAATTCAAGGCTTAAATCATCCAAAAACATGCTAACTGTCGGCTTAAAATATGTTACTATTGCAGTTTATCAAATACCCCCACACTTAAGCTTTTGCTTGTCCTCAAGCAAAATTCAACTTATAATTAAAATGAACTTTCTTGATTTATAACATTCATCAATAGTGTTTCATCATAATTCAAAGATAATTCAGACATTGATAATTTAACTCAAAGAGTCCTAAAGATTCAAACAATCAAAGTCATATATTTATAGCCCGAGAACGTTAGGTGTTTCCCCTTACCTAATTAATTACCTTTGATTCAAAATTGACAAGAATTGCCATCCTTACCAAAGATTCACTCAAATCACTCGAAGTGTTTAAGGTTCTGAATTAAGCACTCAAAAGTCAAACATGAAGAGTTAATCCCATAGGCTTGCATGAAAATCAAATCTCCACCACTATAATATGAGATGATACACAAATCAAAAGGTCTTTAACAGGGTTGTAACGAGGCTTGGGTTAAAGCTGTGGATAAAGGCTGAATTAGAGGGTTAGCATCGAGATTGACTTGACAAATCACCTAACTAGAGATATTGAACTAATAATAATAATTACATAAATAATATCCTGATATGAGCTTCTTCTTTAATAATTGGAATTTAACGTATAAGCTCACCTAATCACAAAACTAATAGTGAATATTCTTTGATTTTTTTAAGAACAAGTCAAATTACATACTAAAAGATGAATTCAACTAATAAAATAATTAGGCAACTGATCAAATCAGATCTCAACATAAGGGTAGTAAAAAAGAATGGTGATAACAAATATAAAGGTTTTTGGGTTAATATTAGTGGGTGAGACAATAAAAAGGGTTGTTAGGATTAAACGGGGTTCACTAGGGGTTAATTGTGAAGGTAAGCTTTTAGTGGAGTGAGTGGGTTTAAACTTAGGAGCCTTTATCATCTCTGTATATCAAATCAAAGGTGTGGTCTCAACATGTATAATCGATGCAAGTTCTAGAATAACAAATCAATGTTGACACACTCATAATCAATAAAGTGACCAAGAAAAAAGAATATATGCTCTAAAAGGCTCAAAATCTCACAAAAATTAAGGGTATTTGATGTTAACCTCGTAAATTTCAAACTTCAAGGTAATAATTAGATTCGAGTAGATAACCTAACAAAATTTTAAATTCTGAAAAAGAGACTTATCATGCTTGATTCTCTAGTATTCTTCAAATTTAATCATCAATGGACATTTATCAATGACTTAATCCAAAACATATCAATAAAAATCATATATCAGGGAAATTTCATTCTAATCATAATATGAGAAACTTACTTTAGAACAAGGCATAATTCAAGGATTTTCATATAATGCTATAGTTAACCCCCTCACACTTAAGATGTATATTGCCCTCAATGTACAAAGATGTATATGAAATTTAAGAGAAAGGGAGAGGTGAAACTTCCTGAATTTGGATGGTTTCCTTGAGTTGGGAGTCCCGAGGTGTGGTGGCTGCTACCGAGCTCTACGTTAGATGAAGAAATTCGAAAGCTCGTAGAGAATTAGCCAGGAAATAATAATAATAATTCAAACTATACTAAATATATATTTAAAGACAAGAAAGATAAAGAGAAAAAAAAATAGAAAGTAAATTAAAATTAAAGTAAAAGATGAATGGACCGAAGAATCCTTATTGTTGGATGGTTCGCGAGGTGGGTGTAAATTCTAAGGCTATAATGGGGTGGTGGTCGTGGTTCTAGTGTGATTCCCTAGCAGCCTTTAGAACCTAAAACCAAGAAAATAAAATAAAATAAATAATTTAAGCATAAGATAGTCAAAGAGAAGGAAAATAAAGAAAATGAGAAAATGAAAATATAAGTTAAATGGTCTCAAAGACCCTTGGCTTGTCGAGTGGATGAAGTAACCGGCATGAACTTATGTAGATTGGTCTCCTACAGGGAGACTGTGCTTAGGTCCTTCCGCTTCTTCGACATAGATGTGGTGTAGTTCAAGAGTTAGATGAAGGATTAAAGAGGAAGAGTATGGAAAGGGAGTGGTCTGAAGGATGGGATGAAAGAAAAGAGATGGGGGTAGGTGAGAAGAAGGAGGGGTGGGGGTGGGTTAAATAGAATTTTGGGGCCTGGTACTTTCCCACGCCCGTGTACCATGGGCGTGTAGGTCATAAGGCCGTATCTCACGATCGTGTTATGCCTTGTTCGCTTCTCCCACACCCATGTTTAGGTCTCCATGCTCGTGTATGATCTAGCAGTGTTGGCCACGGCCGTATCGCACGGCCGTGGCGTGGTAGTTGGAGTCTGTAACTCAAAGATATGATACGTTCTGACTTGTACCATCTCTGCCATGTCAGTACGGAGATTCGGTGCATCCATACGGCTACGGCCATAACCGTGTCCAAGGCCGTGTGGCATGAAAATCTATTTTTTGGGGTTAGTTTATAATTAGATGCTGGTGTAGAAATAAAGATAAAAATAAATTTAAAGGAATGTAAAAGTTAATAGAGTTAGTGCTCGGGTTGCCTTCCGAGAAGCGCTTGTTTATAGTCTTAATCTAGACTTACCTCTCATTCGTATATTCATGGTGGTTTGAGGAGTTGAAAGTCCTTCCTCATGCTAGCAGTTCCATTATCAAGATAGAGTGTAAGACGAGTAGCGTTTATTTTCAAAGTGCCAAACATAGGATTACTTACCTCAACTGTTCCGTATGGGAAAATGTTGATTACCTTAAAAGGGATTTCCTTGCTTGTGTTAGGATCAGGAGGAGATATTCGTGGGTTTATATTATATAATAATACCTGATCTCCAATTTTTAACTTATCTGTCTCGTAGAGTGGCTTTGGTTCTGCTTCATGTATCCCTATTTTTTTCTTGAAATGAATCTTCCACTCTTCTAGTTCATCGACCTAGATCCCTTGTTCCTCATAAGTTATTTCTTTGTTGGCATGGGGTCTATGATTGGATTCAGTTGTGTTCTGTTGAGGTGCTTCCATAAAAGAAGGGTTAGCTGAATGGTTATCAATAGAATTTACTTTCTCACCTTGATTATTCGATGTCCTAGCTGAATCGAGAGCTTGAAGAATGACTGTCTTGTCACCTACACAGAGTATGAGTTCACCTGCGCCGACATCGATTTTAGTCCTGGCAGTTGCTAAGAATGGTCTTCCTAAAATTAGGGGGATCGTGTTGTCCTCATCCATGTCTAAAGCGACAAAGTCTACTGGGAATACGAATTTATTTTGCAATGGTATTTTATTTTGTAACATTGCTGAGCATACTGCGTTCAGTTCCACATGTGATTCCTCATCTATCTTCCGCTTATTTGTCAATAGCTTTTTTAAAAATTTCCTTGAATCTGGCATATGCTAAAGAGCTTCAAGAAATGGTAAGTTAATATGTATTTTCTTTAAAAGTTTAATAAACTTACCGAACTATTCCTCTGTGTCGTCCCTCTTCATTGCTTCTAGGAATGGTATGCGAGGTCGGTATTCTTTGATTACCGGTTTCGACTTTACCTCAACCTTACCTTCTTCTACCACATTCTTTTTCCTTAAATTGGGCTCATCTAACCCATCACTATCTTGAGCTATTATGGCTTGAATTTGCTCCTTTGGGTTAGTCTCGGTGTTGCTCGGTAGTCTTCCTTGTGGTCTCTAAGAGATCTGCTTAGCAAGTTACCCGATTTGATCCTTGAGCTCTTGTGTCGATACCTCAAGTTTTGTTTCTATTTTTTGGAAACGTGTTTCTGAGGCTGCTATGAATTTGGTCAGCATCTCTTCAAGGTTTGGCTTCTTTTCCTGTGGGTAGGGTTGTTGTTGCCTTTGGTTTCCTTGACCACCCCATGAGAAATTGGGGTGGTTCTTTCAACTTGGATTATAAGTATTACTATAAGAGTTATTGTTAGATCGAAAATTGTTACCTATATAGTTCATTTGTTCGCTCTCCATGCCCTATTTGTAGGGTGGGTACTCAGGATTCGCCACTCCTCCACTTGCGTCGCACTGCATAACTCGATGTGCCTGCAAAGAACCATATAAACCATCAATTTTTTTATGTAGCATCTCTACCCGATTTGATAGCACGATTATTGCGTTGAGGTTGAAAACTCCAGCTGCTTTGGCTGGCCTTGTCCTTGTAACTTGCCATTGATAGTTATTCAATGACATTTCCTCTATAAACTCGTAGGCCGCTTCAGGAGTTTTGTTGTTCAGGGTTCCACCGGTGGCTGAATCGATTAGTTGCCTTGTTGAAGGGTTCATACCACTGTAAAAAGTTTGGACCTATAGCCATAAAGGTAATCCGCGGTGTGGGCACCTCCTCAATAAGTTTTTGTATCTCTCCTGATAAACCGTAAAAGTAACATATTTTAAGCCCACATTTAGCATCTTTTGGATGATTTAAGTTTTGAATTATGTAATTTGGTGCTCTTAATCCTTTGTTTTCATGTATTATACTTAGAAGAGCATCGGATGATGAAAAGAACAAAAAAGGGCCCAAAACAGAGTAAATGGGCCATATCACGAAATCCACACAGCCTGGGCCCAAGACCACACAGCCGTGCCTCATTCAACAGCTTCGAACACGGCTTGGCCATGACTTACACGGGCGTGTGACATAGGCATGTTCCTGCCGTGAGAAAGAAGAGTTTCACTCGAATTAGGATACTTAGGTGCAAAGAAACAAATTCTGAATCCTATATAAACACCCTAAGTATGACCTGAAAGGGGGAACCCAAGGCTTTAGTCAGGGGGCATCCAGCGAGGCCAAAGAAGGCATATTTGTGGGGAATTACTTAAAGATATCCAGTTGATTCATTTCAAGAAGCTGAAATCATACTCAAGAAGGAGGATCTCTCCTTCAATTCCTTCAATGGGTTTTAGGGATTTCTTATGTTTTGTTTTATCTTTTCTTTTGAGATGTATTCTATTATTGTTATGAATTAAACCCTCAAATACCTGAGAGGGATGAAACCTAAGATGAATCTTGTTATCGTTTACTGAACTATATGATAAATAGTTGACTTGTTCTTAATTATGTGTTCTTAATTCTTGTGTTGATATTTCCAGGAAATTAATTCAAGTGTGATGTGCTTAGGTGGAGGAGCAAAAGTCCCTGCCTAAGAGTAGATCTAGCATGGTTAAGCGGGGTTGATCGCACGCCTAGAGATAGGGTGATGAGATTTTGCCGGATTAGGGTGAAACCTAATATGGGAGTCTATAGATTGAGTGAATGCAATTCTAGAGGTTTTAATTAGAAAGAGATTTCAATTAATCAACCTAGGGTTAGACGTTAGTGACCTCAAGAGAGGGATTAATATAACATAGGGAATCTTACGGATCAAGTCAAATGAATAAATCGTCTTGTTCAGAGTTAGATAACAAGTGAAGTCAAGGTGGATTCTTCCTTAGGTATCGTCTTAATCAATTGGTTTTTTCTCAAAGTTATTTTCCCAATTTCATTCTTCTTTGTCTTAGAGTCTTTAATTTAATTGTTAGTTAATTTTAGATTAGATAAAAATCCACTTAATTCTTAAGATAAATAATAAAAAGAGAGTTAGTATTAGTACTTTTGGTTCCTTAACTATACTACTGTTCGATAGGTGCTCTTGCCTCAAATCGTTGTCATAGTTAGTTTCCAGGTTCGATCATTCTTTATATAAATTTTAAGATTTTGACATCGCATAAAACAATGATCAAGTTTTTGGCGCCGTTGCCGGGGAACTGAAATATTAAGAACGCTTAATTTTTATTACTTTAGCCATATTTATTTTATTTTTGCAATTTACTTTTATTTTTAACTTTTCTAAATTTTCTTCCTTTTGTTCCTTTCAGGTAACTCTAGTTTATGACTAGAAGGAACCCGACAAGACCCCTACTTTACGACAGTGATATTAAAGGTGCCGTTCGTAGAAATCGCAGAGAGATAAGGCGAAGCTTAAACTACATAGAAGAAGAGCAAGAAGCCGAGACTAATACCACCGAAGAGATGGCTGAGAATAATCCACTACCTCCAGAGGCGGTAGAACATCATGCTCCTCAAACTATGTATGATTATGCTAAACCTAGTTTAATAGGAACTGAATCAAGTATTGTTAGGCCTACTATTGCTGCAAATAATTTTGAACTGAAACCTAACACTACACAGATGATACAACAGTTTGTTCAGTTTGATGGTTTGCAGGATGAGGATCCTAACACACACCTAGCAAATTTTCTAGAACTCTGTGATACCTTTAAAATAAATGGCGTTTCTGATTATGCCATCTGTCTTCGGTTATTCCCCTTTTCTTTGAGAAATAAAGCCAAACAGTGGTTGCATTCCTTTCCACGAGGGTCAATCACTACATGGGATCAAATGACTAAAAAATTCTTATTAAAATATTTTTCGCCGGCCAAAACGGCCAAGTTGAGGAATGATATCTCTTCTTTTGTGCAGATGGATTTAGAGACACTTTACGATGCATGGGAGAGATACAAAGATTTCTTGAGGAGGTGCCCACACCACGGATTACCTTTGTGGCTACAGGTCTAAACTTTTTACAATGGTGTGAACCCTTCAACACGACAACTAATCGATTCAGCCACCGGCGGAACCCTGAACAACAAAACTCCTAAAGCAGCCTACGAGTTTATAGATGAGATGTCATTGAATAACTATCAGTGGCAAGTTACAAGGACAAGGCTAGCCAAAGCAGCCGAAGTTTTCAACCTCGACGCAGTAACTGCGCTATCAAATCAGGTAGAGTTGTTACATAAAAAATTTGATGGTGTATATGGTTCTTTGCAGGCACATCCAGTTATGTAGTGCGACGCAAGTGAAGGAGTGGCGAATCCTGAGTACCCGCCTTATGGACAGGGCATCGAGAGCGAACAAATGAACTATATGGGTAACAATTTCTGATCTAACAATAACCCTTGTAGTAATACTTATAATCCAGGTTGGAAGAACCACCCCAATTTCTCATGGGGTGGCCAAAGAAATCAAAGACAACAACCATCCCAAAACTTTCAACAATAGACCTATCCACAGTTAAATAAGCCAAACCTCAAGGAAATGTTGACAAAATTAATCGCAGCCATAGAAACACGTTTTCAGAATACTGAGACATCCTTTAAAAATCAACTTAAAAAAACGACACAGGAGCTCAAGGATCAAATCAGGCAACTTGCTAAGCAGATCTCTGAGAGACCACAGGGAAGACTACCGAGCAACACCGAGACTAACCCAAGAGAGCAAATTCAAGCCATAATAGCTCAAGATAGTGAAGGGTTAGACGAGCCAAATTTAAGGCAAAAGAATGTGGTAGAAGAAGGAAAGGTTGAGGTAAAACTAAAACCAGTAATCAAAGAGTACAAACGTCGTATACCATATCCCGAAGCAATAAAGAGAGACGAAACAGAGGAACAGTTCAGTAAGTTTCTTAAACTTTTAAAGAAATTACATATTAACTTACCGTTTCTTGAAGCTCTTTCACAGATGCCAGATTCTAGTAAATTTTTGAACGAGCTATTGATGAACAAACAATAGACAGACGAAGCATCACTTGTGGAACTAAACACAGTGTGCTCAGCAATGTTGCAAAATACACAGAAATTAAATGATCCAGGGAGTTTTACAATTCCATGTTTAATTGGTAGTTTATCTATTGATAATGCTTTAGCTGATTTAGGGGCAAGCATAAATGTCATTCCTTATAAATTGTTTAAACAACTATGTCTAGGGAAACCCAAACAAACTAGGATGAGCATTCAATTAGCTGATAAAACTATTAGAATTCCTAGGGGTATAATTGAATACGTGCTAGTGAAAATTGATAAATTCGTATTCCCAGTAGACTTTGTCATTTTAGACATGGATGAGGACAATAGTATCCCCCTAATTTTAGGAAGGCCCTTTTTAGCGACTGCCAGGACTAAAATTGATGTCAGTGCTGGTGAACTGATACTTTGTGTAGGTAACGAATCAATCAGTCTTCAAGCTCTCGACTCAGCTAGGACATCGAGTAATCAAGGTGAGAACATTAATTCTATTAATAACCATTCGGTAAAACCTTCTTTTCAGGAAACACCATGGAACTACACAATTGAGCCAGATCCTAGACCTCATGCCAACAAGGAAATAACCCATGGGTAACGAAGGCTTCAGATCGATGAACTAAACGAATGGAAGACACACTTTAAGGAAAAATTAGGAATACACAAAGCAGAACCAACGCCACTCCAAGGAACAAACAAATTCAAGATCGGAGATCAGTTACTGTTAGATAAAGCAGACCCTCGAATACCTCCTCCAGACCCTAATACAAACAAAGGGATCTCTTTTAGGGTACTCAATGTTTTCCCATACGGAACAGTCGAGGTAAGTAATCCTACAATCGGTACCTTTAAAGTAAATGCTGCTCGACTTGAATTTCACCATGATAATAGGATTGATAGCATGAGGAAGGACTTTCAACTCCTCAAACCACAATGAATATGCGAATGAGAGGAAAGTCTAGCTTAAGACTATAAACGAGCGCTTCTCGGGAGGCAACCTGAGCACTAACTCTACTAATTAGTTTCGTGTTAATTCATTTCGTATTTAGGCGTAGGTTTCCATACCCACACGGCTATGGCCGTGGCCGTGTGGGCACCACAGGAAGGAACACAGAAGTGGGATGCATCTCTATTTAAACCTCCTTCTTCCTTTCTTTTTCCCGTTATCTTTCTTCTTTCATTTTTCATTATTTACTTTTATTCTTATTTTTATTGTTATTACTTTCTTATTTTTCTCCATGGCATTGAGGTTTAGCTTAGGATACAATAAAATCAGACCGGCTACTTTGAGGATTCAAGTCAAATGGCTCGAGGCACTCCCTACGTTTTTCTTCATCCAAAATTCAGGAAGTTTCACTTCTCTCCCTCTCTTTTGATTTCTTACTATATGACCATTATCCACCTTTGTACATTGAGGGCAATGTACATCTTAAGTGTGGGGGGTTAACTATAGTATTATTTGAAAATCCCTGAATTATGCCTTGTTCTAAAGTAATTTTCTCATATTATGATTAAAATGAAATTTCTTTTGATTTATGATTTTTATTGATATGTTTTGGATTAAGTCATTAATAATTGTGCATTGATGATTAAATTTGAAGGATACTAGAGAATCAAGCATGATCAGTCTATTTTTCAGAATTAAAATTTTTTTAGGTTGTCTACCTGAATTTGAATATTACTTTGAAGTTTGAAATTTACAAGGTTGACATCGAAAACCCATAATTTTATGTGACATTTTGAGCTTTATAGAGCATATATTCTTTTTCTTACTCACCTTATTTATTATGAGTGTGTCAACATTGATATGTTATTCTAGAACTTGCTTCGATTATACATGTCGAGACCACACCTTTGGTTTGATATACAGAGATGATAAAGCCACTTAGGATTTAACCCACTTACTCCACTAAAAAGCCTACCTTCATAATTAACCCCTAGTAAACCCCGTTGATCCTAACAACCCTTTTTATTGACTTACCTACTAATATTCCCCCAAAACCCTTTGTATTTGTTATCACCATTCTTTTTTATTACCCTTATATCGAGATTTGATTTGATCTGTTGCCTAACTATGATCTTTATTTGAGTAGTTAAATTCATCCTTTATTATGTAATGACTTGTTCTTAAAAAAACAAAGTATATTCAGTATTTGTTTTATATAATTGAGCTTATACGAAAAAGTCCAAATCTTAAGGAAAAAAAAGATCGTATTATTAGTTTTCAATTGAGGTAACTATTTAGGATTAGTTCATTATTCTAGTTAGGTAAATTGTCAGGTCAATCTCGATTCTAACCTTCTAATTTAGCCTATATCCATACCCTTAACCTAAGCCCTGTTATAACCCTGTTAAAAACCTTTTGATTTGTGTATCATCTCATATTATAGTGGTGGAGATTTGATTTTCATGCAAGCTTATGGGGTTAACTCTTCATGTTTGACTTTTGAGTGGTTAATTCTGAACCTTAAACACTTCAAGTGATTTGAGTGAATCTTTAGTGAGGATGTCAACCCTTGTCAGTTTTGAATCAGAGGTAATTATTCAGGTAAGGGGAAACACCTATGTTTTCATACTATAAAAACTATGACTTTGACTTTTTGAATCTTTAGGACTCTTTGAGTTGAATTATCCATGTATGAATTATCTTTGAATTATAACATAACATTATTAATGAATATTATGAATCGGGGAAGTTTGTTTTAATTATGAGTTGAGAATTTTGCTTGAGGACAAACAAAAGCTTAAGTGTGGGGGTATTTGATAAACTGTAAAAGTAACACATTTAGCATGCTTTTGGATGATTTAACCCTTGAATTATGTAATTTGGTGCTCTTAATCCTTTGTTTCCATGTTTTATACTTAAAAGTGCACCGGATGACGAAAAGAATGAAAAACAGGCCCAAAATTGAGTAAATGGGCCATATCACGAAATCCACACCGCCTGGGCCCAAGACCACACTACCATGCCTCATTCAGTAGCTTCGAACATGGCCTGGCTATGACTTACACGAGCGTGTGCCATGGGTGTGTTCCTGCCGTGAGAAAAAAGAGTTTCACTCGGATTAGGATACTTAAGGACAAAGAAACACATTCCGAAGCCTATATAAACACCCTAAGTATGACCTACAAGGGGGAACCCAAGGCTTTAGCCAGCGGGCATCTAGCTAGGCCAAAAAAGGCAGATTTTGGTGGAATTACTCGAAGATAGCCAGTTGATTCATCTCAAGAAGCCAGAATTATACTCAAGACGGAGGATCACTCCTTCAATTCCTTCAGGGGGTTTTAGGGATTTTTTATGTTTTGTTTTATCTTTTCTTTTAAGATGTATTCTATTATTATTTTGAACTAAACCCTCAGATACCTGAGGGGGATGAAAACTAAGATGAATCTTGTTACCATTTGTTGAACTAAATGATAAATATTTGACTTGTTCTTAATTATGTGTTCTTAATTCTTGTGTTGATTTTACGGGATATTAATTCAAGTGTGATGTGCTTAGGTGGAGGAGCAAAAGTCCCTACCTAAGAGTAGATCTAGCATAGTTAACCGGAGTTGATCGCACGCCTAGAGATAGGGTGACGAGATTTTTCCGGATTAGGGTGAAACCTAATATGGGAGTCCATAGATCGAGTTAATGCAATTCTAGGGGTTTTAATTAGAAAGAGATTTCAATTAATCAACCTAGGGTTAGACGTTAGTCGCCTCGAGAGAGGGATTAATATAACTTAGAGAATCTTACGGATCAAGTCAAATGAATAAACCGTCTGGTTCAGAGTTAGATAAGAAGTGAAGTCTAGGTGGATTCTTCCTTGGGTATCGTCTTAATCAATTGGTTTTTTCCTCAAAGTTATTTTCCCAATTTCATTCTTCTTTGTCTTAGAGTCTTTAATTTAGTTGTTATTTAATTTTAGATTAGATAAAAATCCACTTAATTCTTAGGCTAAATAATAAAAAGAGAGTTAGTATTAGTACTTTTGGTTCCTTTGGGTTCGACAATCCGGTCTTGCCTTAACTATACTACTGTTCGATAGATGCGGTTGCCTCAAATCGTTGTCATAGTTAGTTTTCAGGTTCGGTCATTCTTTATACAAATTTTAAGACTTTGACATCGCATAAAATAACGATCATCTCCCAGGCATGGTAATGTGTCTCTAAATCCATCTGCACAAAAGAAGATATATCATTCCTCAACTTGGCTGTTTTGGCCGGTGGAAAATACTTTAATAAAAAAATTTTGGTCATTTAATCCCATGTAGTGATTGACCCTCGTGGAAGAGAATTGTAAAGACCCGAAATTAGCCCTAGTAGGATTGGGCCCGTTGGGCCTTGAGCGTAGAAGCGTTTTAAAATTTTGGGAATTTGAGAATGACATTATTTCAAGTTTGACTTATTGGGAAGGTTATTTTGGAAAGTTACGGGGTTCTAGGAAGTTTCGGGTTCAAATTGGGCCTTAGCAAAATTTTTATGTTTAAGTACTTAAGGAAATAAGTGTGCATTTTGCTAGCACAAGGAGTCTATTGGTAAAGGTGGAAAGTGGCGTGTAGAGTGTGGAGTGTCCTAATGGTCTGAGGTTCGAATCCCATCTATTGCAAACTTTTTGATTAATTTTCGTGCCATTCATCCCAAGTGTCAGTCAAGGCTTTAATAAGGTAAGAAAGACTTTTTAATTTGGGAAAGATGACTAAGGATTATGGTAAGGAGGAAGATAAGGGATAATGAAGGAAAGAATCAAAAGAAAAAGGAAAGATAAGGGAACATGTTACTTATAGTGTGGGAGGTGTTTTGGAAAGATTCTTATTTGGTCAATGTTCATCTTTTGGTAAAGATGATACATGGTTTGGAAGGGGTCTTGGGGGTAGGCGAATTGTGCATTAGTGTATTGGAAAAATTTTGGTGCTTGTTAAGCCTAATTCCTTTTTGCATTCTTTTGTGTTCTTTTCTCCAATTTCTTTTTTTCCCTTGCCGAAACTCTAAAGCTAACTTCTCTTGTTTTTGGCCGAAACTCCTAGGCTCCCTTTCTCCATCTTTTCATTTCTTTTCACAAAAATTCTTCAACCTTTCTTCCTTCTCCTTTAATCCATATTTTCAAAGTTGAATCTTGATCATCTCTTCTTCTCCATCTTGCAAGTTGAACATTTCTTCTTTGATTAAACCGGGTAAGTGTTTTTATTCAAATCTTTTCATTTTTCTCCTTAGCCAAATGAGTATCCCTCATTATTTGGTTATTTCATATTGTTCTAAACTGAAATGGTGTTTTCCATACTCCCTCATATCGTAATCGTTAACACCAGTTGCAGTAAAAGAGCGTGTGGTGGTAGTCAGAAGGCGAGGTTGAATATCGGGACTCCGTAGAGGGAGATTACGTGCAGTAAGTGATTCAATTGTAAGTAATACTAAATCTTTTGGAAATCCGAGGCTAACTTTTGGTTGGTATTGTTGTAGGGTCAACGAAGAGTGGTTCTTTAGGAAATCCAAATAATGTGTGTAATCCCGTACCCTTCCGAATACATGTTTGGAAATCGTGTGTAATCTCATACCTCTTGAATGTTGCATGAAATGTTCTATGATTCGGTCGAAATACCAAAAAACCAGAAACCGGCATCTGTAACCACTCGGGCGTGCGTATATTCATAGTGGTAACCATATTTTGCAATGAAACAGTTTTTGGTTTGCAGCAGTGACGTGGTTTTGAAAAATCACGAAATATAGAAGAAAGGGAATTAGAAAGTGAATAAGATATAAAATTAAAGCTTACTGTGTCTAAGTTTATATGAAAGAAATAGAGGAGGAAGAGGGATTTTATATTCTGTGATATTTTAATTTTAGTGAGACTGGTTCTGATTGACTTCGTGGTTCCCTATTCTGTCTTGGAAAAATTGTTTAAAATTGTACAAAGTGAATTATGAGTTATAAGATATATGTAGATTCGTTAGTGAGCCTATTTTCAATAGAAACAAGTGGAAGCAACATATGAAAACCGTACAGTGAGATATTTGAATTTAAGGTAAGAGAGGGCAGAACCGTTGGTCAGTAAAACAAGGGAATCTTTAATGAATAAACTGTACTAAATGGCTAAGTCAAAAATTCTGGAAAAATTATAGTAAGAAAATATATGAGTCTAGTTTCAAGAAAAATTTACAGATCTAAATTTTGAGTTTCCTAACTCAAGTTATAGTCAATTTAGTCAGTATGACGTAGATGGACAGTTTCAATTTTTATGCCTCACATTAGTAGTTAAGTCTAGGTTGCGGAATTACCAAAATACCCTTGGAGGGTAAATTACCGAAATACCCCTAGGTTGCGAGATTACCGAATTACCCTTAGTGGGTAAAATTACCGAATTAAAAAAATGCCCATATGGGCCGAATTACAAAAATGCCCCTAAAGGGCCGATTTGCTAGAATGCCTTAGTGGGTAAAATTACCAAAATGCCCCTATGGGCTGATTTACCGAAATGCCCCTATGGGCCGATTTGTTTAAATGCCTTAGTGGGCCGAATTATTAAATTGCTTTAATGGGCTGATTCATGAAAAGTATTCGATAGATTAATGGTTGTTATTTATATATGAATATTTTATGTTATTATGTATGTTGCATCTCTACATATCGCATGGGATGGGAAAAATTGAATGAAGAGAAGTGTAGCCCGGTGGCATTGCCACAATTTCTGATAATGGCTATGTGCCAATTTAAATATGGATTTGTGCCATCGTGATTAAGGCTGTGTGCCGGTTTTTATTACCATCGATAGTGGCTATGCCACGTATATTCAGTTATTTTGGTGGCTCAGCCACAAATATTATAAATGGCAGCTTGACTGCAAATTGGAGAGACTAGCGGGGTGGGTTGACTTGATCCCCATAGGAGAGATTGGCTGGTACGGGGGAGAGATTGGCTGGATGGAATGGGTTACATACATTGCATACATTTACTACATTTAATATTGTTATGTAAATGGGCTTAGGCCCAAGTTATTGCTATATGGATTCAGGCCCAGTGGATGACAGTAAGGGGATTATACACTGAGTTCTTGTAACTCACCCCCTTTCTTTCCTAACCCTTGTAGGTAATGCTCAGTGATGAGGACTTGGGGGCCATGGATGACTTGATGGAGGCCATACTTTTGGAATGTTATTTCCAGACTTCAGTAAACTTCTTTTCCGTTTTATTTAGCTGCTTTTACTGTTTCAGGTTTTAAAGTTGTAATAAGGCCTCTGGGATATTTTTATTTGGTTTCATGTTTAGCCGTACTTATTATTCTTTCTGCATTATTTTAAATGGGGATTTTTCTAAAATCATAAACAATGGTTTTCTAATATTGATTAATAAATGGTTTTCATAATATATATATATACAAATAATTTAACTCGGATTCTCTTTCAAATTTTCAACATCATTTTCAAGAGTCATGGTTTTAAAGCTCACTACCTCGATTTTCGATTCATCAATCAATCTGTCAAAAATAACTGTATTTTATCAAATATTTACATTCAAAAACTTGTTTACTTAAACACAACCAAATAACATTTATTTTAGTACAAATCACAAGGATGTTATACGTTTTCCTGATGTGACATGTCAGATCCGATCTTAACGCATGGGCCGGGTTTGGGGTGTTAAAAGAATGCAACCACTGTTGGCTTTATTCCTCAAAGAAAAGGGAAATAACCGAAGACGGATGGCATCATCAGAAATGCAATTTATTTTGTAGGTATCATAGAATTCTAGAAAATTCGCTAAGTGTGTATTAGGATCCTCATCCTGCAAACCATCTAATTGAACAAACTGTTGTATCATCTGTATAGTGTTAGGTTTCAGTTCAAAATTATTTGCACCAATAGTAGGCCTAACAATACTTGACTCAGTTCCTGTTAAACTAGGTTTAGCATAATCATACATAGTTCGAGGAGCATGATCCATCTCTGGATGTGGCGGATGATTTTCATCCATCTCTTCTGTAGTAATTATTTCGGCTTCTTACTCTTCTTCTATGTAGTTTAAGCTTCGCCTTATTTCTCTGCGATTTCTGCGAACGATACCTTCAATATCACTGTCGTAAAGTAGGGGTCCTATCGGGTTCCTTCTAGTCATAAACTAGAGGTGCCTAAAAGGAACAAAAAAAAAAAAGAAAATTAGCAAGGTTAAAAAAATTGCAAAAAATAAAAATGGCTAAAGTAATAAAAATTGAGCTTTCTTAATATTTCAGTTCCCCGGTAACGGCGCCAAAAACTTAGTCGTTGTTTTATGCGATGTCAAAGTCTTAAAATTTATATAAAAAATGATCGAACCTGGAAACTAACTATGACAACGGTTTGAGGCAAGCGTACCTATCGAACAGTAGTATAGTTAAGGCAAGACCGGATTGTCGAACCCAAAGGAACCAAAAGTACTAATACTAACTTTCTTCTTATTATTTAGCCTAAGAATTAAGGGAATTGTTTATCTAATATAAAATTAACTAACTACTAAACTAAAGACTCTAAGACAAAGAAGAATGAAATTGGGAAAATAACTTTGAGGAAAAACTAATTGATTAAGACGATACCTAAAGAAGAATCCACCTAGACTTCACTTGTTATCTAACTCTGAACCAGACGATTTATTCATTTGACTTGATCCGTAAGATTCCCTAAGTTATATTAATCCCTCTCTCGAGGCGACTAACGTCTAACCCTAGGTTGATTAATTGAAATCTCTTTCTAATTAAAACCCCTAGAATTGCATTAACTCAATCTATGAACTCCCATATTAGGTTTCACCCTAATCCGAAAAATTCTCGTCACCCTATCTCTAGGCGTGCGATCAACTCCGGTTAACTATGCTAGATCTACTCTTAGGCAGGGACTTTTGCTCCTCCACCTAAGCACATCACACTTGAATTAATATCCCAGAAATATCAACACAAGAATTAAGAACACATAATTAAGAACAAGTCAAATATTTATCATATAGTTTAGCAAACGATAACAAGATTCATCTTAGGTTTCATCCCCCTCAGGTATCTAAGGGTTTAGTTCATAACAATAAAAGAAAACATCTCAAATAAAAAGATAAAACAAAACATAAGAAAACCCTAAAACCCCCTGAAGAAATTGAAGGAGAGATCCTCCGTCTTGAGTATGATTCCGGCTTCTTGAGATGAATCAACTGGCTATCTTCGAGTAAATCCCCACAAGTCTGCCCTCGTTGGCCTAGCTAGACGCCCCTTGACTAAAGCCTTGGGTTCCCACTTTTAGGTCATACTTAGGGTGTTTATATAGGCTTCGGAATGTGTTTCTTTGCCCCTAAGTATCCTAATCTAAGTGAAACTTGTATTTGTCACGACAGGGACATGCCATGGCACACCCCCATGTAAGTCGTGGCCAAGCCGTATTTGAGGCTGTTGAATGAGGCACGGTCGTGTGGTCTTGGGCCCAGGCCATGTTGATTGCGTGATATGACTCATTTACTTCGTTTTAGGCCTATTTTCCGTTCTTTTCATCATCCGGTGCTCTTCTGAGTATAAAACATGATTAAGAGCACCAATTTACATAATTCAAGGCTTAAATCATCCAAAAACATGCTAAATGTGGGCTTAAAATATGTTATTATTGCGGTTTATCACTTAGTAAGTTCATATGCAAATAATAAACAACATTAAGTATATATTTTTCATATAAATAACTTAACATATACTAACATAAATGTCATTAAAATTTCATGAGCATAACTTACTCAATCACATTCCTACCAATAGTTCACATTCCTACCAATAGTTCATCATATACCGAATCCATTTCCATTAAGTTTTACATACATACCTGTACCAACTCATAACATAATCACATACTTTCTCATCTTTGACATACCCATTGAACCACTTGGAATACTATCGGATACACGAAATGTAACAGCCCTCACCTGAATTCATGTTCAGAATAAGGTTATAAGGTATTACTGGCCAATACATAGCATTTTACATACATAACTCATACACTTATGCATCTATTCTCAAACACCATTCAATCATAATCATATTGTCTCTTATAAGGGCCTACGAAGCCTTAAACATAGTTTAGAAGTGGTTCAGGACTAAACCAATAACATAAAAAAGTTTTGAAAAACTTAGAAATTTTTCAATCATATAAGGGTCACACACCCGTGTGAACAGGCCGTGTGCCTTACACTATTAGTAGACACACCCGTGTCTTAGGCCGTGTGAAAATAGGGCATACATACTGACTTGCATCACATGGTCGAGGACACTACCATGTGCCAGTCCGTGTGAAACCTGGAGAGTATACTGACTTGGGTCACACGGTCGAGGACACGCCCATGTGCCAGTCCGTGTGAAATCTAGAGAGCATACTGACTTGGGTCACACGGCCAACCACACGCTCGTGTGTCTAGCCTGTGTGCCCTACGAAATAGCCATACACGCCCATGTGCTAGGCCGTGTGCCATTTAGGGGGTATACTGACTTATACCACACGGCCAGTCACACACCCGTGTGTGCGACCATGTGGAGCATACTGACTTCACTTCAATTTCAACCCAGGGGACACACGACCATGTAGCATGAACGTGTGTCGCACATGGCTGAGACACATGCCCGTGTGGAAAAAAATAGGCCATTCGCAAAGCCAATTTGCCACCCTTTTTGCATATACCTATATAAGCTCAAATGGCGTCATTTTAAGACACAAATATGCAGCCAAAAGTCATCAACGAATACACAAACATACCTAATCCATTTCAAATAAATTCAATACACATGAAACACCCCAAACCCGGCCCACGAGCTTTGACCAGATTTGGTATGTTCCTCAAGTAAACCGGTTCAGAGTTCTTTTGTTACTTTGGGAAAATAGTGTGTTTTGAAAGAAATATTGTTTTGGGTTGGGCTCGAGTAGAAAACAAAATCGTTTTATAATGAAAACCCTTTTAAATTTTAGGTGATAAAACTTATAGAATACATTTAAAGTAAATTACTTAATCTTTAACTTAATAAAAATTTCGTAACATAATAAATAAAAACAGAAATAAAATAGTGCACTATGGCCTTATGGCCTTATTACATCAAGTAAATCCAAATAATTCAGAGTACTTAAAAATTAATAGTCCATAAAAATAAAAACTTCATGTTGAGCATGGCCACCACAAGTTCTGCCGTCCCGGTCCATTACTGTTCATCACCTGAAACATGGTCCCTCAACGGGGTGAGTCAACAGACTCAATGTGTACACAACACTAAATCATAATAGAATCAGGCATAACAAATATTACACATTCATATCATAGCATACAAATTAAGATGCATTCCCAAACCCAAACCTAACAAGCCATCCGCTGCACTCCCCTGTACCAACCTGTACACCGTGGGGACTACTAAGTCGACCCTCCTTCAGCTACACTCCATATCGCGGTCTTAGGTCACCGCATTTGTGGTCTTAGGTCACCACATTCAGATATCACGGTCTTAGGCCACCGCATTCAAATTACTGTGGTCTTAGGTCACCACATTCAGATACCACGGTCTTAGGTCATCGTGTTCGTGGTCTTAGGTCACCACATTCACTTCCCCTTTCAATAACCCATATGCCCCATTTTGTAATATGCATTGTTATGCCAAAGTTCACATTCTTATTCTCATGTTACAAATAACATATTTCATATTCCTAGTAGGAGTAGGAAACGTACCTGAGTACTTAGTACCATAACATGGTACCTTATCCACTTTCTTATTCTTAATATCACATATTTTAATTAGACATAGCCATAAAACTTATTAAGAATTAGTATGGGGTACACACCTGATTCGCTTAGCAAATTCCTTGAGATCTTGAAATCTGATCTATCGCTTAGATCCTTAATCCCTACATTTGATTAATCACTTACTAATTTAACAAAAAGCCATTCGGCCATAAATCCAAATCCTAGTAGGATTAGTATACTAAAACTTACCTTGTTGCCGATTACTTAAGAATCAAGTCCCGAATTGAATCCTTGCTTCCTTACTGTTGTCAAAAACCCTATAGACATATGTTAGAGTTTAATCTAACATTAAACATAATGAATGGCCTTTGGCCGAATCTTATAGTTTCTTACCTTGAATCTTAGAAATCCCGAAACCTTTCTCCTTAAAGTCGACAGTCACAAAATCCGAAGTTTTCCTTCAAAGTTTCGGCCAACATGAATATGTCATTAAAACCTTGCCTTTTTGTTTTTAAAGAAGAAAGAAAATAATCATAAGAGATCCTTACCCTTTTATATGGAAATCGGCAACACCCTTTGATCTATGAAAATATTCGGCTATGGTTTAGATGTGTATCACCAAATTTCAGTTTCCTTGAATAATTGGCTAGGGTTTTCTTTGGGGTTTCGGCTTTTGATGGATTGGAAAGAAAAGAAGAAGAAGAAAGAATAAAGGATGAGAGGAAACTTGTGATTTTGTCAGAAAAAAATTTGGGGAAGATGACAAGAGAATTTCGGTAGAGGCTTGCTTGGAGAGAAAAAAAATTGTAAAATGCCTCACTTTTCCTCCTATTGCCGAATTTACTAGGCCAAGAGTCCCTTTCTTGGCCATCACTCTTTTATTTGATAACTTTATCTCCTTAATTTAAAATAATTAAAGAATAATCCTTTATTATCGCCTTGAAAAATAATCTAAAATAAAAATCCATTATTTATCCTTATTAGTCGAAATTTAACAAGAATAAAACTCTTCTTTTAAAAACACAGTGCCGTCCACCTCACTACTTGGAAGCAAAATAAAATTTCTTTTATTTGCTTTCCCTGTGACTCGAACTCAGGCCCAATCCCCTTGCATGTGGCGCCATCTCCAGAGGCCCTAAGTGGCATCTCCAGGCCACTTTTCCAAGCCTGTTTGCGTGTCAAATTTCACATACTTTTTCTCTTAAGGCCACCTTGCCTTAATTTCCTCTTTTAAACTTTAAAACTCGACATTTCTAAGTTTCCAAAAATTTTCGTTTGCCTCTTTAAACTTGACATTTCCTTACATTTCCAAGTTTCCAGAAATGTTCACTTTCCACTTTTGAATCATTTCTAAATCATTTCAGGGTTTCCAAAAATGTTCATTTCTAAATCATTTCCATGCATTTCTAGGTTTCCAAAAATGTCAAAAAATTATTCGCAATACATAAGACATGTCATTTCGTACAATTAAACCGAAAATGCATAGGCCCTTTTCAGGATGTTACAACCCAATTCCATACCATTTACCTATTCAAATACCAATCAATTTTTCTTGCTTTACTAAGCATAATTCACATATATAATTCATCTAACTAGACCAATTTAAATATACATAATCACTTCAACTCCATTCATTCAAGATAGGTTTATTTCTAAACATTAAAAGTTGAACTATTTACACATTCATAACCATCATCAAGTTCATAATTTTATGCTAGCACAAATGGCCAAAATACATATCCATCAATTAAACCATTTTGAAACAAGCCTATACATGTCATATACCATATATACATAGCTTCAAAAGTACCAAAATAGATGATCAATAGTGCGATAAAGTCTTTGACGATTCCCAGATCTAAGCTAGTTTCGATTATCTATAAGATAAGGAAAGAACACATAGAGTAAGCTTTAAAAGCTTAGTAAGCCATATACAAATAAAATTACCTCATGAAGCAACATCATTTCCATCAAATATACAACTTATGAATAAGCACATATAAATTCACAAATCTTTCCCAATGTATACGTATCCAAGAACACATGTACATTCATCAAATAATTCCCTTATTAGTACTCTTATGAAGCTCATACATACTTGTATCACTTAATTCAATTACACATTCTTTCTTGTCTTGACTTTGCCCGTTGAACCTTTCGGAATCATTAAGGATATCCGGAAATCACATATAGCTCCTGCAATGCCATATCCTAGATATGGTCTTACATGTTATCACATATCGATGCCAATAGCCCAGCTATGGTCTTACACGAAATCACATAACGATGCCAATGTCCCAGACATGGTCTTACACATAATTACATCTCAGTAATTCTAATGCCATGACAGTTAAATCCTATACTATTCCTAAAGTTCGTACGAGACTTCCGGATGTTGTAACTCTGTCGATTCTTGCTCGTATTTGATTATTCGACATTCAATGCAGTTCAATGGCAAATAATCTTATATAATTCAATTTAAAGACATTTATTTGCATATGAACTTACCACGTATTCAGGATAGACGGACCGGATCGACTACTCGATAACCTTTGATTTTTCTCGATCTAAATCTAATTTCTTTCTTTCTTGCTATATATAAATTCAAAATTAAATCATTGACTCATTCAATTCAGTCCATAAGCACATAATTAGGCATTTTTACACTTTACCCTTAAAGTTTCACATTTTTACAATTTAGTCCTTATCACATAAAAACACAAATTACACAATTTCTTTCTAAATTCATGAGTGCCGAATTTCTATAGGGTCCTTAACAACCCTAAACTTTCATTTATTTCACATTTCAACCCCTTAATTTACACTTTGCACAATTAAATCCCTAAAATGCATTTTTACCTAAAATCACTTTATAAAACATTTAAACCTATCAACAAATAGTCATTTTCCATTATCAAACATTCAGAAGCTCAAATATTTATCACTGGCACTTCACAAAATCATGAAAAAATTTGAAAATTAAGGCATGGGTTTGCTAGAATACGAAGCAACTATTACAAAAACATAGAAATCATCAAAAATCGAGCTAAAACCGTACCTTAATCAAACCAAGAATATGCCGAACCCTAGATGGACATGGAAGCTTTCTTTTTCTTCTTCAGAATTTGGCTAGACGATAATGAGAGCATAAAAAAGACTTTTGTTTTATTAATAATACATTAATAACCAAATTACCATATTTACCTTTAATAAAAACCATTAAAATTCATTTATGCATGTCCATATTTGTCCACTCACGCTTATAACGGTCTATTTACAATATAAGGACCTTAACTTTAATAAACCACATGTAACATCTGGGATTTAGGGGTTGAGCATTTTGCTTAAATATATGTGGAAGCATGCTTGTGTGTAATTTGAATGTGTTTTATGAATTTTGAGAACTTTAGAGTATAAGTGAATGCCTTAGAAAATATTGTATTTTAAGTTTCAAGGAGGAGCTAAGCTTGATAGGCCTTAAGAGAATTTGTAGGGGAAATTAGACACAAGAATGGACTTGGAAAAGTGGCAAGGAGGCGCCACTTAAAGCCCTAGTAAGTGATGCCACAAGTAGTACAAGGGGGCCTAGGTTCGAGCAGCAAGGGGAGCAATTTTGAGCTGCTTTTTGCGTCAAGCAGCAGGAGAGTTGGATGGCATAGGGAGACTGGATGGATGAGCATTACTTGAGGTCAAATTCTTTTCAAAATTTCGGCTAAGGGCAAGGATGATGCTTGACTCATTCAAAATATTTTTTAAATGAGTTGAGAAGAGGAAAAATAGGAGGAAACAAAGGAAGCTGATAAGAGGGAAGAGAGTTGGCCGGCCTAGGGACTTTCTTGATGGCATTTTCGGCTTTGATGTTAGTAGGATAGGTATGCTGAAATTGGTTCTCTTTTCACTTCTCTCAGTTGTGCCGAAAAACCCAAAGAACAACTTGTGTTCTTTTTCTTCCCTTCCTTTTTGCTATTCACCTTCATAAGCTGAATACTCAAAATAACCCCTAGCCAATTGCTCAGTAAACCCCTAAAGCCTCATACTTTTCCTTTTCTTTCTCTTGTTGAAGCCGAATCTCCCTAGTGTTCATCAAGCCGAATCTATAATCTTTTACCATCAATCTCTTAAGCCGAAAGTTTGCCGATTTGATTATAGCACTAAAAGCCGGAAACCCCAACATTTTCTTCTTACTGCCGACATTTTAAGTTGGAGAGTAATTGTGTTTGATCGCTCCATTCGGTAAGAATCTCTTCTAGGCCGATTACTTTTTCTATTATTCTTCTGAATGTTGAAAACAAGATCTAACCCCTCCTATCCTTTTTGGCCGAAACCTTGAAGAGGGATTTTGGGACTTCTATTGTAGCCGACTTCAAGGGGGAGATCTTTTGGGATTTTAAGATCTAAAGTAAGCAGATATTATCTTAGGCCGAAGGCCATTTGTTTTGGTCCATTAAGTGCTAGAATCGACACTAACATAGGTCATGCAGGGATTTCGACATCTTCAAGGGGCAGGTGGCATTTTTGGGATTTAGATTCGCAAGGTAAGAGGGCATTAACATTCGGCCAAGGCCATATTAAGTGTTAAGGTTGGCCGAATCTAACCATTATCTTTTAGGGGCAAATTGACAGGGATAAAGAGAAGTTTCAGGATTTGGATTAGTAACCAAATCGGCAGCAAGGTAAGGATTTTGGTTGCGATAATCCTACAGGATTTGACTATTTAGCCGAATGGCTTTTTTGCTAAAATGCTTAGTGTGGGCTGAATGTAGGAACTAGGGATCTAGAGCATTAGATCGAGACTTTCGGGATTCAGAAAACACGTTAATACCAGGTGTGTAGCCCTTCACTAATTCCTAATAGATCCATGGTATTACTATTATGAATATGTTAATTGAAAGTATGAAAGATGTGGCTAAAAGTACCATTCAATGGTACAGTGTATCCAGGTACGTAAACCTACTACTACTACTATGTTAATAGTGCATGAACAATGAATATGACATATATGAGAAATGGTTACGAATATGAAATAAGGTATATGGCATGATGTTTGCATGATTTGTATGACGCATGGGGCATATGGGTGATTATGAAAAGGGGAAGTGATCTGGTGGTTTTTACCACAATTTCTGGTGACTCGTGTCACATAATCTGAATGTGGTGACTTATGTCACGTATTATTATCTGGTGGCTATGCCACGATTTATAAGGGTGATGTGCAAGTCGTCTGCAGCGACTGCATTTGATGGTGTGTAGCGGATGGAGGGTCGATTTAGTAATCCCTACGGTGTGATGGCAGGTACGGATGATGTGTAGAGGATGGATATTTAGGTTTGGGTTCGAGTTTGCATCATTACCTATATTTGCTATGTATATAAATGATTCGATATCGCACCACCGAACTATGAGCAGGTGTTTCAACCAAAACGCCCATCAACTAAGGGTGTGGTGATTCATGACCTGAGCCATCACAACCCAGCCTAGACTTCAAGATGGTGGGCTACTAAAGTGTCGGTGGGTCGTGAGAGGGACAAGGAGAAGGTTATGGAGGAGTCTAAACCTGATTTCGACTAGTTCTGTAACACCCCTTACTCGTATTCGATGCCGGAACAGGGTACGAGGCATTACCAAACTTAAACACAAATAAACACACAATTTTGAGTCATAAAATTTGCATCCAAATTAAAATAATTCATAATCAATCATAAAGTCCCTTATACGAGCCTACGAGGCCCAAAATATACTTTTGAGGTGGATCGGGACTAAACTAAGAAGTCTAAACAAATTTTACAAAAATTAGAAAATTTCTCACGATACAGGGCTCACACACCCGTGTGGTCCAAGGGACACGCCTTTGTGACCCCTAGACACGCCCGTGCTACAGGCCATGTTCGATTTAGGGGTGCTCTCTAACTTGTGCCACATGGTCATGCCACACGCCCATGTGCTAGACCGTGTAGCATACACGGCTAAGACACACGCTCGTGTCTCTGCCCGTGTGCTCAATTCTGGACATTCTATTTTGGAACAATTACGGTGCAGGGGACACACTGCCAGAACATATGCCCGTGGGGTAGACCGTGTGTCACACACGACCTAGACACATGCCCGTGTGTGTTCCCATGTGGACAATAAAAAGGCTATTTACCAAGCCATTTGCCACCCTTATTCACACATACACTCACATCCATTCAAAGACACATAACATTACATACTTAGGCAACCAAAGCATCCACATTCTTGGTTAAAACATATCAACTTTATATGTTTATTTAACATATTCACTACATTTATTAAGCCCTAAATCAAACATACAAATCCCACATTCATTAGGCTTCATTCAATTACTATCTAGTTACCAAATTATACTCAAATTCCTCATCTCATCAATAGGTCACAGTTCCAACATCACACAATCATGCCATAAATCACATTTCCAAATATTTCACATTCACCGAGCATACCATGATCATCTCACCATAGTCATTGACACATATATGAATATACTTAGGCTTACAACAATGTTGCCAACATAAGCCAACTTACATGGCCGAATAGCAAACAAGCCCTTGACGATTACAAGCCAACATATTGGCTACAATCATAAAGACACATATAACCAATTGACATAGTCCCTATACATGCCATAACTCAAAATACTTGAATTTATATGTACCCAAAATGGTAGCTTGATAGTGTGATAGGATCTTTGGTGATTCCAACCTGAGCTAGCTTAATAACCCTATAAGACATAGGAAAAGAAGGGGGTAAGCTATGTATATAGCTTAGTAAGTTCATATGTAAATAATAAGCAACCTCAACCATACATATATCATACTATAAACATAATGAAAATCCATACAAATGTCATTTAAGTCTCATAAGTATAACTTACTCAATCACATCTTACCAAGTGTTTATCATATTCAACAATATGAACACAAATTTTTATAATCTACCATAATCTCATGGTTATAATTTTATTCAGTCGCAGTGTTTGCTCTATCAACTTATAAGCATAATTTGACATATTTTGGCATTAGCCCAACAACTGTAATCTTTCTGTTGTAATATATTACAACAATTAACAAATAATTTCAAACCACATAATAAACATCCATATTAATTATGAGTATTTATATTTCAAGCATATAGTTTAACATCACTCAATTGCCTAAACTCTTATCTTCACATACTTTCATAACCATTTTAATTGGAAATTATGTCAATCTTTCTTTTTTCACATATCTTGACAAATCACAATTTGCATGAATATAACATGCTATATCTTAACTCAATTTGGCCCGAAATCCAATCACATAATCGTCAATAGATCATGTATTTCATACATCACAAGCATAGACCAATAATCACAATGTTTTCATAAAATCATTCTCATAGAAATCATGAACTCACAATTTCATGAAGTCAATGTATATAAACTTTATGTACATATCTGTACCAATTCATAATATTTAAATACACTTTATCCTTTTTGACATACCCATTGAATTTCCTGTTAAATCATTTGGAATACTAAAGGATACTCGGGGATTTCGTACACATAGTATTGTACTAATGCCATATCCCAGATATGGTCTTACATGTAATCTCGTATCGATGCCAATAGCCCAGCTATGGTCTTACACGAAGTCTCATATCAATGCCATTTAAGGACCTCTAATTTAAAATCTCATAGCAATTAGACACCTCTAACATATAGAATTCAAGTTTTGCACCTTTTGCAATTTAGTCCTTTTGACTAAATTGAGTGCCCAAACGTCAAAATTTTCGAACAAAATTTTCACAGGATCATTCCATAAAATTGTATACCATACAAATATAATAAAAATAAAATTTTCTTCGTCGGATTTGTGGTCCCAAAACCACTGTTCTGACTAGACCCAAAATCGAGCTGTTACAAGTTCTAAATATTCTTTTTTTTTTAATTTGGACCTTGAATTTAGTTTTTTATTTGAAATGATTTTTATTTTTTGTTTTGATTTAGTTAGGAATTTAGTTTATTATATATATTTTTGTATGTTTAGTTTTTCTTTATAAGAATTACATATTTTTTAAGGTACTACAAGTTTGAGCCAAGACCACGAGGAGGAGTAGTACCACCAATTATATTGCATGTACCACACCAAACGGGTAATCTCTTTCCTCTATCTTTTATTCAACATTAGGGACAATGTGCCCTGTAAAGTGTTGGGTGACTTAGGAAATTTTTTACTTTTTTTTTTGTTACTTTATTTTGTTTTTCTAGTTTTTAGTGATTTTTTAGATTTTTATTATGTGTTTTCCATGTGCTTGAGCTTGTAGAAATACAAGTGATTGGTTAGGAGTCTGTTAATAGGATTTTTGAATAAACTGTAATTCTAGTTTGATAATAATTGATTCTAAATTATCTAATTTTAGACTAATTAGTTCAGTTTATTACATTGTGAATAGATTTAAGATGTTAAGTATACCACATGATAAATAGATATATAAATAACATGCATGTTTACTTGAATTATAGGTTGTAGAAATTTATAGACTTGGCTAATTTAATCCATGTATGGAATTACCTAGGGACAACCTAAGGCATTGCTTGGTAGACAATTTTTGAGCCCAAAAGCTATATTTTATATATTTTCCTAGTGCCTATTTTGAAGCCTAAATCCATTTTCTTGATGAGCCAAAAATGAAACCTTTAGTCTAATAAATAATTTATTTGATCCTTGCACGGATTTAAATGCCTGGCCATTGATATTAAAGGATTAGGTAGATACATCATGGTGGTTTCTTTTATGTGTGAAACTAAGGAATTGTATGGTATAGTGAGAGTTTTGAACTAGAAGAAAAAAAGAAAGAAAGGCAAAATGCCAATCAAGAAAATCTTGAAGAAAAAAATAATAAATATATAAAACAAAATGAGTTGGAAACAAAAGTATGCTCACATTTGTTCGAAAAAGTTCAAGCTTGGATGATTGTACTCATGAATACTATACTAAGCCTTAGTGATGGAGAAATAAGGAAGGTGAGAGAAGTGGACATAAGGTGGTGAGATTATTCGAATATTGGGGGAGTATAGGGGACAATCTAATATGCCACACTACTTTCGTGCTTAGCCATTTTGTTGATCCTATTCTTGAATTTCGAATCAACCTAAGTTGCAGAACATTACAAGCTGAAAAGTCCTATGTAATTTAGGTACTACTTTATATGGATGACATTGTGCTAAGTTTTGATATTTTTACCACTTATATTCATGCAACATAATTGTATATTTATATATTTGTTTTGATGGATACATATACTTAATATTCTTTTATTTATTTGCTTTGTAATTTAATGAACTAACCCGTCTAATTTTAGAAATTGTGAGTCAATTGTATATCATACTAGAGTTAAATGTTTATTTACATTATCTTGTGAATATATTTTTTTCCATTTTTCTGTATCAAGCTAGCTCAAGTACATTCTCTTTTCTTACATGTTTATTTCTTGTTTTCAATTTGTTTTATTTTCTGTTTTTATTTTTGGTTAGTTTGCTAAGGGCAAGTAAAGACTTAAGTGTGGGGGTATTTGGCCTGTTGTCAAATATAGTAGTAATTTCGGTATATTTTTGCACTTAAGGAGCTTGTTTTCTAGCTAATTTAGTATTTACTACTGTATTTTCAGTAGTTAGTAGTTAGGTAGTAAAAGTTTATAAAACCCCGAGATAGAGCCTAGGAGTTTTGAGTTGGGCAAGCAGGAGTTTGCCAGTGGTTTGGCGAGCAGGTGTCTACCAAAAGACTTTCCGCAGGGTTCACCAATAGACTCGATGTACAGGGTATGCCAAAAGACGTGGTAAGGAGGGTTTTCCAGTTGGTTTGCGAACTAGGGTTCGCCAGTATGATTAGGTTCATATGTGAATTAAGAAGTTGACTTGTTTTCCTAATAAGACACTACTCAAGCACATAACATTTTCTCCTAAGTTAAGTAAGGTGTCCTAAGAGTACTAAAACAGTTAGTGCCTATAAATTAAGTCCTTTTTCATAAGAAAATGTCATTTGTTATATTGTTGTCAAGTCTCTGTTCAGAACCTAGCTCTTAGAAATAAAGTTAGACTATCTACCAACAAGGGTAAGGGAAAACCAAAAAAAAATTTACGGCAAATCGATGAGTGTTTAGGGATCACCACTTGTATGTGTGAACCGTTATGTTTTCAAGAGCTTAGGGTTTTTACTAAGTTCCAAGAGTAAGATGTTCTATAAACTCTATTTTATGATTATGTTTTACGATATGTTTTATTCGTGCTCCCTATGTGAGCTTTATGTTTAAACATTTTCAAACTATATTTTACGAACAGTGATATGCGAGCTCCCTATGTGAGCTCTATAATTTACAATTGTTTTTGTGAGCTCCTCATATTGGCAAGCTCTATGTTTAATATGTTTTTGACAATAAGCTCTATGTATATGTTGGATATAATAGAATGCCATAGGATTGTGAGTACTCGCATTTAAGTTTTGCGATATGGGCGTTGAGTCTCTGGGACATGTGGTGAGATAAGGGAATGTCGATCTATGCTCCATTCAAAGGGATATATTGGCAAGTTTGGAGAGTGTTTAGCTTTATACTACACTTATGGTACATGTTGAGGACTCTCTGAGTCACAAGTGAGGCATTATAAAGAGATCTTCTTATCCAACAAAACAGAATAGTACAGACAATACATGACAAGTACATGAATAAGTTTTATGTTTTCCAACGAGAACAAGTCAAGTATACGAACAAGTTTTATACGAACATGAATATGTTTTCCAACAAGTACATGTGAATATGTTTTACAAACCCCTATGTTCCTCTGTTTAACTGACAAGCAGGTAATCGCAAACTGGGTCTCGCATCCATATGGCGGCCCTAGCTCGTAAAATAGTATTTCTGATTAAACTTTTGTTTTAACTCTTATTTTGTGCATATTGTGTTGTTTCCTAAATATAAACTAAGTTTTTAGAGAACTCACCCATTCCTCTCTTACTTCACAGATAGATAGATCACATGGAAGGTAATGGTAAAGTGAGTGATCCAAGAGAGGCTAAACTCGAGGTAGGTATTAGCGAACTATGCACAAAAGGAAATGTGGACACTACTTGGGCTTAGAGATATTATGTTTAACGACTTCACCATTTTTATAAACCATTTATTTTCCATATGTTTCTAATTTCGATCTTTGCAAACCAATATAACTAAGTAGTAAGATATTGAATTATTTGATTACGTTAAATTTCCTTTCAATATAAATAAAATACTATGCTTATTATTCTTCCTTATGTGCGTACCATTCATGTCCCCAAAATCTTATTAGAAGTATGCCTTAATCCCACATACGACCCCCTATATGTTTGCGACCTGATATGCATGTGAAAACTTGTAAGTAGAACCCTTTATATGTTGCGAACCCTTGCATACATGACTCCTTTTATTAGGCAATCCTATGTTATTATGCGAACTTATATTATTACGAAAACCTTAGAAGTAAGTCTTATGTACTTGTGTACTTTCGTATGATTGAGCGAACCCTGAAATGTAACAGTTCGGTTTAGACCCTAGTCGGAACAGTGGTTTTGGGACCACAAATCCGTGTCTGAATAATATTTTAATACTATTTTCTATGCCATTGATATGTGAATAAGCATGTGTTAAAGTTCCGTTAGTTAATTTGTCTGTTTGTATGTTTAATTTGATAAAAGGATTAAATTACATTAAATATAAAACTAGTATGCTAATTGTTAAAGTACCTATGTGATGTGTTTTTTTTTAAAGTGGTGGCCTTATAAGGCAATTACGCCAATACTTAGATAGTGGATGGATAAAGGACATAAGTGCGCTTAATGTTTATATGTACATATGTTTAGTATAAGGTTAATTTAGTAATAGATTAATAATAAGTAATAATAAAACAAAAGGCTAAAATAATAAGCCATTCCATCCATCTTCTTGCCGAAAATCAAAAGAAATAAGGGTTTAAAAAGCTTTCACACATTCGACACTTGTAAGCCTTGATTAAGGTATGTTTTGACTTTAGTTTTTGATGATTTTTATGTTTTTGATATTGTTTCTTAGTCTACTATCAAGCCCATATTGTAATTTGAAGAATTGATGATGCTTATAAAATGTGCCATTGATGAAATGGTGAACTTTGTGATGAGTTTAGGTATTTAATGAAAGATATGTGTTAAATGAACATGTTTTGTTTTTGAACTTTTGATGGATTTAGTTAATTAGGGCTAAATTGTGAAAATAGCAATTTGAGGGACTAAATTGTAAATTTGATGAAATGTTTGGAGTTGTATGAGATACATGGGCATTCGGCTAAGCATAATTATATGGTGATTTTGTATATTTGATGTTTTGATAAAAATGGACTAAATTGATAAAATGTGCAAATTAAGGGCTAAGTTGTAAATAACCCTAAATGTGTGTTTTTGAATTGAAATGAATATGTTGGAAAATAAAAGGGTTAAATTTGAATATGTATATATCAAGAACCGAAGAAAACGGACTTAGATCGCTGGAATGTGAAGGTAGTTGAAAAATTGAGTCCGAACGAATATCTGAATCCGAGGTAAGTCGATATACAAATAAATGTATTTGAATTGACTTATTTGTGAATATATGAAATTTGAATTGCTATGAATAATACTTGAATTGATGAATATATGGATTCCGAGAAAGTATCGAGAGATGGTTAATGTCCGAGAAGTCCCGTCTAAACCTAAGAATAGATAGGATAGTATATGTCATGACATAGGTGCCTGTTATGTTATGTCATGTAAGACCACGTTTGGGACGTTGGCACTGATTCGAGATTTCGTGTAAGACCATGTCTGGGACGTTGGCATCGATGTGAGATTTACGTGTAAGACCATGTCTAGGACATTGGCATTATATTGATTCATGTAAGACCCTGTCTGGGACAGTGGCATCGATATCTGATTACACGTAAGACCACGTCTGGGACGTTGGCATTATACGATTATTCTGACCACTTTGCATATCCTATTAGATTCCAAAAGGGTTCAACGGGCAAATCCGAGATACGAACAATTATGTGATTGTATATCCGTTTCAGGTACGTTTGATATGTACACTAAGTGCGTACAAATGGTAAGTATCTATATGAACTTACTAAGACGAATATGTATAATGGAATGATTAGATGATATGTGAAATTATACCTAAATGAGCTATATGTATATGTGGTATTTAAGTTGAAGAATGTGATAAGTTATGGCTAAGTAAGTGAGCCAAACTCTATGTGAGATGTATATGTTATGAGAACCATTATTGTTATTGCATCAATACGATTATGAGCATATTATGTTAAGTTTATTTGTATATGGCTTACTAAGCTTTTGAAAGCTTACTCTGTGTGTGTTTTCTCTGTTTTATAGATCGTCAAAGCTACTGAAGGCTCAGGATCGTCGAGGATCATCATCACACTACTCAACTCATTTTGGTACCTTTGAAATATGTATATAGTTAAATATGGCATGTATAGGCTAGTCATTTTGGATGATGTTTGAAATGGGTATTTATAGCCATGAGATGTGGCTAGATAAATATTAGCTATATGCTTGAGTGATTATGTTATAAGATGCATAGTTTGGTATGAATTGATAGCAAATGAATTGGTCAAAGCTATGGTAAGCATATGAATGCCTTATGAGTAAGCATGATTTGGTATGATTGGAAATGATATTGATTATGAAGAATTGTTGTTTGTTTATCATGTTTTAGATGTCAAATTTACATGAAATGGATTGGAAATTTGCTTGTAGGGATTGACCCTTGTGTGGGTGGTATTTTGGCCTTGCAAGTGGCCTATTTTGCATACACGGTTGTGGCACACGGGCGTGCCTAATGGTCGTGGGATTCAGTCAGTAATTAGCTCAAGTGTGCACGGCCATGGCACACGGACGTGCCTAGTAGTCGTGTGAATAAGTCATTTTATTGCCTACGAGTACACGGCCATAGCACACGGGCGTGCCTGGTGGCTGTGTGGAGAAGTCAGAATACATACTCTGTTTTGGCATGGCCTGGACAAATGGGAGTGTTTGGTAGCCGTGGGAGGCACACGGCCTGACTACACGGGCGTGTGACCTTTACAGCTTTGAAAAATGTTAAAACCTTTGAAAAATTTTCTAAGTTTGAAAAATTTTCTAAGTGATAGGTCCAGTCTTGGCCCATCTGTAAAGCATGTTTAAAGTCTCATTGACCTTTAAAAGGGACACTTTGATTGTAGTTGATGAATTGTAATGTGAAATGTTGTATAAGTTTCCGATTTGTCTGGTAACACCTTTAACCCTAATCTGGCGACGGGTACGGGTTAGAGGTGTTACATGAAATGTGCTACTTGTTGCCATGTCTTATACGAAGTGAATGTTGTGAGTTAACATGTTCTATGTTCATTATGTCTTTTGTTTGCATTTTCTATGATTAATGCATGTTGATATGACATTCTACTGCATTGTGATCACTTAGCACGTACTTTTTGCTTTGGTGTGTTGAAGGATCAGTTGGGAGTTAAACAGAGAATCACTTTGGTGGCTACTGTGGCATGCCAGATTTGGGTCAAACCAACTTGGCTAGGTTTGGGGTGTTACAAAGTTAATAAAATAGGGGTTTCTAACACAATTTGTGTGTCAGTGACATTTTAGGCCAACACAGGCCTTTGGTAGTTCTAATTTGTGTAATTGAGTGTGTAGGATGCTTACTTTAGGGCCCAATGGACGTAAGATCAAGGGACGACTAACGCACAATCTTTTCAAGCCACGTTAGCATGACAAGGACTTCCAAGCCCATATTTTTAGTGTCGTGTCACGCCATAGTTTGTGTATGGCGCGACATAAGACTGACATGGAACCCAAGCATTTCAAGGTTATTTTTTTCTACAAAATCAACTTTATACAAAGACCTAAGACGTATCAAAGACCTAATTCAGGCTGCTAACACTTCTATAAAAAAGACCTTAGGGTTTTAATGTAACTAAATCGTCTTAGATGCATCCAAAAAACTCATAGTTTAGAAGTAGAATTTGGGTTTAGTTTTCTCTTATTTTCTTAAATTGCTTTGTTCTTTTCTCTTGGAATCGATTTTGATCCAAGATTTCTTTTATGCAATTGAAATATTTCAGTTTATTCTCTTTTGCAAGCAACAAGGTTTGTTATCCCAATCGAGAGATTTGTTATTCCGCTCTAAATCGATAAAAATCAGGATTATTCTACATCTCTTTTCTCTTTTGGTTTAATCGTTTTATTTACATGTTTGCATCAATTGAGTTTGAGATTATGAATACCATGAGTAGCTAATTCCCTTAGGGGAGATCAACAAGTGGATGGGGAAGTGATTAATGGAGAATTAAGGGTTTTTCAATCAGATTAGTTGGTATAAATTATGAGTTCTTAAACCCCAAACTTGACAACCCTAGGAAGTTGTCAAACGTGTAACTAACTCTATATACAATTATGATAATATAAAATATGTTTTTATATTCATGATATGTAACCTCAAATCCTAAATGTGCAACTAACTTTATGGTACATTATAATATAAACAATTAGCATTAAGTAATTATGGTTAGTATATCATTTGATACCAATATTTGGCTTCAATATTCAATTTGGTACATCAATTGTTTTTGTCACAATTTGTTACTTGGACCAGATGATTGAAACGTATAACATTTCAATCTGTATAATACAAATTCAATTCTGTGTTATTCATCAAAATCACCGAATATATATACATTGTTTACCTCATTCTATCCACATACAGTCATTTAAACACAACCTTACAACATTTATCCATCATTTCTATTTCAAAACTTTACTCCAGTAGCTGATGAACTATAATAAATAGATTTAGATACATGGGTAACTAGACCACACCAAAGGGCACCGAAGTGCTAACAGAGACACAGAAGTACAAATGGAGGCACCGAAGAGCTAACTCGTACAAGTGCACAACTAACCCTATTGGCAGGTCAATCGTATCATATCCTTTAATACGTTTACTCGGGTATAATTAACACATTTAAGAATTTCTTTACAATTTTGGCATTATCTCAACTTTTTGTACCAATTTGTAAATAACTCAAATTACATACACATATACACAAAGATTATGGTTCCAGTACATAAAAAAAATTGAATATATCTATACCATATGAACTTACTTGATAAAACTCAGCAAACAAGTTGAACCGTAGGGAATAGTCAACAATTTTCCCTTTTCCCTAGTTATCCTCGACTCGATTCAAATATTGATCTATATGATAATTTAATTTCAATTTTTCAATTCCAAATATCTTATAACACTTAAATATATGTATATGAAATTTCAAATTTAAAATTTTTAATGTTCCCTAAAGTTTTTCATTTTATTCAGTTTAGTCTCTAAAATCGAAAATGTCATAACTTTCAAATTTTAGCTTCAATCTTGAAATTGATCTCAATTTCATCCTTCTAAGAACCAAAAAAACCTATAATTACAAAAAAAAATGCTAAATTCAAAATTATTGCACTTTATCCCTATGCTCAAAACTAACTATTTTCAATTTATAATTTAGTTATTTTTCATTACTAAGCTTAAAACCTAACCAAATAACATCAAAACATCAAGAACCATTAATTGTAACATTTAAAAACTTTAACAATCTCACGATTTAGTACCTGGGTTAGCTAAATCAAGCTCCTGGGACCCTAAAAACATAAAATTTATGAAAAATAGGCCTCGACTATACTAACATGCAAGTGTCAAAAGCTTGGAAGTGTCCAACAATGGGTACCCTAAATTTGTTTTCATATTGTTGGAAAATTTGGACAGCACATATATAATAAGGATAATTACATGTTATTATTTATTATAATGATAGGTTAGCCCAAATTAAAAGTGATCTAATTTGGTTAGTGTAACATCCTAAATCGGGGCCTTTGCATTTTATCTGATTGCATATAGATAGTGTGGTTGTCATGCTAGTTTAGGGTATTTTGGGGACCAGGCATGAGCTAGGGGTAGGCCAGAGCCTTAGCGAAAATTTTATTTTTGGGCATTTAGAAGGGGGAGCTGAATGGGGCAGGAGTTAAGGGTGGTTGGTGGCATGTTTTGACACAAGAAGTGCCTTGGTAAAGTGGCAAGGAGGCGACACTTAAGGCACAAGGGAGTGACGCCTCAGGGAGCTAAAAGGGACTTGGTTCGAGCTACGGGAATCCCCTTTGTGTATTTCTTTTTGACGCCAGGATCAGGAGGTGTTGCACTCAAGATGGACTCTGGTGGATGGGTGTTGAAGGAGTCAAGAGATTTGAATGAGTGGAGGAGAGAAAATTTAGGAGTTTGAAGTATTCAAACTTGTTTGAATATGTGATCAGGAGAAAAGCAAGGAGGAAAAGAAGGGATTGAATTGGGATAGGTGTTAGCCGAATTTGAGAGGAGCTAGAAGGGGGTTAGGCTTTCGGTTTTTGGGTGTAGCTTAGGGGGTGGCCGAATGTGGTGTAGGCCTTAGTGAGGTGTGACATTTGGCTAGTTAGGGAGCACTTAGGGCCTTTCTCTCTTATTTTTCATTGGTGCCGAAACTAAACCACTCTCACATTTAATACTTTGCATTTTCTTTCCTTTTCTCTCATCTACCCAAAATGGAATGCTCTCCTAAGTTCTTCTTCTTCTTTTCTATTTTTGTTGTTTGGCCGAACCTACCTTGCTTTCCATTCATTATTTGTGTCCCATTGCCATTTTCTTAAAAGCCGAAAACCTTCTGTAGCCATATCCCTACCAAAATTTCATTCCTCATCTTCTTTTCCCTCAAAAGCCATAGCCGAATCCTCCTAGCACCTTGTTGTTTTCTTTTTCTTTCTTTCATTTGGTTCAGTAAGTGTCGAAATCTCATTCTTTTTCATCTCTTTTCTGCACCTCTTTTCTGTGTTAGCCGAAAACCTTGCTACTCTCCTCTCTGCTCTTCTAACACTTAAGCCGAATATTTCCTGTTGAAAGAGCACCTATATTCTTCATCTTTTTCTTTGCGTAGTGGGAAAACTGTGGCATTTGGGTAAGTTCTTGGTTCTTTGGCCGAATCTCCCTAACACTCTCTCATCTCTATTTCCTTTTCTCTTTTGGTTGCTATAGAAAGAAAAGCCGGAAGCCCTAAGCATCCTGTTGAAGATCTGTATTTCTATTTTCGGTTTTTTATTTGGATTCCCTCTTGTTTTAGCCTTTGCTGAATCTTGTTAAGGGGTGATCGAATCTATCAGGTTAAGGTAAGGGGGCGATTTCTTTTATTTCGCGTTATCTCTTTCAGGATTTCATGCCAAAGCCGAGTGGCTATTTGGCCTAATGTTGAGGGCTTGGCCGATTATAGGTGGAAGTGGTGACACATACTTTGGATTTTTCGGGATTCATTGGTTGTGAATCAAGCCTAGAGCCTCAGTGTAACACCCCAAACCCGGTCAACACACCACGACCGAATCTGGCATGCTACGGAGTGAAGAACATTTAAATAAAACAAGTTACCGGTTAAAATTTTATTAGAAACCCCTTTTATTATAAAGTTTAGAAAACATCGTATAAAGTGAAGTTTGAAATCATTTTTGGTGTTGCTTTAACCCTAGCAGATTCATGTTTGAAAAATCTATTCCTTATCCTCGATATTAGAAAAACATTTGGTACTTATAAAAAATAGCGTGTGATGAGTATTATCAAGTATAAAATCTTTTACATTTGAAGTGGTTTAAGAATTTAAGTTTAAAAACATCTAAGTTACCTTAGTTATCATCTTATAAGTTGTGTTACCCGATGGTAACGTTTAAAAACCCGAAGGAGTTATAGTTTTGAAAACATTGCTTTTTACCGGTTAGTTTAACAAGTCTATAAATCCAATATATGTATAATATAATCAAAATTAAAGCAAGTAATTAAAAACCCAAAATAATACTAGCGGCCTTATTACAACCCAAAACTAAATTAAAAGAAAACTTATAAAATCGAAATAGCAGTTTAAAGTCCAAAACCAAACTAAGAGGCATGGCCACCTCGAGTCCTCCTCGGCTCCATATCCGTTATCTATGCCTCATCTGCAAAATATAAGGGAAGGGGTGAGTCACCGAGACTCAGTGTATAAATCCCCAACCCGATAGTTCAAGCACTTACACAGATCATCAGTAAAACATGCAGATTATGCAACCCATAACCTAACCATCCAGTCTACTTTATCTACCCGTGTGGTCAAAACCACTGGTGGTCAAAACCACTGGTGACCGAAGTCACAATATCACATCGGTGTGGTCAAAACCACTGGTGACCGTAGTCACAAATCAAGTGATGGGGCCAACCCATCGTGTGGTCAAAACCACTGATGACAATCCCATAATATATCATGTGGGGCCAACCCACTGTGGTACCAAACCACTGGGACGAGTCACAATATCCATATGTGGTCAAAACCACTAGTGACCGTAGTCACAAATATCAATAGTGTGGTCAAAACCACTGGTGGCCAAAACCACTGGGACTTAGTCACAAATAATAATAGTGTGGTCAAAACCACTGGTGACCGTAGTCACAAATCAAAATGATGGGGCCAACCCATCTTGTGGTCAAAACCACTGGTGACAGTCCAAATAAATCATCCCCCTCCTCTCATCAATCCCATCATCATCATGCTCATATCATACGTGTCATAATATCATATATCATGCAATAAGGCATAGCATAGCATTTAACAAAACATGATACTGTATATCGTAAATCACATAACAGGGGACTTACCCGGAATCCAAGCACATGTCCATAAGGCATAATCACCGATTTTATTGGCTATAACAGTAACATAATAGGCATATTATACTAATAGAAGTGTGTAAGCGTTACACACCTGACTAAACGCAGATCTAAGTAAGAATCCCGAAACTATATAAAACTATCAAAATCCCGAGACGTTGTCTTCCTCCTACAATCGGTCAACACACATATACTTTTAGATCTAAAGCCATTCGGCTTATCCACAAAATCCCGAAAATACAACGCATGAAGACAATTCCTTACCTTAGTGCCGATTTGGTTTCCAGCCCAAATCCCGAAACCAAGTGATGATCTCCCTTGCAATCGGCTAAACCTTAATATACACATATGGTTAGCCTTCGGCTTTTGAATGATTAAGAAACGGGTATTGAGATGTTAAACCCCTTACCTAGATCGACCACCAAATCCCGAAGGCTCACTTGTATTTGGCTAAACTCCTCCCTACAATCGGTTTCAACATACCATTAAGCATCCAAAGGCCATTCGGCCATAACATGAATCCCAAACCAAATGAGTTTGTCGCCCCTTACCTTGATAACTGCTTTGGCCTTTAAACTCCCCAGATCGGCATCCCTATTAGTGTTTACAGGTTTCGACTACCACATAGAACAAGAATAAGATTCAATACAGATCCATAATGGAAAAGAAGATTGAGGAGAAGTGGGGTTTCGATCATTACCCGAAATAATCAAAAAGAGAAACAAAATAACACTTACCAAGAGATTCGGCTATGACTCACCAAGAGAACTAATTTGGCACTTCAATAGAGACTAGATTACGTGAGTAAAGAGGAGAATGAGACTAAGGAGTATTCGGCCAAGGCTCTTGATGAAACCGAAAGAGAAACAACAAGCTTTCGACTTTTGAAATAAAATAGAAAAGATGGAAGAAGGTGGAGTAGTATTGATTTCGGCAAAGAAGGACAAAGGAACTTTCGGCACAAGGGGATTTGAAAGAAGAAAGATGTCGACAGAAGAAAGGGGTGTTGGTTTCGGCTTTGAACCAAATAGCAAAAAGAAGAAAAAGGTGCACAAGGTGATTTCGACAAGGAGTAACAAAGGGTGAACCGAAAAGAGAAGAGGAGAATGGCTATTGAAGTATCGGCTATTCAAAAATAAGAAAGAAAAAAGTGACAAAGGTAGATTCGGCTAAGAGGGAGTTTCGGCTCTAGCTAAACTTGCAAAAGAATGATTCGGCCAATAACAAGAGTTGCCGAAAAAGAAAGAAAAGAAGAGCACCTTGGTGTTTCGGTTTTGGCAAAAATGGTGAGAGAAGAGTCGCCTAGAATTTGCACAAAGAAGAAAAGAATTGCGAGGGAGGGTTCCACAGCATACCCTTAGCTAGCCAATTTTAGCTACTAAACAAGGCACATTCGGCCATCACCCAAAAGAACCCAAACCGATTGCCACCCCTCAAGAATTCGGCTACACACACAACACTTGCCGTCCCCTTCTTTTCTCCTTGAATTCCTCTCATCCACTCATTCAAACAAGTTTGAATGAGTCCACCAGCTAAAAACTCTCTTCTCCACATATTTTGAGTTTGTCAGCTTAATCCATATCCTCCAACAGAGTCCCACCTGAGCACTCCTCCTCTAGCTTGTGGTGTCAAAAAGAAATAGCAGGGAGTGCCATTCCTGCTGCTCGAACATAGGCACTCCCAACCTGCATGTGGCGTCATCTCCTTGGTGCTTAAGTGGCACCTCCTTGCCACTTTTCCACTTGATTACTTGTGTCACAACCTTCCAGTTAATTCTTTTAACCCCTACTTCATCTAGCTCCTTCTTCTTAAATACTAAAATGAAATTTTTAGCCCAACTCAGGCCCAACCCGGGGTTATAACTTGACCCCAGAACATGTTAAATCAACGTTATAAACAATTCATCACAAGCAAAATGCAGAACCCCGATTTAAGGATGTTACAGCTCTAACCCCTTTAAAAATAATTTCGGCCTCGAAATTACCTGGTCAGAAGAGTTGAGGGTATTGCTGCCGCATCATTTCCTCTGGTTCCCACGTGGCCTCCTCCGTACCATGGTTTTGCCATAATACTTTTACCAAGGATACTGACTTCCTTCGCAGAACCTTGACATCCCGATCTAAAATCTGTATCGGCTCCTTCTCGAAAGACAAATCAGGGCTCACCTCTATCTCCTCAACTGGTACCACATGTGACGGATCTGATCGATAGCGCCTAAGCACTGAAACATGAAAGACGTCGTGAATCTGACTTAACTCTGCTGGTAGCTCGAGCTGATAAGCTATCGGTGCCACTCGCTTCAACACTGAATATGGCCCGATGAACCCTAGGGCTCAGCTTGCCCTTTCGACCAAATCTCAACACTTTCTTCCAAGGCGATACCTTCAGAAAGACCTTATCACCCACCGCATACTCAATATCCCTGCGCTTAAGATCGACGTAAGATTTTTGCCTGTCCGATGCTTCTTTAAGACGACCCCGAATCACCTTAACTTTATCCTCTATTTCTATTACCAACTCCGGACCCAACATCTGTCGTTCACCCAGTTCTGTCCAACATGTAGGAGTACGACATTTTCGCCCATAGAGTGCCTCATATGGTGCCATCTGAATACTCGCTTGATAACTATTGTTATAAGTGAACTCTGCCAAAGGTAGGTACTCCTCCCAACTACCACTGAAGTCCAGAACACAGCCCCTTAACATATCTTCCAGAATCTGAATTACCCTTTCAAACTATACATCAGACTACGGGTGAAAAACCGTGCTAAAACCCAACCTCGTGCCTAAAGCCTGATGCAAAGCTTTCCAGAACCTCGACGTAAACCTAGGATCCCTATCCGAAATAATTGACACAGGTACTCAATGCAACCGTACTATCTCTGCCACATACAACTTGGCTAACTTCTGAAGTGAATAATCAATCCTCACCGGTATGAAATGAGCTGACTTAGTCAAACGATCCATAATTACCCAGACTGAGTCCTTCTTACCAGGCGTAAGGGAAAGCCCACTGACAAAATCCATCGCAATCCTTTCCCAGTTCCACTGTGGGATCTTTACCGGCTGCAACAGCCCTGACGGCAACTGATGCTCAGCTTTAACTTGCTGGCATGTCAAACATTTGCCCACAAACTCTGTTACATCATGCTTAAGACCCGGCCACCAGAACTGTTCCATTAAATCACGATACATCTTACTGCCTCCAGGATGCATAGCATATATGGGTGCGCTATGAGCTTCGAAGAATCCATTGTCTCAATTCAACATCCTTAGGCATACATACTTTCCCACGAAAACCACGATGCTCCATCATCGCCAAATCAGAACCTTCGGATTCACTATTCTGCACTTGCAGCCTTCGAGCACTCAAAACCTCATCTGTCAGCTGCCTCTCCTTAACCTGATTAATCCAAGATGGCTTGACCTGCAATTCCGCCAAAAGAGTCCCATCATCATAAAGACTAAGGTGAGCAAACATCGCTCGCAAGTCGCTACCACCTTACGGCTCAACGCATTAGCTACTACGTTAGCCTTACCCGGATGGTACTCAATCGAACAGTTGTAATCTTTCAATAATTCGATCCACCTTCGCTGCCTCAAATTTAAATCCTTCTGAGTCAAGAGGTACTTCAGACTCTTGTGACCTGTGTAGACTATTGACTTTTCTCCATATAAGTAATGCCTCCAAATCTTCAAGGCAAACACCACTGCAGCCAACTCTAAGTCATGAGTCGGGTAGTTACCTTCATAAGGCCTCAACTGCCGAGATGCATAAGCAACCACTTTTCCATCTTGCATCAGCACACACCCTGAGCCAGTATGCGATGCATCACAATAAACTGTGAATTCCTTTCCTGCCTCAGGCTGAATCAAGACTGGAGCTTCAGTCAGAATCTTTTTCAACTTGTCAAAACTCTCTTCCTGTTTCTTAGTCCACACAAATGGAACCCCTTTTCTCAACAGCTTAGTCAACGGTGCTGCAATCAAGGAAAACCCTTTTACAAACCTTTTGTAGTATCCTGCAAAACCCAGGAAACTTCAAATCTCTGCAACCGACTTAGGTGGTTTCCAATCCAACACCGCCTCAATCTTTCGAGGATCCACCCTAATTCCCTCGGCTGATACAACATGACCCAAGAAAGTTACCTCCTTAAGCCAGAACTCGCACTTACTAAACTTAGCGTACAACTGCTTCTCCCTTAGAACCTGCAGAACCACTCGAAGATACGCGTCATGTTCCTCCTCAGATTTCGAGTACACCAAAATGTCGTCTATAAACACTACGACAAATCGATCCAGATACGGCTGAAACACCCAATTCATCATGTCCATGAACGTTGCCGGTGCGTTGGTCAAACCAAAAGGCATTACCAGAAACCCGTAGTCCATACCGAGTACGGAATGCCGTCTTATGAATATTAGCCTCCTTCACTTTGAGCTAGTGATACCCCAACCTAAGGTCGATCTTAGAGAAAATCGATGCACCCTTGAGTTGATCAAACAAGTCGTTAATCCTAGGCAACGGATACTTGTTCTTGATTGTCAATTTGTTCAGCTGGCGGTAGTCTATACACATTCGCATTGTACCATTCTTCTTCTTAACAAAAAGCACTGGAGCTCCCCATGGCGATACACTTGGCCGAATGAAACCTCGGTCCAACAATTCCTGAACCTGAGCCTTTAACTCCACCAATTCTTTCGGCGCCATCCTATAAGCACAATAGATACTGGTGCGGTTCCGGGTAACAAGTCTATACTGAACTGGACCTCACGGTCAGGAGGTGTACCCGAGAATTCCTCTGGAAAAACATCAGCAAATTCCCTTACAGTTCAGACATTCTTCACCACTGCATCCTTAGCTTCCAAAGCACAAACATGCACCAAAACTGATTCACAACCCTTCCTAACCATTTTCTCAGCCTTCAGTGCAGAGACAACATTAGATAAGTAATCTCTCCTATTACCTATCATTATCACCTCATCACCTTCCATGGTCTCAACACCATACGCTTAGCTGTGCAATCCAAGCTAGCTTGATACTTAACTAACCAATCTATCCCGAGAATCAGATCGAACTCCCCAAACGGCAGTTCCATCAAGTCAGCCAGAAACACGACCCCTTGAAGTTCTAGGGGTACATCCCTATACAGTGTACTTACTTTTACAGAGTGACCTAGAGGGCTTATCACAGTCATCTTCCTAGAAGTAATCTCAGAGTCTAAGTTCAGGGTTTCCACTATGCTACTAGCAATATACGAGTGCGTCGAACCAACATCAATTAAAGCATTATAAGGTACCCTAAAAATTAAGAACGTACCGGTTATGACATCCGGTGCGTCGCCCTCCTCCCGACGCCTCGCAGCGTAGACCAACCCAGGCTGTCTCGCCTGTGTACCACCTGCCCCTCTGCCCAGTGCTCCACTGCCTCTACCAGAGCCATTACCTCTCCTGCCTGAACCTCGGCCCCTCTATGGCTGCTGATTATCCCTCCTAAACTATGCAGGATTCTGATCCTCGGACTGCAGCCTAGCTGATCTCTATGGACAATCCCTAACTCGATGCCCCATCGAACCACACTCAAAACATCCCCTGTTACCAGTCCAACACTCTCCCGTGTGAGACTTTCCACATTGAGCACACCGCGGCGGCCACTGAGTATTAGTCGCAGCAGGCCTAGCAGCTTGATTTGGCCCACTATATCCAACCCTTTTCTACTGATTCCCAGAAAACCCAAATGATCCAGAACTCCTTTTATTCCAACCCCTATCCTGATTCCGCCTTACAGACTGTCTTACCCCTTCAATAACCTTAGCTTTCTCCACTAGAACGGTAAACTCTCGTTCCTACTGTGGGGCAATTATCATCCGCAGGTCATCTCTCAGCCCATCCTCAAATCTGACACAGCGCTCATGCTCGGTACCCACAATACCCCGAGCATACCTACTCAACCGAAGGACTTTCGCCTCATATTTCGTTACAGTCTTATTACCCTAAACCAAGTTCAAGAATACCCTGCGCTGCACATCAACATAACTTGCCCCTATGTATTTCCTCTTATAAGCTACCCTAAAGAACTCCCAAGTGAGGTCATCTACCATTGCTCCATCCTTAACTATGAGCCACCACTGATATGACTCATCCCGCAACAGAGATACTATACCCTTCAACTTTTCCTCAGCTAAAAAATCTAGGTCATCCATGATGTGTTCTGTCACCTCCAACCAATACTCTGCCGTACTAGGTGCCACACCAGATACACCTCTAAATACCTCTGCACCATTAGCCTTGAGTCGCTTGGTCACAGATTTTCGAGCTCCTGTTCCAATGCCTGCACTCGCAACCCTTTCCTGTACCCGCAGCATAGCCTGCAACACTGTGTCATTACCGCCTGTCTGATCCTAATATTCTGCGCCCACAGCTAGCGGCGGTGGTACCTTGTTTTTCGAACCATGTCCGGACCCTACTGGTTTCGAGACCGTCATCCTACCCCTACCTCATCCATGAGTGTTACGCCCACATCCACGTGCACTCATATCTACCGATATATGCGAGCTGACTAAAAGTTTTATGCGTTAGACTTTTATTCCACTGTCTATTAAAGCACAGTCTTATGAAAGGTTTAATAAGGGGTTGTTTCCACGAGTACACATCATCCTGTAGTTCAGGTCTCTAGAGTAGTTCCTACTACTATTCCATCATGCCATCATCAAAGTTATATAATCAGCAATCAATAGTTTGGGGTACTTACCTGGGCGGATTGGTGCCGGAGACTCGGTGCCATGCCTTTACCACTGTACTTTTTCCCCATAAAAGCCTTTCTTAAATCATTCAAAACATCTTTGGGCCTCAGGCCCATAGCCGAGCTATTGAAACTGGCTCTGATACCATAATTGTAACACCCCAAACCCCACGACCGAATCTGGCATGCTACGGAGTGAAGAACATTTAAATAAAACAAGTTACCGGTTAAAATTTTATTGGAAACCCCTTTTATCGTATAAAGTTTAGAAAACATCGTATATAGTGAAGTTTGAAATCATTTTTGGTGCTGCTTTAACCCTAACAGATTCATGTTTGAAAAATCTATTTGTTATTCTTGATATTAGAAAAACATTTGATACTTATTAAAAACAGCGTGTGATGAGTACTATCAAGTATAAAATCTTTTACATTTGAAGTGGTTTAAGAATTTAAGTTTAAAAACATCTAAGTTACCTTTGTTATCATCTTATAAGTTGTGTTACCCGATGGTAACGTTTAAAAACCCGAAGGAGTTATAGTTTTGAAAACATTGCTTTTTACCGGTTAGTTTAACAAGTCTATAAATCCAATATATATATAATATAATCAAAATTAAATCAAGTAATTAAAAACCCAAAATAATACTAGCGGCCTTATTACAACCCAAAACCAAATTAAAAGAAAACTTATAAAATCGAAATAGCAGTTTAAAGTCCAAAACCAAACTAAGAAGCATGGCCACCTCGAGTCCTCCTCGGCTCCATATCCGAGATCTATGCCTCATCTGCAAAATATAAGGGAAGGGGTGACTCACCGAGAGTCAGTGTATAAATCTTCAACCCGATAGTTGAACCACTTACACAGATCATCAGTAAAACATGCAGATTATGCAACACATAACTTAACCATCCAGTCTCCTTTATCTACCCCGTGTGGTCAAAACCACTGGTGGTCAAAACCACGGGTAACCGCAGTCACAATATCACATCGGTGTGGTCAAAACCACTGGTGACCGTAGTCACAAATCAAGTGATGGGGCTAACCCATCGTGTGGTCAAAACCACTGATGACAATCCCATAATATATCATGTGGGGCCAACCCACTGTGGTACCAAACCACTGGGATAAGTCACAATATCTATATGTGGTCAAAACAACTAGTGACTGTAGTCACAAATATCAATAGTGTGGTCAAAACCACTAGTGGCCAAAACCACTGGGACTTAGTCACAAATAATAATAGTGTGGTCAAAACCACTGGTGACCGTAGTCACAAATCAAAATGATGGGGCCAACCCATCTTGTGGTCAAAACCACTGGTGACAGTCCAATTAAATCATCCCCCTCCTCTCATCAATCCCATCATCATCATGCTCATATCATACGTGTCATAATATCATATATCATGCAATAAGGCATAGCATAGCATTTAACAAAACATGATAATGTATATCGTAAATCACATAACAGGGGACTTACCCAGAATCCAAGCACATGCCCACAAGGCATAATCACCGATTTTATTGGCTATAACAGTAACATAATAGGCATATTACACTAATAGAAGTGTGTAAGCGTTACACACCTGACTAAATGTAGATCTAAGTAAGAATCCCGAAACTATATGAAACTAGCAAAATCCCGAGACATTGTCTTCCTCCTACAATCGGCCAACACACATATACTTTTAGATCTAAAGCCATTCGGCTTATCCATAAAATTTCGAAAATACAACGCATGAAGACAATTCCTTACCTTAGTGCCGATTTGGTTTCCAACCCAAATCCCGAAACCAAGTGATGATCTCCCTTGTAATCGGCCAAAAAAAAAATTCATCACAAGCAACACAATCAAAATACAGAACCCCAATTTAAGGATGTTACACTCGGGATTTGCCGATTTAGGTAAGGGTCTAACTTTGGGTCTTAGTCCTTACGATTCGTTTCACTACTTTAATTCATTTAGTGATCAAGGTGTATTCATGGACTCTAATGCCAACCAAGCGGTAGGAGGGGTTGGATCTATAAACTCAGCCCTAAGTTTAAGAAACAGGCAGTGTCAGCGGTTCGGGATTGGCCACCTGGTTGTGGGCTGTCATCTGAGCCAAGTGGTAGGCAAATAGCAGTAGTGTCTGTTAACGACAGTGTTGACGTTGAGAGCGTGGTATTACGAGTAATCAGGTATGTAACTTTTACACACTTTATATGTTAATATGTTATTGTTTTGTGTGTTGTCAAAAGCCGAATATTTGTGGAAATCAATGAGTTACCCTTGTGGGTAAAAGCGAGGATTTCGGGTAAGTCCATCTTGGTGGCTAACGTTAATTGCCTCTATTAAATCTGCATATGCCATGTTATATTACTCCTAAATGTTAAGCATGATTATATTGTATTGGAAAGCATGTTCATGAAAATGGGTATGATGAGAGAAGGGGGAAGGTATGATTATCAGCCTGTCACCAGTGGTTAGGTACCACACGTGGGTTCGCCCCACACATTACTATTCTGTGACTAAGTCTCAGTGGTTTGGAACCACCAGTGGTTAGGTACCACATATGATTATATTTGTGACTCGTCCCAGTGGTTTGGTACCACAGTGGGTTGGCCCCACATATCAATATACGGGATCGTCATCAGTGGTTAGGTACCACAAAGGGGTTGGCCCTACACTCAATTATTGTAACTCCGGTCACCAGTGGTTTGGAACCACCAGTGGTTAGGAACCACCAGTGGCTAGGTGCCACAAGGGGTAGAATTGGGAGTTTCGGATGGATAGGTTGGATGGGTTGCATGACATACATATTTGCATATGAACAGTGTAAGAGCTTAACATCTTCGGGATGGGGATTTATACACTGAGTCTCGGGGACTCAACCCTTTCCATTACATTTTGTAGATAATTCCTAGATCACGAATACGGAGCCGGGATGGACTCGAGGTGGCCATGCTTAATAGTTGGTTTCTATTTTAATGGTTGAAACACCCCAAACCCGACCCACGAGCCTTGGCCAGATTTGGTATGTTCCTCAAGAAAACCGGTTCAAATTCTTTTGCATTTCGAAAATCTTCAAATGATTTTTGGGAGAGAGTTCGAGTTGGGTTGGGCTTGAGTTGAAAACAAGTTTAATTTATTATTTAAAATCCTTTACTATAGGTGACAAAACGTTTAGGCCTTATTTTAAATTAAATTGACTTAATCCTTGATAAATAAAAATTCAAAATACAATAAATAAAACCGAAACAAAATAGTTCACTATGGCCTTATTACATCAAATATAACTTAAATTTAAAAGAAATATACTTAAAATAACAAGAGTCCAAAATAAAGAAAATCTGAACTTCGCATGGCCACCACTAAGCTCCTGCCGACCCGGTCCATTACTGTTCGTCACCTGAAACATGTTCCCACAACGGGGTGAGTCAACAGACTCAATGTGTACACAACACTAAGTCCAAATAGATTTAGGCATCCCATACATAACATATTCACATAATAATTCAAGATAATGATGCAATCCCGAACCCAAACCTAGTTAGCCATCCGCTACACTTCCCCGTACCAACCTGCACACCGTGGGGACTACTAAGTCAACCTTCCATCCGCTACGCACCATCGAAGGCAGTCACTGCAGTCGACGTGCTCATCGCCCTTATGAGTATTCGTGATCTTAGCTCACCACACTCAGATATCGTGGTCTTAGGTCACCACATTCGGATATCGTGGTCTTAGGTCACCACATTCAGATCTTGTGGTCTTAGGTCAACACATTCACTTCCCCTTTTCAATAACCCGTATGCCCCATATCATATTATGCATTAATATGCCAAATTTCCCATTCTTATCTTTATTCACATGTTACATATAACATATTTCATATTCCTAGTAGAAGTAGGAAACGTACCTGAGTACTTTGTACCATAACATGGTACCTTAGCCACATTCTTACACTTTCGCATTCTTAATATCACATACATATATTTATTAAACATGCCATAAAACTTATTGAGAAATAGTGTGGAGTACACGCCTGATTCGCTTAACAATTCCACTGAAATCCCGAAATCTGATCTACCGCTTTAGATCCTTAATCCCTACATTTGATTAATCACTTACTAGTTTAATGAAGACCATTCGGCCATAAAACCAAATCCTAGTAGGATTAATATACTTAAAACCTACCTTGTTGCCGATTGGGGCACCAACAAATCCCGAAATCTTCGCTTTACTCCTCCTTGTATTCGGCCAGGCATTAAATTGACAAGTGGGTTAGTTTTCGACTTTTGAGAAGATAATAAATAGATCCACATATTGAAATAGGCCTTGGCCGAATTTACCTTTGGGCTTACCTTCCAAATCTTAAATCCCAAATTGATCTCTTGTCTTGGGAGTTGTCGAAATACCTATAGACCCATGTTAGATCCGATTTCATCCTTAAACGCAATAAATGGCCTTTGGCCGAATATTCACATGTCTTACCTTGAAGCTTTAAATCCCGAAAAATCCTCCTTTTAGTCGACTACTCTGATAATCCCGAAAGATCCTTCCATATTTCTGCAACCACAATATTAATGGGGTTAGATTAACTTTCGACTTAAAGAAGAGAAATACGATAACGATACAGATCCTTACCCTTACTACAGGAGTCGACACACCCTTGCTTGAAGTCCCACCAATATTCGGCTTTTGGATGGATTGAAAAGAAAAGGAATAGGAAGAAAAGAAAGGTGAAGAAATTGGCTTGCTTTGCTAGAGTTTTCAGTTTTGGAAAAATAGCAGAGAAGAGAGGATTTTGCTAAGGAAAATTCGGCAGAAAGAGGAGAATTACTTAAGGAATTTCGGCAAAGGAAGAGTGAATGAATGAATGGCCTCTTTTCCTCTAGTAGCTGAAATTACTAGCTAGAGTCCCTTGCTTGGCCACCACTCTCCCTTATTTTGATAGCTTTATCTCTTGAATTTAAAAATTAAAGAATAATCCTTATTTATCTCTTGAAAATAATCTAAAATAAATCCATTATTTATCCCTTACTTAGCCGAAATTTAAAGAGAATAAAACTCCTCTTTTAAAAGCCTTAATGCCGTCCACCTCTCTGCTCATTGTAGCAAAATAAAATTTCTTTTATTTGCTTCACATGTGGCTCGAACTTAGGCCCAATACCCTTGTATGTGGCGCCATTTCCAGAAGCCCTAAGTGGCATCTCCAGGCCACTTTTCCAAGCCTATTTGTGTGTCAAATTTCACATAAAATTTCTCTTAAGGCCACCTTGCCTCAGTTTCCTCTTTTAAACTTTAAAACTCCACATCTTCTAAGTCATTTCCTTACATTTCCATGTTTCCAAAAATTTTCGTTTCCCTCTTTAAACTTGACATTTCCTTACATTTCCAAGTTTCCAAAAATGTTCACTTTCCTCTTTTGAATCATTTCTAAATCATTTCCTTACATTTCCAGGTTTCCAAAAATGTTCACTTTAAACTTAACATTTCCATACATTTCCAGGTTTCCAAAAAATGTTCAAAATACATTCATAACACATAAGACATGCCATTTCGTACAATTAAACTGAAAATGCATAGGCCCTTTTCAGTATGTTACAGTTCTACCACCTTAAAATAATTTCGTCCTCAAAATTTCCTAGCTAAAATAATTGAGGGTATTGTTGTCGCATTGCCTCTTCTGGTTCCCACGAAGCTTCCTCTGATCTATGGTTGCGCCATAACACTTTGACTAGAGGAACTGACTTCCTCCGTAACACTTTTACATCATGTTCCAATATCTGAATCGGCTCTTCCTCGTAGGATAAGTCTGGCCTTAGCTCCACTTCTTCAACTGGTACCACATGAGACGGATCCGATCGGTAACGATGTAGCATGGATACATAGAATAAGTCGTACATCTGCTGCAACTCTGGTGGCAACTCTAACTGGTATGCCACTAGTCCAATTCACTTCAACACTCGATAGGGCCCTATAAACCTTGGGCTTAACTTCCCTTTGCGCCCGAATCTCATCCCCTTCTTCCAAGGCGAGACTTTTAGAAACACTTGGTCTCCCACTTCAAACTCTATTTCCTTCTACTTAAGGTCTGCGTATGACTTCTTCCTATCAATGGCTTCCTTTAACCGTGCCCGAATTACCACAACCTTCTCCTCAGTTTCTGCCATTAACTCCGGACCCAAAACTCGACGTTCTCCTAACTCGGTCCAACAAGTAGGAGTTCAACACTTCCGACCATACAATGCTTCATATGGTGCCATTCGGATGCTAGCCTGATAGCTGTTGTTGTAGGCGAACTCCGCTAAAGGCAAATAATCTTCCCAACTTCCTCGGAAATCCATCACACAGCCTCTCAACATATCCTCCAACACTTGTATAACCCGTTCAGACTGCCCGTCTGATTGTGGATGAAAAGCTGTAGTGAAGTGCAACTTAGTGCCTAAAGCTTGATGAAGTGCCCTCCAAAATCGCGACGTAAACCTTGGGTCTCTATCGGAGATGATCGATACCGGTACTCCATGTAACCTTACAATTTCCACCACATATAATTTGGCCAACTTCTGAAGAGAGTAATCAACTCTTACCGGGATGAAGTGCGCGGACTTGGTCAAACGGTCCACTATTACCCATACTGAGTCCTTCTTAGTTGGCATAAGGGGAAGCCCACAAACGAAGTCCATGGTAATTCTCTCCCACTTCCACTGCAGAATCTCGATTGGCTGAAGCAATCCCGATGGGACTTGATGTTCAGCCTTAACTTGCTGACACGTCAGACATTTTCCCACGAATTCAGTAACTTCCCGTTTAAGATCAGGCCACCAAAACTGTTCCCTTAGATCTCTATACCACTTAATGCCTCCGGGATGCATAGCATAAGGGCTACTATGCGCCTCCCGAAGAATCCTCTGTCTCAACTCCTCGTCTCTCGGCATACAGACTTTTCCTTTGTAGCATAATACTCCTTCATCATTAATGCCATAAACCTCTAATTCTCCGTTCTGTACTTGCTGCAACTTAGCACTTAGGTCCTTATCAGCCAACTGCCCCCTTTTCACCTCATTCAGCCATGTGGGCTTGACTTGCAACTCTGCCAACAGGCTTCCATCATCATACAGACTCAAGTGTGCGAACATAGCCCTTAGATCCGACACAACCTTCTGACTTAGGGCATCAGCCACTACATTCGCCTTGCCCGGGTTGTACTCTATCGAACAATCATAATCCTTCAAGAACTCCACCCACCTTCGCTGCCTCAAGTTCAACTCTTTCTAAGTCAACAGATACTTAAGGCTCTTGTGGTCTGTGTAGATTATCGACCTTTCTCCATAAAGGTAGTGCCTCCAAACTTTAAGAGCAAAAACCACTACTGCCAATTCCAAGTCATGAGTTGGGTAGTTAACCTCATACGGCCTTAACTGCTGAGACGCATAAGTGACTACTTTTCCATCTTGTATTAGAACACACCCTAATCCTGGTGTGCGGCGTCACAAAGACACCACAAAATCCTTCCCCGCCTCCATTTGAATTAACACTAGAGCTTCATCAACACCCTTTTAAGCTTTTGAAGCTCTCTGTTGCTTTTCTGTCCATTCAAAGGGTACTTCCTTCCTTAGCAACTTTGTCAAAGGCGCGGCTATTGACGAGAACCCTTCCACAAACCTTATATAATAGCCTACCAAACCTAAGAAACTTCGGATCTCAGCCACTGACCTAGGTGGTTTTCAATCCAACATTGCTTCGATCTTCCTAGGATCCACCCTTATTCCCTCTGCGGATACCACATGTCCTAAGAATGCCACCTCCTTAAGCCAAAATTCACCCTTGCTGAATTTGGCATAGAGCTTCTTCTCCCTCAATACTTGTAACACTATCCGTAGGTGCTCATCATGCTCCTCCTCCGACTTTGAATACACGAGGATGTCATCGATAAACACGACAATGAACCTATCCAAATAGGGTTGGAAAACTCGGTTCATCATATCCATGAATGCGGCTAGAGCGTTCGTCAACCCAAACGGCATTACTACAAACTCAAAATGGTCGTATCTTGTTCTAAAAGCGGTCTTATGGATATCTACCTCCTTCACCTTTAACTGATGATATCCTGACCTCAAGTCTATCTTTGAGAAAACCGCGGCCCCCTTCAGCTGATCGAACAAGTCATCGATCATTGGCAAAGGATACTTGTTCTTAATGGTCAGCTTATTCAACTTACGGTAATCTATGCACATCCGCATAGTTCTGTCCTTCTTCTTTACAAACAGGACCGGTGCTCCCCATGGAGACACACTAGGTCTAATGAACCTACGATCCAGCAATTCTTGGATTTGGGCCTTGAGCTCAACTAACTCCTTCGGTGCCATCCGGTATGGAGCAACTGACACAGGAGCTGTTCTTGGTATCAAGTCTATTCCAAATTCCACCTCCCTATCTGGGGGTATTCCTGGTAATTCCTCTGGAAACATATCTTCAAAGTCCTTTACCATTCTAACTCCACTAACTCCCCCTTCTTTTGCATCTACAGCATTGACAAAGGCCAGAAATGCCTTGTACCCTTTCCTAACCATTTTCTCAGCCTTCAACGCCGAAACTACGTTAGACAGGTAGTTCCTTCTTTCTCCGATCATTACTACTACTTCATCCTCTGGAGTCCTTAGTTCCATTTGTTTAGCCGCACAATCCAACACAGCTCGGTGCTCTACTAGCCAGTCCATTCCAAGTATGAGTTCAAACTCCCCAAAGGGTAGTTCCATTAAGTCAGCCCAAAAGTTCATTCCCTGAATCTCTAGGGGTACACTCCGAAAGATCTTATCCACCACTACAGTTTTGGCCTAATGGGCTCACTGATCATCTCCCTATCGAAAGTTGAGTCTAGACCTAGTGTTTCCACTACACTACATGCAATATATGAATGGGTCGAGCCCACATCAATAAGAGCAAAATAGGGCTTGCCATGAATAAGGAATGTACCGATTATGACGTCCTGTGCGTCTCCATCCTCCCTCCGGTGAACCGCATAAACCAAACCTGGTTGCCTTGCCTCAGCATTGGCAGCACCTCTGCCCTGAGTTCCACGTCCTCTGCCAGTACCATTACCTCTGTTATTCGAACCACGACCTCGTTGAGGTCGCCGCCCGCCTCTACTACCGGCGACTAACATTACGAGCCGCTTTGGTCGATTCCGTCTGCAGTTTCGTAGGACAATCCTTGATCATATGGTCCTTAGACCCACACCTAAAACATCCTTCTGTCTTTTTCCAGCACTCTCCTAAGTGCTTCTTTCCACACAGATCACAAGGACGATACTGCCCTCTTGAACCAACTTGCTGACCTCCCGGCCCATCAACTCTAGGCCTCTTTTGAACCTTCCCAGACGATCCAAAACTTCTCTTTGGCTTATTTTGATCCATAGTCTGCTTTGTAGAGTCTTTAATTCCCTCGGCTACCTTGGCCTTTTCTACTAAAGCAGAAAACTCCCGCTCCTGATGCGGTGCTATCAACAATCTCAGATCATCCCTTAGTCCGTCCTCAAAATGGACACATCGTTCATGCTCAGTTGCCACTACTCCTCGAGCATACCGACTCAACTTCAGAAATTCAGCTTCATATTCTGCAACGGACTTGTTCCCTTGAACCAGCCCCAGAAATGCTTTTCTTTGCTCATCAGTACACCTGGTTCCCACATATTTCTTCTGATACACTTCCTTAACATACTCCCAGGTCAGATCCTCAGCTGTGGCACCATCCCGAACAGTTAACCACCACTGGTACGCTTCATCGCGTAGTAGTGCCACCATTCTTTTTAACTTTTCCTCAGGGGTCAGATCAAGCTCATCCATAATGCGCTCAGTTGCTTCCAATCAGTACTCAGCTGTATTGGGTGCCACCCCAGATACTCCACGAAACACTTCAGCTCCATTAGCTCGGAGCCGCTCAGGCACAGACTTTCGAGTTCCTGAATTTCCTCTACACACCACCAACCAACTCGAACTTGCAAAGACACGGCTGCGACACGCATCATCCCCATCCGATCTTACTGTTCAAAGACCAACAACGGTGGTGGTGGTGGTGGTATCTCATTGTCAGACCCTTGACCAGATCTAACGGGTTCTGACACGGTCATCCTGCCTCTACCGCGTCCACGACGACCACGTCCTCTAGATCTCATTACTAACGTCGTGATCTGATTAAGAAGTTTTATGAATTAGTCCTTGTTTCACTTGTTTACCCACGAAGGAGTTTTATGAAAAGAATTTTAGGAGTGGTTCTTCCGTATTCATACATGCACACAGTCTTTGCATTCATACATCCATCAATCAATTATGAACTTTCGTTCATTCAGAGAAATGTTGTAGTGTCCATTGTTGTTGTTTTTCCACTACCCAGGGGTATTTTCGTAATTTGTCCTATAGGGGTATTTTCATAATTTTTTAAAAGAAAAGTTCCTTGGTGATTTTGTCAAAAAGTATTTTGGTAAATTTTAATTCCCGGGGGTATTTTGGAAAATTTTGAAATCCAGGGGTATTTCAGAAATTTTGAATCTCGGGGTATTTTGGTAATAAGCCAGGGTCAATTTGTAAAGTTTAATAAATCAAGGGTATTTCAAAATTTGTAAAACTTGGGGGTTCTTTTTGTGAATTTGCTTTCTATTTTGGTGATATTGCAAAAATTTTAGAAGTTAGGGTCATTTTGGTAATTTTGTAAGTTAGGGGAAATTTCGTAATTTTCCAAAATCAAGGTATTTTTGATAATTTGCAAATGAGGGTTTTTGAACATTTTATAAAGTAATGAAAATTTTGATAAGAGCTGTGAGTATTTTGGGAAATTTCATAAACCAAGGGCATTTTTGTAACTTTACCACTAGGGGTATTTTTGTAAATTTTGATAAATTAAGAAATTTTTTTTTTTCGGAAAGATTTTGTAAAAATAGTTCCAACAGATTAAAAAGGAAAAAAAAATTTTAAGAGTTTTAAAACTAGGGTTTTTATAAAAACACGGCTAGTTCCCTTTCAGGTTTTAGTTATTGTGTTTAGCCTATGACCGAGTCTTCTTGGTCGGGGTGAACCAAAGCTACGCACCAGGTAAGATTCGAGTGGAGAGGAAGTGAGTCACGCGGACTGCTTAAGTACCAAGCTCCCAAAACAGGTCCTAGACATGCGCCATGAGGTTGCCACACCCACCGAGTCTTCTTGGTTAGGGTGGGACAGAAGCTACGCACTGCAGGAGGATTCAGCAAGAGGAGGTGAGTCACTAAGAGGCGCTTAAATGCCGTGCTCTTAGGATCCATTCCTAGACATGCGCACAGGGGTTACCACACCCTAACTCGGCGACTTAGCCATAGGTTTGTTTAGGCATTTAAGTCTTATGTATTTGTGTTTGAGTAGACTAGACCTACGGTTCAAGTACCTATCATACTATTCTACGTTCCATTTCATTTCTACCCTTCTACAATTCATAAAGCACACAGATGGTCAGGGTTACTTACCTGGTGGACTGCGGGTCGGAAACTTAGGTGCCATGCCAGAAGCCTGCTTATCTTTAAAAAAATAAAACTCATTTGGGCTCGATTTGAAAACGTTTTGAGCCTTAGCCCACAGGCCGAGAGTTTAAAGCGGCTCGATTAAATCTGAAACACCCAAACCCGCCCACGAGCCTTGGCGATTTGGTATGTTCCTCAAGAAAACTGGTTCAAATTCTTTTGCACTTCGAAAATCTTCAAATGATTTTTGGGAGAGAGTTCGAGTTGGGTTGGGCTTGAGTTGAAAACAAGTTAAATTTATTATTTAAAATCCTTTACTTTAGGTGACAAAACGTTTAGGCCTTATTTTAAATTAAATTGACTTAATCTTTGATAAATAAAAATTCAAAATACAATAAATAAAACCGAAACAAAATAGTTCACTATGGCCTTATTATATCAAATATAACTTAAATTTAAAAGAAATATACTTAAAATAACAAGAGTCCAAAATAAAGAAAATCTGAACTTCGCATGGCCACCACTAAGCTCCTGCCGACTCGGTCCATTACTGTTCGTCACCTGAAACATGTTCCCACAACGGGGTGAGTCAACAGACTCAATGTGTACACAACACTAAGTCCAAATAGATTTAGGCATCCCATACATAACATATTCACATAATAATTCAAGATAATAATGCAATCCCGAACCCAAACCTAGTTAGCCATCCGCTACACTTCCCCGTACCAACCTGCACACCGTGGGGACTACTAACTCAACCTTCCATCCGCTACACACCATCGAAGGCAGTCACTGCAGTCGACGTGCTCATCGCCCTTATGAGTATTCGTGGTCTTAGGTCACCACACTCAGATATCGTGGTCTTAGGTCACCACATTCGGATATCGTGGTCTTAGGTCACCACATTCAGATCTCGTGGTCTTAGGTCACCACATTCATTTCCCCTTTTCAATAACTCGTATGCCCCATATCATATTATGCATTAATATGCCAAATTTCCCATTCTTATCTTTATTCACATGTTACATATAACATATTTCATATTCCTAGTAGAAGTAGGAAATGTACCTGAGTACTTTGTACCATAACATGGTACCTTAGCCACATTCTTACACTTTCGTATTCTTAATATCACATACATATATTTATTAAACATGCCATAAAACTTATTGAGAAATAGTGTGGAGTACACACCTGATTCGCTTAACAATTCCACTGAAATCCCGAAATCTGTTCTACCGCTTTAGAATCTTAATCCCTACATTTGATTAATCACTTACTAGTTTAATGAAGACCATTCAGCCATAAAACCAAATCCTAGTAGGATTAGTATACTTAAAACCTACATTGTTGCCGATTGGGGCACCAACAAATCCCAAAATCTTTGCTTTACTCCTCCTTGTATTCGGCCAGGCATTAAATTGACAAGTGGGTTAGTTTTCGGCTTTTAAGAAGATAATAAATAGATCCACATATTGAAATAGGCCTTGGCCGAATTTACCTTTGGGCTTACCTTCCAAATCTTAAATCCCGAAATTGATCTCTTATCTTGGGGAGTTGTCGAAATACCTATAGACCCATGTTAGATCCGATTTCATCCTTAAACACAATAAATAGCCTTTGGCTGAATATTCACATGTCTTACCTTGAAGCTTTAAATCATGAAAAATCCTCCTTTTAGTCGACTACTCTGATAATCCCGAAAGATCCTTCCATATTTCGGCAACCGCAATATTAATTGGAAAGAAAAGGAATAGGAAGAAAAGAAAGGTGAAGAAATTGGCTTGCTTTGCTAGAGTTTTCGGTTTTGGCAAAATTGCAGAGAAGAGAGGATTTTGCTAGGGAAAATTCGGCAGAGAGAGGAGAATTGCTTAAGGAATTTCGGCAAAGGAAGAGTGAATGAATGAATGGCCTCTTTTCCTCTAGTAGCCGAAATTACTAGCTAGAGTCCCTTACTTGGCCACCACTCTCTCTTATTTTGATAGCTTTATCTCTTTAATTTAAAAATTAAAGAATAATCCTTATTTATCTCTTGAAAATAATCTAAAATAAATCCATTATTTATCCCCTACTTAGTAGAAATTTAAAGAGAATAAAACTCCTCTTTAAAAGCCTTAATGCCGTCCACTCTCTCTGCTCATTGTAGCAAAATAAAATTTCTTTTATTTGCTTCCCATGTGGCTCGAACTTAGGCCCAATACCCTTGTATGTGGCGCCATTTCAGAAGCCCTAAGTGGCATCTCGGTGCCACTCTTCCAAGCCTGTTTGTGTGTCAAATTTCACATACAATTTCTCTTAAGGCCACCTTGCCTCAGTTTCCTCTTTTAAACTTTAAAACTCGACATCTTCTAAGTCATTTCCTTACATTTCCAAGTTTCCAAAAATTTTCGTTTCCCTCTTTAAACTTGACATTTCCTTACATTTCCAAGTTTCCAGAAATGTTCACTTTCCTCTTTTGAATCATTTCTAAATCATTTCCTTAAATTTCCAGGTTTCCAAAAATGTTCACTTTAAACTTAACATTTCCATACATTTCCAGGTTTCCAAAAATAGTCAAAATGTTTTCAACCAGCTCACACAGTACAAACTCGAAGCTTTTATAAATACAAAGGTTTCCTTTCCAACTCGAGTCGACAAATCAATTTTCAAAACGTTTTCTTCCCTGTGACATGCTAGACTCGATCGTAGCATTTTGACCGGGTTCGGGGTGTTACAGTTAGAATTTTATTGGGCTTTTAATTATTAAATAAAGTATGGGTCAAATATGTGTAGATACTCTTCTAATCAAATTCTAATTAATGACGGGCTAATTAGAATTTGATTAGAAGTAATATGCCAAGGTTATAAATATTAGGGTTATGGTCCCCAAATTATACACAAGATATCTTTTCTAATATCCCACCATTAGGAAAGAGAGAGCAAATATTCTCTCAATTTCTTGTGTTCTAATTTGGAAGATCAAATCCCCAAAATCCAGTAAAACTCTAAAGGAATTCATGGATTCAGGTACGCTTCCGCATTTAGTTTTATTCTTCATTTATTCTTGATGATTTGACATGATAGATCCTGATTTATTAAGTTTTACTTTAGATTTATTTTACAAATCTAACAAGTGGCATCTGAGCCTTGTCATGTTAAATCATTGAGAATGAATTGATTCTTTATTATTTTTGGATTGATTCATTTTTTCTTTTTTAATTTTATGGATTTGATATTTTAATTATATATTATGTTGAATCGTTGATATTCTTGATAAATTTTTGGGTTTTGATTCTTTAAATAAAATTTTAAAGTTTTAAATAAAGTTTTAAGGTTTTAATTTTCGTATAACTGTAAAGATTTACAGTTTTAATTGAGCATTTAAAAAAAATTGAGGATTTTATGTTGTTTATACAATTTTAATAAATATTTAAAAAGCTGTGTAGGTTTGGGTTCATTAGAAACTTTTTTATCATATATATTTGATTATATCAATAAATGGATTGTTAATTGTTAATCGCTAATAGCTTGTTTTACAGTTTTACGGTTTTATATATATATATTGTTTTAGAGACACTTTAGTAATTATGTTCAGGATTTTACATGATGATATATGGTTGGTAAAAGAAATTGCTTCAGGTAAAGTGTCTCTTATATACCGATTGTTTATCAATGAATTCATTATATATTTTCAATATTTAAGATTGATGGTAATATTTGTTAGTTTTTTTTATCGATTCAATTTTAGGCTTTCATTATAATCGTTTTTTAATTCAAATCCAGTTCAACAATTGTACAATTGAATTCAATTTTTATAATCATTAATTCTTGAATTCAATATATAGTTGATAGAATATATTATTTATTATTGAGTTTATATGCTTATTCTTCTCATACTATTCAATTTAAGCATATATTTTGAATTTGGATTTACTTGGGATATCTAAGGCAAGTCGATCAATGTTATATTTTTATGGTTTAATTATAATGAAATTAGATTTTGATACAAACTGATGTTAGTCATAATATGTGTTTAAATAATTTGGATTTTTAAGTTTGGTTCTATAATCTCAAGTTTTGGCATTTTATGGTTCCAAATATTTGGTTAAATTATGATGATTTATTGTATGAATTGTGAGATATGCCAACTATTATGATTTTGGTTTTTGAGATGTATTGGCTTAAAAATATTTTCAAGTATTCATGTGAATATCTGTTTAATCATTAATAACTTTGAATTTACATGGTAAACTCAGGGTAAGTATTTCTATTTGATTATGAATGCATGTATATGCGTGAATTGCTTTGGTGTTTTTATCCATGCCAAAATTATGAATACATGTGCTTGTTAATTAAGGTTTTCGGTTTTTTTTTTTGCATTATTAAGACAACCTTATTTTGGGTTATTTCAGAGTTTATAAAGCAATAAAAAAATAGTTTTGACATTTGACTATTGGGGAAATTTTAATTTTGAATATTGGTATGTTTACATATTTTAAAATAACTTAATTGAAGTAATAAGTCACCAAAGTGATTTTTTTTTTTTGTATAAATTATTTTGTTTTAAAATATAAAAGGTTGTGTGCATGTAACTTAAGTTATGTTAATATTGATCGGCCCAAATGAAGGTTAATAATATTACATGTGCAATTATGGTAATAAACATATGACAATATTCAGTTTCACATGTGAGGAATAAATTGGCCCAAAAGAATATTTATGATTCGACATGTTCTGATTGTCAATGTTTGATTATTACATCAATGTATCACTTACAAATTAATATTTTGTCCAAAGATAAAATATTAATGGAGTGTCCGATATCCTGAGATGAAGTTTACCTTTATTCAAATTATTTTGGTTTAAATTTGAAGTCTTATGTGAGGTTATTTATGGTTTATGATTTATTCATCTATTATTATATTTGCCAACATCATTGTATCTTGTTTTGGGATAAATATATATACATATATATACTATTATCTTTTAATTTGATTGAAAGATGAAATTAAAAGAGATATTTTGAAACAAATAAATTCAAATTTTGGCTTTTAATTAAAAATGTCTAATATTTTAAATATATTAGTTGAAACAAAATGCTGCCAAAGTGACCTCTTTTGTGTAGACTAGTCTATTTGAAATATCAATATGATTATATGTTTTTGTGATTCATGCGTTTATTAATTGACCCAAAGGTAAGTTAATATTTGGCAGAATTTCAACGACATCTGTGGTGATAAATGTGTGACAATTATAAGGTATTTTATGTGAGCAATAAGTTAGTCCAAAGATTAATTAATTGTTGGACATAATTTATTGTCAATGTTTGATTGCTACAACAAGAGCACCGCTTACTGTTAATATTATTGTCCAAAGACATTATATTAATGTTGTGTTTGGTATCTTGAGATGGGATTAGCCATTAACTTGAATTTATTGTTTACTTATGAATATTGATGTAAGCTTATTTTTATTTATTTTTGTTCTATATTCAGCTAATTCATATTCTACTACCACAATATCTGCTAATATAAATTCTATACTGATGCTTAATGGGACTAAATGAATGGAAAAGGCACTTATTTATAGTGTTTGGCCGTATGAACATAGACCTTGCACTAAGGGAAGAACTACTTGTACCTCTCATTGCGGAAAGCACCCCCTATATTAAAAGGGATTTTGAGATGTGGGATTTCAAATTGCAAGAGTCTAATGATCATGAGGCACAGCATTTTAGAAGCCTTTAGGGCATAGAATCTGAAAAGGTTACTCAGGCCAAGGTTTCCTTGACAAAATTAAGAAACGTTTTGCTAAAAATGATAAGGTTGAAATGACATCACTTCTAACTTATTTGATGTCTATAAAGTTAAGGTTTAAGGAAATTCTGAGCGATCTAAGGGCTATGAGTTTTATGATCCCATAATAAGGAATATTTTTGAGACGGGAACTGCAACATTTTTTGAGGATGTTGAGTTTGAGGGGGAGAAATAAGGTTAGAGGCATTGCTTTTGAGAAGGAATTGGATTCTAACTCAGTTCCTACTATCACTTTTGACGATGTTCAGGTTCTTATACCTATCATTGATCAAGAAGTGAATCCAGAACCTCTGCAAAACAATGTTGAACAACTCCTCATTCAAAATGAGATAATTGTTCCAGAAGAACAAACTCAACAACCTCAAGAACAAGTGTCATTAAAGAGGTCCACAATAGAAAGGAGAAATGCTATTCCAGATGATTATGTTGTATTTCTCCAAGAACATGAGGATGATAATGGAATGATGGAAAATGATCTAATCAACTTTCGCCATGCCATGAAAAGTTCTAATTCTCAAAAGTGGATTGATACCATGAAAGATGAGTATAAGTTTATGCGAGACAATAAAGTTTGGGAACTTGTCCCATTACCTGAAGGTGCAAAACCAATTGGTTGTAAATGGATATTTAAAACCAAGAGGGATGCAAATGGTAATGTGGAGAGGTATAAGTCGCGTCTTGTAACTAAAGGATATACTTAGAAAGAATGTGTTGATTTTACAGAGACTTTCTCTCTAGTTTCATCGAAAGACTCATTTAGGATAATCATGGTGCTTGTTGCTCATTTTGATCTTGAGTTACATCAGATGGATGTTAAGACTGCGTTTCTTTATGGCGACATTGAAGAAACAATTTATATGGTGCAACCAGAAAATTTTGAGTCGAAAGACTCAAAGAATATGGTTTGCAAATTGACAAAATCCATCTATGGACTCAAACAAGCTTCCCATCCATGGTACCATAAGTTTCATCAAATAATTGTTTCGTTTGGTTTTGAGATTAATATTGTTGATGATTGTGTGTATCACAAATTCAATGGGAGTAAGTACATATTTCTGGTTTTATAATATTTCTGGTTTTATATGTTAATGACATACTGCTTGTTAATAATAAGTATAACCTCAATCAATACCCTAAGAATGATTTTGAAATTACAGAAATGCATTAGATTTTTTACATTTTAGTAGTGGAAAGTCTAATGTACGTTCAGGTTTGTATACATTGGAATATTGTGTACACTATTGGGATGTTAGGCAGATATTTTAAGCAACCCTGATTTGGACCATTGGATAGCATCCAAGAGGGTTATAAGGTATTTTCAGAGAACAAAAGATTACATGCTTCAATATCGGAGGTCTAATCAGTTAGAGATCATCAAGTATATAGACTCCGATTTTGATGGAATATGGATATAAGATTTTTTCACTAAGGGGCAAATTGTGAAAACAAATTTCAATCTTTTATTCCAATAGCAATAGGAGCACATCAAAGTAAAAACACATAGACTTTCCAATAGCAATAGCAATAGGTGCTTATAAAGCATATTAGGACAAACTCCATGATTACGGATCCGCTTACTAAGGAATTACACCTAAGGTTTTATAAGAGCACACTGCTCATATGGGTGTAATGTCATTTAAAGGATATTTGGTTTTAGTGAGACTTTGTATTTTTAAATGCTTTTATGTTATAGACACATTTTCAGTTATTTCAGTTTAAAGATATTAAGTTTATTTTCTGCAGAAATAAAGTTTATTTGGTTTATTCACACTCTGATTTTGGTAAGGTTTGATCTCACTAAGGAGGGCCAGTTGGAAATAGACACGTTTAGATCATATTGCATGTAATTTCCATGCCACCCATCCATACTTGATCTATGTCATTTGGTTGTGTTAATATACGTGATCATGGATGGATTTAGTTACGATATATGTAACAAAAGTCACCTTGGTTCTATGTTAACATAATTAATGGACGAGATTGTTCGGAATACCTTTTGGATATGATAGTAAAATTTTGAGCTCATAAGGTTATATAATGACATGTAATTATAAAGTAATTAGTATATATATGTGGTCCAAATGGGAGATTGTTGGAAAATTTGGACATCACATATATAATAAGGATAATTACATGTTATTATTTATTATCATGATAGGTTAGCCCAAATTAAAAGTGATCTAATTTGGTTAGAATTTTATTGGGCTTTTAATTATTAAATAAAGTATGGGTCAAAATGTGTAGATACTCTTCTAATCAAATTCTAATTAATGATGGGCTAATTAGAATTTGATGAGAACTAATATGCCAAGGTTATAAATATTAGGGTTATGGTCCCCAAATTATTCCAAGATATCTTTTCTAATATCCCATCATTAGGAAAGAGAGAGAGCAAATATTCTCTCAATTTCTTGTGTGCTAATTTGGAAGATCAAATCCCCAAAATCCGGTAAAACTCTAAAGGAATTCATGGATTCAGGTACACTTCCACATTTAGTTTTATTCTTCATTTATTCTTGATGATTTGACATGATAGATCCTGATTTATTAAGTTTTATTTTAGATTTATTTTACAAATCTAACACATATTTCAAATGGTGGAAAGAGAAATGGTTGAAGATGATATAATTTTTTTGTTTTAATGTATTATTATTACTAAATTTAAACTTAATTATTAACATATATTTTATTAAATTACACATTAATCGGCTTTGGTCTAATTTCCACATAAATCCTTAAATAATCACTAATTAATCTTTATAACTAATAAAATTCAATAGCGATTAATTTTTACTATTTTTATGATTTAGTCGTTGTACTTTAATTAGTCTCTAATTTGGTAAAATTACCTATCCAAAATTCAATTCACCTATACAATAAATCTATACATATTTTTATGAAATATTTCTGGGCTCAATTTATGGAAACGAGGTTCCGATACCTCATTTTCCAATATCATTGACTTTAGGGTCGAAACACTTGTATTTTAATTAACTATCTAAATGACAAAATTAAATAGCCAAAATTTATTTGAACCTTATACTAACGTCGTAAATATTAAATAATAGTATTTATGGACTCATTCATCGAAAATGGAGTTCTAAGACTATTATTTCCGACACTATTAGAAAACAGGCTATTACGATGTGGATTTATGTTGATTTGTTGAACTAACTTTAAATCATAAGAGGCTTTAAGTATACGTGAACCTTGAATTTAAGTTTGAATGAGTTTTGGTAAATGGGCTATTATGCTTTGGAATTTGATGTATAGCTTGAACAAGTTTAAGTGTTAATTAGCTTGGTCTCAAATGGTCTTTTGGCGAATATTAATGTTTATTTTTAATTGAGCCTTGGTTTTTGAATTGATGTTAACATTTTATGACATGAAATTGATTTGTGTTAAGGTTTTAAATGAATTAATAACCCATTGTTATGATATGTTGGTGTTTGGAGTTGATTCGTGGTTTTAGAACTAATTTCTGCTTTAAGGTATTCAAGTCTCGAAATCTAACCTTGTAGGTATCGAAACATGTTGGATAGTAGCCAAAAAAATCCAGGCCAAAGTATCAATACCTTGCCCTTGGGTAATGTCCATTGTATTATTTTGATCGTTTTGAGCTCTTCGAAGCTTGTATTTGATTATGGATACCTCCAATTTACATAAAGTTTCTAAATGATTTTAGAATGTTTTCAAAGCCTTGAAAATTATTCGTACTTAAAAGGGAAATTTGTGTTATATTGCTTTAAAAGATTACTTTCTTAAATATCCTTGAGATTTTTGTTATACTTGTGTTCCAATATCATCTCCTATTCCTACTGAACATCAGGATCAGTACATGTGTTAAATGTAGGGGATAAAGAAATAATTAAGTATCAATTTGAAAAACAAAAAAGTGAGGTACTAAATTATATATTGAAGCCAAAATCAGGTACCAAATTGAATATTCAAACACCGAATTCTCGTCCTTAATTTCAGCAAAAATAATATCGTCATTACGTGCAGCAAACTGAATTGTTGGTGAAAGCTGGGAAGCTAACCACAAAGTATTAATCATGGCACCAACTCTAGAACGTTGTAAACGGTAGAAGATTCACCAAAAACACACAACTTGGAAGTTCCATACTATACACTTTCACAAGTTTCTGAGAAAACTTTAAAAACTCAAAATTAACATAAATTTTTTAAAAATATATATGTATATTTAATTTTCATGTAATATTATTGATTATTTAAAATTAAAGTTGAATGAGTAATCTAACTCATCAACAACCATTCCATCATGTCTTATGTAACACCCCAAACCCGGCCTGGACTTTATGGCCGAACCTGGCGATGTCACATTGAAGTGTTTTCGTAAAATATGTTGTCGATGAAATCCTCATTTATATTTAATCACTTTGTATTACTCAGTGTTGAGTCAAAAATGGATCGTTCAATTTTAAAGTATGAATCATGGAAAAGTTATTTATTTTTTTTAAAACGTTACTAATTTTCAAAGCGTCGTTTATTGTGGAAGCTTTTAAAATAGTTTGTGTTTTCGTGTGTAATTTGTTGAAAAGGTCTAATTTTTGAAAACTCGGTTGTCTCTACTACTAGCAGATATAAATCAAAATAAAAATCTCAAATTAAAGTAAAAACCCATAAAGGCCATTTACAGTAAAAATATTCCAAATAATAATACTTAAAAACATAATCAAGTACAAAAATATATGCGGACGTGTGGCCACCTCTGAGTCCCTCGCTACACCAATTCGCATGTGACTGAGGATTACCTGTACAGTAAAACAAAAGGGTGAGTTTATGAAAACTCAGTGTGTAATCCCCATGCAATTATACAGTCAAATGCAAGCAGTAATGGACTAGGCCTAGGCCCTTCACGATGTGATATCAATTTGATTTGGGCTTTGGCCCATCTCGATCTGAAACAGATCATGTGCTTGGGCCCTGGCCCATTACAGTAACATTAATCAGTGCAGTAACATATGAAACAATATACAAGTCCTACCCATCCAGCCTCTATACTCCATCTTCGTCCAACCCTACACTCCATTTGGGGATATAATCAACCCACCCATCCCTACACTCTAGAGTACCGAATGCCACACTATACAGTGATATGTAGCTGTCCTGCCAGTAATTTAGGCTCGTAGTCTTTCAGTACACTTCCTCCAATCAATAACAACTCATCCCCATGCAATGCATTATGCAATCATGTCATAGTATCGTGTATGTATTCAGTACAGTCTACAAAGCATGCTAAAATATAGCCTCACATGTACATATATACAACTATATCACATAGGGCATAACAATCACTCAGTCAATTAGGGGTCTAAGTAAGCTTACCGACCCAACAATAGGCCCACAGTCGACTCAGGCGACCCGTGCAACCTTAACAGCCAAATAGTAAAAATGGGCCTGGCCCAATAATTTCCACACGTCCGTGTGGTTCACTCGTGCAGGGCCCACACACCCGTAGGGCCCGCACGGCCAAGTTTGGCCCGGCCCATGAAATCGCACATGGCCGGCCTCGTCGATTAATCACTCATGTTTAGTCACACAGGCTACCACACTGGCGACCTCACGCCCGTGTGGCATCGACATTCGCATTTTTTGGCTTTTCCCCGACTTTCATTTCTAGAATAATGTTCACACACCTGATTATGAAAAATGCGCTCACAATCCTCGAGCACTCTGAAGCCTATGTTCAACCATGATCACACAATTAATCACACCTCAAACAAATTTACAATGATCCCTATTCTAACACTTATGCACTTGATCGACAACCACTTACCTTGTTTGGACAGCCTAAGCCCCACTCACTTAAACCGTTGGAAGAGAATGATCACAAGCTTCTCGATTAATTCTTGCAATTCCAGTCGAAACCCCTATTAAAAGAATATTAACAAGAACAGTCTAAGCCAGAACGAGTACCACTTACCGAAAGCACAACTCGTAGAATAAAAATAGAACACTGATTCAGAAAAGAGCAGGATAGACCGAAAATGAAAGGTAAGGGGAACACCTAAAGTTTCAGAAACTATAAGAGAGAATTGGAGAGAAAGACAAAAACAATAGGGAATTTTGGCTAAACGAAAGGAAGAGAAAAGGATGGAGAGGAAACAAATCAGCAGGTAGAGGGGAAAGCACTTAAAATTCGACAGCAACATAGGGAGGTTGAAGTCAAAGGAAAAATGAAAAAGGGTGGGGGAAAGTGAGATAGAATTCTGCTATGAAGGCAAAAAGAAAAGAAAGATGGTAGAGGAGGGAGTAACGTCAGAAAAGAAAGAGGGAGAGGGATTGCCGAACTTGCAAATACAGTTTGAATGTGTTCAAACTCCTCACTCCTTAATTTCCTCACCAAAATCCTTTAATCTTCTCCCCAAAATCGTCCACCCCTCCATCAACCACCTAATTAAAATTCCACTCAAATTCTTTAGTGTTTCGACCAAACCACAACACTCCCACGACACCAGCAGTAAAAATAAATTCTATGATTGTGTCGGTACTCGAACTCCAGACCTCCTACTTATCTGCACTCCACTTAACCACTAGACCAGTAGTTCAATTCTGTTATATTTTATCCACATTTATTTATAAACCTACTGACTAGAGATAGGGGTTTGTTCAAATAAAAACAAAATTTTTCCCAAGCTAAGGCTTGAACCCAAGACTTCTCAGACACTCCCAGAGCACATAACATTGAAACAGATACACATTTATGTCACAAACATACAAAAATAAATATGTAAGGGATTTTTGGGGCGTTACAACTCTACCCTCCTAAAAGAAAATTACGGCCGCGAAATTTTACCTGATTAGAAAATATGAGGATATTGCTGCCGTATTGCATACTCAGGCTCCTACGTGGCCTCCTCAAAACTATGATTACGGCAAATAACCAGTGGGATGGACTTTCTTCTCAGAATTTTAACATCGCAATCCAATATCTGTACCGGCTCCTCCTCGAAATTAGATCTGGTCTAACCTCGATCTCCTCAACTAGAATAATATTTGTGGGAATAGAGCGGTAACGTCTCAACATAGAGACGTGGAACACATCGTGAATCCGCTCTAACTCCGGAAGTAGCTCCAATTGGTAGGCAACTGGCCCACACGCCTCAGTATGTGATAAGGTCCAATGAATCTGGGGCTCAACTTGCCCTTACGACCAAATCTCAGTATCTTTTTCCACGGTGAGACCATGAGAAGCACAAAGTCCCCTACAGAATACTCTATCTCTCGACGTTTTAGATCTGCATATGACTTTTGTCTATCAGATGCCTCCTTAAGTCGATCCCGAATCAACCTGACCTTATCTTCAGTATCAGAAACTAGTTCAGGACCCAGAACACATAGCTCACCCAACTCAATCCAACACAAAGGAGTACGGCACTTACGACCATAGAGTGCCTCGTAAGGTGCCATCTGTATGCTAGATTGGTAACTATTGTTGTAAGTGGACTCTGCTAACGGCAAAAACTCCTCTCAACTGCCTCAAAAGTCAATTACATAACTCCTCAACATATCCTTCAGTATCAGGATCACCCTCTCTGACTGATCGTCTGTTTGAGGATGCAACGCAGTACTGAAGTCCAACCTTGTACCCAAAGCTTCATGTAGCTTCTTCCAGAACCGAAACGTGAAGCGAGGATCCTATCAGATATTATCGAAAATGGTACCCCATGCAGTCTCACTATCTCAAACACATACAGCTTAGCCAGCTTCTGCAGGGAGTAAATAGTACGAACCGGTATGAAATGGGTAGACTTGGTCAATCGATCAACGATGACCCATACTGGATCCTTCTGTAACACCCCTTACCCATGTCCAACATCAGGCTGAATACGAGGCATTACCATGCTCAACTTTACTTAAACTTGTAATAATGGGCTATAAAGTTTCATTGAAACTTAAAACCTTTCTTTCTTATTCATAATATGCATATTATGGGCCTACGAGGCCTCAATCTCATATTCGGAAACTTTTACGAACTTAAACTCCCATGTCCCTACCCCGTGTGGGATTAATTCTCACTATACACCTACTGGAATTTTCACATGGCCTAGACACGCCCGTGTCCTGCCCGTACGTAAAAACTTGGGTATTTTGTTTATGTCACATGGTCTAGGCACACGCCTGTGTGGCTAGCCCATGGTCGACACTGACTTAAAACATCAACATGCGGGAGACACATGGCCTGGTAACAAACCCATGGGAAATGACTGTGTGTCACACACGGCCTAGACACACGCCTGTGTGTCTATCCATGTGGACAACCAAAGGCTAATCTAAGCCCTTTTTGCCACCCTGAAAGAGTAACTCATTCGATTCAACACTTATAGCACATAAATAACATTGTTTACTATGAAGAATCCTTAGATTCTTGTTAATACCATCACTTTCCATACAATATCAAGCATGAACGTTCATTTCATAATACTTGTCAACTTAAAACATAAACTTAGTAATTCTGGCCAATTTACCATAACCTTTTTACAAAATGAATGTAAATCATTGGTAGCCAACTCTTTGGCTTCTAAACATGATATAACACAAAATGATCAATTCCCTATACAGCCATACCCAAAATGAATTAACTTTACTATACCAAAAGAGCGGTTGATAGTGTGACCCGAGCTCCAATGTCCTATGATCCTCGAGCTAACTCAGCGAAACTACAAGGAAAAGGGAAAGGAGAGGGGTAAGCATATAGCTTAGTAAGTTTGCATGAAACTCTAGGATAGCATATTTACTCCAACAATAAACATTCATATCATGGAACAATGGCAACATAGTCTCAAATGAATAAAAGTACTTACTCGTACTTATTCACATTTACTCTTACCCTCCTCATGTCAACATAATCTAGTAACTTTTAATTACTCACGTTACTTGTATCACTAAATCACATGATTTAGCACATATGCTAACATAACCATAAATTCACATCTTAAACATTCACATTATGAGCTTTACTCAAGGCCATCCAATAACAAATTTAGATCTAGGCCAACTCACATACTCAACTCTTTTGCTTATAAATAGACCCGTTCATCATGAATTATTCAAAATTATCATACATAAGTTTTGATACCAACGCCATATCCCGGATATGGTCCTATATAGGGTTATTCTTTGATGTCGATCCCATATCCCAGATATGGTCTTATACGGGATCTCATAACTCGATGTCGATGCCATATCCCAGACATGGTCTTATAGGTAATCGTACTTAGATGTCGATGCCATGTCCCCAACATGGTCTTATATGAGATCTTTCTTTGGTGTCGAGGTCGTGTCCCAGACATGGTCTTATACGGGACCTTCCTTGTCTCATATGAATGCATAATATCATCCTTAGTCCAGAACCTGATCCGAGACTTAAACTTAACTTATTCACACCATTTACCTATCGAGACTTCACCCTCAAGTTTAACAGTAATAACGCACATAACCATAGTATCAAACGATTTTAAATATCGAACATTATGAAACACCAATTTCATACAAACATACATTGGTATTCAAAATGTATGTAGATATGCAATTTAGTCTTCGACTTTGTTCTTGCCTCGGTTTCGATCTGGGCTTCGTATTTCTTGATCTATAATAACAATTTAGCTCATTTTAACCATCACATTAATAAAAACATTTTGATAATCATGATTTGGAAAAATTACTGTTTTGCCCCTAGACTTTGGCAAAATGACCATTTTGCCTCTAGGCTCGGAATTAAGTTATAATCATATTTTTACCTGCAACAAGCCTAGATGAACATTTAATACGCTTATAGCTATCATTAAAACTCAACATTTCACTTAATTACTAAAACTTTGTAACCTTTTCATCAAGGTCCAATTAGGTGTTTTCAAACAACACCTTTCATAAAAGTTGTTCATCTAACAACTAAGACTCAATTTCTTCCATAAAAATGCAGCAAATAATAATTACAGCTCTCATGGCAAAACTCTAAACTTTTCACAACATTGCACAATAGCCCCCTCATTTGAAAGCTTAAGCTTTAGGGGTCTCAAAAGTACAACTATTTTCAGGAAAAGATCACTTGAACACTTACTAATGAAGAGATGAGTGTGCTGAAATTTTTGAAGCTTTTAACCCTTATTTCTCTTGCAAATTTCGGTGGAAGAAGTGAGGAAGAAAGATGGACATCATCTTTTCTTTATTTTAATATTAAACTATCAATTTAATCCACCAAACATCACCAACTTTGACTAACTTGGTCAATTCTTATCCCCTGTGGCCTGTAACACCCCGTACCCGAGACAAATGCTAGGACTGGATACGAGAGATTACCATGCTTGAACTCACTTAAACACACAATTACAGGCAGTGACATTTCGTTCCGACTTTAAAACTTCTCTTTCTTAGTCTAATCATACACTTCATAGGACTATAAGGCCTTAAGCACTTATCAGAAAACTTCCATAACTTAATTGAAAACTATTCTTTGAAACAGGGTTCACATGCCCATATGACTTGGAACACGCCCATGTCTTCAAACCGTGGGGAGTTACTGACTATATTCACACGGCCTTGACACACCCGTGGGCTTAGACTGTGTGCTAATCCTTGGTATACTGACTTGATCACACGGACTGGGACACACGCCCATGTCCAAACCGTGTGTCTTACACGGCTCATACAAACGACCGTGGGGTTTGACCGTGGCCTATCCTGACTTAAAACAATAAGGTACAGGGTATGCACGGCCTAGATACACGCCCGTGTGTCTAACCGTGTAGGCACTTAGAGGCTATTTACCATGCCATTGGCCACCCTAAAATCAAGATCAACTCAAGCTCAATTCAAAACTTTCATAATCAATACTACATGCTACATTGATCTCAATAAACATACATACTTAGTTAATATTGGCCAATCATTTAGCCATATACAAAAGAATAATGACTTGATAATCTATACAATGGCCCTTCTTAAAACATATTCTCAAAATGAATGTTTCCTATACATGCCATACTTAGTGAAATAACTTGGCTATACCAAAATAAAGATTGATAGTGTGCTACGAGCTCTGACTCCAACGATCCTCAAGTCAGCTTGGTGGAACTACATAGAAAGAAAGAATTAAAGACGTAAGCATTTAGCTTAGTAAGTTTGCATGTAAAGCATATATCATTATTTACTTGCTTAATATAAACCATTTGACATAACAATGGTATCATAAATTTCAGCTATAGAGCTTACTTACTCATACTGATTATTACATGTCTCATACTATTCTCACACTTGTAAGGTAAACAAAGTACCTGTATCACTGGATCATATTGATCAGTACACATTAATATAATAATCATGATCTCTAATTCATCATTCATAGCATAGATGATACTCAATTTCAACTTGATAAGAACTTTGCTCATTTAGCTTTCTTGTTATCTCATTTTAACTTTACTCATTTTACCCGATGAATTTCTGCGAATAACCGAGGATACTAAATCTCATCTTGGTTTCGAGGCCATGTCTTGACATGGACTTATACGAAGTCTTTACTCATGAACTGTTCAATGCGAGCCTTGGCTGGGACTTGCATGATATCTTTTTCTCTTGATAGCTTTTCAATGCCAAGACTTGTCTTGGACTTACATGATAACTGTTCAATGCCAAGCTTACCTTGGACTTACATGATAACTGTTTAATTCCAAGCTTGCCTTGGACTTACATGATAACTGTTCAATGCCAAGCTTGTCTTGGACTTACATGATAACTGTTCAATGCCAAGCTTGTCTTGGACTTACATGATAACTTTGCTTGATTGTCGATGCCATGCCTTGGCTTGGTCTTATACGGACTTTCTTATCTCATGTGGTGGATCGAGTATCCTGAGAAATTCATCTTCAATCAGGACTTGCTCAAACTTAATCTCATTGATTTCTTTGTCTAACATAGCATTAAGCATTCCATGGAAATGTACAAGCAATTCAATAATAAAAATCAGGAGCTTAGAAATCATACAAACTTACCTCAATATACAAAATGTATGTAAATATGCAATTTAGTCCTTAACTTTGTTCTTGCCTCGGTTTCGATCTAGGATTCGTTTTTCTTGATCTGTCATCATAAATAGACCATTTAATACTCACATTGACTGAATTGGCTTTTTACCCATATTTTGGAAAAATTACTATTTTACCCCTAAACTTTATCATATTTGCACTTTTGCCCCTAGGCTCGTAAAATGATTTTCATTAAACTTTCTTAAACTTCATGCTTAGCTGATTCATTTTCTCTACGATAACAATCATCAATTCTCACTATTTCTAGTATGTATGACCAATTTTTATAACTAATACAAATTGGTCCATACTATCATTTTCATTAAATTCACTGAGGAAAAGATGTTTATCTAACATCAAACTCTCATAAACTTCCTTAAAACATCATTTAACATGCATGCCATTCATGAGTAGATTTTTGATCATCATCTTAGCTCATTTTATAGCTAAAAATAGCTAATTCATAATACGAGAACTTAAAAAATACGAAGAATATTAAAAACGAGGCTAAAATAGATTTTTGTCATCTTTTTCTCATTTTAATCATTTAACAGATAAATGACCAAAATGCCCTTCTCTTTAAAAATTTCCATTTTACTAACTCATGTCCAATTTTGTCCAAAAATTATAATTTGGGAAAATTGCTATTTAAGGACTTCTAATTGATATTCTAAAGCTATTTCATACAAAAAGCTTCTAGAAACTCATATTTTGCAACTTTTGCAATTTAGTCCTTTTGGACCATTCAACCTCAATTTAGCAAAATTGCTTCATGAAACTTTCATACTAGCATACAAACATGGCATAAACCTTAAAAACTAATAAATGCACCTCAGATTCGTGGCCTCGCACCACTATTCTGACTAGGCCCTAAATCGGGTTGTTACAATTCTCCCCCTTAGGGATTTTCGTCCTCTAAAATCTTGCCAACAAAAAGGTTTGGATACTAGTTTCTCATCTCTCTTCTGGTTCCTATGTAGCTTCTTCTATCCCATGTCTTTGCCACAGTACTTTCACTAGGGCAATACTTTTATTTCTCAGTTGCTTGACTTCCCGAGCTAAAATCTTGACTGGTTCTTCACCATAAGTCATGTCGGGATGAATCTCTATTTCTGACGGGGTAATTACATGTGAAGGATCTGACCTGTAGCGTCGCAACATTGACACATGAAATACATCATGTATCTTTTCTAATTCTGATGGCAAAGCTAAACGGTAAGCCACCGGCTCAACTCTTTCGGTAATCTCGTAAAGTCCAATGAAACGTGGACTAAACTTACCTTTTCGGCCAAATCTGAGAACATTTCTCCATGGTGACAATTTCAAGAAAACTTTATCCCCGACTTGATACTCTATCTCTTTTCTCTTTAAGTCAGAATAGGATTTACATCATTCGATCTGACTTTTAAACATTCTCGTATCGCTTTCACTTTCTCTTCAGCTTCTTTAACCAAATCAACCCTGTGAATTTGGTTTTCTTTGAGTTCAATCCAAAATAAAGGCGTTCTACACTTACGCCCATATAGAGCCTCATAAGGTGCAATCTTAAACTCGGCTGAAAACTATTATTGTAGGCAAATTCTATCAATGGGAGAAACTTTTCCCAACTGCCTTGGAATTCTAGAATACAACATCTAAGCATATCCTCGAGTACTTGAATTAATCTCTCCGACTAACTTTCAGTTTAAGGATGAAAAGATGTGCTAAAACTCAATCTTGTACCCAAGGCTTCTTGTAGCTTCTTCCAAAATCTGGATGTGAATCTCGGATCTCTGTTAGATATAATTGATAAAGGAACGAGTGAGTAATCCACCCGTACCAGTAAGAAATGAGCTGACTTCGTGAGTCTATCAATTACAACCCATATAGCATCCTTCTTGCTTGGTGACAACGGTAAACCCATTACTAAATCCATGGTGATACGGTCCCATTTTCACTCGAGAACCAAGATCGGTTGAAGTAAACCCGAAGGTACTTGGTGTTCAGCCTTTACTTGCTGACAAATCATACACTTGGAAACAAACTCTGAAATATCTTTCTTCACTTTCGGCCACCAATATTGTTGCTTCAAATCATTATACATCTTAGTACTACCCGGATGTACAAACAAACATCCGTTATGCGCCTCGTGCAAAATTCTCTAAATAAGCTCCTCTTTTCTCGGTACACAAACTCTATCTCTAAACATCAAGTATCCATCAGAATTAATCCAAAAGTCAGATTCAGCATCTAACTCGCACTGAGCTCTCTTGACTTGCGATTCGCTATCTTCTTTCTGAGCTTTCATAATCTCTTGAAGAAACATTGGTCTAGCTCTCAATTCAGCTAGAATAGAACCATCGTCGGATAAAGATATCCTTGAATTCAATGCTCTTAAAGCAAATAGGGACTTTCTACTCAAAGCATCGGTGACCACATTCGCCTTTCCTGGATAGTAGTCAATGACCAATTCATTGTCTTTTATCAACTTTAACTATCTCCGTTGCCTTAAATTCAACTCTTTCTGCATCATCAAGTACTTTAGACTTTTGTGATCAGTAAAAATCTGACATCTAATTCGAGACTATGGCAGCTAATTCGAGATCATGCGTAGGATAATTTTTCTCATGAGGCTTCAACTGTCTAGAGGCATAAGCAATAACTTTGCCTTCTTGCATGAGTACACAGCCTAATCCATTTAAGGATGCATCACTGTAAATCACAAATCCTTTCCCTGTCTCGGGTTGTACTAAAACTGGAGCTTCTGTCAACATTGCCTTCAGTTTCTCGAAACTTTGTTGGCATCTTTCTGTCCACTCAAACTTCACATTTGTTTGTAACAATTTAGTTATCAGGGTTGCAATTGTAATATCCTGAAATTGGGCTTGTGCATTTTGCTTAATATGAAATAGCATGTCTATGTGTGTTATAATGTGTTTTATGAACCCTAGAGTGTAGTGAATGCCTTAGGAGTTATTCGATTTAGAGTTTAAAAGTGGGAACTGAAGCAGAGGGGTCTTCAGGGAAAATATAGGGGAGATTATGACACACAAACAGGCTTGCTTAAGTGGCTTGGAGGCGCCACTTAGGGCCTCTAGAAATGACACCATGGGCTATGAGGAAGGGCCTAGGATCGAGTCGCGTGGGAAGCTAAAAGAAGCTTTATTTTTTTGCGACACAAAGGGAGGTAATGGATGGCAAAGGGAGACTGGGAAAGGAGTTTAAGATGAGGTCCAATTGCCTTGAAAATTTCGGCTAAAGCAGATGATAATTGAGGATTTATTTTTAATTATTTTCAACCTCCTTTTATTTTCTCTTTTCTCTCCAATCTAGCACTTTTCTCTTCTTTCTCTTCTAATTGTTCTAGCCGAATTCTCCTTCTCCTTATTCCACCATTGCCAAATTCTCTAGTGACTCTTTTCTTCTTTTATTTTATCAAAACCGAATATACCAATAACCCCTAGTCGATTTTTCATTAAGCCTCAAAAGCCGAAATTGTTGATCCACATCTAGGCCATAGCCGAATATCTTTGGGGCTTCAAGCAAAGGTGCTGTCGACTTTTGTATTAAGGGTAAGGGCCAATTGTCATTCGATTTTTATTCTTTTTCTTTTCGGCTTGTCGAAAACTAGGAAATCTAACTCTATCAATGTCTTTGGCCGAAACTATGAATAAATCTTTTGGCATCTGTCTCTAGTCGACCATAAGGAGGTTTCGGATTGCAATATCTAAGGTAAGGCATGTGTAATATTCGGCCAAGGGCCATTTGTTATGATTAAATGTTAGAAATTGATCTAACATATATCTATAGGGATTTCGATAGTACTACAAAGAAGTGACAAATTTCGTTATTTAAGATTCACAAGGTAAGTGAATCTGACATTCGGCCAAGGCCCTATTTTGGTATTTAGATCTATTTCTTATTTATTCAAAAGCCAGAAACTAATTAGTTAAGTGATATAGTATCTCGCCGATTGCAAGAAGGAACATCACAAGTTTTGGGATTTGATTAGCAGTGAAATCGGCAGCAAGGGACTAAGATCTAGTTTTACTCAGGTACGTTTTCCTACTCCTACTAGGATTATAATGAGATCTCTCATGGCACATATGTGAAACTGTAAGAATGTGAAATAGGAATGTGACATATGCATATTTGTATGACATGGGGCATATGGGTTATATGAAAGGGGAAGTGAATGTGGTGGTTTTATACCACAATATCTGAGTGTGGTGACTTCGGTCACATTATCTGAATGTGGTGACTCATGTCACAAATATTTTATTTGGTGGCTATGCCACGAATTTTATAAGGGCGATGAGCACGTCGACTGTAGCGACTACCTTTGATGATGCGTAGCGGATGGAGGGTTGACTTAGTAGTCCCCACGGTGTGCAGGTTGGTACGGGTGATGTGTAGCAGATGGTACCTAGGTTTGTGTTCAGGTTTGCATCACTACATTCATATGTTATATACATTTGTATTATATGATTTGACATGCCTGAATCGATGAGATTTAGTGTTGGTTACACATTGGGTCTGTTTGACTCACCCCGTTGTGGGAATGTTTTTCAGGTGACGATCAGTGATGGACCGGGTTGGCAGGAGCTTAGTGGTGGCCCTGCTCAGTTCAGAATTTATTTAAATTTTGGACTTTTACATTTAAAGTATTTGGATTTATTTTCGGGATTGTTTTCATTTGTAATAAGGCCAATAGTACTTAATTGTTTTATGGTTGCTTTTATATATTTTATCACGACCCTACTATTGTTAAGTCAAAGGTTATTTAAATTATTTTTTTTAAATAAACCCTCAAATGTTTTGTCACCTAACACAAATGATTTTCAATTAAGATGGTAAACTTTAAGAACTCGATTTTTACCTTTAACATGTAAGTTCAAAATTCAACAGTAACGTTTTATAAAACCTAGATTTCAAATAAATAAACTTGTTTTCTACCCGAGCCCAACACAAATTAAAATTTCTTTCAAACCATTCAAATTTTCCAAAGTATTCAAAAAGTTTTGAACTGTTTTTACTCAAGGAACATACCAGATCTGGTCAAGGCTCGTGGGCCGGGTTTGAGATGTTTCAGCTTAGTATCAGAGCCAGGTTTAAACTCTTGACCTTGGGTTTAAAGCCCATAACATTTTCATTGTTAAGCCCAAATGAAGTTTGTTAAAGATTTTGTAAAAGGAGCAGGTTTTCTGGCATGGCACCTAAGTCTCCGACCCGAAGTCCACCAGATAAGTACCCCTATCTATTGTGTGATTCATAGTATGAATTGTAGAAGGGTAAAAATGGAACGTAGAATAGTATGATAGGTACTTGAACCCTAGGGCTAGTTTACCCCAACAATTACATAAGACTTAAGTGCCTAAGTAAACAAACTTGTGGCTAAGTCGCCGAGTTAGGGTGTGGCAACCTTTGTGCGCATGTCTAGGATTGGATCCGGAAGAGCCTGGTACTTAAGTAGTCCTAGTGACTCATCTCCTCTTCTCTGGAATCCTACCTGGTGCGTAGTAACGGTTCACCCTAACCAAGAGGACTCATACACGGGCTAAACCCAATAATTAAAACCCGAAAGGGACTAGCCGTATTTTCATGAAAACCCTAGTTTTAAAATCACCCAAATTACCCCTTTAAATTGTAGCAAAACCTAGTTTGAAAATTTTTCAAAATATGCCCGATTTGCAAAATTACCTAAATACCCCTAGTGGTAAAATTACTAAAATACCCTGGGTTCCCAAAATTACCAAACTACCCCGATTTCAATAAAATTCTCTGATTTTGCAAAAATATCCAAAAAATTTATCGTTACAAAATACTAAGGTACCTTGATTTGGAAATTACGGAATTACCCCTGTTGTACAAAATTACCAAAACGACCCTTGACTTCTAAAATTTCTGTAACAACACCGATTTGGAAAACAGATTCTCAAAAGAACCCCCAAGTTTTGCAAACTTTGAAATACCTTTGATTTATATGGATTTTTGGAAGTTACCCCGGTTTATTACCAAAATACCCCTGTAGGAAAAATGACGAAAATACCCTTGGGATAGGAATAAGACAAAAATGTTAGGATAATGAATGTGTGTGGTAGGTACTATTGAATGAATGTTTGAATGAATGTGCTCCTCTAAATTAGGATAGAGAACTTGAAACTTTGATTGATCGAAAGAACTACTAATAAACTTCTTTCATAAAATTTCTTCGTGGATAATCAGTGAAACATATACTAATGCATAAAAATTTCTTAATCAGATTAAAACGCGAACGTAGACATGAGCTCTAGGGGACGTGGTCGTAATGTGCATGGACGCGGTCGAGGCCGAATGATCGTGTTGGAACCCGTTAGGTCAGGTCAAGGATCTAAGAATGAAGTACCACCACCACCACCAGCTGTTAGTGTTGAACAGCAAGATCAGACGGGAGAGATGATCTTTGTATCGCAGTCAGGTCTTTGCGAGTTCTTGAAATGGTGGCTGGTGCTGGAGGAAATATGGGAGCTCGGAAATCTGTACCCGAGCGACTCCGAGCCAATAGAGCTGAGATGTTCCGTGGTGTATCTGGTGTGGCACCCAGTACGGCTGAGTATTGGTTGGAAGCGACTGAGTGAATCATGGATGAGCTCGATCTGACCGCTAAGGAAAAATTGAAAGGGTTGGTGTCGCTTCTCCGCGATGAGTCATATCAATGGTGGCTCACGGTTCGGGATAGTGCCACGGTCGAGGAACTTACTTGGGAATATGTTAAAGCGGCATACCAGAAGAAGTATGTTGGTACCCATTACATTGATGCACAGAGGAGGCAGGCACAGAAGGGTGGTTCAAGGAAATAAGTCCGTAGCAGCATACGAGGCTGAATTCTTAAGGCTGAGCCGTTATGCTAAAGGGATAGTGGCTACTGAACATGAGCGATGTGTTCGGTTTGAGGACGGACTGAGGGATGATCTAAGGTTATTGATAGCTCCACAGCAAGAGAGGGAGTTCGCAGTGTTGGTTAAGAAGGCTAAAGTAGTCGAGGGAATTAAGGACTCTGTAAGGCAGAACTCTGATCGAAATAGACAGAAGAGAGGTTTTGGATCATCAGGACCGTCGGGAAATGTACAGAAGAGGCCTAGAGTTGATGGGCCGTGAGGTCAGCAGTCTGGTACAGGAGGGCAATACCGTACCTGTACTCAGTGTGGTAAGATGCATCTGGGAGAATGTTAGAAGAAAACAGGAGGATGCTTCAAGTATAGGTCTAACGATCACATGATTAAGGACTGTCCCATAAAGATAGACGGGAGTCGACCCACAGGTCAGGGAGCTAATCATGCTGGCGGAGGTGGACAGCAGCCTCAGCGAGGTCGTGGTCCGAATGGTAGGGGTAGCAATTCTGGAAGAGAGCATAGAACACTGGGCAGAGGTGTTGGTAATACAGAGGTAAGACAGCCGAGTCTGGTTTACATGGTTCGTCAGAGGGAGGATAAAGACGCGCTGGACGTCATAACCGGTACGTTCCTTGTATTTGGTAAACCTTATGTTGCTCTGATTGATGTGGGCTCGACCCATTCCTATGTTGCATGTAGTGTAGTTGAAACACTAGGCATAGCCTCTGAATTTTCTGCTAGGAAGATGACTGTAGTAAGCCCACTAGGTCAAACTGTAGTGGTGAATAATATCTTTCGGAGTGTACCTCTAGAGATTCAGGGAGTGAACTTTCCTGCCAACTTAATGGAACTACCCTTCGGGGAATTCGATCTCATACTTGGCATGGATTGGCTAGATCGGGCTGTGTTGGTTTGTGTACCTAAACGAATGGAATTAAGGACCCCAGAGGATGAAGTGATAGTTATGATCGGAGAAAGAAGAAATTACTTGTCTAATGTAGTTTCAGCACTTAAGGCTGAGAAGATGGTTCGAAAAGGGTGCAAGGTTTTCTTGACTTTCGTTAGCGCGTTGGATGCTAAGGAAGGGGGAGTTAGTGGAGTAAGGACAGTAAGGGATTTTGTGGATGTCTTTCTGAAGGAATTACCTAGAATACCCCCAGATAGGGAAGTGGAATTTGGAATTGACTTGCTACCGGGAACAGCTCCTGTGTCAATTACCCCATACAGAATGGCACCAAAGGAGTTGGTTGAGCTTAAAGCTCAGATCCAAGAGTTGCTCGATCGTGGGTTTATTCGACCCAGTGTGTCTCCATAGGGAGCACCGGTCTTGTTTGTGAAGAAGAAGGACGGGACTATGCACATGTGCATAGACTATCGTCAGTTGAATAAACTGACCATCAAGAACAAGTATCCTTTGCCAAGGATCGATGACTTGTTTGATCAAATGAAGGGGACAGCAGTATTTTCGAAGATAGATCTACGGTCGGGATATCATCAACTTAAGGTGAAGGAGGCAGATATCCATAAGACAGCCTTTAGTACAAGATACGGCCATTATGAGTTCTTAGTAATGCCGTTTGGGTTGGCGAACGCCTCATCCGCGTTCATAGACATGATGAACTGGGTCTTTCAACCTTACTTAGATCGGTTCGTCGCTGTGTTTATCGACGATATCCTAGTGTACTCCAAGTTTGAAGAGGAGCATGATGAGCATCTCCGGGTGGTGTTACAAGTGCTAAGGGAGAAGAAGCTTTATACCAAATTTAGCAAGTGTGAATTTTGGCTTAAGGAGTGACATTCCTAGAGCATTTGGTATCTGCAGAAGGGATAAGGGTTGATCCTCGAAAGATTGAGGCAGTGCTGGATTGCAAACCACCTAAGTCTGTGGCTGCGGTTAGAAGTTTCCTGGGATTGGCAGGCTACTACAGAAGGTTTGTGGAAGGGTTCTCATTGATTGCCGCACCTTTGACAAAGTTGCTGAGGAAGGAAGTACCTTTCGTATGGACCGAGAAGCAACAGGAGAGCTTTGAGAAGCTTAAGAGGGTCTTGACTGAAGCTCCAGTTTTGATTCAGCCTGAGGCAGGAAAGGACTTTGTGGTGTACTGTGATACTTCTCATACAGGATTAGGATGTGTATTAATGCAAGACGGGAAAGTAGTCGCTTATGCGTCTCGACAGTTAAGGCCTCATGAGGCTAACTACCCAACTCATGACTTGGAATTGGCGGCAGTGGTCTTTGCTCTTAAGGTATGGAGGCATTAACTTTATGGAGAAAAGTCGGTGATCTACACAGACCACAAGAGCCTTAAGTATCTGTTGAATCTGAAAGAGTTGAACCTGAGACAGCGAAGGTGGGTGGAGTTCTTAAAGGATTACGACTGTTCTATAGAGTATCACCCGGGCAAGGCGAATGTGGTAGCAGATGCCTTAAGTCGGAAAGTGGTGTCAGATCTGAGGGCGATGTTTGCACATCTGAGTTTGTATGACGATGGAAGCCTGTTGGCAGAGTTACAAGTCAAGCTGACATGGCTGAATGAGGTGAAAGAGGGACAGATGGCTGATAAGGATCTAAGTGCTAAGATGCGGCAAGTTCAGAATGGTGGTTTAGAGGATTATAGTATATCCAGTGATGAAGTATTGTGTTTCAAGGGTAAGGTCTGTATGCAGAAGAATGAGGAACTTAGGCGAAGAATTCTTCAGGAATCACATAGTAGCCCTTATGCTATGCATCCTGGAGGTACTAAGGCATGCTGAGGATTTAAAGGGAGCATTTTGGTGGCACGGTCTAAAGCGGGAAGTTCTGTAATTTGTCGGCAAGTGCATGAAGTGTCAGCAAGTTAAGGCTGAACATCAAGTTCCGTCAGGGTTACTTCAGCCAATCAAGATTCCGCAGTGGAAGTGGGAGAGAATTACCATGGACTTCGTTAGTGGGCTTCCCCTTACGCCTACTAAGAAGGACTCGGTATGGGTAATAGTGGATCGGTTGACAAAGTCCACGCATTTCTTGCCGGTGCGAGTTGACTATTCTTTGCAGAAGTTGGCAAAATTGTATGTGGCAGAAATTGTGAGGTTGCATGGAGTTCCGGTATCAATTATCTCAGATAGGGATCTAAGGTTTACGTCTCGATTTTGGAAGGCATTACATCAAGCTATGGGCACTAAGCTAGATTTCACTACGGCTTTTCATCCACAGTCTGACGGGCAATCTGAACGGGTAATCCAAGTGTTAGAGGATATGCTGAGAGGATGTGTGATAGACTTCAGAGGAAGTTGGGAGGAATATTTGCCTTTAGCAGAATTTGCGTACAATAATAGCTATCAGGCCAGTATTCGGATGGCACCGTATGAAGCGCTGTATGGACGGAAGTGTCGCACTCCTACATGTTGGACGGAGTTAGGGGAATGTCGAGGATTGGGTTCGGAAATGGTGGCAGAATCTGAGGAAAAGGTTGAGGTGATTCAGGCACGGTTAAAGGAGGCTTCTGATAGGCAGAAGTCGTATGCGGATCTGAAATGGAAGGAGATAGAATTTGCTGTGGGAGATCAAGTGTTTCTCAAGGTTTCGCCATGGAAGAAAGTGATGCGGTTTGGTCGCAAAGGGAAGTTAAGTCCAAGGTTTATAGGACCTTATCGGGTATTGAAGCGAGTTGGACTAGTGGCATACCAGTTAGAGTTGCCTTCGGAATTGAAGCAGATGCACGACGTAATTCATGTTTCTATGCTACGTCGTTATCGATCGGATCCATCGCATGTGGTTCCAGTTGAAGAGGTGGAGCTAAGGCCAGACTTGTCCTACGAGGAAGAGCCAATTTAGATCTTGGAACGAGATGTGAAAGTGTTACGGAGGAAGTTAGTTCCTCTGGTCAGAGTGTTATGGTGCAATCATGGATCGGAAGAAGCTTCGTGCGAGCCAGAAGAGGCAATGCTACAGCAATACCCTTATTTGTTTTAGCCAGATAATTTCGAGGCCGAAATTATTTTAAAGAGGGTAGAACTGTAATATCCTGAAATTGGGCTTGTGCATTTTGCTTAATATGAAATAGCATGTCTATGTGTGTTATAATGTGTTTTATGAACCCTAGAGTGTAGTGAATGCCTTAGGAGTTATTCGATTTAAAGTTTAAAAGAGGGAACTGAAGCAGAAGGGTCTTATGGGAAAATATAGGGGAGATTATGACACACAAATAGGCTTGGTTAAGTGGCTTGAAGGCTCCACTTAGGGCCTCTAGAAATGACACCATGGGCTATGAGGAAGGGCCTCGGATCGAGTTGCGTGGGAAGCTAAATGAAGTTTTATTTTTTTGCGACACAAGGGGAGGTAATTGATAGCAAAGGGAGACTAGGAAAGGAGTTTAAGATGAGGTCCAATTCCCTTGAAAATTTCGGCTAAAGCAGATGATAATTGAGGATTTATTTTTAATTATTTTGAATAAGAGAAGAAGAGATAAAGTAGGAGGAAAATAAGGGAGGGATGTTGTGGCCGAATGGGGGACTCTTTCTAGGGGTTATTTTTGATCAAAATAGAAGGGGAGTAGCCGAATTTCATAAAGAAATTTCAACCTCCTTTTGTTTTCTCTTTTCTCTCCAAGCTAGCACTTTTCTCTTCTTTCTCTTCTAATTGTTCTAGCCGAATTCTCCTTCTCCTTATTCCACCATTTCTGAATTCTCTAGTGACTCTTTTCTTCTTTTATTTTGTCAAAACCAAATATACCAATAACCCCAAGTCGATTTCTCATTAAGCCTCAAAAGCCGAAATTGTTGATCCACATCTAGGCCATAGCCGAATATCTTTGGGGCTTCAAGCAAAGGTGATGTCGACTTTTGTATTAAGGGTAAGGGCCAATTGTCATTCAGTTTTCATTCTTTTTCTTTTAGGCTTGTCGAAAACTAGGAAATCTAACTCTATCAATGTCTTTGGCCGAAACTATGAAGGACTCTTTTGGGATCTGTCTCTAGTCGACTATAAGGAGGTTTCGGGATTTCAATATCTAAGGTAAGGCATGTGTAATATTCGGCCAAGGGCCATTTGTTATGATTAAATGTTAGAAATTGATCTACCATATATCTATAGGGATTTCGACAGTACTACAAAGAAGTGACAAATTTCGGGATTTAAGATTCACAAGTGAATCTGACATTCGGCCAAGGCCCTATTTTGGTATTTAGATCTGTTTCTTATTTATTCAAAAGCCGGAAACTAATTAGTTAAGTGATATAGTATCTAGCCGATTGCAAGAAGGAACATCACAAGTTTCGAGGATTTGATTAGCGAGTGAAATCGTGAAGAAGGGACTAAGATCTAGAGCATTAGATCGGGATTCTTGAGATTTCGTTGAAAACCGATAAATATATCAGGTGTGTACCCCACACTATTTCTCGATAGATTTATGGTTATGCTTTCTTAAATATGTTAATAAGAATGTGAAAAATATGGCTAAGGCACCATGCCATGGTACAAAGTACTCAGGTACGTTTTCCTACTCCTACTAGGATTATAATGAGATCTGTCATGGCACATATGTGAAACTGTAAGAATATGAAATAGTAATGTGACAAATGCATATTTGTATGACATGGGGCATATGGGTTATATGAAAGGGGAAGTGAATGTGGTGGTTTTATACCACAATATCTGAGTGTGGTGACTTCGGTCACATTATCTGAATGTGGTGACTCATGTCACAAATATTTTATCTGGTGGCTATGCCACGAATTTTATAAGGGCAATGAGCACGTCGACTGCAGCGACTACCTTCGATGATGTGTAGCGGATGGAGGGTTGACTTAGTAGTCCCCACGGTGTGCAGGTTGGTACGGGTGATGTGTAGTGGATGGTACCTAGGTTTGTGTTCGGGTTTGCATCACTACTTTCATCTGTTATATACATTTGTATTATATGATTTGACATGCCTAAATCGATGAGATTTAGTGTTGGTTACACATTGGGTCTATTTGACTCACCCCGTTGTGGGAATGTTTTTCAAGTGACGATCAGTGAAGGACCGGGTCGGCAGGAGCTTAGTGGTGGCCCTGCTCAGTTCGGAATTTATTTAAATTTTGGACTTTTACATTTAAAGTATTTGGATTTATTTTCGGGATTGTTTTCATTTGTAATAAGGCCAATAGTACTTAATTGTTTTATGGTTGCTTTTATTTATTTTATCACGACCCTACTATTGTTAAGTCAAAGGTTATTTAAATTATTTTTTTTTAAATAAACCCTCAAATGTTTTGTCACCTAACACAAATGATTTTCAATTAAGATGGTAAACTCTAAGAACTCGATTTTTACCTTTAACATGTAAGTTCGAAATTCAACAGTAACATTTTATAAAACCTAGATTTCAAATAAATAAACTTGTTTTCTACCCGAGCCCAACACAAATTAAAATTTCTTTCAAACCATTCGAATTTTCCAAAGTATTCAAAAAGTTTTGAACCGTTTTTGCTCAAGGAACATACCAGATCCGGTCAAGGCTCGTGGGTCGGGTTTGGGGTGTTTCAGCAATCATGGAAAACCCCTTGACAAATCGTCTGTAATAGACGGCTAGGCCTAGAAAACTTCTAATCTCAGAGATGTTCTTAGGTGGCTTCCAATCCATTATGGCCGAGATCTTACTTGGATCTACTCGGACTCCATCTCTCGAGACAGTATGTCCCAGAAATCCCACTTCCTTGAGCCAAAATTCACTTTTACTGAACTTGGCATACAATTGATTTTCTCGTAGAATCTGTAAAACTGTCCACAGGTGCTCAGCATGCTCAATCTCATCTTGAGAATAAATCAGTATGTCGTCAATAAAAGCGACTACAAACTTGTCGAGGTACGGCCTAAAAATGCGGTTCATCAAATCCATGAATACCGCAGGAGCATTGGTCAACCCAAAAGGTATGACTAAAAATTCATAATGCCCATACCTTGTTCGAAAAGCGGTCTTGGATACATTTGAATCCTTTAATCTCAACTGGTAGTACCCTGATCTCAAGTCTATTTTGGAGAACACAGTGGCTCCTTTCAATTGATTGAACAAATCATCGATTCTAGGCAATGGGTACTTGTTCTCTACTATCACTTTATTAAGCTGACGACAATCTATGCCCAATCTCATGGTGCCATCTTTCTTTTTCAAAAATAAAACCGGAGCACCCCATGGTGAACAACTTGATCTTGCAAAGCCTTTATCTGTCAACTCTTGTAATTGTGACTTTAGCTCTTTCAACTCTGTTAGAGCCATTCTGTAAGGAGTAATGGATATCGGTACAGTACCAGGAGCTAGCTCAATACTGAACTCAACCTCTCTAACTGGTGGTAGTCCTAGTAATTGCTCGGGAAAAACATCCACGTACTCACATACTATTGGTACTGACTCAATCTTCAGCTTGTTTCTTTATCATTCATCACAAAGGCCAGATATGCTTCATATCCTTTTCTTAAATATCTCTGTGCCGTCATATGAAGAATCATTACCAGCAATTCATCATGTTTATCTGATGCTACATGAAGAGTATCCCCATTCTCATATCTCATCTCAATGTATTTCTTCCCACAATTAACTATTACATCATGGGCAGTTAACCAGTCCATACCAAGAATGAGGTCGAACTCATCAAATGGTAACAACATAAGATTAGCTTTAAAGCAATGACCTCTAATCATCAATGGGCAATCTTTACATACTTTATCAACTAACACACTCTTAACTAAAGGATTAGACACTTTAATCATAAATTCTGTAGAATCTATGGGCATACTCAAACCGGATACTAATTTCATGCAAATGTAAGAGTGTGTGGATCCGGAATCTATTAAAGCAATAACTTTGATATCAAAAAGAGAAAAGGTACCCGTAATAACATCATGAGAAGACACCTCTTCGCGAGTGCGAATGGCATAGGACCTTACAGGCGCTCTACCCTCAAGTCTTGCAGCCTGTTCTCGAGGGTTACCTCTTCCACTTGCCCCACTTCCCAGGTTTTTCTGCGGTCTTCCTTGGACCATACTCCCGGATCTCGGGTTCTAAGTTCTCTTTTCTTTCATCATCTCTGGACAATCTTTTATATAGTGGTCTTGGGAACCACATCTAAAACATGTATTTTCATGTGCCCAGCATTCTCCAAGATGACGTCTACCACACTGTGGAACTCGGGTCTGTCAGACCGAACATTCCCTACACTTGCAACTGAAGTAGTTTGTGCTTTGTTCCCCGAATACTGTTTACTCTTGTCCTTCCTTGAAAATCCAGTGGAAGTAGCCGATCGAGTAGGGAAATCTCTTGGCTTCTCAGATGAAGATTGGAATGACTTATTCCACTGTCTCTTTCTAAAGTCACGAGACTCCATTTCAGATTTTCTCTTCTCTTTTACTAATTCCTCGGCTTTACAAGTCCTCTCTACTAGCACAACAAATTCCTTTAGTTCTAGGAAAGCAACAAACAATTTGATGTCCTCATTTAGCCCGTCTTCAAATCTTTTACTCATGATGGCTTCAGTGGACACACATTCGCGAGCGTACTTGCTGAGTCGCACAAACTCACGCTCATAATCAGTCACTGGCATCTTGCCTTGCTTCAGTTCTAGAAATTCCTTTCTTTTCTAATCCACAAATCTTTGACTGATATACATTTTCTTGAACTCTTCTTGAAAGAATTCCCATGTGACCCTTTCCCTCGGTACTACCGACACAAGGGTGTTCCACCATTGGTAAACAGAGTCTCTTAAAAGAGATACTACACACTTCATACATTCCTCAGGGGTGCATGACAGCTCATTAAATACCCTGATGGTATTTTCTAACCAGAATTCAGCTCTTTCTGGATCATCATATTTTCTAGCCCAGAATTCTTCTGCCCCATGTTTCCTGATCTCATCAATTGGAGGATTATCTCCTCTTACCACCTCTACTACTTGAGGGGCTACTGGAGCAGGTTGTGGAACAGGCGGGAGTGGAGGGGGTTGTGCATTTGAGTTCGCACGAACGAACTTTGTATACCATGTATTCATCATATGGAGGAAGGCTTCTCTAGCCTTTTCTCCTCCTCCTTGACTCACCGTAGTGGGTCTATTCTCAATCTCATTTGGCACCGTCCCTTCTGTGGGAGCTGGCGCGTTACTTTCTACATCATCCACCACAGCTCTTTCGGGATCCATTTACTATTTGTATAAACATAATTTAAGTCGTCGGGAGTCATCACACTATCATTCTAAAAACATTCTTACGTATGGCATGTATAGCTAGACTCATGCTCGTGCTACATTAATCTTAGAACCGACTAAACCGTAGCTCTGATACCACTAAATGTAACACCTCATACCCGAGACCGATGCTAGAACTGGATACGAGACATTACCATGCTTGAACTCACTTAAACATACAATTACGGGCAGTGAAATTTCGTTCTGACTTTAAAACTTCTCTTTTTTAGTCTAATCATACACTTCATAGGACTACAAGGCCTTAAGCACTTATCAGAAAACTTTCATAACTTAATTGAAAACTATTATTTGAAACAGGGTTCACACGCCTATGTGACTTGGAACACGCCATTGTACCCTTAGACCTGCCCATGTCTTCAAACCGTGGGGAGTTACTGACTATATTCACACGGCCTTAACACGCTCGTGGGCTTAGACTGTATGCTAATCCTTGGTATACTGACTTGATCACACGGACTGGGCACATGCCCATGTCCAAACCGTGTGTCTTACACGGCTCATACAAACGGCCGTGGGGTTTGACCGTGGCCTATCCTGACTTAAAACAATAAGGTGCAGGGTATGCACGGCCTAGACATACGCCCGTGTGTCTAACCGTGTAGGCACTTAGAGGCTATTTACCAAGCCATTGGCCACCCTGAAATCAAGACCAACTCAAGCTCAATTCAAAACTTTCATAACCAATACTACATGCTACATTGATCTCAATAAACATACATACTTAGTTAATATTGGCCAATCATTTAGCCATATACAAAAGAATAATGACTTGATAGTCTATACAATAGCCCTTCTTAAAACATATTCTCAAAATGAAAGTTTCCGATACATGCCATACTTAGTGAAATAATTTGGCTATACCAAAATAAAGATTGATAGTGTGCTACGAGCTCTAACTCCAACGATCCTCAAGTCAGCTTGGCGGAACTACATAGAAAGAAAGAATTAAAGACGAAAGCATTTAGCTTAGTAAGTTTGGATGTAAAGCATATATCATTATTTACTTGCTTAATATAAACCATTTGACATAACAATGGTACCATAAATTTCAGCTATAGAGCTTACTTACTCATACTAATTCTTACATGTCTCATGATACTTACTATTCACATACTTGTAAGGTAAACAAAGTACCTGTATCACTTGATCACATTGATCAGTATACTTTAATATAATAATCATGATCTCTAATTCATCATTCATAGCATAGATGATACTCAATTTCAACTTGATAATAACTTTGCTCATTTAGCTTTCTTGTTATCTCATTTTAACTTTACTCATTTTACGCGATGAATTTCTGCGAACAACCGAGGATACTAAATCTCATCTTGGTTTCGAGGCCATGTCTTGACATGGACTTATACGAAGTCTTTACTCATGAACTGGTCAATGCCGAGCCTTGGCTGGGACTTAGACGAAATCTCTTTCTCATGATAGCTTTTCAATGCCAAGACTTGTCTTGGACTTACATGATAACTGTTCAATGCCAAGGTCGCCTTGGACTTACATGATAACTGTTCAATGCCAAGCTTGCCTTGGACTTACATGATAACTGTTCAATGCCAAGCTTATCTTGGACTTACATGATAACTGTTTAATGCCAAGCTTGTCTTGGACTTACATGATAACTCTGCTTGATTGTCGATGCCATGCCTTGGCTTGGTCTTATACGGACTTTCTTATATCATGTGGTGGATTGAGTATCCCGATAAATTCATCTTCAATCGAAACTTGCTCATACTTAATCTCATTGATTTCTTTGTTTAACATAGCATTAAGCATTCCATGGAAATAATGTACATTATACTAAGAAATTTAATAATAGAAATTATAGAGTTTAGAAATCATACAAACTTACCTCAATATACAAAATGTATGTAGATATGCAATTTAGTCCTCGACTTTGTTCTTGCCTCGGTTTCGATCTGGGATTCATTTTTCTTGATCTATCATCATAAATAGACCATTTAATACTCACATTGACTGAATTGACTCTTTAATCATATTTTGGAAAAATTACTATTTTACCCCTAAACTTTATCATATTTACACTTTTGCCCCTAAGCTCGTAAAATGATTTTTATTCAACTTTCTTAAACTTCATGCTTAGCTGATTCATTTTCTCTACTATAACAATCATCAATTCTCATTATTTTTGGTATGTATGACCAATTTTTATAACTATTACAAATCGGTACATACTATCATTTTTCATTAAATTCACTAAGGAAAAGATGTTTATCTAACATCAAACTCTCATAAACTTCCTTAAAACATCATTTAACATGCATGTCATTCATGGGTAGATTTTTGATCATGCATCTTAGCTCATTTTATAGCTAAAAATAGCTAATTCATAATACGAGAACTTTAAAAATACGAAGAATATAAAAAACGGGGCTAAAATGAACTTACTAGCAAGCTTGAAAAAAATGAAGAACCCTAGCTATGGAGTCTTCAAAATTTCAGCACAAGGGGGAAGAAGATGAATAGATTTTTGTCATCTTTTTCCCATTTTAATCATTTAATAGATAAATGACCAAAATGCCCTTCTCTTTAAAAATTTCCATTTTACTAACTCATGTCCAATTTGTCCAAAAATTATAATTTGGGAAAATTGCTATTTAAGGACTTCTAATTGATATTCTAAAGCTATTTCATACAAAAAGCTTCTAGAAACTCATATTTTGCAACTTTTGCAATTTAGTCCTTTTGGACCATTCAACCTCAATTTAGCAAAATTGCTTCATGAAACTTTCATACTAGCATACAAACATGGCATAAACCTTAAAAACTCATAAATGCACCTCGGATTCATGGCCTCACACCACTATTCCGACTAGGCCCTAAACCGGGTTGTTACATAGCTGGCCAAGCCTATATTGGGGGTTTAATTACCTTTTAAAGACCTTCAATTATAAATCTATGGCTATTTGGTACCTTTAGCTTATAGAATGGAACTTTCACACTTTATGTGATTTAATCCTTTTTGGCAATTAAACAAGAAATCGCTAAAATTAACATACCAAAATTTTCATGTGATTCTAAAATCATGCTCTAACACATAAAATAATATGAAAATAATTTTCCCTAACCTCGGATTGGTGATCCCGAGACCACTGTTCCGACTAGCCCCTAAATTGGGCAGTTACACTTTCTTAGTGGGCGTTAAAGGCAACCCACTAACAAAGTCCATGATCACTCCCACTTCCAGAGCTGGATCTTAACTGGCTGCAGTAAACCTGAGGGTAGCTGATGCTCAACTTTAACTTGCTGGCATGTCAAACATTTACTCACAAAATCAGTAACCTCTCATTTAAGGCCTGGCCACCAGTACAGCTCACGAAGGTCTAGGTACATCTTATTTTCGCCAGAATGCATAGCATATGGGCTATTATGTGCCTCTCGCAGTATAGACAGCCTCAAATCAGTATCCATCACAATACAGATTCTCCTACGGAAACAGAGAACCTTTTTGCTATTCAATCCAAAATATGATGTATTACCACTCTCAATCTGTCAGAATCGAAGACCTAGTGACTCATCCTCCAACTGTTTACCCTTAATTTGCTCGATCCACATCGGTTTAACCTAGAGTTCAGCCAACAGACTACCATCATCAAATAAACTGAGACGAGCAAACATCGCTCTCAAATCAGTCATAGCCCTTCGGCTCAATGCGTCGGCCACCACATTGGCCTTACCAGGATGGTATTCAAACGTACAGTCATAATCATTTAGTAGCTCAATCCATCTATGCTGCCTAAGGTTTAGCTCTTTTTGAGTGAGGAGATATTTGAAACTCTTGTGATCAGTGTAAATGATACACTTCTCACCATAAAAGTAATGTCTCCAGATTTTTAGTGTGAATACCATTGTGGCCAACTCCAAGTCATGAGTCAGATAATTTGCCTCATGAGTCTTAAGCTATCGAGATGTGTACGCAATCACCTTACCCTCTTTTATCAATACACATCCTAAATCGACATGTGATGCATCACTATACACAATAAACTCTTTTCCAGGCACTGACTATATCAGAACAAGGGCTTCAGTCAGTACGGTCTTGAGCTTCTCAAAGCTCTTTTACTGTGAATCAGTCCAGTTAAACGGCACACTCTTATAAAGAAGCTTTGTCAAAGGAGCTGTAGTTACAGAAAAGCCCTCTACAAATCGTCGATAGTACCCAACCAGTCCTAGAAAACTGTGAATCTCTAATACAGTCCTAGGCTGCTTCCAATCTAAGACAGCCTCAATCTTTCAAGGATCAACCCTAATCCCCTCAGCATATACGACATGGCCTAAAAATGTTACTTCTTTTAACTAAAACTCACACTTACTGAGCTTGGCGTATAGTTGTTTCTCCCTCAAAACCTACAAAACCACTCGAAAGTGTTCATCATGTTCATCATCAGTCTTCGAATACACTAGAATGTCGTTAATAAACACTACCACGAACCGATCTAGATAGGGTTGGAACACTCGATTCATCAGATCCGTAAAGGTTGCTGGTGCATTCGTCAATCCAAACGGCATTATTAAGAACTCGTAGTGCCCATAGCGAGTCCTAAACACAGTCTTGTATACATCAGCCTCCTTAACTCTCAACTGATGGTACCCAGATCAGAGATCAATTTTAGAGAAAACTGAAGCTCCTCGGAACTGATCAAACAAGTCATCTATCCTCAGAAAAGGGTACTTATTCTTAATGGTCAATTTGTTCAATTGCCGATAATTGATGCACATACGCATGGATCCATCCTTCTTTTTCACGAACAACACTAGTGCTCCCTACGGAGACACACTAGGGCGAATGAACCCACGATCTAGTAATTCTTGAATCTGAGCTTTAAGCTCCACAAGCTCCTTTGGTGCCATTCTATAAGGAGCGATGGACACCGGAGCTGTACCAGGAAGGAGTTCAATCCCAAACTCAACTTCACAGTTTGGAGGTAATCCAGGTAGCTCTTTAGGGAAGACATCTGAAAAGTCTTTAACCGTTTTGATTCCTCTAACAGAAGAATCCCTCGAATCTGAAACACTGATGTAGGCCAGATACTCCTCACACCCCTTACGAACCAACTTTTTGGCCCTCAATGCAGAAATCAAATTCGACAAGTAGTTCCGACGTTCCCCACTTACAACTACTTCGTTGTCCTCCTAAGTTCTCAATATCACCTGTTTAATGGCAGAATCCAAGTTCACTTGGTGTTTAACTAGCCAATCCATGCCCAGTATCAGATCGAATTCCCCAAAAATGAGTTCCATTAGATTAGCCAGAAAAATAAAGGGACATCTCTAAATAACTTATTAACCCAGACGGACTGCCCCAAGGGACTTAATACCATAATTTCACTCGGAGTACTCTCAACCAGAATCCCCAAGTTTTTAGTAACAGAGCAGGCAATATAGGAATGAGTGGATCATATATCTATCAATGCAATATAAGGTACATTAAAAATTAAGAGCATACCCATGATGACATCTAGAGCATCTCCCTCTTCTCGACGATGTGCAGCATATACTAGAGCCGTCTATCCCGCCTCAGTCTGATTAGCACCTCTACCCAGTGCTCTCTACCCACAGCCCAACCAATTACGACCTCGAGCCTGACTGCGGCATCTAAGTGGCTGTTGAACACCTCTCGGCGATTGCGTAGTACCCAAACCAGGAGTTTCCATTTGATCAGGCCTCTGTGGACACTCTCTGATACGGTGCTCCAATGAACCGCACCTTAAACATGCCCCAGTTCTTTTCCAGCACTCGCCCTGATGGCGTCTCCCACAATCGGTACAAGGCTGTTGACCAATAGCAACCATAAGGGCCTTAACTTTGACCGATCCATCCACTCTGGCATTTTTCTTAGGCCTCTGAATGGACCTCAAGGGCTCTGAATCCCTCCTATTCCTACCTCTCTCTTTCTCACAGTTCTAGCGCTCAGTGCGCTTAACCTCTTCGGCGATCTTTACCTTATCTACTAATGCAGCAAAGTCTCACTCCCTTTGTGGAGCTATCAAAACTCTTAAGCTAACTCTAAGGCCATCCTCGAATCGAACACATCGCTCGTACTCAGTCGCCACTATACCTCTCCTATAACGGCTCATCCTTAAGAACTCAGCCTCATATTCGGCCATTGATCTGTCCCCCTGAGTCAGATTGTAACACTCCAAACCCGGCCTATACGTTAAGGCCAGATTAGACATGTCACATGAAATAAAATACTTTAAGTCTCTTTTTTTAAAAGTTTAAGTAAAACAGATTCCAAAATTTTGACGAAGTATTATTGAATAAGAGATTGATTGAAAAATCGATAAATTTGAGATGTAAGATCTTATAAACCGTAACTTTGAAAATAATCGTTAATAGTTCGAGAAGATTTAAAAGAATTTAAAAAAATATTTATCAAAAAGTGTTTATGAGAATTTTAAGAGAAAATTTTCGAGTTAAAAATATATTTATGAAAGTTTATTATGAAACCCTTTTTGTATATCCATTTTAGAAAAATGTTTATTTTAGTTTTTAGAAAAAAAAGAAAAAAAAAACTCAATTTGAAGTACTTAGAGCAAATTATAAATTCGTCAAACAATAAACAAAATAAAAATTAATCCAGAAGCCTTATTACAATCTTAACTCAAAATAGTAAAGTAATTAAATGTACTAGAAAGAAATCCAATTTCCAAATTAAATCGTTTTTGTAGTATGGCCTCCACCGAGTCATCCATGGCCCAAGTCTCCATCACTAATCATTACCTGAAAGGGGTAAGGAAAAACGGGGTGAGTTACTAGAACTCAGTGTATAACCCCCTTACCGTTGTCCACTAGGCCTAAATCCCATTAAGCAATAATTTGGGCCTAAGCCCATTTATAATAATAATAATGTATCAATTATATCATGTGTATGAAATGCAATTCTCAAACCAAACCTAGTAATCCACTGCTACACACCACCCGTACCAACCAACACACCTCTGGGGATCAATTCAACCCACCCCGCCAACACACCAATTGTAGGCATTAAGCCATTTATAACAAATATAATTGTGGACAAGCCACCAGAATAACAGAATTTACGTGGCCTTGCCACTATACAGATTTGTGGCAGAGCCACTAGAACTTCTCTTCAATAATATCCCATCCCATGCAAAATCATGTATATAATGCATAACAATTCATGATTTTTACAATATAATAACAATAATTTATTCGGATATTCATTATAAAAGTACGGCCCGTTAAGCAAAATATCAGATTAACCCATTTAGCAAAATATAAGATCGGCCGATTTAGCAAAATATCAGATCGGCCCATTTAGCAAAATATCGGATCGACCCATTTAGCAAAATATCAGATCGGCCCATTTAGCAAAAATATCAAATTGGCCCATCTAGCCATAATATCAGATTGGCCCAATTATCAATATGTCCATTCAGCCCTTAAGGCAGTATGTCAACTCGACCCATTAAGCAATTTCGTATTTCGGCCCTTTAGGGGTATTTTCACAATTTGTACAATGATACTACCAATTTCGTCAATTTTATTAAAATAATATATCTTAGGCCAATTTTTCCGATTTACGCCCTATTATGATTTTAGTCATAACGATTTGTTTCCATTACTATATCTACCTTAAACCCATAAAAAACGGTGTGAGATTACACACCTAATTACGGTAAGCACTAAGCTTTCTTGATCGTCGACACCTAAAATATTATAACGCTTGATTAGTCGACATACGCGATTTATTAAACAACTCTAAAATATACGATCTACGGTGCTTACCCTTGGAATCGTTAATGACCACGATTTGTCGGTTTTCCTCGAATGACGATCCACAACCCGGTGGAAAATCTCGAACCGCCGATACTACCCTTCGTTTGAATTTAGGAGTAGGGATCGCTAATCCGCTCCTTTTGAAATCTCCACTCGACTTTCCTTTCGAATCGGTACCACAAGCCTCTATTGGATTAGATCTTATATAGATCGATATTACGATAAAATATGGATTGTCAAAGGGTAAAGATCGACTTACCACTAATTCTGAGTGATCAACGGTTGGATAGATCGAGCGGTTTTAATCCTTATAATTATAATCGGTTAATCATTACTATTCCAATAACATCTTAACAAATAAAGAATGATTTTATAGAATCCTTGAAGAACTCCTTACCTTGAATATTTTTAGGACCGATTCCCAACGATTGTATGATAACTTCGGAAGAATCAATGTTTCGGCCGTCCACTATATCACTACGAAGAAGAAAATGATCTCGAATGAGAGAGAATAAGGTGATGGTCTCGGTCAATATGACCATCCCCAAACCAAAGCATAAATCCAGTCATTAAGAGAAAGAAAATAAAATGTTGAGAAGAACACTTACCGATTGATCAAGAAATGAGTGTTAATACGGATGAGAAGAAAAGATAGAGAAGAGATGAAAGTTCGGTTATAGAGGAAAAGGTATATTGATATTCGGCTATGGGGGTAATCAAACAAGAAGATGTGATCTTATGGTGGTGTCGATTTAGAGAAGAGGAAAGATTGAAGGAATGTTTAAAAGAAAAGAATGGAAGGTTGAATGGAGGCTAGGTGATTCAACTATAAAAGGAAGATGAACAAGAGATGAATGTTTTAACCAACAAAAGAGGAGAAAAATACACAAATATGCTAGGAGGATTTCGGCAAAGAGAATAGTAATTGGAGAAAATGACACAATTGATGCTAAAGGAATTTGACCAAAACAAGCACTAAAGCTTTACCAAAACACCAAAAAAATTCGGCTACTTCTCTTACACCCAAAACCGTCCACATTCATGACAATAATGGTCAAAAATTGGCCAACCACACTTTCCATAACACTTCCCTTGAAAAAGGCCACATGTTCCCCTTACTTGCCCTTTTTATTTTGATTCCTTACCTTACCTTCACCCTTTCCTTATTTCCTTAGCCACCTTGCCAAAAATAAAAAGTCCAACTTGCCTTATTTACAAGCTTGGCCGACACTTATGGGAAAAGTACAAAAATAATAGTCAAAATTTGCACATTATGGGATTTGAACCTCTTCCCTCAAGGTACTTCATGTGGCGCTATATCCTTCTTACTAATTGTTCAATTATGCTAGCTATTCACTCATTTATTTCCATAAGCTTTGAGGTCACTAACTATATCTCCTTAAAGTGCTAAATGCCAAAATTTTTACTAGGACCGAATAAACCCCGAGCCTTCTCAGGATCCTCTAAACATACATAATTAATAATTTAACTAGCATATCACCAAAAATAATGCAACACATAAAATTCCAAATTTTAGGATGTTACACAGATTTAAAACTCTCTCCTCCGGGCATCCACATAACTGGCACCCACGTATTTTCCCTGGAAAGCAGATTTGAAGAATTCCCAGGTTAGTCGTTAGGGCTGAGTGCCCTCCTTTACAGTGAGCCACCACTGATATGCTTCATCTTGTAGCAGCAATACAACACCCTTTAATTTTTGCTCGGAGGTGCAGTCCAGGTCGTCTATAATTCTCTCCGTGGCCTCTATCTAGCACTCAGCCACGTTAGGGGCAACTCCAGCAATTACCTTAAAGATCTCAGCTCCATTGGACTGGAGTCGTTCCGTAACAGACTCTCGTCCTCCAGTACCAGTATTGGTCCCAGCGACCCTCTCTAGAATTCTTAACATGGCTTGGGATGGTGCATCGTCCTCAGCCGTTCGATCATAAGACCCAGTCTCAGTCACAGATGAAGCTGGTGTCTCACAGGTTTCCAAATTAAGTATGTGGCCAAATGACGAGGACCCAGCTCGAGCACCTCTACAGCCTCGACTACTGCCTCTTGTACCTCATCCGCAAGTACCTCTAGTGCTCATTGTCTAATCTCGTATTATCTGTATTAATAGTTTTATGCAGATCAGTTTACAGTTTCAGTATTTGTTAATCAAAGTTTTATGCAAAGTAGTATAGTAATTCAGTGTCCATTTTCGTAAATCGGCCTAACAGTTTTGCTACAGTCTCAGTATACACTATCTTAAGTGTTTTTAGTACAATCCATCTATAGTAGTCATAGGAGATACTACCTATAGCAGTTTCAACTTCGAACATATAACAGTTTCAGTCACAATCATAATGCAGTTTTTAGAAAGAACTTATAGGATTGGCGTTGGAGACTCGATGTGCAACACATTTAGTAAAACATTTCCAAAACACTTCAAATCATTTGAAAGCAGTTCTTTAGAATTTCACATTTTAAAACCCAATCCACAGTCGAGTTTTGTAACCTGGCTCTGATACCACTAAATGTAACACCCCAAACCCGGCTTAGACGTTATGGCCAAATCTGGCGATGTTACATTGAAGTGTTTTTTGTAAAATATGTTGTCGATGAAATCCTCATTTATATTTAATCACTTTGTACTCAGTGTTGAGTCAAAAACGGGTCGTTCACTTTTAAAGCATGAATCATTGAAAAGTTATTTATTTTTTTAAAAACGTTACTAATTTTTAAAGTGCCATTTATTGCGGAAGCTTTTAAAATAGTTTGCGTTTTCGTGTGTAATTTGTTAAAAAGGTCTAATTTTTGAAAACTCGATTGTCTTTACTACTAGTAGTCATAAATCAAAATAAAAATCCCAAATTAAAGTAAAAACTCATAAAGGCCATTTACAGTAAAAATACCCCAAATAATAATACTTAAAAACATAATCAAGTACAAAAATATATGCGGACGTGTGGCCACCTCTGCGTCCCTTGCTACACCAATCCACCTGTGGCTGGGGATTACCTGTACAGTAAAATAAAAGGGGCGAGTTTACGAAAACTTAGTGTGTAATCCCCATGCAATTGTACAGTCAAATGCAAGCAGTAACAGACTGGGCCTAGGCCCTTCACGGTAGCAGTATCAATTTTAGTTTGGGCTTTGACCTATCTCAGTACAGAACAGTCATGTGCTTGGGCCGTGGCCCATTACAGTAACATTAATCAGTGCAATAACATATGAAACAGTATACAAGTCCTACCCGTCCAGCCTCTACACTTCATCTCTGTCCAACCCTACACTCTATATAGGGATATAATCAACCCACCCATCCCTACACTCTAGAGAGTACCGAATGCGGCACTATACATTGATATGCAGCTGGGCTGCCAGTAATTTAGGCTCGTAGCTTTTCAGTACACTTCCTCCTATCAATGACAACCCATCCCCATGCAATGCATCATGCAATCATGTCAAAGTGTCGTGTATGTATTCAATACAGTCTACATATCATGCTAAAATATAGCCTCACATGTACATCTATACAACTATATCACACAGGTGCATAACAGTCATTCAGTCAATTAGGGGTCTAAGTAAGCCTACCGACCCAACAGTAGGTCCACTGTCGACTCGGGCGACCTGTGCAACCTTAACAGTTAAACAGTGAAAATGGGCCCTCGAGCCCATGTAGCTGGCCCATGTGGGCCCACACGCTCGTGTGGTCCACACAGCCTAAAATGGCCTTCACCGTGTGGATTACACAGCCTGGCCCAATAATTTCCACACGTCCGTGTAGTTCGCTCATGTGGGGCCACACGCCCGTGGGCCCCCACAGCCCAATTCGGCCCGGCTCATGAAATCGCACATAGCTGGCCTTGTCGATCAATCGCTCATGTTGAGTCACACGGCCTACCACATGGGCGACTGCATGCCTGTGTGGTGTCGACATTTGCATTTTTCGGCTTTTCGCTGACTTTTATTTCCAGAATAGTGTTCACACACCTGATTACGAAAGATGCGCTCACAATCCTCGAGCACTCCAAAACCTATGTTCAACCATGATCACATAATTAATATCACCTCAAACAAATTTACAACGATCCCTATTCTAACACTTATGCACTTGATCGACAACCACTTACCTTGTTTGAACATCCTAAGCCCCAGTCACTTAAACCGTTGGAAAAGAATGATCACAAGCTCCTCGATTAATTCCTACAATTCCAGTCAAAACCCCTATTAAAAGAATATTAACAAGAATAGTCTAAGCCAGAATGAGTACCACTTACCGAAAGCTTAACCCGTAGAATAGAAATAGAACACTAATTTGGCAATGAGCAGGATAAACCAAAAACGAAAGGTAAGGGGAGCACCTAAAGTTTCGACAACTATAAGAGAGAATTGGAGAGAAAGATAGCAACAATGGGGAATTTCGGCTAAACAACAAGAAGAGAAAAGGATGGAGAGGGAACAAATCAGCAGGTAGAGAGGAAAGCACTTAAAATTCGGGAGCAACACAGGGAGGTTGAAGTCAAAGGAAAAACGAAAAAGGGTGGGGGAAAGAGAGATAGAATTCGGCTATGGAGGCAAAAAGAAAAGAAAGAGGGATTGTCGAACTTGCAAATACAGTTTGAATGTGCTCAAACTCCTCACTCCTTAATTTCCTCACCAAAATCCCTTAATCTTCTCCCCAAAACCATCCACCCCTCCCTCAACCACCTAATTCAAATTCCACTTAAACTCTTTAGTTTTTCGATCAAACCACAACACTCTAACGACACAAGCAGTAAAAATAAATTCTATGATTCCATCAGTACTTGAACTCCAAACTTCCAACTTATCTGCACTCCACTTAACCACTAGACCAGCAGGCCCATTCTGTTATAATTTATCTACATTTATTTATAAATCTACTGACTAGAGATAGGGGTTTATTCAAATAAAAACAAAATTTTGCTCAAGCTAAGGCTTGAGCCCAAGATTTCTCAGATACTCCCAAAACACATAACCACCAAAGAAAATACACATTTATATTACAAACATACAAAAATAAATATGTAAGGGATTTTTAGGGTGTTACACCTCACCTTCCATTTCCATTTTCAATTGGATAGGAAGAATAAGAATAATAGCCAGTACAATAAATAATTTGAGTTAAAAAGAAGTTAAATAATTTTTTTTAAAAAAAAAGAAAATATAATAAGAAATTTTATTTCATATGGGGAGTTTTTAAAATTTTACAGAGAAATTAGTGAAGTGAAGCATATTCTTTACTTTAAGAAACATTTTTAAAAGAAAATAAAAAATAAATAAGTTGTAATAATTTTTTACCATATTGTTAACATATAAGAAAGCCAACACGAATAATAAAATTTAAAAAAAAAATTCAGATGTTGGGATCATATCTTATCATATTCATATTTTTTCTAAAATATATTTAAAAAAATAAAAATATACTTAAATTTATATTTATTATTTTTGATAAATTCACGACTAATTTGAGACTCGATTGAAGATGACATCAACCAAAACTTTAAATAATAATATAGATATATATAGATATAGGTTCTTAACTAGTGTTTTACTTAATTGTGAGTATTTATTTAAATATATTATATTTATCTAATAAAAGTTTGGTACAAATATTTCTACATTATAAGAAATTTATAATTCAAAAAAGTAACAAATGTTTCGTATCTTCAATCATTTATTTGGAAATTGATACATTATATGAAAATTTATATTATGACCAATATAAATTAAAAGAATTTTTTAAAAAAATTTAAATAAGTAATAATTGATTAAAAATATCTACCAAAATGGTAAGAATACACATAATTTAAAATTTTAAACATCTTTCTTTTTTCAAATTCATATATATATATATTAAAAAATATATTTTTATCGTTCATGTTCATTTTGTTAAAAATTTTGGTTTACAAAACAATTTTGCGACATAACAGAAAATATAATTTTTTTTCTAGAACTGAGCAGTTGTGTTATTTTAGCAATAAGCTCTTCACTAAATTTGTATCTATGTTTTGGAATAGGCAGTAAAGAATGTTCCGAGCTTTCGACCAACACAACCTTCTCCACTATTCTCAAACCTTAAGTAGCTCAAAGTATAGGATCTAATTCACGATTCGGACAACACTTATAAAAATTTATTGATACTCAGTGAGAATATCAATATCTCTTAAAGGCTAAAAAGACGAACTCTCTCAAAATTTAAAGTTTATTTAGAATAATATTTCTCATTGAATTTTGATAGAATATCGACACTTTATGCGATAGTGTTTTTGAACTAGCCAACGGTATCTGTTTATAGAGAAAAATACAAGTTTTAGTTGAACAAAAAGAATTCAAATAATAATATTTTAATAGGAAAATACATAGTCCTATTAAGATTAGGGGAGGTGGGGGACACACCCCTATTTGGAACTAGGGTTGTCGCCACTGGGTCTTATTAGGCTTTTCTATGTATAGAATACAATGATATGTGTTATTTGGTTTTTTAAATCAACTCATATAATTTAAGCATCTCAATAAACAAAATTTTCCTAAACTATTATTCATTTAATTAATTAAAATTATTTTCTCAATTCAATTTTAACTTCATTAAAATCATGACAACTTTATTATACTAGAACCTATAAGTAAATATATTTGATTAACTTGTTGAATAAAATTGCAATAATTAATTAATTTAATTTCAACTTTGAGTTTCAATTATTTAATTTCAATCAATTAAATAATAATTCAAAAAAATTAATTTAATCTCTAAGTCATCTCTTGATTATAGTGAGAAAGCACATTCACTGAGGATAGTGGCACATGCAGTCTATTTCTCTAATTCGTCGGTTTCATTTATTCATCTCATCTATTCAAATACAAACCATCAATGTTATACTGAGCTAATAGATGAATTGATTGAAATATATAATTAGGACTCAAATAATTTGTAATTAAGTTTCAACTCTTCGTCTATTAATTACAATTTTATTTAGTCATAGAGTCATTGTATTAAAGTACTATGACTGAACTCTTCTTATTGTATATCATTATGAAAGTCCCTCATCAAGTGTTCATCTAATTATTTTATCATATGTACTACCCTTATAGAATACCTTTAATTTCTTTAAATTAAATTCGTTTATTAAATATAATTATATTTTATCTAATGATAATCATTATATATTCTTTTATAGAAAAATTAATTACTAACCCATAATAATTAAAATATCCGTCTTAAACAAATAACTTATTAACACGTTACTTTTCCATCAATGTAATATAGTATGTATATATATTATGATTAGACAAATAATGTACAAAAATAAGATGTTCGAAGACAAACTTGACTATAAAAGTGTAATCTAGACGTGCAAGAGTTGTCTACATACTATTACACCTTTGAATATGTAACTTTGACTGTTGACCCGATTCCTATGTTGCGCACCATCTGATCACGTATGCACCTCTTGTGGACGAGTTAATCGAGTTAATAAATTTTATTAATTCAATTTGAATGTTTCTAAATTAAGTAGGATGAGATAAAATTCAAGTTAAGTCGAGTTGTGAAATTATTTAAGTTAAATTAAAAATTAAATATATCAAATTAAAATCTTATTACAATATAACTAATTCTATGTTAGAGTATATGAATTTAAAACAAAATATATTTGAAAAGTTTTTCAAAACAAAATAAGAAAAAAAAAAACACTTCGGTATGATAAACTTAAATAAGTAATTAACTTATTTAAGTCAACAAAATTATTATTTTAGAAAATTTTTAATTTTGAAGTTTTTTTATATATTCTTTAGAATTCTTTATAATTTTTATAATTTTAAAGAATATAAAATTTTAAAATTTTATAAATATTTTGAAATTTTTAAAATTATTTTGAATTTATATTTGTAATTTTTGTTGAGAGTGATCAGTTTGTTTATTTTCAAAATTGACAAGAACCAATGAGTATTTACACCAATTCATTATTTGAATTATTTGAGTCATCTAAATTGTAAAATTCAACTCGACTCGAATTCGAAACTTAAATTACTTATTTGAATTTACTCAAATAACTCAATTCAATTAACTCAAAATTTAAACTTTTTAAATTAAATTAAATTTTAATTACCCTACCTCTTATAACTATTTTACCAAATAAAGCATCATCTATAGCAACCTCAAAGACAACAAAATAAGATGGTCACCAATTCCATACATATGATGGTACTTATTCAATGAGCAGGACATGGCAGAATAATCAAAACGGGAATGTGGAATTTTCTTCCCACTACTACATCCGTCCAAATACTACATTCGTGCGTGGCCGTCTTAACTAAAGGGTATCTGAATACATACGGATATTCAACTACATTATAACTGTGTACACTTGGGAATTTGTCCTTTACATCACATTATTACATTCTAAGAAAATTCAACTACAACGATTGACTATAATGTCTCTATGACAATAATTTATACGACCATTGAATGAAATCATTGATTAATGGAAGAAATGAAAGGAGCATCATTTGCTCAAATAATGTCACCCCATGTAACGACAAGTTGCAGCAAATCATTTTATGCAAGAACAGATGCTATATATATATATATATATTCTCTGGTAAACAATGGTCAGAGGTGCTTATCATGTCCACCTTCATGGACTTTTCTTTTTCTTTTCTAATGCTAAATTATTATGGTCACTTTCATGGCTGTCAAAAGAAATGGCGTAAGAACTTCTAGATGGGATTCACTACTACAGTTTAAAGCACAAAAACTATTTGTCTGCCAAATGAGTCCACAAATAAAGTGAAAGTGAAATGTTCAAAGCAGAAGAACGACAAAAATGAAATACTCGAAGAATAAGTTTGAATGTTGTTCTTGGGATTTTTTTTAAGATTTAAATATATCCAAAACTTTGATAAGACTAATTCAATAATTAATTAATTTTAAGATTAAGTTATTATTTAGGGTCTAAATATGATAATTATTTTCATATTAGGGTTTGAATTTGTCAATTGTTTCCACATTGGACTTGAACTAGGCAATTATTCTCGTATTAAGGCTCCATTTATTTTACTTAAAATGGCTTCAGAAAAATGTTTTTTTTTTTTTTTGCATTTTCCTGTATTTGTTTAATGAAAAACAGTTTGATCAATAGAAAATAATCATTTTTCGTATAGGATGATTTACCCTTTTAAAAAGCGCAAGTCATTTTTTAAAAAATAGTTCTTTATGGGTGATTTTATTTTTAATATAAAAATTAACTTAAGCTTAATATTATTATATTAAAAACGATTTTTTTTTAAAAGTATTTAGTATTAATAAAATGTTAATATAAAATATTATATTTTTAATATTATTAAACATGCATATTTAATTATTTATATCTAATCATATAATGAATTATTAATATAATTTATTATTTTAATAAATTATTTAATATTTCAAATTTATTTTAATAATAAATTTAAATAATATTGTATTATTGAAAAATATTTAATATTTATATTTTAATAATAAATATTTATTACAATTATAAATATATTAATAATAAATATTTTGTAGTATAAAGGTTAAAATATACGATGAGTCTATGTACTCTTCACAAATTTGGAATTTAGTCCCTGTACTTTTCTTTTCAAGCATTTAGTCCTTCTACTTTTCAGATTTAAAAATCAAGTCCAATTGCTAACATTGTTAAATTTTTTTTGTCAATTTTGTTAATGAAACATTTTTTTTAAATAAATAAAGTTACTTGGTATTCATGTAACTAAAAAAAGACGTCATAATGAACATGAATTTAACAAATTATTTTTAATAATGCTAATAGCTAAGCCTAAATTTTGATATCTAAAAAGTATGACTAACCCAAATATAAAAGTACATGGACTAAATTTCAAATTTATGAAGAGTACAAGGACTTATGACATATTTTAACCTGGTATAAAAATATGAATATTTTAATTATATAAATATGATTATTTGTTTAAATAATGCTTAACTTCATTTATCCCTTACAATTCTAATATGTCAAATATATTTATATCGTACTTGCTTTACAAAGAACAATGTAAAATATAAATTTATAGATATAAAATAAACTTAATTAAACAATGAAAAGATAATAAAATCTTTAATGTATGTTTGTTCCATTAAAAACAACTTTTATGAAATATTTTTAGAAAATCTGCCAAATAATAGAAAATATTTTGCACAGATTCATCCAAATACAAAAAAAGTATTAACTTTTTCAAAAAAGTATTAACTTTTTCAAAAAAGTAAATCATATTTTCAAAAATCATTTTTCGGAAACCATTTTTAATAAAATAAATGGAGCTTAAGGCTTAAATTTGTTTTTGTCTAAGTCTCTGTACTTGATAGTTATGCCCACATTGGGGCCTGAGCTTTAGAATTTTCAAAGAGTAACTTGGGCAAAAAAAAAAAAAAATCAAACCCTATTTGAAAATAAATCTCAAGTTCAAAGCCTAACTTAGATAATAATAAAAAAAAAAAAAAAAAGAGAGAGAGAAGATCAAGCCCCCAGTATAAGAAATGTTGCCAATTTCAGAGCTTAACTTGATTTTTTTAAACTAACTATACACATTTACACTAGATTTTTTTAAGTTGCAACTATATCAACAGTTCTACAAGCACTGAACTAAATAATTAATTCATTAATTAAATAATTTTAAATTAATAGAATTAAACTCACATAAAATCTCAAAATTACCAAAGCATCAACCACCTTTCCATTGTGTAAAGCCCTCATTACCAACTTGATACCTAACTTATGTATTCATTTCATTCAGTGAAATTTAGAAAATACAATGGCATTATTTGAAATGAACTTTTTTTCATTAAAATTCAATGTCACAACATACGCAAATATCTTAACTTAGTAATTACATTTTCAATAAATACAGCAATGGAAGATTCCAATTGTTGATAACCCATCTTAGAAATATTAATCTCAGTAAGAAGAGAAATTGCACATTTAGATTTGAGGGGGGGGGGGGGGGGAAGGCATGTGAAAGTTATTTGACATAGGTTGTTGGAAGTACAATTTTCACATTCTACATACTTCAGATGAATCCGATAGAATGATTTCTAGACTCATAAAAGTATGCTACTCTTCGTGAAACCAATTATACGTTCGAGTTTTAATTAATCCTTTGTCCTCATATATCTACTCACCACATTGCCAAGAGCATTTATCAATGAGACTGGATCAAAAATTGTGCCCACTTTTGGGTCATGTATGGAGTTAACAATGACCTGCAGAGAACCGAAGTTATGCAGCTTGTTATCACATCATATAGAATTAGTGGTTAAAAAGGAGTTTCAAAATAGAACTGTAAAGTGTTTAGTTATCGAGTACCTTAGTCATTTGTATTACTTAATGTTCGAATATAAATACATAGGAGATTACCACATTGGTAGACTACTTTTTCCTCGTTAACAAGAACACTCAAGCCTATGGATTGTAAAACTAAGCAAGATTGTTTGCATGAGATAGGAAAGGAAAGATCTAACCCAATACATGTATTTCAACAGAGCCCATTTTGGAGACAAAAACATGGCTATTAATGAGGTGCCAAATAGCTTCCTGGTTAAAATGAGGAGATTGGGGTTTGGATGGAAGTAGCAGATAGTGGACTAGCTTCCACAGGGAACTCAAGGAAATTGTAGGGAACTTTCTAGTTCTAGGACTGGTTCTCCTTCAAATAAACTGGCTTAATAGAACCAGCTCTGAGTGATCATATGAGTCAGTTAACCTTAGCAGCTGTGAGAAATTTAGTTTAATAAGAATGGAGATATGGTTATATGCAAACATACCACGTCAAAGATTCCTTGTGAAGATAAACTTTGGATGTCTATGGGAATTTCACCATCTTTGGGCACCAGAAGGGTATTGATATACTGACTTGGCTGCACAAAGACATGAACTCCAATAAATGAGATTTTATTTCTGTTTTCCTTTCTTTCTTTCCTTTTTTTTTTTTTTTTTTTTTTTTTTTTGGCACGAGAATTACTCATTCTTGAGTCTTCTTTGTGTCTATACTTCAGTCTTTAATTAAGGAAAATGTTTTCAAATTCAAGATAGATAACTGAAAAAGCTCAAAGCTAATTTCAACAGAACTTATATATTTGTAGATTGCAATAATAAGAATCAATAACGCAGTCATCATAACCTATGCAGAGTAAGTTATCAACTGTAACTAAATTTATTCACTCACAAGGTTTCTTAAACAATTATGAGAATTTCCATAAGTACGATTCAAAGCATCTGTAATAGCAGTAACAAAGGATGATGCAGAGAAGCCACTTGTCTCTCGATCATGAGAACCATTCAACAGAAGTACCTGATAGTGGAAGGAGCCAAATCAGTTCAATATATCTATCCAAAGTGAACCAGAAAGCTTTGACGACACAGCGAAGCAGTATAATATAATACAAATTTGTCTAGGCAACGTCTTGCATTGAATAACATGTCTTTATGGCTTCATTAGGTTGATACCTTAGGACAGGACTTAGAAGAAATTATCTCCCCAATGCCGAGTAAGACCTACAGGTAAGTTATAAAGAATGACAAACGATATACTAACAGTTCAAAAAAAGATCAAAAAATATTGATTTAGGTCAGAAATTTCTCAAGAAATAAAATAACTACAAAATGTTTGCTAATGAAACAGATAAAAGCAAAAGTTCAGATGAATATCTTCAATATTCTAACCTGTAACAAAACATTCAGTCAATGTGGCACCTGATATCCCATTGAAAAAGTTGTTTTCTTCCTTATTTGACATGCCAATAAAATTTAGACAGGAAAAGAGACATCTGCCCATTTAATGTTCCCACATGAAAATGTAATAAAAATATCGCTAAAGGGCAACAAATCCCACTTGAATTTCCCCTAATGACAATAGCGTCATTCACTAATTGTTTCCACAATAACGGTGACAATGTTTAATAAAAGACAGAAGGCACCGACATATTTATCAGTATCTTTAGCAGCAGCTGAATCATGTGGCAAATTTGAATCACATGTTTTGCTTTTGTACATTCAAGAACTTATGTAAGTTACAGTTGGATGTGTATGTCTTTGCATGTTAAAAGTGTATTGCATATTAAAAAGGTATGTAGATGTCCTTGTAAGATATTAAATAATTGAAAATGTTACCAATGATGGGCATAGGGAAGTGAAGAGAGACCCCATAGCATAAACTATACAGTCCACATTTGACAACTGATCCAGAACAGCTTGGTTGACAGTTGGAAAGACCTGGTCCAGTAGAATTAGAAGTCATGTTTTGAGAAAAACAAATTTGCAAGTTTAACGGTGGATATTAAAATCTATGCAACTTAAAAGTAGGAAAAGTTATAGTAGGGACACAGGAAGGCCATGATTTTTTTTTTTTTTTTTTTGGGGGCGCATATCTTATTCCATGTAAAAAGAAGCATAAACTAAAAGGTCTATCATTTACCTCATGCAGTGAATTTGTTCCCTCACTTGACATGTAGAATACCCTTTTTATTCTTGAAGGAAGAGCTGGAACTGATGATCTTCCCTAAATGTAGAATTAGCAATTGATGAATCTGAAACTTAACCAAAAGCTCAGTAGAAAACTTACACATTAACTGTTTATTAATGGAACATTGGTTTCAGTTTAAAGGTGGTGCATGACCGCTTTTAAAGCATGAACTAACAAGTGTCAAAAGTTAACATCATTAGCAGAAATTTTCCTCATTCAGAAACAACTAACGTTCATCTCAAGTAAAACTGAAATATGTAATCATAAATCCAGATCAGACAATATTTCTGGTTTCACTTCTCATGCCAGATACAGAACAGCATTAAGAACTCACAAACTTCCCTTAGTCCTCCCTCTCCACTCCATCCCACAAAGTCCAAAGCACACACAGTGATAAAACATGCTTTAGCCTCAAGGTCAACAGGTTTTCACTTTTCAATCATTATAACCCTAGCATCTTTGAGATTTAAAATCAAAGAGAAAATAAGAAACAAGGCATTGCACTGATTGTCAGTCTTCTTATCATGTCTTATTTGTGAAAATTAAATTTGGAATGCAACAGTTCATCAACATCATTATGACTTTATCATCATCACAGGCTTTTCATCATGAACTAAACTCGGCAAACCTTATCTACTGGTCCAATGATGTTGGTTGGATGGGAAATTTCATTCTGGCCTCGTATGATTGTCCCATCCTGCATATGACAAGTAAAAATATATTGGTTTCAATCCTTCAAATGGACAATGTCATCCCAATCAAGGATGCATTCTTAAGTTATTCAGTCATGGACATATCAAACCTAATTGGCCAATAATACCAGAATAAATCAGATAAGATCACATCTGGTCAATGAATTACCAACTATGGGTCTAGTGGGACTTAAATAATTTGCTAGATATGTCATATGTACCCATAATTCACATCCTAAAGTGAGCCTGTCATTGGTCGAAATGACTGGGAGGACCAAACTTTCTGCGGGAATATCTGAAACACGTGAAAACAAAAAAATTGCAGCATCTAAGGACTGAAAAAATATACGTGCTCCTGCAAAGAAAAAATTCCCAATGCTGCAATCCCCAAAAGAAAATTGTCACTGAGATTGTAATAATGTCTGCAAAAATACTAGTTACATATATATATATATGAGAACTAGTACTCTTGAAACGAATCAACATTACCATGCCGAGGAAGAAAGAAATAAAAAAGAAATAAAGAATGAGCTAGCTTCTAGTGTAACAAAATGAAAATACGGAACCAAATATAAAGTAGTACTTAAACGCATTGTTAATCAAATTCAAAACCTAAAATGAAGACGAGAGTCATAGAAATGACATTCTATACCAGTTACCATGATCAGGCTTAATAATAACAAATGCTTCACGGTGCATGAATGCTTTAGGCATGGAAAATCCAGAAGGAGCAATTAGTCTTTCAATGAACTGAAAACAGAAACCTTGCTAAAGCATAAATATAACAAAACAAAGTACCTTCCATTACTGAAACAGAACGATTCATTAGGCCTTCTCAGAATCTGTATTCAAGGATATCATATATTAATCTCCATTCCAACCATTGTGTGATAAAAATTGGATTTGGAGCATATTACAGGACACATAAAAAGTGATTATCAGTTAAGTACTATTTGATAGAGAAATGTCCCTTGTATCTGGTAAAGACAGCAAAAAAAGCATTTCTGTTTGATAAAAGGAAGAATAGAAAAAGTGGTATGAAATCAGATATTGACAATATACGACATAACCCAACCTCATTCTGAAAGTAGGCCAGAAATGCTCGAATAGTTTCCCTGTATGGTTTTGATACACCTTCCCATAGTGAATGTTCTCCTTCCAAAATTTTATACCTGTCAAATTCTCAACTCAGCACACTGTTACTTAATACTCCCACCATATTTACCACCTAGAAAGTAAATGGAAAATTTCAGAAAGCAAACATCCAAAACAATAGGAGTTAAGAGTGGATAATTGACAGTTAATTCTAACACTGAGTAACCTATATATTTGTAAGTAACAAGAAATCCGGATAAGATAAATCTAGAAACAGAATTGTCAATTTTGTACTGAAATTTCCATATGTAGGTTTAGAATGAAGTTTAAAAAGTAATGTTCTATTGGAATCATCTTGTGACTCTTAAGCAGCTTTGCCTGCAAGTGCCTCTTTATAAGTGCATTTATTTATGTATGGATGTCCGTGTACAAGAGTAGTAAAAAAAAAAAAAAAAATCAACAAAATGGAGTTGAAAATAGCATGAACGAAAAAGAATAGCAGCAATCAAGTTACCAAAACTAGCTAAACAAGAGAGAAAAAGACCATCTAAATGACTTAATCAAATGTGCTAAAATGAAAGTGTTACAGTAAAATTATCAGAGGAAAACACTACCATTCCGACTTGGCTTGCTGTGGATTTATAGGCAAACGATGACCAAGCAATCTTCGGACAGCCAGAGCCTCGGAAGTGCTTTCATCAGCCAATCTCAAACATCTTGACCTTATGTCCCCAACAGCAGGACCACCTAAACATTATCAACTCAGCGACATTATTTTATCTCACATCTAATAAAAATTCCAAATCATTATAAGAACCAAAACACAATCTAATAAAAATAAAGGCTATCTGATTAAACAATTCAAGTGCAGGCAAAACTCTTTCGTTTATTTCAAGACTTAACTTCAACAACTAAAGTTTCCTATGTCAACTGAGAGTTGTCTTCTGATAATTTATAAACTAATGATATAAGATTTCGCGTTAGAAATGCGTAAAATATTTACCGAGAACTCGAACAATCTCGGCAGTACTTCCTCCATCATCAGAAACAGGAAGAACATGGGCAACGCGAACTGTTAACTTCTTAAGCTCTTCTACAACGCCATTAAATGCCGTCCCACCTAGAACCACCATAATCGAATCCACGTTAGGACTTTTTAATCAAATTTGAAATATTTATCAATCAAAGCGCGGAGAAAAGAGTACCTGAGAAAACGAGTAACGAGGGCTGGGAAGGTCGAGGGTTAGAGGAGCAATGACAGTGGGCAGCCATGGAATTAGATGGAAAATGGAGGGGTAATTTTGGGGTTTTGAGAAAAAAAGGAGGCAGAGGAGGAGAGGGTTTAGAGTAAAAGGCTCCTATCAAACTGTAAGTGTCCGCCATATTCCCGCTATTTCCAATATTTTCTCTTTTCTGTAAATAACTTTACACCTTTTATATTTTATTTTATTTCCTATTTTTTGTGAACAAAAAGGAGCATAAAACTTAAAAATTATATATTTTTTATTATATAATCCTTCGAGCTTTTGTGGACCGTTCATGGAATTTGGTGGATACGCGATTAGAACAGGAGACAACCAATGAGTTTTTGCACGTTGATTAATGCTTTGTTTGTAATTAAAAGATGAAATTAATACTAATGTTATCTGATTAATACAAGGAAACACTGCAATTTAGACAACAACTCTCCATCAAATCATGCCTACTAGACTGCCTAGTTCTCTCCATTTTTTCAAACCATGTAAATGTTCTCTCTTATTCTAAAATTCATTTTAACTTTATTTAAATAATCTCCCAATCCGACTCGGAAAATCCCATTTCTTGTGACTCAGATTTATTGCTTTCACTGGATTGCTCAACACTGTTTCGATGCTGCTCATCATCAGGCTTCCATAACCTTGACTTCAAAGAAAAAGCCTCCTGAAACTTCTCCTGTCCCACAAAACAACAACTAAGCATTTCTGAAAGAGGTTGTTCATGTCAAGCTAAACATCCTTGAGGCGCCTGAATTTTTACCAAAATATACGATGGAGGGTGAGAGTATCCTACCTTGAATGATCGGCGTTCTTGTAATTCATTAGAGAGAGAATGAAGCTCACTGCTGTCCACCACAATGCAGCTTTCTTCAAGCTTCACCTTATTATGCGATGGAACAGGAGCTGGAACAGTTTCTAATTCCAATTTCGGAACAGCTGCAACAAAATCATTTAATCTCATTACTTTCACTAATCCTTTGATTCCACAACCGAATGCAACTGGTTATTTTAATCTAATGCGGAGACCATTTTAGAAAGAAAAAAAAGGATAGATGGATATATCATACCAACAGAATGAATACCTACCCTTTGATTCTAATAAGGCGTCATCTAGAGTAGAATCAGAGTCATGAGCTTCATTCTTGCATGCTTGAGCCAAGCCACGCTCATTCTCTGTGCTTTGCCCTGAAGATGAACCTAAATGTATATTTTTAATATATTTGACATGGATCAGTTCTTTCTGAATGCAATCTTTATTAACACTTATGTTTGAATCTTTATTGGCTGTGACAGCAGCATTTTGCAATAGAGACAAGTTCTTCCTTCGAATTGGTAGGAGCTGAAGGGAGCACTTCTTGCATTAGTTCTGTACAGAATTGCCTAACATTTTCTCCCACAGTCTGCAACTGGTCTTCAACGTATTGGAATGTTTCCTAACATCAAAATTATGAGATATTAGAAGCATTGGAAAATTTCATTAAGATACAGAAAATAAAGGCACCAATACCGAACTTCATTTACGCATATAGAAGCAGTAAAAGTGTTCATATTCTAGCTTTACAACAGCAAAAGGATGAATGGTAAACAATACCTGGCAGACCATATCATCCATCTCCAAGCACAAAGCTTCAAACCTCTGATAAATGTTACCAACCCAAACTATGCCTTTAAATTTGCTATCCATATTGAATTGAAATATGGATGACTTAGTTCACTTTTCAGACACAGAAACAGGTTTAATCCACTAGGGTGTTACATTAACTGCAGAATACCCTGGTTCAAGACTTACGTTAGTGAAACTCGACATCCAAGTACAAACAAGGAACGACTAGACCAAACTCAATTTCCCAGAAACATGCTACAACATCATATTTCCAGCAATGCTTGTGATCATAGTTCAAGTCCACGAAAGCAAATAAAATTTCAGCAAAAACAGGCTGAAATCACAAAAGCAAAAAAATGAACATGTAGACAAGTCCCCAAGTTCTGGTGTAGCAGTCAAAAGCATTGGAAGTTTTTGTTTCGAGTTGCAACATCTAGAACTGAATGGAACCAATGGTCGTAGAGCTTCGAAAATTTTACAGGCAGTGAAATCTATTTTATTCCCAGTTTAAGTATCTCAAGTAGGTAAAAGTCTAACAAGACAGTCAAATACAGAGGGACTGCTTCAAAGATTTTAAGAACTCAAGAGGAAGAGTGAACCCAACTGTCCAAAGTTGTAAGCATCAATCTAGATTTGACCATCACGACTTCAAATTTTAACCCCAGAATATAATGAGACAAGCAATAAACAAGCTGAGATTGTCCATGTCCAAATCCAAGAGAAATAAGTCTTATTCACAACCAGAACAGAGAATATATATATATATATAACAAACTTAAGCCAAAGAAAAAGAATTTCATAATCTGAAATAAGAAAAAATGTATAAAAAGAATCATATAATCATTATGCAGAAGCAGAAAATTTAAAAGAAAAAGGGAAAACCCAGATGATCAACAAGCAAAAATACCTTTTATCAGTGAACTGTTAGATTATTAGATGATTAAAAACAAAACAAAGTTTAGATGATCAATGCAAACAAACTTCTTACTAAATTATGAACTAAAACTTGACATGAACTTCAAAAGAAAACTTAACTAAACTATGAAAGAGAAAAAAGAATAAAAATTATACTTTTTTTAACAGACTTACAGACTCCTCTTAAGCGTCGAAAGCTATGAAAAAATCGAAGAAGGAAAGATTCTGATTAAACCCTTGTTCAGTTAGTCCAAACCCCCAACTCGTGAAGAACAGAAATAATGTACCAAAAAGAATAGAGCAGAAATAGGTAAAATTTTGTGAAAGGTCGCTATATATGTATTTCTTTAGGATTTAGTCCCTCTATAATGATCTGATCATTTATAATTTATTTTCTTTAGGAATTATCCTCTTGTTGATCATATTATTCATCTTGTGCTGATTTTTTTAGTGTCTACTATAACAACATAAACAACATTTTTACCGATAAAAATTATGAAGATATGATTCCGGAAAATAAAAAATGATTTTTTTTCAACTTATTTGTACATATATTAAAAAAGAGATAGCGCGATAACTTTTAATTAGTTCTTGATTTCGATTTAATGAAAACTCTATCTACACAGTCTCCAACTTTAAGAAATAGTGTCATAATTACATTCCATTTTCAAAGAATTGCGTTCCCAAAATAAAATTTTGATGACTAAAAAGAAAACTTAGAAAGTCAAGCTTTTAGAAACCAATGATTTGAGATTAGATGAATCAACACCACCACCACCAGCATTTGCTCTTCGAGTAATCATTTCCATATTCTTATGAAGACTTTGCTTCACCAAATTTTTCATCATTTTCTTCCCTTCTTGAGCCTCCTTTGGATGCAATGGTGAACCTAATGGAACCCTTCCTGTCTGTGGTCCTGAATGAGGTCCCATCTTTGTTTGCCTTTCATCTTTAAACCACTGCAACAATTTCATTGCTCTCTTTTGAGCTAAAAGGCTTCCCACTAAGGACACTTCAACGAGTACAGGAACGATCCCTGCCTTTGACATTTTATCCCTTTGAGTCGAACTTTGATGAGCTAAAATCATTAGAATGTAAGCCGATAATTCTATGCATTTGGGTTTATCCTCCCATGTTAGAATCTCGATCAAGTTTTGCGGTACCATTGAACTATCTTCCATTGCCTTTTTCCCCATTAATGTCACCACCAAATGACCTAACGCTGCAAGCGCTTTCTCTGAATGTTCTTTGAACGAAGAAGATAGGTTCAGAAGCGTGTGGACGACTCCATTAGATACTAAAGCTCCAGCATTCTCTAACACAGCAGACAAGTTATATAATACACCTAAACAAAGTTCCTTAGTTTCAAAGCTACAAGGTGACTCAAGTATGCCAATCAGAAACTGGAGGATCTCCGGCTTGTTCGGACAGAAATCCGTATTTGATATAGAAGATAAGGATAATAACAGTTCTGCAAATTCCTGCCTTGTTTGTTCATCTACAACGTTAATATCTTTTGGTAATTTTGATAGTATTCCAGCCTCTAGCATTAAAGCCTTGTTTCTGAAGCAAAGACAAACAAAAATAGGGTTAGGAAACAAAGCACAAAGTGATTGAACTTTTTATCTAAGTTGAGGGTTTGACAGGCAATGACATCTAAGCCTTAGTTGAATAATAGAAGAAATAATAGTAATTTAATGGGCAGAAGAGATCATAAACCAAAAGTGCTCCGTTAGTGCGTAGAACAAGACTCGCCAAATAGAAAATATAAAATAAAAATTTGTGGGAGGAGAAATGACCAACCAGTCAAGTAAAATAAAGGTGAAATTCTTCTATTACACATTTTAGTTTGTATAAGTTGTTGGTTTAATATTTGTATTTTAATTTAGTTATTTTTAGCTTTTGTATTTTTAGAATTTGAAAATTTAAGTCGTGATCAAATGGTAACTGTTAAACTTATTAAGTTAAGTTCTATTATTTTTCTATTTGATACATCAAACATATTAAACGTGGAATGCTATGTCAACTTGTTATTTCCATATATTATTTACAAAGAAAATTAGTCAATAGATTTAATCAAATTAAAAAAAATATAGTGAATAACAATGATCCAATTGGAGAACATAGATTAAATCTATAAATTTTTATATAATACAGGACTAATAGCATAAATTCACCAAATAAATTTAAATGCTATCAATTATTCATAAATAAAATTTTAAACTCAATTTGATCAAATTAAAATACATGTACTAAATCTACAACTTGCACAAAATACAAGATCTATTAGCAGAATTTTACCTAAAACAAAACAATATGAATATGTATGTTTAATTTTTGTAAAGCTTTTTTATGTAGTTGAAAATCATGTAGACAGGCAGCACAACTTACGGCCTCTGGATTTTCAATAGGATAAATAAAAAATCATTTGCTTAATTACATAATCTGCGCTTGCAAGTTCCAACTCGTGCCTTGATCTGTAAATCTCATTTTATTTTCAGTGCCATTAATGTTTAAAAAGTTAAATGCTCAACTGCACATGACCAAGTCTCGATAACTTAAAAACAGTCTGGAGGGTGGATGAGAAAGGTTTATTCAGGCTGAAAACCAGGGTAATTTATGGTGTTATTAATCTCAGCAAAAACAAAGCAGCTGAGAATCTGGGGACCTAATTTCCCTTTTCAAAAACTGCCAACTTAAATTGGGCTAAGTGACCTACCACTTGAGGTAACCCTGCCCTTAAAATCTCAACTGATTCGGGCTCCACTCAATACCATTTTCTTTAAACAACAAGAAGCAGCTCCTCATAAACATTTAATCATTTATGATTATGTTAAATATTTGAAAGCTCACTGCGTCTTACATAATATTAACATACCATTAAATCGGATGCCATGAATTCAACCCAAAATACAAGAAATGAAGTGAAAATATAGGAAAACTTACGTAGAAGTTCCATTAGCAAGCTGGATCAACGCCTTAATAGCGGCTCGATGGCGACCAACTACCTCAGTAGCCACCATGGAAACAAGCATATGTATAACTCCAAACTCTGCAATCAATTTCCTTGCCTTAACGTCTTCTTTAGCGAGTTGCTCAATAGCTATAGCAGCCATCTCTTTCTCTTCACAGCTCCCAAAGTGGAGCCTCTTCAAAGATTTTTGTAACACCACGGAACCATCCAGCTCGCTTTCTTTCTCCATAACTAGCTGATGATCTTCCTCATCTTTATCATTGTTGTCTTTTGTTCTTAACTTATTTGAATTATCGGACGTTGAGGAAGACCCGTATGATCCCTTCCTTACGGCTTTGGATTGCAAAAACCTACGGATTCTAGAAAAGAACTTAAGCTTTCTATAAGAAACTGACCAAATAGACGAAGACGAAGACGAAGTAGACATAATTTGAGTTTGGGAGGGAGAAAATTGATAAACTGTTTTAAGGGTAGATTGAAAAAAAACTTAAATCAGAGAATATATAAGCATGACTAAGAGACAAAACAGAAGACTTCTCTGTCAGAAAAAGAACAGTGGAACCAGCGAGCATACATCACATGCCAGGGAAACACTATTGTCTCTTTAACCTTCAGAACCACTGACAGATACTTAACATAACCGATTTCTCTGCTTAATTTGGGTTTATGTTGGAGAATAGTTTAAACACTATCTTAATCATAATTAAAATTCAAATTTAGTCTAATTTATCATCCCAATTTAAAGGGATTTTTGTTGTGTAATAGCCCAATTTGCCCGGGGCCCAACCAAATTAAAAACCCAAATTAAATACAACCAAACCCGAAGCCCAACAATGCAGTCCAAATTCGTCTAACCCTAACCTAAAGTTCTAGCCCACAAACCTAAAGCATTTTCGGCCAAAAGAAACCCTAGGCGCCATTTCCCATCCTGTGCGCCTCAGCGCGCACCACGCCCTAGGCCTGGCTCCTCCACCTGCTCCACCTGCTCCTAGCACCTGCAAACAAGACCGAAGCAAAGAAGCACGTCAACAACAGTAGCGAAACAGCAAAAGCAAACAAGAATAGTAGAAATCAACAGTGAATACATATCTGTAATTGGCTATAAAAGCCGAAAATCCAATGTAATCAAAAAAAAAATTCAAAATGAAAAACAGAGACTTTTGAAATACGAAAAAAAACAAACAAAAAGATTCGAATATCCAATACAAAAATTTTCCTAAAGGTTGTTTTCTTTTAATATTTTTCTATTTTTCTTTTACTCTTTAAGTTTTTTCTTTTTCTTCGTTTTTTGATCTTTATTTGACATTCAAAAACAAACACAAAAAGAAGCAAAAGTTCTTATCTAGTTCCGACGATCGGAGGAGCTGGATTCGATAAGTCCTTTGCTCATTTCGTTGATTTGTTGCCATTTTCTTAGGAAAATAACCCAATATTCGGGTTGTAAGGGCAAAACGGGCAAAAAGGGGATTTTTTTAGGAATTCCACGGTGGCCGACGATGGTTCGGTGCTGGAGCCATCGCCGGAATTCAGCCGGACTCTAAGGAGAGGGAGGGGAGGGTTGAAATAAAGAGAAAAGAAAATTTTTGGGCTTAAAAAGTGGTTCCAAAACGACGTCGTTTTGGCCTATTTCCCCAGGCATCAAAATGGCGTCGTTTAGCTTCAGACCCGCGCGCTGACTCGACCCGCTTAGGGGGTCCGCGTGTTTTTAACAATTGGGTTATTTACCCTTTCAGTCCTTCCGCCTTTTTTATTTGTTTTAATTTAGTCCTTTGGCTATCCTTTTTCTTATTTTTAAATTTGACCGCAGAATTTGTTGCGTGTTTCAAATTAGTCCCTGACCCATTGATGCGCAGGAAGTGGACACGTTTCCAAGAATTGGGTTTTTTGCCCATTTGGTCCTCGCGTGTTTTCGCGCTTGACATTTTAGTCCCTTTTTCTTAATTTTTTTAGATTCCCCCCCCCCAAACGTTTGTTTTAAGTTCAATTTCGCCCTTTCTTTTATTTCTTTTGTTATTTTTGATATTTTACTATTAATTTAATATTATTATTAATATTACTATTAATATTTTTCATTTTATTTTTGTTTACTTGTCTTTATTATTGCATTAGTAAGTTAATTACTACTATTATTATTACTAGTATTATTATTTTCATTTTTATTATTATTACTGCATTATTATTTATCTTATTATTATTATTATTTAATGTTTCTATTCTTGTTTTTTGTTACTATTTATTATTATTGTTACTATTATTCATTTATTTTATTTTTATCTTTTTTTTTACTATTATTATTTGTTTATTATTATTACTATTTATTATTACTATTATTATCATTGTTATTACTATTACTATTATATATTTTTACTATTATTTGTTTATTATTATTATTATTATTGTTACTATTATTATTTTCTTTACCATTATTATTATTATTATTTTATTTTTATTACTATTATCATCATTATTTTTTTAAAACATTTACTTATTTTTTTCATAATCAATTTGCTCTTTATTCGTTTTTATTTTTATCTTATTTTTATTTTATTTTTACCCTTATTATTTTTTATTTTGATTTGCTTTATTTTAAATTTTTACACTTATTGTTGCCATTTCATTATTTATTTATTTGTGTATTTATATTTTGCTGCACATACTTTCAAATTTCGACTGTTCATTATCGATATTTATATTCATTATTGTCATTATCATTATTTTGTTACATATATTAGCACTGAAATTCATTTTACATCTTGCCATAAGATCATATTCCATTTTATCCGACCCATTAAAATTTTTGTTTTAAAATAAGCGAATACTCTGCGTTCTAAGGTTCGAAAGAAATCGTGCCCTAACTTACTGGGTTTCGATTTTTCTCATCGAGCTTAAAGAACCTATTTTTTTTTAAATCAAAGCATAAAAGTTAAATAAAAACTTATTCTCGAGAATTCAAAATTGTCTTGTCCTAACTCACTGGATGTGACGTTTTGTTATCCCGGGATAAGGATTTAAATTAAAAAAACAAGGCAATATGTCATGTTTGGAAATTCGATAAATCGTGCCCTAACGTGTTGGGTATCAATTTACCGTTTGACCAAATAATCAAATATCCTTTTAAAATTTCAATGCATGAGTTTTGAGAATTATAAGATGATCTTGAATTCGAGGATTTAAATTGTCATATCCTAACGTGTTGGATGTGATATTTCATTCCTTCGGAACAAGAAAATCTTAATATTCAACTCGAGTATATTCAAATGTTTTAAAAGAAACCATATTCTAAAATCTTTTCAAATTTTCGACATTAAGACGTTAATTAATCAATTAGGTGCCAATTTTGGGCGTATCGAGGGTGCTAACCCTTCATCATGCGTAACCGACTCCCGAACCCGTTTTCTGGATTTTGTAGACCAAAAAATTATCGTTTTGGTAAATTACAAATTTTATTAAAATGACCAAATTACAAGGTGGCCCGATCACACCTCATAAAAAAGGATTGGTGGTGACTCCCCTTTTTTCGTTTTCATTTTCAAAACCAAAGTGGACCTCCGTTTTTACAAAACAAATGGTTACGACAGCTTGGCGACTCCACTAGGGACTTGTTTGAGAGTCGACCCATAAAATTGATTGTTTTCTATCTTATTGTCGAAAACTGAAAATCTGATTTGGAAATTTACGAACCTATTATTGCATTTGTTCGTATTGATATTTCATAATCACTGTGGTTTGAGTCTCGCATCATATTGCATAGGGACCATTTTGGTCTTACCTTTAAGTGGGAGTAAGAAGCTATGCCTTCGTGAGGTTTTCACCTACGCATGGGCTAGTGGATTACTTCCGGGATACACCCGTACCTATGTGCTTCGTGAGATTTTTATCTCCGCATGGCCATTGGGAAATGTATCCCCCTGAACCGAACTTGGTCCGTATGAGCCTATAATGGGTGAGGATCGAGGAATCTGCCGGTTCGGGTACACTTACCTTAGAACTGAACCACATATAGTGAACCCTAAGAGCTAACCCTAGGTAGAGCCATATCAAACCCTAGTGGTCACACGATTAGGTACTTTATTCTGTTGTTTATTTCTCTTGTGCTAATGTGTTTCTTTTGTTTTGACTACATTGCATTTCATCATCATAGAAAGGAGGTGCTGATTCATATTCGATTTCTAAATAGAAGAGTTTGTCATAAGGAAATGGATTGCTTGATAAAGTGGATTATAATACGGTCGTTCGAATATAGTCCAAATAAACAACGAGAGAAGGCTGATGGTCCGCAGAAGAATACAAGACTTTGCCCGAGGATTCAAGCCGACAAAGACTATTCAAGAGCCGTCACAACTTGACTTTCTTAAAGGAGCTAACGAGCATCATGGGGACAAGCGAGCAAAGAGTCACGGCCTGGATCAAGCAACAAGGAGCTAGAAGAAACATCTATTGAGAAAGTCCATGAGATACGACCATAACGTCTGGATACGAAAAAAAAGATTGGTGTCTTCACTTAAACTATGAGAACTAAGTCACATATGTAATCCGTTTTATGTAAAGGAATTTATTTTCTAGAAAAGTTTTTCTAATGGAATTGAATTCAGAACAAACGCCTCCCTTTCTTTTTGCATTCATTCCATGCATTTGCATTGCATTTCATGCATTTGCATTACATCACATCATATGCATTTAAGTCCATAGAGAGAGCCTAATTAGTTGAAATTAATATAGAGAAAGAGAGAGAGAGAGAAAAGGAAAATCTGGAAACTGAGCACCATTACGATACACGTGCCAAGACAAAGAAAATGGATCAAAGACTTGAACAATTCCAGAGAGACACGCAAGACCAGATGCAAGAGCAATTGGCAAAGCTCCAACAAGAGATGAGAGACCAAATGTTGGAGGCTCAAAAGAACATGATGGTTCAAATGGCCCAGATGTTGAACGAGGCAATGGACAAAGGAAAAGGTCTCATGGCTATTACAGAAGAGGATAGCGAAGGCATTCCTCCGGGTTTTACCCCGCCACATGCACAAACACAACCTGAGGAGTATCCCCAAAGGTCATCTATCACGATTAGGCCTCAACAAGGGCAAACTGAGGAGTATCCCCTTATTTAAGTAATTACCTTTAATTCAGAATCGACAAGAATTGACTTCCTCACTAAAGATTCACTCAAATCAATCAAAGTGTTTAAGGTTCAAGAATAAGACCCAATAGTGAAACAGGAAAAGTCATTACCATAGGCTTGCATGAAAATCAAATCTCTACCACTATAAAATTATATGAAACACAAATCAAAAAGTCTTTAAAAGGTTGTAATGGGGCTTAGGTTAAGGGTGTGGAGGAAGGCCAGAAAATTTCGTTATAACCGAGATTGAGTTGATAAATTACCAAACTAGAAAAATTAAACAAATGCTAAATTAAAAACAAGCATAAATCAAGAATTATTCAAGAATAAACACAAGCTTCTTCTCAAAATATGAATTTCATTGTTCAAGCTTAATTAACATATAACTAAATAATAATCAATATATATATTCTTTCTCTCTTTTTTATTTTATTTGGAATAATCTGAAATAATTCAACAAAGCAAACAGAAGAACATAATTAAGCAACTAACCAAATCAAATCTCGATAAAAAAAATGAAGTCAATAAAACGAGAAAAAGTCTCGATGAAAAAAAAATAGTTATGGGTTAACATTAATGGGTAAATAAGAAACGATGTGTTAGGCTCAACGAGGTTCACTACGGGTTAATCATGTAAGTAAGCTTTTTATGTGATAAGTGGGTTAAAACTTAAGTGCTGTTATCATCTCAGTATATCAAATCAAAGGTGTGGTCTCTACATGTATAATCGAAGCAAGTTCTAGAATAACACATCAAATTGACATACTCAAAACCAATAATAAAATTAGGAAGAAAAATGTATGCTTTAAAGGCTTAAAATCTCACAAAAAATTATGGTTTTTGATGTCAAACTTGCAAATCTCAAACTCCAAGATAATACTTCAATTTAGGGAAACAACCTAAAATTTTTAATTTCTGAAAAATAACTTATCATGCTTGATTCTCTCATGTCTTCAAGTTTAAATCAACCAATACACAATTATCGACAAATTAATCTAAAACACATCAACAAAAATTCCAAATCGACAGAAATTCATTCTAATGGAAGTAGGAGAAAATTACTTAAATATAAGACATGATTCAGGGATTTTCTGATAATTATATAAACAACCTCCCCACACTTAAAATGTACATTGTCCTTAATGTACAAACATATATAGTCAAAGTATAAACAAAGTATCATAAGAGAGGGATAAAACTAAAACTGCCCTAAATATTGGATGATTTGCCAGAATCGTGAAAAGCGGAATTGTAGGCAAATCTAAATGTAGCGCAGGATTCTGAGTAAACTAATAAGAAAATAAACGCAAATAAGAAAGAAGATTAAAAGGTTATAACTCGATTAGAAACAACCATAAAAATATAGTTTGAAAGATAATAATTAAAAGAAGTACAAGAAAATAAAAATAAAACAAAACAACTAAAAATAGAAATAAACATAAACATAAAATTAAAATTAAATTAAAAAGAAAACAAATAAAATCAATAATCTTTATCGTCAGAGGCATTAGTAGGGTGAGTTGCCAGTGCCGAAGAAGAGATATGGAGGTGCTCGCAGATCTGCTGCAAAGTCAAGTCAATACTGTCGAACCTCTAAAAGCAGTGCTGCTCGATGCGAGTGAACTGCTCAGAGAGGTCCTCTAATGTAGCAACAGAAGAAACAGGATGGTGACTCGAAGGTGGATGATGAGGTGGATCCTCGTGATGGAAAGGGACATCATCAGTGAAGTCCTTGGGTTCAACCTGAGGGTCAGAATGAAATAATCGGTACTAAGGAGGATCCACTCCATAAAGTCACTCAATCATCCTCATATGGGTCATGCTCGATATTCCCTGTGGGGACATCTGGCCAATAAGTGTAAGTGAGGAGGACTGCTCCAGTATGTCGAAGAGACCAAAGTGTCTAGCAAGTCAAGTCACATAATGGCCTAAACAGATAGGACCCTTCCTATTACGCTCTTTCTGATAGCGAAAGGCGAGAGTGATGAAGTAGGCTAGATAAAAAATATGCCCCATGGCCATGGTCCATAGAAAGTATGCATCGATGGTATCAATGACTCTAGCGCTCTCTCTTCTACCGATCTATGTGTGAGCCAAGAGGGCATGAATATACCGTAAAGCCGGAGGGAGAGAAGTAGCCTTTGAGCGACTCGCGCCATAAGGTGTCGTACTCACTGTAAGGTCTATCCAACAAAGAGATGGAGAGTAGTAGATGTGTCGGTGTAGGCGGAAGAAGTTTTCAGCATTCATAAACTCCTCAGCGTGTAGTCCCAAAGCAGCACCGAACTCAAGGACACTCATATGTCACGCCAAGCCACTGAGTTTGAAAGTAATGGTGCCCAGCTCGTCATGAGTCGTCATCACTTGCTATAGAGTAAATGTAGAACAAAAATCCAAAGTTAGCTCCATGTAGGTGGGCTCGATAATAGAGAAAACTTGGTCCCACGGGGTTGTGGCAATGATGGCGCGAACATGATCAACTAACTGGACCTGCTCCAAAGCGACCCAATCAATACATCAGGCTAAATCGAGTGCTCGTAGTCGAATAAGCTGATATAAGTCCTTCTAGGGACCTTGTGAAAACTAGAGATATGGATGGCGAGCCTCGGTGGAAGCGCTCGAGGAGGAGGTTACGCTAGGGGTCTTCCGCTTTTTCGAAGCGGGGGCGACGACCTTAGACTTGCTTCATGTGTTCGTCATTATGTCCCTGCAAGAAAAATGACCAAATAATAATTTCAGTATTCAAAGCAAGAGGACAAATCAACACAATGGATCAATGGAAATATGTAGAAAAAGACACTCGAATTCAACTAAAATCTAAAATTAGAAAATTGAATACCTAACTAAAAAGAATATAGTTGAATCGAACTGTCACATACAATGATTCACAAGAAGAATATAATAGTAAGAAATATAAGAATAATAAAAGTAGAAAACAAAATCCTATAATAATAATAATATGAAGAATGAATTATCAAATCCTAACATAATTTTAGAAATATGACTTAGAAGCAATACCAAAAATAAAAATCATCATAATAATAATGACAGAAGAAATAGAAAACAACAAAGAGAAACAAAAACAACACAATAAGCTAAGATACCAAAACAGTTCAATAGCTAAAATAAAAATAATAAACCTAAGACTAAAAAAATAGGAAACATAATAATAAGAACACTAACGGTAATAGTAAAAAAATAAAAATAAAAAATAAAATAGTAATAATGTCAAGAAACATAAAATCAAGCGAAGAAACAAAATAAACAAAAAATAAATAATAAGAAAAAAATAAGTAAGAATTAAAAATTAATAAAATAAAATAAAATAAAAAATAGGTCAAAGGGGAAACCGACAGTAGTTAAGAGTGATGCCAGAGTTGGGCGGCTGTGCGAGAGGCCGTGGTGGTTGGAAGATTGGTGTGGTGCGGGCGATATGAGGCCGATGGATCGGGGGAAAGGGGGACGAGGTGAGGAGGCGGAGGGTCGGTGCGATGGAGAAGAAAGAAAGGGAAAGGGAGTGGCAACGGTGAGTGGGCGTGGGCTTGTGTGGTGGTGAGGTGAGGTGGCCGATCTGGTGAGGGAGAGGTTCGACACGATGACGGGGTTGTGGAAGGGAGCTTGGCCGGACAGGAAAAAGGGGTTCGACGGCGGCTATGGGGATGGGGTGGGAGAAAGATAAAGTAAAAAGAAAAGGAGGTTAGGGTTTGGGTCACGGTTGTGTGGATGTTTTTAGCCCGTGTGCGACGAAGAGTTTCAACCCAAACTTCACACAGCTTGGGACATGCTAGTGTGTCCAGGTCGTGTGTGTCACACGGTCGTGTGGGATCTCCTTTTCTTCTCCTACACCCCTATGAGTGCCCACATGCCCGTGTGGCTCGGCCGTGTCTCATACACGGCTATGTCTCCCACCCATGTAACTCTCTGACTTTAAAAAAAATTAAAAAAATTAGCTCCAGGGTTCACACGGCCGTGTCGCACGGCCGGGTGGACTATTTTAGGCCATGTAACCTTCAATTTTTTCAAAAATTTAAGTCCCAAGATACATACGGCCTAGGACATGCCTGTGTGTCTAGGCCGTATGGGTCACATGGCCATGTCGCCATATAACAGCCCAATTTTGGGTCTAGTCAGAACAGTGGTTTCGGGACCACAAATCTGACGTAGTAAAATTTATTTTTATTATATTTTTTTGGTCTGAAATTTACGGAATAGTTTTGTGAAAAATTTTGTTCGAAAATTTTGACGTTTGAGCACTCAATTTAGCAAAAAGGACTAAATTGTAAAAAGTACAAAAGCTGAGTTCTACATGCTAGAGGTGTCTAATTACTATGAAATTTTAAATTGAAGGTCCTTAGATGGTAATTAGACCACTTGTTAAGATAGTGGACAAAAATGGACACGGTGAGATACAATTTCAAAGTTTTAAGTGAAGGGCATTTTGGTCATTTGGTAAATAAAAGAATAAAAAAGGAAAATCAAGCCAAAATCTTGTCCATCTTCTCCCCCTTGTTCTGAAAATTAAAAGGAAGACATTTCTAGGGTTTGGCCAACTTTCAAGCTCGATTGTAAGTCCGTTCTTGCCCCATTTTTAATGCTCTTTACATTTTTGAAGTCGTTATCACTCGATCTATCTATTTCTACCATTAATTTATGGAATAATCAAGGTCTATGGTTTGATCCATGTTAGAAATTTGTGTATTTCAATGTCTAACGGTAGAAAATGAATGTTTGGTGTTAGATAAACAACTTTTACTAAGTGATTTTTGATGAAAATGCTTAAAAGGACATATCAGTGAAAGTTATAAAATATGTAGTAAACGTGTGTTTTAATGGAAATTGGGGACTGTCATAGTTATAAAAATGGTTCCGTTAGGCTTGTACATTACAGAAAGTGAATAGATTTCATTTTATGAGCCTAGGGACCAATTTGTAAAAAATGTGAAACTTTAGGGGCAAAAAGGTAATTTTGCCATAATGTGATGTTCTGACTTTTTTGAGTAATGTGAATATTAAATAAGCTAAATTTGCTATTATAGGTCAAGAAAAACGAAGTTCGGACCTTGACCGGGGAAAGAATAAGGTGTTTGATGATTAAATCCTTTTCTACTATTTTGTATCGAGGTAAGTTTGTATGTAAATAATGCAATGTTATATTTGTATTTTAATGTTTTGGTATTGCATGAAGTGTATGATTGATTCTATGAGTATATTCGACGACGAAGTTCTGGCAAGAGAGAAATTCCAGTTGAACCTTAGGAATAGATTAGGATACAAGTGACATGTCACTAGGAAACCATGTGATATATATGATTTATGTGATTCGGGTGCTGGTCTCGTACGTTTACTAGTGGCTGGGTAGTCCAGCATGTGTTGTGGATACCTGATAGCTTGTGTGAGCAGCACTGCGTAGTTATGTCTTGACTGACAGCTTGTGTGAGCAGGCCCGTGATTAGCTCGAGAGCGAGCCCTTATGTGTTATGAGATATGAGGTAGCATTGGCTACGTATGTGGCACTTATGTGCAAGACTTTCCGTGTATCCGATTAGTATTCCAAGTGTTCAACAGGAATGTTAAAGGAGAAAAAGTGTATGTTATGTTACGAGTTGGTACAAGTACAGGTATGTACGAAAAACTCATAAGAATGAGCTCGGTATGTGATCAACACTTGGTAAGATTAAGAATGATTAAGTTATGTTTATGAACCTATGATGACAAATATGTAACTTGTGTTTTACTAAGTGTATGATATTCCTGTTTAATATTGTTTAATGTTGCTTATTATTTGCATGTGAACTTACTAAGCTATAAAGCTTCCTCCCTTCCTTTCCTTTATCTTATAGTGTAACCAAGCCAGCTCGGGATTAGAGATTTGTCGGAGATCCATACACACTATCTATAATGATTATTTTGGTACCAATGAATTCAAGTATTTTGAGTTATGGCAGGTATAGCGACTCGGTCATTTTGTTATGTGTCATAATTGATTTAGCCAAATGTGTTGGCTTATGTTGGTTGATAATTCATTTGGTAAATGGCCATTGAAATTGGCTAGTATTGGTTTAAGTATATATATGCATATAATGATGCTTTTCATGGATGTGGGAAATTGCATGGTTTGAGTTGATAAGAATGTGATGGTTATATGTGATAGATGGTAACATATGAATGAGTGTTGATGTCTTGGTTGTGGCTGATTTGGTTGAATATATATGCTTGGATTGGTGCTATGTTTTTGTGTATAAATATGTGCATGGAAGGGTGACAAAATGGCTTGGTAAATAGCCTTATTTTGTCCATACGGGTAGACACACGGGCGTGTGTCTAGGCCATGTGTGACACACGGCTTGCCCTATAGGCGTGTGCTCCGGCCGTGTGTCTCCTGCACCTTAATTGTTGCAAAATAGAATATCTAGAATATAGCACACGGGTAGAGACACAGGCATGTGTCTCGGCTGTGTATGCTACACAGCCTTGGACACGGGCGTGTGCCCTGGCCGTGTGAAGTCTACACCTATTTTATGAAAAATTATGAAAATTAAATCGACCACACAGCCTAGCACACGGGCGTGTGGCACAGCTGTGTGGCACAAGTCAGAGAGCTCCCTATTTTGAACACGGCTTATAGCACGGGCGTATGGCCCTGTTTCCATGAAAATTTTTCTAAGCGTTGTATGATTTTCTAAAGTTCTCGATTTAGTCTCGAACTACTTCCAATGTATGTTTTGGGCCTCGTAGGCTCGTTTTAGGGACGATATAAATGTATGTGAAAAGTTTTAAATTTGGATGGAAATTACGTCTCAGTTTTGTATGTTTGCTTGTGTTTATGTTCGGTAATGCCTCGTACCCTGTTCCGGCGTTGAATACGGGTAAGGGTGTTAGAAGCCAGGCCGTGTAACTCACTGTCGAACCCCTTATTGTGCACACGGCCAGGGACACGCCCATCTGACCAGGCCGTGTAGGTCAAAAAACTTTTTTTTTTTTTTAATTTTAAAATTTGAAAATTAATTAATTTAAAATAACATGAAATAAAATTAAAAGAATTAGCAGTGTTAACACTTGGGCTGCCTCCCGAGAAACGCTTATTTAGATTCTAAGCTCAACTTACCTTGCACTTATGGTTACGGTGGTTCACAGAGCCGAGGCTCCTCTTTCACACTATCAATTCAATTAAAGTAAGGTTTGAGTCCAGTACTATTTACCTTAAATTTGCCAAATTCAGAATGAGTTACCTCGACTGCACCGTAGGGAAAGACGTTTAGTACCATAAAAGGGTTTGATCCATTTGCATCAAGCTCCAAAGTGACAATTCGTGGATTCGTTTTGTCTAGCAATACCTTGTCTCCAACCTTAAATTGGTTCATCATGTTCATATGCTCATCATGGCGTCTATCTGGTTCTTCATCATGCTTTTTCGATTTCTCCTTGACATGTGTCTGCCATTCATCTAGTTCATCGATTTGTGACATCTGTTCATCATAAATTCTTCTATTTTTGTCGTATTGATTGGAACATGGCTCCATTACATTTTTTTGAAAGGTTTCCTGCAAAGAGGGTTGAGCCACATGGTTATTCATATTAACAGAACTTGTAAAATCATCTCGATCACTAGATGTTCTAACATAATCACGAGAGTAATCGTTTCGTCACCTACACAAAGTACTAATTCATCCGTACCAACATCAATAATGTCCTAGCAGTTGCTAAAAAGGGCCGACCTTGAATCAAAGGTACGTAACTATCCTCATCCATGTCTAAAACAAAACAAATCAACTGGGAATATGAATTTATCAATTTTTACAAGTACATCTTCAATAATACCCCTAGGAAATCTAATGGTTCTATTCGCTAATTGAATACTCATCCTAGTTTGTTTGGGTTTCCTAAGACCTAATTGTTTAATCATTTTATAGGGTATGACATTAATACTAGCCGCTAAATTAGCCAAAATATTATCAATATTGAAACTACCAATTAAGTAATGAATAGTAAAACTCCCTGGATCTTTCAGTTTTTTGGGTAGTTTATTTTGCAATATGGTCGAGCAAATCGCATTTAGCTCCATAATTGGTGAATCATCTAACTTCCTTTTGTTTGCCAAAAGCTCCTTTAAAAATTTAACGAAATTGTGCATCTGTGAAAGAGCTTCAACAAACAGTAAGTTAATATTAATTCCTTTAAGAGTTTGAGAAATTTACCAAATTGTTCATTTGTTTGGTCTTTCTTCGTCGCGTTAGGATATGGCAGTCGAGGTTTATATTCTCTAGCAATCGAGTTTTGCTCATTTTGGCTTACCTCAACCTTACCGTTACTTACCACAATTTCTTGCATGGTTCTTGTTCAAATCCAACTAACCCTTCTTCATCTCGAATAGTAATTGTAGGCAGTTGCTCCCTTGGGTTAGTTTCGGGATTGCTAGGCAAACTACCTTACGATTGTTCTGAAATTAACTTAGCAAGTTGGCCTATTTGGTTCTCGAGCCCTTGAATTGATGCTTGTTAATTTTGATTTTTAAGTTCCGTTTCAGTGTTTTAAAAGCGGGTTTCTGACACTAGGATAAACTTCGTCAACATCTCCTCAAGGTTCAGTTTCTTTTCTTGCTGGTAAGGTTGTTGTTGGAAGCTTGGAGGGGCTTGTACTCTCAGATTTCCTTGACCACCCCAAGAGAAATTGGGATGGTTCCTCTAACCTGCATTATAGTGGTTACTATGAGGATTATTTTGAGGCCTAGAATTATTACCCATATAATTGATTTGTTCGTTCTCTATGATAGGACCGAAGGGTAAACATTCTGGATTGTTCATTCCACCTCAATTCGTATTGTAATGCATCACTGACTGTACCTACGTAGAAACATATAAATAATCAATTTTCTTATTTAATTGTTCTACCTAATTTGATAACATGGTGATGACATCTAAGTTGAAAACACTGGCTACTTTCATCAGCTTCATTCTCAAGACTTGTCATTGATAATTTTTCAGTGACATCTCTTCAATAAATTCATAAGCCACTTCGAGTGTTTTATTATTCAGAGTTCCACCGACTACTGCATCGATCAACTGTCTAGTTGAAGGGTTCAATGTAACACCCCTAACCTGTATCCGTCGCCGGAACAAGGTTACGGAGCGTTACCAAAAATTTTCAGAACATTTTCAGATAAATCATGTCAATCACTACTCATTAACCGAGATTATTTGTAACATCCCTTAGATGGACTCTCGAGGCCCAATACGAGCATTAGAAACGAGTCGGGACTTAATCGAAAACTCTAAGATTTTTTCGCGCATTTCAAAAATCTTCTAAAGTGTAGGGCTCACACGCCAGTGTAACCCTGGGACACGCCTGTGCTGCAAGTCGTGTTCGACCCCGTGTGACTCTCCGACTTGTGCACATGGCCATGCCACACGCCCTTGTGTTAGGCTGTGTGGTTAGTTAAATTCTTTCGAAATTAGGTGCAGTTTTCACACGGCCAAGACACATGCCGATGTTCAAGGTCGTGTCTTCCACACGGTTGAGACACACGCCCGTGTCTCTGCCCGTGTGCTCAATTTTGGGCATTCTGTTTTCTCAAATTTAAGGTACAGGGGACACACGGCCAGGCCACACGCCTATGGGGTAGGCCGTGTGTCACACACTGTCTAGACACATGCCCCGTGTGTCTGCTCGTGTGGACAAAATAAAGCCATTACTAGCTTCATTTCTCACCTAAAATCACACCCATGACCTGCACTTGAATCACACATCTAAATACCAACCATTTCAAGCATTCAAATCAAGTAAATTCCATCATTCATCATGGCATATCATTTCATGCATACATTTCTATAATCTTACCTTAGTTATGACCTTAAGTTAGACATAGTTTGATCAACTACTTAACACATATATAGTTACCATAGTTTGACAATACAAGTATATTAAAGCAAACCATTACTAGCCATTCCACTGGCTAGGTTACAAACATCATTTACATTTACATGCCAATATGGCCAATATAACCTATACATGCCATTACAACCATAATTGATTTACCATATTGTACCGACATGGGCTCATGGATAGTGTGAGTGATCTCCGCTGAGCTTCCAATTTACTCTAAAATAGGGAAATAAAACTAAGTAAGCATAAAATGCTTAGTAAGTTCGTATAACATGGTACTTAACTTACCATTCATTCTATTTTGAGGTAACTATGTAAGGCACATTCATTCAATTTGACCTCAAGCCCTACACATATCCTCATTTCCCTTGTTAGTTATATATTCCATAATAATATCAAAAACATGTATGGGCTCATTAACAATCAAGGTTCCATGCACATATGCTTTCCACAACACGTATAAATCACATTGCTATATCTCAAGTATATTTTCATATAACACATCTCGAGTTCAGATTATTGCATATCAAAACTTTACACATTTTACTCGAAATATCAATCTCTCACGAGTAGTAGTACATTCAAAGTTTACAAGTCTATAACCAAGTATGAACATATTCATCAAATGAATCCCATATACAAATACCATCTCATGTTTTCATATGTCAATTATCATGTAGCATCATTTTCATGGATTTCTAACAACTACGTGTAATAACTCATTTCTTATTCATGTCCTTTCATGTCAAGATTTTCAGCTGTTGAATTTATTTAGGATATCGATGGGTACACAAGTAGTACACCCGAGGTGTACAAATCAAGTTCCATCAATACATATTCAATGGTATCCAAAAGATACTATTTCAGAGAGTACACTCTCGAGCCACACATGTATAAAACAGGATTACCAGTCCAGGCTAAATCCTTTTTATGACATATGCTTTAAGGAGCTTGATCTGGATTACCTGTCCAGGCCAAATCCAATTCAAAACAAATGCTCGAGAGGAGTCACATTAGGATTACCCGTCCAGGCTACATCCTTTCAGAAATGAGGTCAATAGGATTACTTGTCCGGGTTAAATCCCACCAGCAACAAATGCAAGACCTCATTCATTTCGGGGATGTAACACCCCCAAACCCGGCCCACGAGCCCTGACCGGATCTGGTTATGTCACTGCAGAAAGACGTTTGAAAATCTTTTGACTTTTGAATAAAACATGAAAATTTGTTAACTTTTGAAGACCATGTCCATTTAAAATTATACTTAAAACTTTGTTATTATAAAATGTCCAAATTAAAACTTTGGTGTATACATATACTTTGAAAAATTATATTGCTAAAATTAAAATCGTCTTCACATAGTAATTTATTTTAATTAAACCATAATATAAAATAATATCAAAAATAGTACTAATAATGATAATAAGGCCCTTATTACATCAGAGAAATTTCCAAAAATACTTATTATAAAAATGCATAAAAATATTCAACGTAATCTTCTTCATCAGCATGGCCACCTCATATCCCCTCCAAACCCGGTCCATCTTTACGCATCACCTGAAATGGTTGAGAAAAATAGGGTGAGTCCACAGACTCAGTGCATAACCATAACACATATTTCCACACGTATGGGCTTGGCCCATATCCACACAATCCACGAACCAATCATGCAATCATGCATCACAGCCCACCCTAGGTCCATCCATTACACCAACCCTAGCAGACTCCCTGCTCAAGGCCGTGGCTAATCCACCGATCACAACCGAGTGATCCCACATATCTTACCTTGGCAGACCTACTGCACAAGGCCATGGCTGAGCCACCGATCACATCGTGATCCCAACAGTAATCCGTCTACGGTGATGCACTCAGCTATCAACCGCCGAGATGGGCACCTGTTTGGCACAATCGAACAAATCCCGAAACTCTACGTCTAAACGATATGCACCCAACCTTGTCGAATCCTCCTTACGGATCTAAATCCCGAAAACCACTCCTTGCTCTTGAACTGTCGAAATCCCCTGATTCCTACAAATCTCAAAAGCTTCTCCTTAATGCTCCTTAATGTCGGCACACTATTGTAATCGGCACAAGGAGATTCGGCTAGAGGATAAACTATTCGGCTTTGAGTGATGAACAAATGATGTTAGAAAGGAAAATTAAGGGTTGTAGTTAAATAACAACGTATAGCTTATGGTGTCACGGCAACAAGAAAAGGAGAGGGATCCCGATTCAGAAACAATTGAGATGAAGAAAAAAATGGAAGGGAAAATGGCTTTGAACTTTCGGCCAAGGTGAACAAGTGAAGGGGAGGGACGGTTTTGGTGTTGGTAGAGTATGATAAGAAAAGAGTAGAAGGTGAAGGAGAAAGGCCAAAATTCGGCACAAGAGAGCTCCCCACCCTTTTATAATATTCGGCCACTCCCCCCACATGAAGAAACCAAGATTCGGCCACCTCCCAAGGCCACTAATTCAAACCAATTTGAATTAGTCAAATCCCTTACTTTACTCCTCCCAATTCATTCAAATAAATAAATAAAATAAGCTTCATTTATCCCTTATCCTACATTCAAAATAATTAAAATAAACCCTCCCTTTTATCCATTATCACTTCCTAAAAACAAATAAAATAAAGGCCATCCTTATCACCTAATAAATAAAAATAAAATCCAGCCTTAATCCAATACCCCAGCCGAAAATTAAAAAAGCTAACTTAATTCTTATCTTCCAAATGCCCATGTGCCGTCCAATGCCTTTCCAAACTGCTGCAAAATCAAAATAAAAATAAAACTCTCAATTGCAAACTTCCATGGTTCGAACTCGGAACCTCATGCATGCACCCCCTTTCTTCCAATGCCCCAGGCCACTCCACCAAGCTGCCTTTCTTGTCATAAAACCCCACCATTAAATTTTAAAGCCTTCCTACCTAAGCCCATCACCGCATATACTTAAAAAAAAACGCAAAATGCTCCCCCATCCATTCGAACCTGCGCCCTTCTTCCCCTCCAACTCCTAAGTGGCGCATGGAAACCACTTTGCCAACTGGACTTTCATGTCCATTACCCTTACGATTTATTTTTAAAGCATACCTAGCCCAGTTCCCTTAATTGACGCAAAATGAAACCAAAATGCTGCCTTTGCAGCTCAAACGTGAGACCCCTAAGCACCATGAGGCGTCACCTTCCCCATGCTCTAAGTGGCACCCTTAAGCCACTTTACCAAACCATTTCTTGCATCTTAAACCCACCTAAAATACTTATAACCCCTAACTCCCTCAGCTCTCCCTTCCAACACTTAAAAACCAAAAATTTCCTAAGGCATTTCTTACCTTCTGGGGTTCTCCAAACCACTCAAAAACTCCTACAACTTTACCATAAGCCTTCCAACACCTGAGTTATGCACTAAATGCATAACCCCCTAGATCGGGATGTTACAATTCTACCCTCCTTAAAAATAATTTCGTCCTTGAAATTACTCGGCTAGATTAAACAGGAACTACTGCTGCGCACTCTGATCTCAAAAGAGCTAACGTACTTCCTAGGCACAGTACTAAGTTCACCCCCAAGGTTCTAGATATTTTACTAGCAACAAAACAAACTACCACAATAGTGAACAACACAATAAAGAATGATCCAGGCATAAGAAACTTACCCGCTGACACATCTGGCACATCATTATCCTCCCTCCGACGAACTGCATAAACCAGACCTGGCTGTCTTGCCTCAGTGCTACCATTTCCGCGGCCTAATGCTCCACGACCTTTGTCGGGACCATTCCCTCTATGGTTCGGACCACGACCCCTTGTCGCTTGCTGACCACCTCTGCCTGGTTGCACAAAACCTTGGTCTTCCATCCGAGCCCTATTCGGATTCTGAGGACAATCCTTAATCAGGTGAGACTTAGACTTACACCTGAAGCATTCTCGATCCCGATTCCAACACTAGCCAACATGGTACCTTCCACACCGAGCACACGGACGATCCGAATTTTTTGTAGCTGGCTTAGCAACACGAACAGAATTTTCGACCCTCGGTCTTTTCTGAAGACCCTCAGATGGTTCGGACGATCCAAAATTCCTCCTATCCTGCTCTATCCTTATCTCCATTACGCCTCACAAAGTTCTTAATTCCCTCAGCTACCTTAGCTTTTTCGACTAACACAGCGAACTCCCGTTCCTGGTGAGGAGCTATCAATAGTCTCAGGTCGTCCCTTAATCCGTCCTCAAACCGGACACATCGTTCATGTTCTGTAGCAACTACTCCTCGAGCATATCGGCTTAACCTTAGAAATTGACCTCGATTCTCGCTACTGGACTTGTTCCTTGAACCGCCCAAGAAACGCCTTCGTCTGCGCATCAATATAATGGGTTCCAACATACTTCTTCTGGTACGCCGCTTTGACATACTCCCAAGTGAGATCCTCAGCTGTGGCACTATCCCGAACTGTTAGCCACCATTGGTATGCCTCGTCGCGGCGGCGCGCACCACTCCTTTCACTTTCTCCTCGGGGCTCGGATCGAGCTCATCCATAATTCGCTCGGTTGCTTCTAACCAATATTCACCGCGACTGGGTGCCACGCGCGACACGCCCAAACACCTCGGCTCCATTAGCTCTGAGTCGCCAGTCTGCACTTCCTTGCTCTCATATTTCCACTCGCTCCACCCACTATTATCTCCAAAACTCAAGACACGACTGCGATATCGCATCATCCCCGTCCGATCTTGCGCTCATTACCAAAGGTGGTGGTAGAGGTGGTACCTCATTCTCGACCTTGACCCGATCTAACGGGTTCGATCACGGCCATTCTACCTCGACCACGCCCACGGCGACCACGCCCTCTAGAACTCATTTCTAGCGCCTCGATTTAGTCCGATTTAAGAAATTTTATGCATTAGAAATTTTGTTCCACTATTTATCTACGAGCAAATTTTATGAAATGAGGTTTTCAGAAGTTGTTCTTTCGATCAATCAGAGTTTCAGTTCGAGTTCACTACTCTAAGTCAAAGAATCACATTCACATTCACATTCGCACCATCCAACATACTATTGTGGGCATTCTTATCCATTCCCCACCCAGGGGTAATTTCGTCATTTTTCCTATCGGGTTATTTCGGTAATAAATCAAAGCGGTTCCGAGAACTTTAATAAGTCAGGATCTTTTTAAAATTCCCAAAACTGAAGAGTATTTTCAAAAATTTTGCAAATTGAAGGTATAACAGAATTTTAAGAACCAGGGGTATTTTGGTAATTTTGTCAAGCATGGGTAATTTTGTAAATTTCCAAAGTCAGGATATTATTTTGAAATACAGAAATTTGGATACCTTTGCAAAGTCAATGGATTTTATTAAAATTGGGGTTAAACCGGAAATTTTGAAAGTCAGGGGCATTTTAGTAATTTTCAACACAGGGGTATTTTCGTAAATTTCCTCAAATCAGAGTATCTTGATATTTTGAAAGCTAGAGATTTTAATATTTTGCAAAGTGAAGTCATTTTAACAAAAGTTGAGGGTAGTGCGGTAATTTTATAATGCAGGGGCATTTTTGTAATTTTGCCGCTAGGGGCATTTTGGTAATTTTGTAAATCGGAGATACTTTAGAAGAATTTTCACAAGAATCTTTTACTACAGTAAAAAGGGTAATTTAAGGATTTTAAAACTAGGAATTTTATAAAACTGCACGGCTAGTCCCTTTCGGGCTTTAGTAATTGGTTTAGCTTATGAACAAGTCCTCTTGGTTATGGTTAACCGTAGCTACGCACCAGGTAGGATTCGAGTAGAGAGGAGGTGAGTCGCTAGGACTGCTTAAATACCAAGCTCTTACTGAATACCACTCCTAGACATGCGTACCATGGTTGCCACACCTTAACTCGGCGACTTACTTCACAGGTTTGTTTAATAATCCTTAAGTCTTATGCATATGTTTGAGTAGACTAGTCCTAGGGTTCCATAGTCCTAATATTCTAATCTACGAGCCCATAAAAAGCCCATATAGTTCATATACACAATTCACTTCAGAAGTCTGAAATGCTTACCTGGTGGACTTCGAGCCGGAGGTACAGGTGCCATGCCAAAATAACCTGAAATAAAAGCCCATATTTTGAAAACCCATTTTTGAAAATGTTTTTGGGCCCAAAACCCTCAAAGCTGAGTTTTGAACCGGGCTCTGATACTAATCTGTAACACCCCTAAACCCGGCCCACGAGCCTTGACCGGATCTGGTTATGTCACTGCGGAAAGACAGTTGAAAATCTTTTGACTTTTGAATAAAACATGAAAATTTGTTAACTTTTGAAGACCATGTCCATTTAAAATTATACTTAAAACTTTGTTATTATAAAATGTCCAAATTAAAACTTTGGTGTATACATATACTTTGAAAAATTATATTGCTAAAATTAAAATCGTCTTCATATAGTAATTTATTTTAATTAAACCATAATATAAAATAATATCAAAAATAGTACTAATAATGATAATAAGGCCCTTATTACATCAGAGAAATTTCCAAAAATACTTATTATAAAAATGCATAAAAATATTCAACGTAATCTTCTTCATCAGCATGGCCACCTCGTATCCCCTCCAAACCCGATCCATCTTTACGCATCACCTGAAATGGTTGAGAAAAATACGGTGAGTCCACTGGACTCGGTGCATAACCATAACACATATTTCACACGCGTGGGCTTGGCCCATATCCACACAATCCACGAACCAGTCATGCAATCATGCATCACAGCCCACCCTAGGTCTATCCATTACACCAACCCTAGCAGACTCCCTGCTCAAGGCCGTGGCTAATCCACCGATCACAACCGAGTGATCCCACATATCTTACCTTGGCAGACCTGCTGCACAAGGCCGTGGCTGAGCCACCGATCACATCGTGATCCCAATAGTAATCCGTCTACGGTGATGCACTCAGCTATCAACCGCCAAGATGGGTACCAAGCCAACATCTCCCTTGATGATGCACACAGCAACTCATCAAGCGCTAATGTAGCCCGAAGCTAACACTAGACCACATACACCAATGTGTACCCCCTTCCTTCCTCGATCAAACCCAAATCCCACGCATATATGAAAATGCCTCTTATCAAATCATCATATAAAATAAGTATACATCTCATATCATTACCACATCATATATATATACATTATAATAACTTAATATCACAAACTTACTCACCTGATATCTGATTACCCAAAACATGGTATTCACCACTTTAGCCATTATGATCGGCTACCACACATCATACATATGTACAAACGTTAGCAAGCAATTAACCGAAGAAATAGTGCGATGATTACGCACCTGTTTGGCACAATCGACCAAATCCCGAAACTTTACGTCTAAACGATATGCACCCAACCTTGTCAAATCCTCCTTACGGATCTAAATCCCGAAAACCACTCCTTGCTCTTGAACTGTCGAAATCCCCTGATTCCTACAAATCCCAAAAGCTTCTCCTTAATGCTCCTTAATGTCGGCACACTATTGTAATCGGCACAAGGAGATTTGACCAGAGGATAAACTATTCGGCTTTGAGTGATGAACAAATGATGTTAGAAAGGAAAATTAAGGGTTGTAGTTAAATAACAACGTATAGCTGATGGTGTCACGGCAACAAGAAAAGGAGAGGGATCTCGATTCAGAAACAATTGAGATGAAGAAAAAAATGGAAGGGAAAATGGCTTTGAACTTTCGGCCAAGGTGAACAAGTGAAGGGGAGGGACGGTTTTGGTGTTGGTAGAGTATGATAAGAAAAGAGTAGAAGGTGAAGGAGAAAGGCCAAAATTCGGCACAAGAGAGCTCCCCACCCTTTTATAATATTCGGCCACTCCCCCCACATGTAAAAACCAAGATTCGGCCACCTCCCAAGGCCACTAATTCAAACCAATTTGAATTAGTCAAATCCCTTACTTTACTCCTCCCAATTCATTCAAATAAATAAATCAAATAAGCTTCATTTATCCCTTATCCTACATTCAAAATAATTAAAATAAACCCTCCCTTTTATCCATTATCACTTCCTAAAAACAAATAAAATAAAGGCCATCCTTATCACCTAATAAGTAAAACTAAAATCCAGCCTTAATCCAATACCCCAGCTGAAAATTAAAAAAACTAACTTAATTCTTATCTTCCAAATGCCCATGTGCCGTCCAATGCCTTTCCAAACTGCTGCAAAATCAAAATAAAAATAAAACTCCAATTGCAGCTTCCATGGTTCGAACCTGGAACCTCATGCCGCAGCCCCTTTCTTCCAACGCCCCAGGCCACTCCACCAAGCTGCCTTTCTTGTCATAAAACCCCACCATTAAATTTTAAAGCCTTCCTACCTAAGCCCATCACCGCATATACTAAAAAAAAAAAAAACGCAAAATGCTCCCCCATCCATTCGAACCTGTGCCCTTCTTCCCCTCCAACTCCTAAGTGGCGCATGGAAACCACTTTGCCAACTGGACTTTCATGTCCATTACCCTTGCGGTTTCTTTTTAAAGCATACCTAGCCCAGTTCCCTTAATTGACGCAAAATGAAACCAAAATGCCGCCTTTGTAGCTCGAACGTGAGACCCCTAAGCACCATGATGCGTCACCTTCCCCATGCTCTAAGTGGCGCCCTTAAGCCACTTTACCAAACCATTTCTTGCATCTTAAACCCACCTAAAATACTTATAACCCCTAACTCCCTCAGCTCTCCCTTCCAACACTTAAAAACCAAAAATTTCCTAAGGCATTTCTTACCTTCTGGGGTTCTCCAAACCCCTCAAAAACTCCTACAACTTTACCATAAGCCTTCCAACACCTGAGTTATGCACTAAGTGCATAACCCCCTAGACCGGGATGTTACAGGGGAAATCACATATCTATCGATCTTGCATTTATTCAACCGAGATTTAAATATTTTTCAAACATTATCGGGCATGTGATTATTTCATACATCTATAATCATCCATATAATTCAAATGATCACACTTCTCATTCATTCCAAGCATAAAAGTAACATTTTCATCATTTGTTATTTATCATCTATCAGGCATTATCATTTACATTAGACATTCTTATTTATCGGGCTTTATCAGATATGTAACCATTTCACATATTTATGACATTTGTACAATTTATATAAACACAATCAATGCAAGCATGTAAGTAAACACAATTTACTTACAGAACTTACCTTGACAAATGTTCGTGTACATAACATCTACTAATCTGACATTTCCTCTTTTCCTTGTTCTGGCTCCAAATTTGGTCTATCTGGATCTATAAGAGTAAATGTTACATCAAATTATCATATTTCACATTCAAGTGGACTCAATCTTCATTAACTTTTTCATAAATTCCTATTTTGTCCCTAGGCTAGGAAAATGAAATTTGTGCAATTTACTCCCTATTCCAGGCCTAATAAAAATTCCATCTCAAAATTACAGCACATGTATTCATAAAAATTTAGAATTTCTCATCAAATTTAAATCATGTTTTCATCAAAAATTGCTTTGTAGTTGTTTATCTATCAACAACCTTTCATTTTCTACCATAAATTTCTAGTTTTCAGCATATACATCCATGACCCATTTTCCATACTTTGATAACTTTACAAATTGATCCCCCAAATAGATAGATTAAGCTATCCCGGTTTCAAAAATATCAAAATTACTATAAACGGGATAAGGAAACTTACCCAATTTGGCCAAGAAAGTTTCTTCTCTCTCTCCTAGGGTTTCCATGGAATATTTTGGGGAAGAAGATGATAAAAATGATTTTTATTTCTATTTAATAATTTATCATCTTTTAATAATTTTGATTTCCAATTTCGTCCTTAGTCTTTTTCTCATTTTCCATGGATGAATCATCCAAAAATATCTACTAACTTTTTATTAATGGTCTAATTACCATATAAGGGCCTCAAGTTTTGAATTCCATAGCTATTTAATCCTTATAGTTACTAGATTTAACTTTTGCATTTTATGCGATTCAGTCAATTCCCTAATTGAACACCTAATCGATAAATTTTTCGTATCAAAAATTTCACATGACTTTTCTAACATAATATGGACTATATAATACAGTAAAAAAATTTATTTTGGCTTGGATTTGTGGTCTCGAAACCATTGTTCCAATTTCATCGAAATTGGGCTGTTACAATTCTCCCCCTTAAGAAATTTTCGTCCTCGAAAATTTTACTAGTAAAAAATTCAGACATTACTCTCTCTCACTGTTTCCTCCAATCCCTAGGTAGCTCCCTCTATATCATGTCACTATCAGAAACTTTTACTAAAGCTACCTTTCTATTTCTAATTTTTTCTCTTCAAATGCCAGAATTTCAATCAATCCCTGACTGTAAGTCGTGTTAGGCCGAATTTAACATTTATCAAAGCAAAAACATATGATGGGTCTAATCGATATTGTCATAACACATATACTCATAAAACATTGGGAATCCTATAGGACTCTGATAATAGTATCAATCAATACGCAACAGGTCCAATTCTTTTCATAATCTTATATGACCTGATAGACCACGAGCCTATTTGCCTTTACGGCCAAACCGGGGAACTTTCTTCCATGGCGAAACTTTCAAAATATTTTGTCGCCAATCTGAAACTCTATTTCTTTTCATTTTTTTAGATTCACATCGGATTATCGACGATCAAGTACTGCTTTCAAACTGTCTCAGATCACTTTCATTTTTCTTCGATTTCAAAGAATTGAACTAATTACATGTATCTTTTCTTATTGAACTCAGTCCAAAGCACCGGAGTTTCACACTTGTGACCATATAAAACCTCATATGGTACAATTTTATACTGGACAGTTAACTATTATAACAAGCAAATTCAACCAACAACAAATATTTCCTTTTTAATTGCCTTTGAATTCAAGTACACAACATCAAAGCATATCTTCCAAAATCTGAATCATATGTGCAGATTGATCATCCATCTGAAAATGAAATATGATACTAAAATGTAACCGTATACCCAGAGTTTCTTGTAACTTGTTTCAAAATCTGTATATAAACTGTAGATCTCTACTAGAAATAACAGAAACTAGCACATCATATAATCTGGAAATCTCAAAAACAGATAATTTAAGCAATCTATCAAGTGGGAAATCCATTCATATCAGGATAAAATGTTTAGGCTTCGTCGAACAATCGACAATTACTCAAGTAGTACCTTTCTTTTTCATAGACAAGGATAATCCCGATATAAAGTTCATAGTAACTTTGTCTCATTTCCATTTTGGTATCTTCGCTAGCTATAACCATCCTGAAAGTATAATCTTTATCTGCTAATACATCCAACATTTAAATACAATTTCAAAATTACCACATTTTGTTCTGAGCTACTAATACATCCTTTTTGAATCATTATGCATTTCATCATTCCCCAAATAAACAGTCACAGTACCACTGTGATCATTCATGTAAAATTTTCTGTATAAACTTCAAATTCTTCAGTACACAAACTCTGTTTCTAAATAACAAGCATTTATCAGTTCTACTCTAAAATTCAGAATAAGAAATTGTTTCACACTGTATTTATTTAACTTACAACTCATTATCACTTTTCTGGGTTTCACTGATCTGTTGTAGAAACATCGATTTAGCTCTATACTTAGCTAAAATTGAGCCATTATTAGGCAATCATAATCGGTATCCATAGCTTGCAAATTATACAGAGATTTTCTACTCAGAATATCTGTAACCATATTTGCACTTTCCGAGTGATATTCAATTATCAAATCACAATCTTTCAACATTTCAAACCATATACGTTATCTCAAAATCAACTCTTTTAGCAACATTAGATACTTCAAAAAAATTTTTTTATGATCGGTGGATATATGACATTTCTTTTTACCAAACAAGTAATGTTGTCATATTTCAATATAAAAACAATAGCTATCAATTCTAGATCATGTATCGGGTAATTCTTTCCATGTGGTTTTTAACTGTCTAAAAGTACAGGCTATTTACTTTGCCTTACTGCATCAAAACACAGTCTAATTCAGTTCAATAGTACAATACTGTAATTAAAATTCCTTACCTGATTCAGGCTGAATCAGTATTAATACTTTGATCAACAGAGCTTCCACTGGTCAAAACTTTACTAATATTTGTCAGTCCATTCAAATCTTACATCTTTCCATAATAACTATGTCACCAATGTAGCTATTTCAATTATTAACATTGAATCTTTGAATTTTTCCAAAGCCACAACTATAAGATAGATTCAAAACCATAGTGTTATAATATGACCGACATTTCAACTGTATAGATAAGCAATACTTCAATATCAATAGTGTACCTCAATTTATAAGAGGGAGAACCAAAAGTGGCCCCCTATAATAACCAATGCAGTAATTCAGTTTCTATAATCTGTAATCTCTGTCACCAAATTTCATGATCGAGTCAATATTTATAATGGTAATAAATGTAATTTACCTCCAACTGATGAATATCTTTCACAGATAAACCATGTTGAATAATAAAGAGATTGATGATATCTCAGAGAAAATTTAGAAAGGTAATATCATGCATACTCAGTAGAAACAACTATAACAAAGACAATATAATTTGCATATTCGCAATTCAAGGCTTCAATCAGTAGAAGTAGAAAATAACACCACATGAACCTTATCATCAAGTCTTATATCAATCATGATGAATTAGAAATCCCAAGTATGATAGAGCAATACCACTCATGAATTAACCAGACTTATAGTAATGTCATCTATCATGATTTACTAGCCTTTAAATACGATAAATATTGTATCTGAACATGAAAAAATTCATATGCCTCTGAGAATAACAGAACTTATAGAGTACCCAGGAGATGTTGCTGTAATATACTCAATTATAACAGTTGTATTCAAATATATTTGTAGTTTTATCACTATTCCACTGACCAATAAAGTCATCAATAATCTTACATTATTGAGTTCACTGAAAGAGTCAATTTAGAAGAATTTTTGACTAATCTGTTCTGTAATTATTATATCTAGATAAGTCAATTACTCATGAATAACTTCTTCCATAACAATGACATCACATATTAACAATAATCTTCAGAAAAATCTGATATCTCTTTTAATACCATCTTTACTTACTAACACATTCTCATCCTAACTACATCATTAGTCATTCAGCCTTTGAACTCTTTAGTTCCACATTCATAAGCTTAATCCATATAAATCGTGTGAATTTCATTGTATAACACTATACTGGTAAGGGGGTGGAGATCGTACGCCTCAAAAATTAACTTTCATAAATACACACATATCACTTAACGTGTACCATTAACATGCTCAGTATAAAACATTTATTTCATACCTTTACAAGTCTCATTTCATCATAAGTAATATTTTTACTCAGGCACGTGAGTATCACTTTCAGCAGTATCGGAATCAGCTCGGTTGGAAAGCATCTCTGTCTATTTGTAAAATAATTTTCATCAAAGTTGGGAGATATCACACTATCACAACTTATATGATGGCATGTATTTCTAGAATCCACATATGCCATGTTCAGTACGAGAACCGACTAAACTGTAGCTGTGATACCGCTAAATGTAACACACCTAACCCGTGTCCATCGCCGAAACAAGGTTACAGAGAGTTACCGAAAATTTTTAGAACATTTTCAGATAAATCATGTCAATCACTACTCATTAACCGAGATTATTTGTAACATCTCCTAGATGGACCCTCGAGGTCCCAATATGAGCATTAAAAATGAGTTGGGACTTAATTGGAAACTCTAAGAATTTTTCGTGACATTTCAAAAAAATTTCAAGATGCAGGGCTCACACGCCCGTGCTATAGGTTGTGTTCGACCCCCTGTAACTCTTTGACTTGTACACACGGCCATGCCACACGCCCGTGTGCTAGGCTGTGTGGTTAGTTAAATTCTTTTGAAATTAGGTGCAGTTTTCACACGGCCAAGACACACGCCGATGTTCAAGGTCGTGTCTCCCACACGGCTGAGACACATGCCCGTGTCTCTACTCGTGAGCTGAATTTTGAGGATTCTGTTTTCTCAAATTTAAGGTGCAGGGGACATACGGCCAGGCCACACGCCTATGGGGCAGGCCGTGTGTCACACACGGTTTAGACACATGCCCATGTGTCTGCCCATGTGGACAAAATAAAGTCATTCCTAGCTTCATTTCTCACCCAAAATCACACCCATGACCTGCACTTGAATCACACATCCAAATACCAACCATTTCAAGCATTCAAATCAAGTAAATTCCATCATTCATCATGGCATATCATTTCATGCATACATGTCTATAATCTTACCTTAGTTAAGACCTCAAGTTAGACATAGTTTGATCAACTACTTAACATATATATAGCTACCATAGTTTGACATTACAAGTATATTAAAACAAACCATTACTAGCCATTCCAATGGCTAGGTTACAAACATCATTTACATTTACATGCCAATATGGCCAATATAACCTATACATGCCATTACAACCATAATTGATTTACCATATTGTACCGACATGGGCCAATGGATAGTGTGAGTGATCTCTGCTGAGCTTCCAATTTACTTTAAAACAGGGAAATAAAACTAAGTAAGCATAAAATGCTTAGTAAGTTCGTATAACATGGTACTTAACTTACCATTCATTCTATTTTGAGGTAACTATGTAAGGCACATTCATTCAATTTGACTTCAAGCCCTACACATATCCTCATTTCCCTTGTTAGTTATATATTCCACAATAACATCAAAAACATGTATAGGCTCATTAACAATCAAGTTTCCATGCACATATGCTTTCCACAACATGTATAAATCACATTGCTATATCTCAAGTATATTTTCATATAACACATCTCGAGTTCAGATTATTTCATATAAAAACTTTACACATTTTACTCGAAATATCAATCTTTCACGAGTAGTAGTACACTCAAAGTGTACAAGTCTATAACCAAGGATGAACATATTCATCAAATGAATCCCATATACAAATATCATCATCTCATGTTTTCATATGTCAATTGTCATGTAGCATCATTTTCATTGATTTCTGAAAACTACGTGTTATAACTATTTCTTATTCATGTCTTTTCATGTCAAGATTTTTACCTATTGAATTTATTCGAGATATCGATAGATACATAGGTAGTACACTCGAGGTGTACAAATCAGGTTCCTTCAATACATATTCAATGGTATCTATAAGATACTACTTCAGAGAGTACACCATCGAGCCACACATGTATAAAATAGGATTACCAGTCCAGACTAAATCCTTTTTATGGCATATGCTCTAAGGAGCTTGATCTGGATTTCCTGTCTGGGCTAAACCCAATTCATAACGTATGCTCGAGAGGACTCACATCAGGATTACCTGTCCGGGCTAAATCCTTTCAGAAATGAGGTCAATAAGATTACTCGTCCGAGTTAAATCCCACCAGCTACAAATGCAGGACCTCATTCATTTCGAGGAAATCACATATCCATCGATCTTCCATTTATCCAACCGAGATTTAGAAAATTTTCAAACATTATCAGGCATGTGATCTATAAGCATCCATATAATTGAAATGATCACAATTCTCATTCATTCCAAGCATAAGATAAGATTTTCATCATTTTTCATTTATCATCTATTAGGCATTATCATTTACATTAGACATTTTTATTTATCAGGCTTGATCGGATATGTAAAACCATTTCACATATTTATGACGTTTATACAATTTACATAAACGCAATCAATGCAAGCATGTAAGTAAACACAATTTAGTTGCACGAACTTACCTCGACAAATGTTCGTGTACATAACATCTATTAATCAGAGCATTTCCTCTTTTCCTTGTTCTAGCTCTGAATTTGGTCTATCCGGATCTGTAAGAGTAAAGTTTACATCAATTTATCATATTTCACATTCAAGTGGACTCAATTTTCATTCTAGGCAAAATTACTATTTTTCCCTTAAGTTTTCCATAAATTCTTATTTTGTCCCTATGCTCGGAAAATGAAATTTGTTGTTACACCCCAAACCCTGCCCAGAAGTTAGGCCCGAATCTGGCGTGTCACATTGAAGTATTTTTCGAAAACCATGTTTTCATTGAATACCCTCCTTAATATTTAAAAACTAAAGTCTCGGTTTATGATTGTTCAATTTCAAAACGTGGTTCATTGAAAAGTTAACCACTTTTAAAAAATGTTATTAACTTTATTGAAAATCTCTTTTAGTTATGGAAGCTAATTTAAGGTAAAGAAGTTTAAAACGTATATTTTATTTTTAAAAATAGTAATTGGGTTGAAAACTCGTCTACGTCTAACAGATATAAAACGTAACAAAATCCCAAATTCAGAATTAAATCCAGAGAGGCCTTATTACAGAAATTAAAATCCAAATCAGAATTTAAAACTTATATAAAATCCAAATCATAACAGTCGTAGTCGTGTGGTCACCTCCGAGTCTCTCGCAGTACCGATCCTCCTAATGCTGGGGATTACCTGCACAGTTAAAAACGGGGTGAGTTTATGAAAACTCAGTGTGTAATCCCTTTACTAGAGTAATGACTAGTATCTGAGAAATAAAAATCGAAGCGATGCGGGCCAAAGCCCTATAACAAGAATAATAACAATATGAGCGATCTGATCTAGTTCAGAGTATATGTGGGCCAAAACCCACTACAATACCATTTGGGTCATAGCCCATAACAGAATCAATTGGGCCCAGCCCGAACCAATACAGAACAAGTGGCCTTAAGCCCTGTACAATGAAAAATCTCATAAATAGATATGCAACAGTATGAGGATGCATCCCACCCCGATCCAATCAACACACCACCCGTATCAACCCTACACTCCTATGGGGATAAAATCGACCCACCCAGCCAATACACCAAGCTTAGCACCTGTTGCGGCACTAAGTCAACAGAACGGCTAAAGCCATAGTCAAAATGGTTATAAACCATAATTAGGATGGCATCGAGCCATAATTAGATTACGCAGTTTTAAGTCGTCCATCGGTCCACAATCGTCTCATGCGACCCGTGCGACCCTATCAGAACTTCCTCCATATTAATGTCCCAACCCCATGCAATATGTCATGTATGTCATGCTCAATTATTACACGTGTATGCAAAATGGCCATGCTCAGTAACAGTCATTTAGACATATATTAAAAGCATATCAGTCATACAACCACCGCCAAGTCAGTTAAAACACAATCATACAATCCCAGTCAAATTACAGCACAAGTCAGTCATTTACCCACAAGGGCAAAATAATCATTTTATCCTATAAGGGTATTTCGGTAATCCTACCCTACAGGGGTATTTAGGTAATTTTACAAACTAAGGTATTTCGGTAATTTCACAAATCGAGGGTATTTTGGTAATTTCACAAATCAAGGGTATTTCGATAATTTTACAATCTGAGGGTATTTTGATAATTTTACAAATCGAGGGTATTTCGATAATATCAAAAATCAGGGGTATTTCAGTAATTTCACAATCCGAGGGTATTTTGGTAATTTTACAAATCGAGGGTATTTTGATAATTTCACAATCCGAAGGTATTTCAGTAATTTTACAAATTAAGGTATTTTAGTAATTTCACATTTCGAGGGTATTTCGGTAATTTTTCAAATCAGGGATACTTCAGTAATTTTACAAATCAGGGGTATTTCGGTAATTTCACAAATTAGGGGTATTTCAGTAATTTTACAAATCGAGGGTATTTCGATAATTTTAAAAATAGAGGGCATTTTAGTAATTTTACAAATCGGGGTCTCAGTGACCCAACAGAAGGTCCACCGTCGCCCCGAGCAACTTAAGTAACCTACACAGTCACAACGGTGTAAATGGGCCTAAGGTCCATTACTCGGCCCAAGTAGGCCCACATACTCGTGTGGCCCGTTTAGCCCAGAAACAGCCATAGTTATGCCAACGTCACAGTCCAAACAACACTTACCACATCACATACATTTTATCCGTGTGGGCCTACAAGCCCATTGGGCCCACACGACCCATTTCTGCCCAACGAGGCCCAGAACAGCCCAATACCACGAGAGTGCTCGTGGTGGCCTCTATAGACTAACGCCCATGTTCGTGGGTTCGGTCCACCACATGTGCGATCACACGCTCGTGTGGCATCATTCCTCGGTATTTCAGCTTTTCGGCATTTTGTCGATCTAAAATCAATTGTGTGGTGACACACACTCTATCGGCTTTCTCGCCAACTATCGGATACAGGGTACTGTTACACACCTTCGACTTATCAGCCGACTATCAGGTACAGGGTAAAATACACACCTCATTGCGAACTTGCACGACTAACCCATAAGAACACCAACCTAACACAATCAGAAACTTCGGTTAGTCGCTTATCAATCAATTGAAGAGAACCTTAACCCAAAACTCCTGTTCGGAGGCTTACCTATCACCTGCCTTAATCAATCTCACTCAGGCCGTCGTAAGAGATCACTTCACTTCAAGTCCTTAAAAAAAACTACCGGCATCCCATTCGCGACTCAATAACTAATATCATATACGCAAATAATTGAACCAGGAGTATCGCAACTTACCCAAATTGTGGAATTAAGGCTGAGAGACAGAAGTATTCGACCACCACCGCAACACACCCATAAACGAAGGCACGAGAAGAAACGATCGCACTCTCTTGAGGCCAAGTATTTGATTAGCACAGAAGTTCAGAAGTTATTCGGCTCTAGCAAAAGATGAGGGAAATGAGAGAAGTAGAAAGAAAGAAGAGAGGAGATAACAATGTGTTTGGCCAAAAAACACATCAACCAATTGAGAGAGAAAAGAAATATTCGACAAAAGTGTGAAGAGGTAGAGGAGAGAAAAAGAATCAGTTTGACAGGAGGTTTGCAGAGGAATGCAAAGTAGAGAACAGAAGAACCCGAAAGGTATTTGACATGACCAAAAATGAAAAGATACTGCCCACACTCTTAGCACAAATCAGCCTCCAAGAAAGAAAAATTACCAAAATGTTTCAAGCCACCAAATTAGAGAGTAAAAGACTACTCAAAGCTAATTTATGATAAGCCAAAATTCTCATTCGACACACCCTCCTCCAACCTCTCCACCATCCAATTCAAATTCCCCTTCTTTCTCCTACATTTTCTCCATGACCAATTCAAACTTCACCCTTTTACCAAGTCCACAACAACCTTCCAGAGTTTCAATCCAATTAAACCACTTACCATCCCCATGTAGCAAATTAATTGTACTTTGCTTGCAAAGGGATTCAAGCCCAAGCCCCCTTCAATAGCTCAACATGCCACTTGCCTTCTTGCCACAAGCTCTTTTGTGTCACAAAATATCCTCAATTAATAAAAAGGTCTATAAGCCAAAGTCCAGGTTCTTTTAAAAGAAAAACCAAAATAAATTGCAAGAGCCAAGACTTGAACCTAAGCTCCCTTACAACCTTAATGATGCCACAACCACTAGCCCACATGCTTCCTTGTGTCATTTTTTCCCCAACAATATTCTTAAAGCCTACTTACTTACATCCAGGGTTTTATTCATCTAAAACCAAAATTTTTGCTAAAGCCCAAGTTTGAACCCAGGACTTCTCCAACACTTTTCAGGGCCCTTATCCACTGAAGTAGACATTTAATTGTGTTATTTCCTTGCATAATTAAATACTTATGTACAGCCTCCTTACTGATCCATACACAAGGCCCAATACTTCTAGGCCCAAAATTTGAGGCGTTACATTTGTGCAATTTACTCTCTATTCCAAGCCTAACTAAAATTCCATCTCAAAATTTACAACACATGTATTCATAAAATTTCAGAATTTTTCATCAAATTTCACAACTTTGCATTTTAGTCCCTAAATCATGTTTTCATCAAAAATTGCTTTGTAAAAGTTGTTTATCTATCAACAACCTTTCATTTTCTACCATAAATTTCTAATTTTCAGCATATACATCTATGACCTATTTTCCATACTTCGATAACTTTACAAATTGATCCTCCAAATAGATAAATTAAGCTATCCCGATTTCAAAAATATCAAAATTACTATAAACAGGACAAAGAAACTTACCCAATTTGGCCAAGAAAGTTTCTTCTCTCTCTCCTAGGGTTTCCATGGAATATTTTGGGGAAGAAGATGATAAAAATGATTTTTATTTCTATTTAATAATTTATCATCTTTTAATAATTTTGATTTCCAATTTAGTCCTTAGCCTTTTTCTCATTTTCCATGGATGAATCATCCAAAAATATCTACGAACTTTTTATTAATGATCGAATTACCATATAAGGACCTCAAGTTTTTAATTTCATAGCTATTTAATTCTTATAACTACTAGAATTTAACTTTTGCATTTTATGCGATTTAGTCATTTCCCTAATTGAACACCTAATGGATAAATTTTTCGTATCAAAATTTTCACATGACTTTTCTAACATAATACGGACCATATAATAAAATAAAAATAAATTTTATTTTCGACTCGGATTTGTGGTCATGAAACCACTGTTCTGATTCCACCGAAATTGGGCTGTTACATTCAAACCATTATAGAAAGTTTGAAGTTGTAGCCATAGAGGTAACCCATGGTGAGGACACCTTCTCAATAAATCCTTATACCCCTCCCATGTATCATATAACGTTTTTAGATCAATCTGTACAAAGGAAGAGATGTCGTCCTTAACTTGGCTGTCGTAGCCGGTGTGAAGTACTTCAAAAGGAATTTCTCTGTCATTTGAGCCCATGTAGTGATGGAACCTCGTGGTAAAGAATTCAACCACTATTTAGCTTTGTTCCTCAACGAGTAAGGGAATAACATAGGCCAATGGCATGGTTAGAAACTCCATTAATCTTGAAAGTATCGTAGATTTCCAGAAAATTAGCCAAATGAGTATTTGGATCTTTGTCTTGCAAACCATCGAACTAAACAAATTGTAGAATCATTTTAATAGTGTTCGGCTTAAGTTCGAAATTATTTGCAATAATGGTGGGTCTCACAATACTCGATTTAGCCCCAGTTAGAAAGGGCTTGGCATAATCGTACATAGTACGAGGAACAAGATCTGGATTTGCAAGATTTGCAACTACAGGAGGTACCTGATTATTCTGATTATCACCCATCTCCTCAGTGATAATAATGTCTTCTTCTTCGTCTATTATATTCTGTCGACTTTGCCTTACTTCTCTACAGTTTTTACGAGCTGTACTTTTAATTTCACTGTCAAACAGTAATGGTCCCGACGGGTTTCTTCGTGTCGTAAACTAAAAGAACCTGCCAGAAGCAAATAAGAGAAAAATTAGAAAATAAAAATTAAACTAAAAACAAGATAAAAATAAAAAATAAAAAAATTCTAAAATAATAAAAATAAAGCGTTCCTAATATTTTAGTCCCCGGAAACGGCGCCAAAAACTTGATGGTCACTAAACTAACTATAAATACGACTAAGTGAAGCGCACCTATATAACAATAATATAGCTTTGGTGAGTAGAGAATATCATATCTACGAGGACTAAAAGTACTAGTAATTATCGTCTTCTTATTATTTAGTCTAAAAATTGGAGTGATTGTGTTTTGATCTAAAATTATTAAACTAATTTGTCTAATAATGCAACAGCGAATGAAATAGGAAAATAATCGAAGATAACCAATGAGATAATACCCAGGAAAGAATCCACCTAGACTTCACCTATTATTATGAATCTGAATTAAACGATTTATTCACTTGCTACTTGATCCGTAAGAATCCCTAAATTATGTTAATATCTCTTTCTAGAGTAAGAACAACTGACTCTAGGTTGATTAATTGAAATTACTTTCTAATTAAAACCCCTATTGTCGCATTATCTCGATCTAGGATTCCCCTATTAGATTTGATTCTAATCTGGTAGATTTATGACGTCATGTTTCTAGGATTGCATGCAACTCCACTCAATTATGCTAGATCTACTCTTAAACAGGGACTTTTGCTCCACTGAAATAAGCACATTAAACATGAATTAATATCTCGAAAATATTAAAACAAAAAATAAGCATACATAATTGAGAACAAGAATAAAATATTTATCACGTAAATCAGAAATCAAATAATAAGATCAATCGTAAATTTCATCTTCTTTAGGTATCTAGGGAATTTAGTTCATAATCCTGAATAAAAAAAATCTCAAAGTTATAATAACCATAAGACATAAAGAAACTCAATAAAACTTCGAAGGAAATTAAAAGGAGCTCTTTGATTTTGATGGAAATCCGTTTCTGAGTTGATTCCGATGGCATTCTTCGAGTGTTTTCTTCTATCTTATTTGATTCCCCCCTTATGTCTTCTTCTAATTGGTATTTATATACTTTAGAATGCTCAGAAAGCCTAAAAATTGGGTTTTTCATGTAATTGGGAAGTAAGGTGCGAAATTGACACGGGATGGCACCCAGGTCATGTGGATCCTGAAAATAACTCTTTTTGTTTGATTTTGGCTCGTTTTTCTCTCATTTCACTCCCATGTGGTCTGCTAAGTATAGAAACATTAGGTTAAAGTATTAGAAGCATCAAATTCACTAATTTGCATAACTAATCATCCAAAAACACATTAAGAATGAGATTAAAATATGTTCCTTTTATAGCTTATCAACACGAATTCAATGTATTGTGATTTGGGACCAACAATCAATTGAGAAAGCAAGGGGTATAGTAAGGGCGACAACTACAAGTTTAAAGAACAACTATCATGAGTTTAGGCTGAAAGCGAGGGTTTTTAGGTTCAATTTCAAAAGCTGGTTTAATTTTCACATAAATGCTCACAGTTTTGACTATGTTACAAATCAATCCTTTTTCAAAATCAAGGGTTTTTAGAACACTTTTTCAAAAATTGATTTGACAGTTAAAAGACCATAATAGAAAACACTATCGAGTACCAACCTTACGAAATTTCGAGCTCATATAGGCCAAAATTCCTAAAATACCCCTAAAACTCCTAGGCCCTATTTTGGGGTGTTACAGAACCTACTACGAGCTAAAAATCCTAATTTACCCTTAAAATTTCTAGGCCCAATTTTGGGGTGTGACACTCTCGTCTAAAGAACTCGTAACTGTTGTTCCTAATCTAATAGTCTCTATTAGGGTTTTCCAGTTCCTAGCTAAATCGCTCAAAACTTACGAAAGCGTAGAGCCTAAATCCACCATCCTAAAGCTCTACTGCTTGGTTTGGCCTGAATGAAACCCTCATTGAGCACTCCTATCAAAATTTCCAACTTACAAGCTAATGCACTCAAAACATATGAATACATTCGCACTCACATTAACACGTCTAAGAGGCATATCGAACATAATCTAACAAACACAATCAAAGAAAAGTGTGAATGGTGGGGAAATGATACAAGTCACGTTCATACAAGAAAACTTCTAATGGAAACGTGTTCCCAATCCTACCACAATTTCAGGTGAATTCATGCAATTTCAAAAAGAAATATCTCAAATAGTTCAAGCAATCAAAGAAATTCAAACACATGGGTTTTTAGATACATGGGTTGCTTAACTCCAGTCCGTACATCAATAGTTTAGGTCCAAGTGTTAGATAACCTAGACTATAATACCACCAAATGTAACACCCTAAACTCGGCATGGTCGTCAAGCCTAAGTAACAAGACGCTACACTAACGTCATATCATCACACATTACTCCACATCTCATTAGCATACGAACATCATCATAATTAATCAATTATAGGAGTTTTAAGTTTAAAATACCCTAGGCAATGTTAAAATTACCGAACATACACTAGATGGCCTTATAACGACTTAGAAGCATGCTTAAAGACCACTTAATGTAAAGTTCCAAAAAGTCTTGTAGGTATCGATACACACTCGCTGGTATTAATATTTCTCATTATGGGTATCGATACCATTTAGAAAATCAATACCTTCTTAGCATTTTATTTCTTTGCAAAATTTAAAATCTAGCAAATTATTGATACAGTTCAAGAAGTATCTATATTTTACACTTCAAGTATTGATACTCAAGAATTGGTATTGATACCAGAATGAGCTACTGTTTTCATACACATTTGTTTCAACATGGGGTATCGATACTAATACCCCAATTATCGATACCTTTATATAAAATAGCAAAAATTATAACAAAATAGGGCATAATACACACACAAACGTTTACCCCTTCAACATGCAACAACTAACACATCATCCAGCATGAAAATAACCATAATTATAGTCCCAAATCAATTTCGCAACCTCAAATATTCTAACTAAAGCAATAGCAACAGAATAATGATCAACATTCATCAAATCCTAAAAGTCTATAAACATATAATCAAAGACATAATATGCATATCCAGCCAACATTCTAGCCACATTGCCTTTATTTTCACAGACTAAAAGAATAATACCATCGCCTACTCAATTTACTAAGCCTAACTTGGATCACTTCCTTGGAACCGCACAGCTCACACCGCAATGCTAAATATATGCAATGGTTTAAAATGGAGTGTGTGAGCTTAAACAAGCTTAGTAAATGTCAGAATTGTAACACCCGTTACCCGTATTCAACTCCAGAATCGGGTACGAGGCATTACTGGACTTAACTTGCTTGAATATACAACTTTGGGCTATAAAATTTCCTTTCAACTTAAAACTTCTCATTCGCATTCATATCATCCTTATTATGGGCCTACGAGGCCCTAAACATGCATACGGAGGGTTTCATAACTTAACTGGAAACTTTTGCGCACTTTGAAATTTTTTACCTAAACTGAGCCACACGCCCGTGTGAGATAGGACACGCCCATATGGGCAGGCCGTGTGGTCAAACACGCCCATGACCCTAACCCATGTGGAATTTATTTTTCATTTTGAACCTACAGGGTTTTTCGCATGGTCTGGCACACGCCCGTGTCGATGGCCCGTGTCTCTCACACGGTCTAGACACACCCGTGTTCTCACCCATGTGAAAACTTGGGTATTCTGTTTATGACGTCATAACCTTTTAATGGCACACGGCCTAGGCAGACGCTTGTGTGCTGGCCCGTGTGACGAATCAAATTCTCACAATTTGATACAGGGGACACACGGCCTATCAAGACACCCATGGGGCTGACCGTGTGTCTCACACGGCCTAGACACACGCCCGTGTGTCTACCCGTGTGGCCAATTATAAGGCTATTTTCCAAGTCAATTGCCACCCTAAAACATAAACACACTTATACCAACTCAAGCAACACATAACATGACAATAGTACATTATGAAGAATCAGTAATCATCAATCATACATTTCACATCTTACTCCATCATTTGCATAAAATTTCATCTCATAAAACTCATTGTCAATAAAATATGAAACTTGATAAAAATTGGCCAATTCCCAATGGCCATTTACGAAAATGAGTGAATAACATTAGTAAATAACACTTTGGCTTCTAAATATGACATAACACAAAATGACCAAGATTTCTATACATGCTAAACTCAAAATAGGTCAACTTTACTATAACAAAAGAATGGTTGATAGTGTGATCAGATCTCCGACGTTCTACGATCCCCGAGCTAGTTTGGCTATACTACAAGGAAAAGGGAAAAGAGAGGGGTAAGATATAGCGTAGTAAGTTTGCATGAATTAAAATAGCAACATAAATATTCGTGGTAAAATCCATTCATCTCATAGAACAAAAACAACACAAGTCCTCAAGTACTTTGTCATACTTACTCATACTTATGCTTACCCAACACATATCACATTCCGATTTCATTACTCGTATTTTACTCAAGGTACCTATATCACTTCTTCACATAATTTAGCACCTATGCTATCTTGAACATAAACTTGAATCATTATCATCCTTAACTTAAATGTAACTATTTGTCATCTTTGTATAACTTAGCTCTTTGTCACGTTTGCATATTTAGCTCTTTTTCCCGTTGAACTACTCGGAATACCAGAGGATACTCAATTTCATCATACATGTATCTCGATGCCAATGCCATATCCCAGATATGGTCTTACATGGGATCACCTCTTGATGCCGATGCCATAACCCAGATATGGTCTTACACGGGATCTCTTAGTTTGAGGTCGATGCCATGTCCCAGACATGGTCTTATACTAGATCATACATAGATGTCGATGCCATGTCCCAGGCATGGTCTTACACGAGATCTTCTTTTGGTGCCAAAGCCATGTCTCAGACATGGTCTTATACGAGACCTATGTTCGGTGTCGATGTCATGTCCCAGACATGGTCTTACACGAAACCTACATTCCTTTGGTGTCGATGCCATGTCCCAGACATGGTCTTATACGGGACCTCCTTATCTCATGTTGTGACATAAGTATCCATGCTATTCCAAATATGCAACCGGGACTTCAACTTATCATTATTTCATTATAATTTTTATTAAGAAATCACTAATAAATTTCATGGAAAATAACATACATTTCTCATATAAATAAGAAATTTAGAACATAATAACATATGTAGCTTTAATTTCACACAAACTTACCTCGATACTCAAAATGTGTGTGGATGTTTGATTTAGTCCAACACTTTATCCTTGCCTCGGTTTCGGTCTGGGCTTTGTGTTTCTTAATCTCTAATAATAATTTCACTTGGTTAATACTCACATTGACTAAATTGACTCATGAATCACACTTTGGAAAAATTATGATTTTGCCCCTAAACTTTCTCATAATTACACTTTTGCCCCTAGGCTCGTAAAATGATTTTCATTCAACTTTATTGTATTTCAAGCCTAGGGAATCATTTTCTTAACTACAACAGCCCCTAATTTCCACTATTTCACTCATGTATGACCATTTTCATAACTTTTGCAATTTGGTCCTTTTATGCATTTTTCATGAGAATCACTTAGAAAAAAATGTTTAACATACATCAAACTTTCATATTCTTTCATAAATCATGAAAATACATGCATGTCATACATCGGTAAATTTTTGAACATGAATCTTAGCTCAAAAAATATATAGAAATAGCTAAATCGAGTTACGAGGATTTCAAAAATACGAAGAACATTAAAAACGGGGCTAAAAGGTACTTACAATCAAGCTTGAAAGTTGAAGAAACCTTAGCTATGGAGAGCTTGAGAATTTCGGCTATGGCTTGAAGAATATGGACACAATTTTGACTTTTTTCCCTTTTTAATTCATTAATTAACCAAATGACCAAAATGCCCTTAAGACTTTTCCTTAAGATTTTTTTCCTTCCCATGTCTATTTTTGTCCATATTAATAAAAAATGGTCTAATTGCTAAATAAGGACCTCTAATAATTTTTATGATGCTATTTCATACTTAAATCTTCTAGAATCTCATATTTTCTAATCTTTGCAATTTAGTCCTAATGGACAATTTGATCACTAATTAATAAAATTTTCTTCATAAAATTTTCACACAATCATGCAAACACCTCATAAGCATCATAAAAATCATAAAACACATATTTCTACTTTGGATTTATGGTCTCGCAACCACTATTCCGACTAAGCCCTAAATCGGGTTGTTACAAGAATAACCACAAAGTATACACAACATTAAAAGTTAAGCAAGAGCATACTACAACACATTCACAACCATATTCTAATCGAGTCAGAATTACATGTTCATGCTCCATTAATTGATAAAACTAGCATATACTCTCACATGCAATTATACTCAACTCATATATATAATTCATTTTACTATAATTCCTCAAGATAAAACAATGTATTTATGCTTTAATAGCTCAAAAGTGTAGCTTATATATTCACTTGCATTTACACACAATATTTGCATATATTAATCACTTTATGATAATTTGACAATTTGGAAACATGAAACGTAAAAGTGGACTGTAACAGCCCGTTTTTAGTCAAATCGGAACAGTGGTTTCGGGACCACAAATCCAAAGTCAAAATAATTATTTTATTATTATTTTAATGTCTACAGGATGAAAATATGGTGGTGTGAAATATTTGTTAAGAAATTGTATTGGTTGGATAGTTAATTTGATAAAAAGGACTAAATTGCGTAAAGTGTAAAACTTGTGTTCTATTAGCTAAAACGGTTTAATAGCTATGGAATATTAAATTTAAGGTCTTTATGAGGTAATTAGACCATTTTTATAGTGGGTGGACATTTATGGACATGTATTAAGTGATTTTAATAGTTAATGACCAAGGTTAAATATGTAATTTAATAAATAAATAAAAATAAAAATAACCTAAACAAAGATATCATCTTCTTCATATTATTATTCCACCAAAAATAAACTAAGGAGACACCATTTTTGGAGCTTATACATTCGGCCATAGTTCATTATTGCATGTAAGTCCATTTTTGTTTGGTTTTAAATTATTTCTATGTATTTGTGATCGTTCTAACTAGGTCTAGCTAGCCTAGGGACTAATTTGCAAAAATGTTAAAGATTTTGAATGATGCCATTGATGAATACATGTGTGTTTTGATGTTTAATGATAGATTTTGAATGTTTGGTGAGAGTTATACAAGTTTTGTTAAGTGATTTTTAGTGAAAATGCAAATTAGGGATAAAATTGAGAAATGTGGAAACTTTGTGGTTAAAAATGTGAAATAAATGAAAAATATGGGCTTCTAGGGACCTAATTGAATTCTTCTAGCATGGGCTGTGGTTGAATTGTATGAATTTGTGTTTTTATAAAATAAGGACTAAACTGTAAAGGTTGTGAAACATTAGGGGTAAATGTGTAAATGTACTTTAATAAGTGTTTTGGATTAAATTAAATAGTGAGGAAATTAAATAAGCTGAATTTGATTATATAGATCACAAAAAGCAAAATACGAACTTAGATCGGGGAAAGAACAAGGATTAGTTGACTCGTGTCATCGTTTTTACATCCGAGGTAAGTTCGTATGTAATAAGCATTGTTATAATTATGCTTTCAATGCTTTGATATTGCATAAATTGTGTATACAAGACTACAATTGTGTTTGATGATGATTCGTCTACTTGTGGGCACTTAGTGTGCGAGATCGAGATAGCTTCGGCTATGTATGGCACTTGTGTGCGTGATTGGGATAGCTTTGGCTATGTGTGGCACTTAGTGTGTGAGATTAAAATAGCTTTGGCTATGTATTGGCACTTAGTGTGTGGAATTTCGAGTATTCGACATTATTCTGAATAGGTATGAGTTCGTTACGGATTGGTACAGGTATATACATGAATCATATGAGCTTTAAATCGAAGAAATTATGAAGTTTGCATATAAGCGTATGAAAGGTTTGTTAGTTATCATGAATTACATGTTAATATGTTTAAATTGATGACTTGTGTATTTATGATTAGTTGAGTTTATTTCATACGAGCTTACTAAGCTATAAAACTTACTTTGTTTATTTTTTTTCTATGTTTTATAGTGATTTCAAAGCTAGCTCGGATTCGGGGATCGTCGGAGACTACGTCACACTATCCAACCATCACTTTGGTACTTTTGAGTTTGTGGTTTGGTCATATGGCATGTATAGGAATATTGTAACACCCCACACCTGGCCTAGAAGTTAGGCCCGAATCTAGCGTGTCACATGGAAGTGTTTTTCAAAACCATATATCTTGTTGTTAAAACTTGTTTGAGAGTTAAAACCTCTTTCGAGAAAAATAAACTTAAGCAATTTTTGTCCACTTGAAAACGTAACTACTTTTAAAACCTTATATGTTGCGGAAGCATATTTAAAATAAACAATTTACGGAAAGGTGATGTTTAAAAACTGAGGTGCAGAAGCATTTTGAAAATGTTGCGGAAACGTAGTGTTTTGAAGACAATTATCTTTTTAGAAATCGTATTCCAATTTTAGCAGTTAGAAAACATCATAAATAAATATCACAAATAATCAGTTAAAAATAGAGAGGCCTTATTACATCCCAAATTAAAATATTTAAAAGTAAATAATCAAAACGGGAAGCATAAGCAGTGTGTGGTCTTCTCCGAGTCCCTCGCAGCTCCGAACCGTCTAAGGCTGAGGATTACCTGCACAGTTAAAAATGGGGTGAGTTTACGAAAAGTCAGTGTGTAATCCCCTATTACAATCACAGTCTGGGCCCGAGCCCATACAGTATCAGTCTAGGCCTAAGCCCTATTCGGTAACAGTCTGTGCCTAAGCCCTATTCAGTAACAGTTTGGGCCTAAGGCCTAAATCATATCAAATGCAAGCATACATGTAACCCTACCCTGTCCACCACAACCACTTGCCATCCCAACTTAGCAAAATAAATATCCCTTTTTGCTTGCAGTGAAATTCTAACCCTTACCTTCTCCTATGCTCCAGACGCTACATGCCACCACAACACAAGCTCCTTTTGTGTCTTAAAACATGCACAACTAAATATAAGCCTATGGGCCAAAGTCTAAGTTCATTTAAAAAGAAAACAAAATGAAATGCAAGCGCCAAGACTTGAACCTTGGACCCCTTGCTTCCTCTATAGCGTCACTTCCTTGTCTCCCATGTGGTGCCATTTGCCACTAGACCACAACTCCTTTTTGTGTCATTTTATTCCACATTTTATTCTTAAAGCCTATTTACTTACCCCCAGGGTTTTATTCACCTAAAACCAAAATTTTTCCTAAAGCCCAGGTTTGATCCCGGGACTTCATGGAAGCCCCTTAACCTTCCAAAATCACTCACCTAATAGGTCCAACTTGCATTAGTGCCGTTCTCTTGTTATGAAAAATTTTAAACGCTCCCATGCCCAAGGCCCAATAGGCCCAATTCTTTTAGGCCCAAATTTGGGGTGTTGCAAATCTAACCCCTTAAAGAAGTTTCATCCTCGAAATTTCCAACTATATAATAGCCGCACAACATAGGTTACACCACTACGCTCTCGCTGTGCACTCTAATTTTAATATCCCTACCATATTTTAACTAGAACTTGGAACTCCCTACACATACTCAAAACACCTAACCACTAAAGCAGGCAAATATTTCACAGGCAACCAATTTCTATATCCAACATCACATCCAAGAAAAACACACACAGAATAAATACCAAAAGTATAGTCCAATATCTAAAGAAATCATAGTATCTTTATCTACTGCTTTTCAACAAAACCAACAACAGTTTCATAAACTTATGGATTCGGCGCCAGAGACTCGGTGTACCACACTTTCGAAAAACAGCCAATACAATTTCAGAACTTTAAATCTTTTCAAGCCTTTTTGAAACAACACTTTTAGGAATTCAATTTTGAAAACCCAATCCATAGCCGAGTTTTGCAACCGGGCTCCGATACCGTTAAATGTAATACCTCACACCCGGCCTAGAAGTTAGGCCCGAATCTAGCATGTCACATGGAAGGGTTTTTCAAAACCATAATTCTTGTTGTTAAAACTTGTTTGAGAGTTAAAACCTCTTTTGAAAAAAAAATTAAGCAATTGTTGTCCACTTGAAAACGTAACTACTTTTAAAAAGCTTATATGTTGCGGAAGCATATTTAAAATAAACAATTTACGAAAATGTGATGTTTAAAAACTGAGTTGCAGAAGCATTTTGAAAACATTGCTGAAACATAGTGTTTTGAAGACAATTATTGTTTTGGAAATCGTATTCCAATTTTAGCAGTTAGAAAACATCATAAATAAATATCACAAATAATCAGTTAAAAATAGAGAGGCCTTATTACAACCCAAATCAAAATATTTAAAAGTAAATAATCAGAACGGGAAGCATAATCAGTGTGTGGTCTTCTCTAAGTCCTTCGCAGCTCTGAACCGTCTAAGGCTGAGGATTACCTGCACAGTTAAAAACGGGGTGAGTTTACAAAAAGTCAGTGTGATCCCCTATTACGGTCACAGTTTGGGCCTGAGCCCATACGGTATCAGTTTGGGCCTAAGCCCTATTCGATAACAGTTTGGGCCTAAGCCCTATTCGGTAATAGTTTGGGCCTAAGCCCTAAATCATATCAAATGCAAGCATACATGTAACCCAACCCTGTCCAGCCAACTCTCCACCCGTACCAACCATCTATCCATGTGGAGCCCAAGTCGACCCACCCAACCAACTATCCAATAATGCAGCCAAGCTGCTAATAATGGTATACGTGGTTGAGCCACTAGAATCACTATACATGGCGATGCCACTATAACGGTACTTCCTCCAAATTAGAAAAACCCAACCGGATGCAATATGTTATGTATGCAGTGTATCACAATCATTTACAGTTATACAAATATCACATAAACATCATTTAAACTACCACTAAGGGTATAATAGTCATTTAGACGGTTAGGGGTAAAACGATCATTCACTCCTTAAGGTCATCTCGGTAACTTTTACCCATCGAGGGTATTTCGGTAACTTTACCCGTAGAGGGTATTTCGATAATTTTACCCATTGAGGGTATTTCGGTAATTTTACCTATAGAGGGTATTTCGGTAATTTTACCCATAGAGGGTATTTCGGTAAGTTCACAAATCAAGGGTATTTCGATAAGTTTGCAATTTGAGGATATTTTAGTAATTTCACAAATTACGGGTATTTCAATAATTTTGCAATCTAAGGGTATTTTAGTAATTTTACAATCCGAGGGTATTTCGATAATTTCACAAATCAGGGGTATTTCAGTAATTTCCTAAACTGGGGGTATTTCAGTAATTTTACAAATCGAGGGTACTTCGGTAATTTTACAAGTCGAGGGTATTTCAGTAATTTTGTAAACCAAGGGTATTTTAGTAATTTTGTAAACCAAGGTATTCTAAATAGAGATAATGATACGAATTGGCCTAGGGCCCATTTTCGACCCAAATGGGCCCTCACGCTCGTGTGGCCCATTTAGCCCAAATCTAGCCACAGATATGAGATTCATATAGTCTACTCTAATATTTACTACACAATCATACAACTTATCTGATTTGGCCCACGAGTCCATTGGCCTCACATGGCCCCTTTCGGCCCATCGTGGCCCAAACAGCCTAAACCCACAAGAACACTCATGATGGCCTCAACTATCACGTCAAAGCTCCCACACGTGCGCTCGCATGCTCGTGTGGCTACCATCGCTGTGTGACCGGCATTTCGGCATTTGCCGCTCTACAGCTAGAGTAGTGCAAAATACACACCTGATAGGAATCTAAAGCTAATCCATACTCCGAACACTCCTATGCCCAAACACCAACCAAGGTATATCCTTACTCTCCTCATAGATTGCTCTATTTAAAGTCAGCTTCTCACCTTCCCTCATGCTAGCTTCCCGATTTGGGATCCCTCCTCCAGCAGAGTTTCAATCCATCACAACCACTTGCCGTCCCAACTTAGCAAAATAAATATCCCTTTTTGCTTGCAATGGGATTCGAACCCTTGCCCTCTCCTATGCTCCAAACGCTACATGCCACCACAACACAAGCTCCTTTTGTGTCTTAAAACATGCGCAACTAAATATAAGCCTATGGGCCAAAGTCTAAGTTCATTTAAAAAGAAAACAAAATGAAATGCAATCGCTAAGACTTGAACCTTGGACCCCTTGCTTCCTCTATGGCGTCATTTCCTTGTCTCCCATGTGGTGCCATTTGCCACTAGACCACAACTCCTTTTTGTGTCATTTTTTTCCACATTTTATTGTTAAAGCCTACTTACTTACTCCTAGGGTTTTATTCGCCTAAAACCAAAATTTTTCCTAAAGCCCAGGTTTGATCCCGGGACTTCATGGAAGCCCCCTAACCTTCCAAATTCACTCACCTAATAGGCCCAACTTGCATTAGTGTCGTTATCTTGTTCTTAAAAGTTTTAAATGCTCCCATGCCCAAGGCCCAATAGGCCCAATTCTTCTAGGCACAAATTCGGGGTGTTACAAGTATGGTCATTTTGATAAGTATTTTGGTAGTGACTTTTTCCATTTGAGTTGGCTTATGAATGATTATATTTTGGTTTGTATATATATAGCCATGTGAGTTGGTTTATACTGATGATTTTGATGATGTTTATATGTATACCAATGACCTATTTTGTGTGATTTAGGTTGGTTTTGTGATGCTTTTCGATAGTAAGTTTATAGATGTCAAATGGTTGATAAATGAGAAGCTCTGTGCTTGTGAATTGGTGCATGATGATGCATGTTTGGAAAGGTATAATTAGTTGATTTGAATATGTGAAGTTGGTATGATTTGAATGAGTAAAACATGACATTTTAAGCATGTTAGTTGTTTGGTATTGAAGTGGTATGTTTTAGCCTTGATTTTGGTTGAATTGGATGCCCACTTATGCTATGAATGAGTACCATTTGATATGTGTAGGTGTGTGAAAATTGGGGTGGGAAGATGGCTTAGTAAATAGCCTATTTTTGTCTACACAGGCAGAGACACGAGCGTGTGTCTCAACTGTGTATGACACATGGTTATGTTACATAGTTGTTTGTCCCTAGTGTTGAAATTAAAATCAAGTCAGTATGCTCCACACGGCCTCACACACGAGCGTGTGACTTGGCCGTGTGGCATAAGTCAGTATACCCTACAGGTTTGACACTACCTAGCACACAGCCTGGCACACGGGCGTGTATGGCCATTTGTAGGGCACACGGGCATGTGTGCTGGTCATGTGACCCAAGTCAGAGAGTTACACGGGGATGGACATAGGCTGGGACACGACCATGTTCTTCTATTTCGAATGTCTACACGGCTTGTGACACAGGAGTGTCTGTTGGCCGTGTGAGACACACGGGCGGGCCACATGGGCATGTGTCCCCTGTTTTTGAGAAAATTTTCTAAGTGTTTAAAAAGTTTCCAAAGTCATCAGTTTAGTTCTGAAACACTCCCAATGCATGTTTAGGGCCTCGTAGGCTCGTATTAGGGACAAATTGATTGAGATTGAATGATTGAATGCATGAATTGTGAAAATATATGCTAAATGAATGTTTAATTGATTTATTAGTCCAGTAATACTCTGTAACCCTATTCCGGCATTGAATACGGGTGAGGGGTGTTACATGGACTTTATCACCACACATTGGATACATGGATCTCCATCACATCAATGACTCAAAGAGTCTAGCATATCTTATAAGTGTAGCATAAATCTAAACACTCTCCAACACACCAACATATTTTGTTGAAAGGAGCTTGGCTCCACATTCCCTTATCCCCCCAATATATCTCGGGGCCTCAATGCCCAAATCACAAAACACAAGGGTGGGTACTCACAATCTTATGGCGTGACAACTATATCCAATGGTTTCACGAGACCACCAGGTCAAAGTATCCGCAAACACACACATTTATTTATTGTTCTTATGCACTTAATCTATGTTCATAAAATTCATTTCACATCACAATATGTACACAATTCATACTTATTGGATTCACATTTAATTACACTTTAAGTGCCACAACTATGCTCATTGAACCATGACATATCCGTTCACATATGAATGCTTTAAAAATCAAATTATCACATTCCACAATTCAAAAATATGTACTTACTGTTTTCTGCACACTTTCACTACACATTTATATCGCTAACACAAGATCATCACTGTCCTTTGACATGTTTAATATGCCCATAACTAACACGTTCACAAGAGCTATCACAATACATATCACATGTCACATTATCACAACTTAATTCTTAATCTATATCACACAATTACATACTTTGCAAATTAAACGAGGGGTATAACAAAGCTTACACTCGGAACTTAGAATAGGGGTTTAGGCTATTCCTAAGCTCCTGATTAACACTATGAATCATGTCTACAAGAAGCAATTCCAAACACTCATCGTTCACGCTTTGGCCTATTCGCCAAAAGCTTAAACTAGCTTTTCCTTGCCTTTCGCCTTACTCAAAAAAGGCTCCAACGGTTCCAATTCTTAACCAAAGTAAATCATACAACAAGGACAATTAATTTATAGCTATAAACACACCCAAACAATAAAAAATGCAGGTTTAAGGTTTCTCCTCTTGGAACTGAAATTCTCGACTTGCAAATTCGAAACACAAAAATATTAATCTCTACTCATTCCCAATGCCTAAAATCAATTCCAATCATGTCATTACTTACCTAAGAAATGTTATCAACCTTCAAACCACTCTAAACTACTGAAAAACTTAGTTCCGAAATTGTGCCACATAATGGCCATTTTCACGAAAACTCTATAAAAACTTAGTATCGCTTAACGAAACTTTAAAGAGTGTTTATAAACCTTCTAATCACATCAAAAAGATATAAAAAACACTTTGAAACATCAATTTTATTCAAAATCCTAAATTTTACCTTTAACGCCCCAAGTTTCGGCATTTACACAAAACCTTTGATTCAATAGATCAAAACTCATTTTAAATAGCTAGAGTTCACCAAAACTATTAGGAAAACCTAACATTTCCTTAAATGAGGGGAAAATGAGGGTTTGATTGAAAATCCAGAAAACCCACAAGTTGAATGATTACAAAATTAATGGTGTTTTTGGTGTTTCTGTAACACCCCTAACACGTATCCATCGCTGGACTAAGGTTAAGATGCATTACCGGACATATCGGAATATTTTAGTCTCATTTTACAACATCAATCATACAACATCATTTCATAATGATTCACACACATATAGTCCCTTTAGAAAGTCTACGAGACCATAATCATGCTTTAGAGAAGGTTTAAGACTAAACCGATCTCATACGAAACTTAGAAAAATTTTATATCAAAATAGGGCACACGCCCATGTGGCTAGGCCGTGTGCCTCACACGACCGTGCCCTGGACCATGTCTCAACTCATGTGCGAAATTGACTTGAACCATGCGGCCTGTCACACGCCCGTGTGTCTGGCCCGTGTGCAGCATTGATTTGAGTCACACGGCCTCTCACATACCCGTGTGTCTGGCTCATGTGCAAGTCTGACTTGCTTCGAATTCGGATAGTGAAGGACACGATCGAGACACACGCTCGTGTGCTCAACCATGTGGTCGAATAGAGGCCATTTTGCAAGGCCAATTTGCCACCTAAAATTTGGTCATACTTATAATCATCAAACAAGCATCAATTCAAGTCTCAAAGGCAGCCAAAAACATACCAAAATTTGCATCACATAGAATGAACTAAATTCACTCTATAATCACATTCATTATCAAGCCATATCACATGGCTATATATACACATTTCAAAACATAATCAAAGTTTTCTAGCCTATACATGCCATACTACAATATGTACATTTTCAAAAGGTACCAAAATATAGTTCGATAGTGTGGTGATGATCCTCGACGATCCCCAAACTTCCGGTAGCTTTGATAATCTATAAAACATTGAAAACACACACAAAGTAAGCTTTCAAAAGCTTAGTAAGCCATATACAAACAAACTTATCACATAGAACAATTATAAACCATTTCATACATATAGTTCATGGCATAACACAATCACAAGTCATATTTCTCTTATATTTCAATTGATCATGTCCACTTGCTCATAATCACATATCATGTAATGTAGCTCATATATCAAATGATCACATACATACATACCTTTCATTGCCAAATTTCATATACATAGATACGTACCAGAATTTGGATGCACATTCGTATACTCATTCAGCTCTCGGAATGCTTGTTGAACCATTCAGAATCAAATAGGATACTCTGATAGCTCAAAAAACTCGTACAATGCCAATGTCCCAGACGTGGTCTTACATGTAATCAGTATCGATGCTACTGTCCCAAACAAGGTCTGACACGAAAAAATACGATGCTAATGTCCCAGACATGGTCTTACACGTAAATAACAAATCGATGTCAATGTCCCAGATGTGGTCTTACACGATAACACATATCGGAATCCTATGTCATGACATACATATCCTAACTATTTCCTAAGGTTTGTAAGAGACTTTTTGGATGTCGTCATATTATTAGAACTTTTTCGGATTTCACATATTCAGCTCAAATAGCCATAAACCACAATTTATTCACATAAAAGTATTAATAATTCAATTTAAATAGATTTATTTGTATATCGACATACCTCGTACAAATTTGGATGAAAATAACGATTACTCGACCACTTTAGATTTCCCCCCGATCTAATTCCATTTTCTTTTGTTCTTGATCTATACACATTCAAATTTAACTCTTTTATTCACCAAATCATTCAATTCAATCCAAATACACATACTTAGAGCATTTTACAAATTAGCCCTCACATTTTCATATTTTGACATTTTCGTCCCTATTTCATAAAATTACAAAATACACATAATTCAATATAACCCATGCTTAGCCGAAAATTCCCTTAGCTCATATACACCCATACATTTCATTTATTTCACATTTTAGCCCCTCAATTTCTCATTTTCATAATTTAGCCCATAATGCTCAAATTCATCAAAAATCCAAATACAAAACATGTTAACCCAACACATATCTTTCATTTTTCATCAACTAACATCATAAATCTCACAATATCATCAATGGCACAACTCAAAATTATCATCAAATTCTAAAATTGAGACATGGGCTTAAGAAAACACATTGCAACAATCACTAAAACATAAAAATTATCAAAAACTGAAACAAAAACATACCTTGATTAAGCTTGAATAAGGCCGAATAGAAGAAAGCTTTAAAACCCTTATTTTCTTTCTAATTTCGGTGGAAGAACACTTGAAAATGATGAAAATTTTGGCCTTATTCACTTAATTCATTTTGATTTAATGAATTAATAATCTAACCTTAATGAAATATTAATATAAAACATTTGAATCATGGACATAAATGTCCACTAGCCTTATAATGGCATGATAACCTTTTAAGGACTTCCCATAAATCAAATCATAACAAATTAACATATTAACAATGAGAATGCCACTTTTACTTTTTATGCGATTTAGCCCTTTCGTAATTTATGCTCACAAACGGATAAATTTAATCACGGAAATTTCATCCATGTCAATTCACATACTCTAAGCACGGAAAATAATATTAAAATATTTTTCTGACTCAGATTTGTGGTCCCGAAACCACTATTTTGACTAGGGTCTAAACCAGGCTGTTACAATTCTCCCCCTTAGGGATTTTCGTCCTCAAAAATCTTACCATTGAACACATTCAGATATTGCTCTCTCATAGCGTCTTTTGGTTCCCACATAGCTTCTTCGACCCCGTGTGGATGCCATAATACTTTTACTACCAGAATTTTCTTATTTCTCAATTCTTTAACCTCGCGAGCTAAGATACGGAGTGGTTCTTCTTCATAAGTCATATCGGACTGAATTTCTATCTCAGACGGAGAAATCACATGTGAGGGATCAGATCTGTATCGTAGAAGCATCGATACATGAAACACATTATGGATCTTTTCTAACCTAGATGGTAGCAGCAGCCTATAAGCAACAGGTCCAATACGCTCGATAATCTTATACGGCCCGATGAATCTCAGACTCAACTTGCCCTTCTTGTCGAATTGGAGTATTTTCTTCCACAGAGACACTTTCAAAAATACTTTATCACCGATCTCAGATTCAATATCTTTTCGATTCAAATCTGCGTATGATTTTTATCGATCAGACACTGCTTTTAAACTATCTTGTATCATTTTTACTTTCTGTTCAGTCTCTTTAATCAAATCAACCCGTGAATTTTATTTTCACTAAGTTCAGACCAGTACAAAGGTGTTTGGTATCTGCTACCATACAAGACTTCGTACGGTGCCATTTTAATGCTCGATTCAAAACTATTATTATACGCGAATTCAATCAATGGAAAATATCGTTCCCACGCACCTTCAAACTCAAGAATGCAACATCTTAACATATCTTTGAGTATCTGAATAATCGGCTCGGATTGACCATCCCTCTGCAGGTGAAAATGTAATAGTCCAGTTTAGACCCTAGTCAGAACAGTGGTTTCGGGACCACAAATTTGAGTTAGAATAATATTTTAATATTATTTTCTGTGCCTATGATATGTGATTAAGCATGTGTTAAAGTTCTGTAAGTTAATTTGTCTGTCTGTGTGCTTAATTTGAGTAAAGGACTAAATCACATAAAAGGTAAAAGTGGCCTTCTATTTGGTATAGGTGCTGAATTGTTATTGTTTTTATTATGAAAAGTCCTTAATAGGCAATTAGCCCACTGTTGTAGTAAGTGGATGGACATGGTCAAGAATGACCTTATAACATATGTTTATATATTTAGTACTAAAGGTTAAATAGGTAATTTGATAAATCAAAGGTTATTAAACATAAACAAAAACAAAAGAAAAAATTCCACCATCTTTTATGTTCATCCACCGAAAATAAGAAAAACAAGCAAGGGTTTTGAGTTGTGGACATTCGGCTAGCTTGAAGCATAAATTAAGGTAAGTTTTGACTTCGGTTTTTGATAATTTCTACGTTTTTGTAATCATTGCTTTGTATACTTCAAAACCCATGCCTCAATTTTTTGAATTGATGATGTTTTTGAAATGAGCCATTAATGAATTCTTGAGTTTTATGAGGTTTGATGATGAATTATGAATTAACATAGTTTGTCTTTGAATTTTTGATGAAATTGAGCAATTTGGACTTAATTGAGAAAATAGTATTTTGAGGGACTAAATTGTGTAATAAATGAAATTTATGGACTTGTATAAGATACATGAATATTACACAAGTCCATAAATTTCATTTATTACATAATTTAGTCCCTCAAAATACTATTTCATGCACATTCATATACCCATGCACATTCATATACGTGAGTATCCTATTTAGTTTCGAATGATTCAACGGGCAAGTCCGAGAAAGGATTGACTACGTGAGTTATATATCCGTTTCAGGTACATTGATATGTATGCTTTGTATAAGCATGAAAGGTGAGTAAGTATGTGTATTGATGCAAAGGAACATTTGAGATATATGTATGTTTGAGATATGAGCAAGTGGGATACTTGAGATATGATGAATTGGTAAGCAATGGCAAACCAAGTGAGCCAAAGAGATTATTTATGTGCTTGAAATGAAGATATGTTAATGAATTCAAATAGCTATGCTTATGATTGATTATATGTTAAGCTTATTTGTATATAGCTTACTAAGCTTTTGGAAAGCTTACTTGTGTGTGTTTGTTCTATTTTTTTAGATCGTTAAAGCTACGAGAGGCTCGGGGACCATCAAGGATCGTCATCATACTACCCAAACTCATTTTGGTACCTTTTGGAAATGTATATACTAAGTATGGCATGTATAGGCTAGTTGTTTTGGAGTTGTGTTTGAGACATGTTTATATATAGCCATGTGATATGGCTAGATAAGTGATTGTGTCTTGTATATGATGCTATGCTATATGAAGTTGATTTTGATATGTTTACAAGGCTATGGAATGGTCATGATAATGGTAAGTTTATGGATGCTTAGTAACCATGTATTTGATAAATGGTTATCGTATGGAAATGATATGTATATGATGAAGTATGCTTGGAAATGATTGTTATTTAGTGGTGCTATTGTTGCATAAGTTGTATTGTTATTTAGTGGTGCTATTGTTGCATAAGTTGTTGAGTTTGATAGGCTTTTGAATCTTGTGAAATTTGGTTACTTTTGCATGCAATGAATTGGTATGATGCTTGTAGGAATGACCTAAGTATGGGTGGCAATTCGGCCTTGCAAATGGCCTATATTTGCCTACACGGTTTAGCACACAGACGTGTGGCTCGACCGTGTCCCTCGTGGTTGAAATTTAAAACGAGTCAGGATCGACCACGGGCTGGACACACGGGCATGTGATCGGCCATGTGGTGCAAGTCAGGATTGACCACGGGTGAGGCACACGGGCGTGTCCACAGTCGTGTGGACAAGTCAGTATGTATGCCCTATTTTGACACAGCTTAAACACACGGGCGTGTCTGAGGCCGTGGGAGGCACACGGCCTACCCACACGGGGGTGTGACCTCTATAACTTAAAAAAGGTTTTAAATTTCTGAGAATTTTCGTATGTGTTCGATTTAGTCCCGACCCTAATCCAAAACATGTTTAAGGTCTCGTTGACCTATTTAAAGGACACTTTGATCTGATTGGATGAGTTATATTATGAAATGCTCGTAAAAGATTTCGTTTTGTCCTGTAACGCCTCTTAACCCCAATCTGGCGACAAATTCGGGTTAGGGGTATTATAAAAAAGCAGTACTAAAGTGGAGTTTTGTACCTAAAGCCTCTTGCAGTTTCTTCCAAAACCTCGAAGTAAACCTCGGATCTCTGTCAGACACAATAGATAGTGGCACCCCATGCAATCTCACAATATTAGAAATGTATAATTCAGCTAACTTATCAAGTGAATAATCCGTCGTCAATTTTGTTAATCTATCAACTATAACCAAAATTGCATCTTTCTTCTTTGGAGTTAAAGGCAAACTGGAAATAAAATCCATCGTCAATTTATCCTATTTCCACTCAGGAATCATAATCGGTTGTAACAAATTGGATGGCACCTAATGTTCAGCTTTAATTTGTTGACAGATCAAACATTTCGAAACAAAATCAGAGATATCTCTTTTCATTCTAGGCCACCAGTAAAGTTGTTTCAAATCATTATACATCTTTGTACCTCCCGGATGAACGGATAAGCGACTGCTATGAGCTTCTTTCAAAATCAACTGAATCAACTCTGGATTTCTTGGAATACAAATCTGATCTCATAATCTCATACAATCATCATCATCAACTTGAAATTCTGAATCAGAGTTCAATTTACACAAAGCTCGTTGCGTTAACATTTCATTATCAACTTTCTAAGCATCATAAAGTTGCTATAAAAACAATGGGCTCGCTTTCAATTCAGCCAAAACCGAACCATCATCAAATAAAACTAAATAAGTATTCATCGCACGTAGCACAAACAATGATTTCCTACTCAAAGCAGCAGCAACAACATTTTCTTTTCCTAGATGATAATCTATAACTAGCTCGTAATATTTTAACAGTTCTAACCATCTTCTTTGATGCAGATTCAAATCTTTCAAAGTCATCAAATATTCAAAATTTTATGATCTTAAAAGACATGACATTTTTCACCGAAAAGATAGTGGCGCCAAATTTTTAGAGCAAACACAATTGCAGCTAATTCAAGATCGTGCGCCAAATAATTCTTTTCATATGGTTTCAATTGTCTCGAGGCATAAGCTATAACTTTGCCTTCCTGCATCAAAACACATCCCAGACCGTTCAACGAAGCATCACTATATATCACAAATTCTTTACCGGATTCTAGCTATATAACACTGGAGTGTTAGTCAGTAGGGCTTTCAACTGATCAAAACTTTTCTGACACTTTTTAGACCATTCAAATTTCACATCTTTTTGAAGCAATCTCGTCAATGGAGTTGCAATCATTGAAAAGCCTTTTATGAATCTTCAGTAATAACCAGCAAGTGCTAGAAAACTGCAGACTTCAGACACATTTTTCGGAGCCTTCCACTCTAAAATAGCTGAAATCTTGCTCGGATCAACTTGTATACCGGATACTGACACAATATGCCCCAAAAAGCCAACTTCATGCAACTAGAACTCACATTTACTAAACTTTGCATACAATTGCTTATCACGCAGAGTTTGTAGCACAATTCTCAAATGTTCGGCATGCTCAATTTCATCACACAAATCAATCAAAATGTCGTCAATGAATACAAAAACAAATCGATCTAAATACGGTCTGAAAATACTGTTCACCAAGTCCACAAAGACAGCATGAAACATTCGTTAATCCGAAAGGCATAATTAAAAATTCATAATGTCCATACCTCATTCTGAAAACAGTTTTTGGAATGTCTGAATCTTTTGCTCGCAACTAATAGTATCACAATCTTAGATCTATCTTTGAAAACATAGTAGCTCCTTTCAGCTGATCAAACAAATCATCGATTCTGGGAAGAGGATATTTGTTCTTAATAGTCACTTTTTTTAACTGATGGTAATCAATGCACATGCTCATCGTGCCATCTTTCTTTTTCACAAACAAAATGGGAGCACCCCAAGGTGAGAAACTCAGTCGTGCAAATCCTATATCGGTTAATTCTTGCAACTGAGACTTCAATTCTTTCAATTTTGTCGGAGCCATTCTGTACGGAGCTATTGATATAGGAGTCGTCCCCGGCACTAGCTCAATGCCAAACTCAACTTCTCATATCGGAGGTAATCCCGGTAATTCTTTAGGAAACACATCAGGGAAGTCACAAACCACAGGCACTAGTTTAATTTTCTTTTCAATTACTTTCAAATCAATCACATAGGCAAAATAGGCTTCGCAACCCTTTTTCACATAACTATGAGCTTTCATCACTGATATCACAGTTGATAACCCATTCAAATCATTAGATTCGATCCAAATTATCTCATCATTCAGACATCTCAAATCAATAGTCTTCCGTTTGCAATTTACAACAGCATCATGCAAAGTTAGCCAATCCATACCTAGGATTATATAAAACTCATCAAAAGGTAATAACATCAGATTAGCCGAGAAACAGATATCTCGAAACATCAACAGACAATTCTTGCACACTTTATCAACCAGAACACACTTGCCTAAGGGGTTCGATACTCTAATTACAAATTCAGTAGACTCTATAGGTAGAGTCTTACTGGATACTAAGTTCATGCATATATATGAATGAGTAGACCCTAGATCTATTAATGCAATTACAAAAGTATCATAAAGAGTAAAAGTACCGAAAATGACATCTGGAGATGAAGCTTCCTCACGAGCTCGTATAGCATAAGCTCTGGCAAGCACTCTTGCCTCAGATCTCGTAGCTATATCTTTCATAACTCTCTGGCTACCATTCACATTTCTTGGTTTCTAGAAGCTCTACCCCTAGTTGAAGCATTATTCGACTTCGGATTCTGTACAATCTCTTACTCAACAGACTTGGGACAGTCTCGGATAAAGTGATCTAAAGATCCACATTTGAAACAAGCTCGATCATTTAATCAAAAATTGCTCGAATGTCTTTTACCATAATGTCTACACTCAGGTCACTCAGGTCTGACATTTCTAACACTTGCAATCGAAGTAGCTGGAGCTTGAAAGCTCGAATGTGATCTTGCACAATCTCTACTCAAATGTCCCAAGTTAGTCTTTGAACGGCTATAATCATCTCAGAATTTCTTTGATGCCGACTGATATGGCTTACTCATTGTTCATTCCTGCATCTCTCTAACTTTGAATCAGCTTTTCTTTTCTCTTTCCCGAGTTCTTCAGATTTACACGCTCGATCAACAAGCACAACGAATTCTTTTATTTCTAGAATTTTGACTAACAAACGGATATCTTCATTCAAGCCGTCTTCGAACCTTTTACACATTATTCCCTCAGTTGAGACACATTCTCGTGCATACTGGCTCAGTCTCACAAATTCTCGCTTGTATTCTGTAACAGACATACGACCTTGTTTCAATTCAAGAAACTCTTTACGTTTTTGATCAATGAATCTCTGAATAATATATTTCTTCTGGAATTCAAATTGAAAGAAATCCTAGGTAATTCGATCTTTCGGAACAATAGAAGTCAAAGTTTTTCACAATTGGTAAGCTGCATCTCTCAACAAAGAAATGGCATATTTGACACATTCATCAGGGGTACACGACATCTCATCAAATACTTGAATCGTATTATCGAGCCAAAACTCAGCTCTCTCAGCATCATCATCATTAGTGGCCCTGAACTCTTTGGCCCTATATTTATGGATTTTATCGACTGGAAGCTTATTCAACAGATTCAAATTCATAACTGGAGGTACAATAGGAGTCTGAGGGGGATTAGGTAGGGGCAGAGGTTAAGGAACAGCCGAATTTGCTCTAACATACTGAGTGAACCACTCATTTATCATCTAGAAGAAGGCTTGTTTAGCCTCTTCTTCTTGACCGCTAGTAACCGGTCTAGAATCAGACAGCTCTGTCCGTTGAGCGGGAGTAGGTGCATTACTTTTAACATCATCAGCTACAACTCGTTCGAGATCTATTTACTATACAAAAAACACATTCTATCTGTCAAGATTCATCACACTATCATAATTGATATATATGGCATGTATAGCTAGACTCTCACACGCTATGTTAGTCCTAGAATAGACTAAATCGTAGCTCTGATACCAATAAATTGTAACACCCCTAACCCATATCCATCACCAGACTAAGGTTAAGAGGCATTACCGGACATATCAGAACATTTTACTCTCATTTTACAACGTCAATCATAGAACATCATTTCATAATGATTCACACACATATAGTCCTTTTAGAAAATCTACGAGACCTAAATCATGCTTTAGAGAAGGGTTGGGACTAAACTAATCTCATACGAAACTTTACAGAACTTGGAAAATTTTTCTTTCGAAACAAGGCACATGCCCATGTGGCTAGGCCGTGTGCCTCACACGGTCGTGCCTTGGACCAAGTCTCAACCCGTGTGCAAAACTAACTTGAACCATACGGCCTGTCATACACCGGTGTGTCTGGCCCGTGTGTAACACTAATTTGAGTCACACGGCTTGTCACACACCCGTGTGTCTGGCTCATGTGCAAGTCTGACTTGCTTTGAATTGGGACAGTGAAGGACACGGTCGAGACACAAGCTCGTGTGCTCAACCATGTGGTCAAATAGAGGCCTTTTTGCAAGGCCAATTTGCCACCTAAATTTGGCCATACTTATAAGTATCAAAAAAGCATCAAATCAAATCTCAAAGGCAGCCAAAAACATACCAAAATTTGCATTACATAGCATGCACTAATTTCACTTTATAATCACATTCATTATCAAGCTATATCACATGACTATATTTACACATTTCAAAACATAATCAAAGTTCTCTAGCCTATACATGTCATACTACAATATGTACATTTTCAAAAGGTACCAAAATATAGTTCGATAGTGTGCTGATGATCCTCGATGATCCCCGAACTTCCGGTAGCTTCGATAATCTATAAAACGTTGAAAACACACACAAAGTAAGCTTTCAACAACTTAATAAGCCATATACAAACAAACTTACCATATAGAACAATTATAAATCATTTCATACATATAGTTCATGGCATAACACAATCACAATTCATATTTCTCTTATATTTCAATTGATCGTGTCCACTTTCTCATAATCACATATCATGTAATGTAGCTCACATATCAAATGATCACACCTTTCATTGCCAAATTTCTTGTACATACATACGTACCAGAATTTGGATGCACATTCGTATACTCATTCATTTCTCGGAATGCCCGTTGAGCCGTTCAGAATCAAATAGGATACTCAGATAGCTCGGAAAGCTCGTACAATGCCAACGTCCTAGACGTGGTCTTACATGTAATCAGTATTGATGCCACTGTCCCAGAAAGGGTCTTACACGAAACCAAATATGATGTTGATGTCCCAGACATGGTCTTACATGTGTCGAAACCATTTTTATTTGTTGTTAGAAAATAGGGTCGACGTTAAAAATGAAAATGGAGTCGCCACCAATCTTTTTTTTGGGGTGTGATTGGATCACTATAAGACTAATCATTAAAACATTTTGATTTATTTAAATAATGATTTTGGCCTACGAAATTTGAGAAAATGGGTTCGGGAATTGATTACGCACGAGGAAGGATTAGCACCCTCGTAACGCCCAAAATAGGTACCGAATTGATTGATTAACGTCTTAATGTCAAATATTTGAAAAGATTTTAAAATACGATCCTCTTTGTTTAAAGAAAATTTTAAATGAATTGAATCAGATGCTGAGACCACTTATTTTGACGAAGTAAAATGTCATGCCCAATGAGTTAGGATATGACATTTTGAATCCTCGAAACTAAGCTTGCCTTCTAACTTTTAAAACTCGTGCATTTAAATTCAAAAAGGATATTCGGTTATTTGGGTCAAATGAAAAATCGGAACCCAGTTAGTTAGGGCACAATTTCTCAAAATTTCCAAATACAAAATATTGCCTTTACTTTTAAAAATCCTTTTCTCGAGACAACAAAATGTCACATCCAGTGAGTTAGGACACAACCTTTTTTAATTCCCGAGGATAAGCTTTTATTTAACTTTTATGCTTTGATTTTAAAAGGAAAATAATAGGTTCTTTAAACTCGATGAGAAAAATCGAAACCCAGTAAGTTAAGGTACGATTTCTTTTGAACCTTAGAACGTGAAGTATTTGCTTATTTCAAAAAAAAAATTTAATGCATCGGATAATGTAATACAATCGTAGTAAAATGGAGAATGAATTATAGTACCGGTATGCATAATAGAATAAAAATGTCGGGCGATAAGATAAATAACAATAATAAAGACAAAAAAAAGATAAATAATAAAAAGCAAAAATAAATAAATGAATAAAATAAAACAAACTAAATACAAAAAACGAATAAGTAAATAAAGGAAAATAATAATAAAAAATTTAATTAAAAATTTGATAATGAACAAATAAATAAACGGATATTAGGTAAAACGGTTTAAAAATAAAAATAAAAATAAAAATAAATAATAATAATAATAATAATAATAATAATAATAATAATAATAATAATAAACGAATAATGATTATAAAAAATAGATAAATAATAATAGGAATAATAATAACAATGATAGTAATCATAATAATAATAGTAATAATAATATTAATAGACTTTAATAATAAAATAGCAACAATGACTAAAAGGATTAAATTGAAAGTAAAAATAAAGTTTTAGGGCAAAAATAGAAATAAAATAAGGCAAAAGGACTGAATTGTAATGCGCCCCAAAAGGATAGGGACTAATTAGGAAATTATCCCCCCTATCCAAAACGCGCGGCATCAAGGGGGACTAAAATGAATCAGCAAGAAAATTACTAAGGCAAATTAAAATTAAAAAAACTGAATTTAAAAAAATAAAAATGCTGAAGGGCTAAAGCAGTAAATAGCACAATTCCACAAAACACGCGAATCCTTCCCCAGGTTGGGTCAACACGCGGGTTGAGGGGGTAAAATGGCACCGTTCTGGTGCCTAAATGCACGGCCTAAAACGAAGTCGTTTTCATTCGGTATATAAGGCCGAAAATTAAAAAAAAAATTCTCCTTTATGTTTTTTTAAAAAAAACTGAAAAATTTTTAAAACCCTCTTTTCTTGGCAATTTCTGGATGGGATACCAGCGCCGGACCACCCACGGTGGCCAGAACTCGTGAAAACCCCCCTTTTTAACCGTTTTAACCCCTACAACTCCGATATGCCCTCAAACCGCCAAAAGGAGCCTTCGAAGATCACTGGAAGATCGAAAGACTCTTCGGTTTCCTCCCTTCCGGCCACCAGCGAGGTAAGACCTCCTTTCTTTGTTTTGTTTTCTTTTTTTAAAAAAAAAAGAAAAACGTCGAAAAGAAATGGAAAACGAAAAAACAGATATTGAAAACGTGAAGAAAAAGAATCACCTTGAATCTGTTTCCTTTCTATTTTTTGTTTTTGTGTTTGTATTGATATTGTCGATAAAATTTTTTTATTACAATGGCTTCTTCAGTTTTCTAAAGGCCGAAAATCAAAAAATAAAAATGAAAAATACATCTATTTTTCATTTTTTATTACTGTGCTGTCTATTTATTTGTTTTCTTTTGCATGTGTATGACGCGCAGTGGAGGTTGTATGGAGGAGTGTAGGAGGCTGTTGACGTCGGGAGTACGGAGGCGCGACGCGCGTGTGGGGGCTGGAGCTATTGGGGCTGTTGCAGTGCAAAAACAATGGTTAGGGTTTCTGTTATGTTAGGGTTAGTGGGCTAGGGTAGTATTTGGGCTTTAATTTAATGTGGGCCCATATTTTAATTTTGGACTGTTTGGACTGGACTGTTTTGGATTTTTATTAATTAGTTTTTAATTTTGGTTAATTGGCCCCGGACAAATTGGGCCAATTACAGCTGCCCCTCTTTGCTCGTTGTCGCGTAACGAAAATGGAGTAAAGACTTAAAAATGGCCAATTTTGCCCGGCCTCGCTGAGTCTCTACTTGTTTTGGTGCCTTTCTTCTTTGAATAGCTTCATTCTATCCACTGCATTTTCAAGGGGCATAGAAACTAGTGCTTCGATCCACTTCAGAGAGATTAGACTTGTAGCTTCAATCTGCATTACTGCAACTTTAGGGAGATAAGATTCACCATGATAGATTTGGTCCGACTTACTGTAACTTCAAAGGTATAGGACTTGTAACTTGTAGCTTTAATCTGTTTCACTGCAACATTGGGGAATAAGATTCGTTGTCTTTAGTCTGCTCCGCTGTAACTTCAGGGAGATAAGGTTGGTGGCTTCAATCTACTTTACTGCAACTTTAGGAAGATAAGATTTGCTATCTTCAGTATGCTCCGCTGTAACTTCAGGGAGATAAGGCTGGTGACTTCAATCTGCTCCACTGCAGCTTGAGGAAGATAAGATCCGCCATAACTTGTAGCTTTAATCTATTCCACTGCAACGTCAAGGAAATACGATTCGCTGTCTTCAGTTTGCTCCGCTGCAACTTTAAGGAGATAAGGCTGGTGGCTTCAATCTGCTCCACTACAACTTCAAGAAGATAAGATTCACCGTCTTTGATCTACTCCACTGCAACTTCATCGATGAGATCTACACTTCGATCTACTTCACTGCTACTTCAGGGAGATGAGATTTGTGGATCCACTGATCATGCTACACCGTCCTCTGAGGGACACGACGTGTAGGATCGATTTCGTGGGCTTTTACTTATGCCAAATGATTAGGATGTCATGATCAGGATAAATCAAATGCTTCTAATTGGATATGTATGAAAAATATTTGCAAGAATGCAGAATATCATTTTGCGAGAAAGATCCCTTTCTAATGCTTAGGTTGTCATTGCTCGCTGTTCATCAAGGTTGTATCACTGACGCAATATCATGTGTTCTTGTTCAGCTGATATCCTTGACAGAAAATCCAAAGAAATAGTCACAACTTAGACTCTTATTTTCAACACTTAGGTTTTATGAGTTCTAAACAATAGTCCTGTTTCAAGTTCTTGCACTATTTAGAAGCTCCTAGAGTAATATGCAGAACTTCTTTTGTGAAAGTATTATAGTCCATTAATCATTATTTCAATGCAAAATGCTTGAAAATGATCATAATGATGGAAAAAAATAGGAACGAAACCTGAAAAAAAAATGGGTTAATTAAAGAAAGCAAACATTGTTTGAATACAGAATGGTGAGGGGAAAAAATAGGTGCCCCAGATATCGCAGCCTAAGCTTCTCTGTACGAAGTTTCTGAAGACCATTTTAAACTCAATATTTGTTTAGGAGATTAAAAGTACTTTGTCGATGCCCCAAGATGTAGCATACTTCTTCTTTGTTAATTCAGGTATCGCAAAACAATCGCATACCCTCCTTTAATCAAAATTTGAATTGCCTTTTATGAGTTTTTAATTCAAAACCCTTTGGTCTCAAGGCGTAACACTCTCCTTCTTATTAATTTGGAGAAAGCGAGACTACCGCATGCCCCATATTTTGAGCACAATTTAAGCTACCATTTTCGGGTTTTCGACTCAAAACCCCTTTGGTCTTAAGGCACCCTTTGCAGGTTTTCACCTTGGCCTCTCTTTTTCTTTGTTTTTTCCTTTTATTTTCTTTATTTTCCTTCTCTTTTTTCAGTGAAGTATTTATTGATTGAATTTAAATTTGCAGGATTTGGCCAGCTCTTGCCATCCATTTCAGTCAACATTGATGCTCCTCCAAAGAAGGTTTTCTTTACTACATACAATCATTCCTAATTTGGCATCCATTTCTTTCTGAAGTCTTTTTGTATGGGAAGAATATTCTTTAAAACCAAGTCCCCCTTATGGAATTCTCTAGGGTGAACCTTTTTGTGGTAAGCTTGCATCATTCGTTTTTGGCACATTTGACCATGATGGATAGCTTTTAGCCTATTCTCTTTGATTAGATATAGCTGATCCTACCGAGATTGGATTCATTTTTCTTTATCCAACTTATCTCTGACAAGACTCGAAGGGAAGGAATCTCAACTTTGATGAGAAATGTGTTGCCCCGGTGGAGGTCCTGACAGACGTTTGATGAGCATAGATGGTAATTTCTCAGGCTGATCTTTATGGATTTCAATCATCTTCCTCATGATTTTTTTTTTTGTTTTTTTTTGTTTTTTATAAGGTTGCCCCCACTATTCCATTCATTTTGGGCTGATGTGATGTTAATCTTGAACAAACTGTAAACTTCTGATATCGTGTTGTTGTTCAAATTAAATGTATCATCAAATAGGATCCTTTTTGGCATTTCATACTGACATAGAATTTGCTGACTGTCAACTTTGTGACATCGGCATATGAAGTAGCTTCCGTACATTTGGTGAAGTAATCGATGACCACAAAATGAAACGATGCCCGCTAGAAGCCTTTGGTGAGATCAACCCACTAACATCCATGCCCCACGTAGAGAAAGTCCACGGAGATGGCATGAGGAGATGAATGAGGCATAGGAATCTTGTCTCCATAAATTTGGCACTTATGGCATTTCTTGGTATAACTGATGTAATCCCCTTCCATGGTGGAACAGTAGTACCCGAACCTCATGATTTGCCTGGCCATTGTAAAACCATTAGCATGTGTTTTTCAGACACCCTTATGGACCTCTTATAAGATTTTGTAGCCTTAATAGCATCCACACATCTTAGTAGCCCAGACATCTCTTGATACGATCAAGCGAAAACATCTTTGAATTTTTGAATAACTTCAATGACGTCTCGTGTTGTCTCTGTGGTGATACAGGCTCTGATTTTCACCTCTTTCCCTTCTCACAATAACTTTTTGTAAGGTAGGATCTGCTTTTTCATCTTAATCTACCATCCTTAACAAATCAGGAGATAGGTGTAACACCTAAACCCGACCTAGAAGTTAGGCCCGAATCTGGCGTGCCACATTGAAGTGTTTTTTGAAAACCATGTTTCAATTGAAAACCCTTCTTAATTAAAAGCTTGAGTAAAATCCCAGTTACGTCAGTTTATTTTTTTTTTTTTGAGGTTTATTAAAAAGTTATCACCTTCAAAACCTTGTTTGTTGTAGAAGCTTAATTTAAAGCAGATGATTTATGAAAATATGATGTTTAAAGATTAAGTTATGAAAGTGTAGTATTTTGAAAGCAATTTTGTTTAGGAAAATTCCGATCTATTTTTAACAGTTATAAAACAGCATAAATAAATATCCCAAATAAAAACCAGAAATTAAAAGTGGCCTTATTACAACCCAATAAGAAAGCGGTTTAAGTAATGTAAAATAAAAACTAAAATTTAAAGTTGTTAGCAGTGTGGCCACTCTGAGTCCTCCAGTACGTCGAACCGCCTACTGAGGATTACCTGAAAAATTAAAACAATGGGGTGAGTTTACGAAAACTCAGTGTATACAACCCTTAACGGTAAAAACATGCATCACAATAATCCGGGCCTAAGCCCATTACAATAATCAATGTGGGCCTAAGCCCAACATAGTAACAGTGGGATCTGGTCCTTAGCCCATAATAGCCTCAGTTGGGCCTTAACCCATGCCAAATGTCACATATCACATTTATCTGGGCCTAAGCCCATCACAATATTAAAATCAATATATGCAATGCATTAATGCCCATACCAACCCTGTACTCCTGTGGGGATTTAATCAACCCACCCATCCGTACACTCCTTATGTAGCACCGGTTGCGGCACTAACCAATATTGCGGCAGAGCTTCCAATCACATAATCGGCTTAAAGCCATCGGCGGATCCACAGTCGTCAAGCGACCATGCGATCCTATCAGAACTTCCTCAGTATCAATAATCCCATCCCCCATGCAGCCTAATATCACATGAATGCAGACATACCATAAATAGCATACAAGAACAATCATATAACATGTAGGAGCATTTTGGTCATTTTGCCCTTCAGGGGCATATCGGTCAATTTACCCTATGGGGGTATTTCGCTCATTTTACCCTCCAGTGGTATTTCGATCATTTTACCCTCTAAGGATATTTCGGTCATTTTACAACCTTCCCAAAGGTCTACAGTCACCTCGAGCGACACAGATAACATATATCATCCAAGCAGTGCATTTGGGCCCAAAGCCCAATACTCGGCCCAGGTGGGCCCACACTCTCGTGTGGCCCATTCAACCCATTTTCAATCACGGCTATGTGAAAGTTATAGCCCAGTTCAATTTCTTCCACTTTTCATAAATTTAATCCGTGTGGGGCCCACAAGCCCACTAGGCCCACATTGGCCATTTCAGCCACACGAGGCCCATAATGGCCCAAGAGCATAAGGATGCTCCTAGTGACCTCTGTCATTGAATCGACTTCCCCACACGAGCGCTCGTGCGCTCGTATGGTAACCGTTGTCGTATTTTCGGCATTTGCCGATCTACAGTTGGAATGGTGTGAGTACACATTTGTTACGAAGCACCCTACGAATCCCTAGCTCCAAACCTACAACATTTAAGACTAACAGTTAGCCATTTGATCCATACAATTATCCTTCCTTTCCAACTAAAAGCCGAAACCATAGTAATACTTACCTTAACCGATCGAACCTTGTTAAACCTTCTTTAATCGTTATCAAGATTAAACCCCTTGACGGATTCTGCATTACATCAAGCCTTATTAAGAGAAACAAATAACCTTGTGATTAAAACCACACTTGACCGTTTACAATCCATCAAGAGTATTCGGCCATAACCAACAAGGCAAGAACGCTCACCTTGGTGAAGAACTGAGAGTGGAATGTTGCTTACTTCAAGTCGCTTGTCCCTTTATCAATCCTCGAGAGGACCTAGGTATTAACCAATATCAGAATATGAGAAGAGGGGGGATTCAGCAGAAGAAAAAGTAAATAGCAACCATAACGAAGATTCCTAGATAAAAAGAGTAATTAATGCTTACACTTACCCACGACAAAAAGAGAAGAAGAAAATGAAAGTGCAATCCGAACAATTGAAACAAACCCCCAAGTTGCACCCTTCTGATTAAGGAACGAATGCGATTGGAGAGGAGTGTAGAAGAGATGAAGAGAATAGAAGATCACTTTTTGACACAAGGAAGAAGAATAGAAGAAGATGCAATTGGCCTAAGGACAAATAGATAAAAATGGTACGAAAGTTGCCTAAATGGTAACACAAAATCGGCTAACAAGAAAGTAGGGTGAAACCAATCAAAAAAAATGCACGAGAAGTCACTTTTGCGCCATTCTCTTGTTCTTAAAAGTTTTAAACTTGCATTAGTGCCATTCTCTTGTTCTTAAAAGTTTTAAACGCTCCCATGCCCAAGGCCCAATAGGCCCAATTCTACTAGGCCCAAATTTAGGGTGTTACAATAGGTTACAATCTTTTTCATCTTCAAAGTCCTGAGATACCTATAAACACATACCTTGCTCAAAAGTAGATTCTAAGTCAGTATCAAAGTCGTTCAAATTGTTGATATCTAGGGACCTGTTGTAGGTATGAAGGAATATTCAAAGAACAAATGAATCTAAGAATAATTATTTATGTGGTATGAACATGAATGAAATAAAGGAATAAAAGAATATTTGCTCAAAGTGAGACACAAAAATGCATTTTTTATTGAAATAAAGATGCTGGACATGAGTCTATTTCACAAAAGGATTCTTATTGCTTCTAGGCTTAAAGTAACAAGCGTGTTTTAAATATTACCCTAAATTAGCTCTAAAAAATACAGGGATCTCTTCCACAGTCTCATTGTTCAAAACACCCCCAAGCTCATAAGGGCGGATGCCCGATAAGTTTTCTCTTCTGATTCTTTTTTCCGATATAGCCTTGATGCTCTCATTTCTGTACATTCCATCCAGGCCTTCAATATATTCATAGAATTCCAATTCCATATTATCCATCAGGCCTTGCACCAAGGCTTTGAATTCATTGCACTTTTGAATCCCATGACCCTTTTTATCATGGAACTCACAGTAGTTCCTTGCTTCTCCGAGTTTCTCCCCTAAATCCTGGGTGATTAATCCTTCTTCTACCATTTTCTTCCAAATCTCCCTCAGCGGGGTTTTCACTTCTGCTACATCTGTCTTGATTCTCTTCCCTGCACTCTGGATTATCGCGTTTACCCCTTTGTCAGCATGGTTGGGTAACGAATTTTCTGCATTGAACTTCACAATACCCATGTTGATGAGTCTTTCGACTATCTTTTTAAAAGCAGTGCAGTTCTTAATTGAGTGTCCTGTGATTCTTGCGTGATACTCGCATTGGGCGTTCGCGTCGTACCATTTGAGAAAGGGAGGCTGTATAGGTTTTAGGTAGAAAGGGGATACTATATGTGCATCAAACAAACTTTGGTACAGCTCCTCATACGTGATCGGGATGGGCGTGAATCGGGGTTTTTCTAAGCTCGATCTTGGATTAGGATCTTCTATTGGGGGGACCTGATGGCTAGTAGTTGCTGTCATGATGCCATCCGTCTTCGATTATTTCCCTTTTCTTTTAGAAATAAAGCCAAACAGTGGTTGCATTCCCTTCCATGAGGGTCAATCACTACATGGGATCAAATGACCGAAAAATTCTTATTAAAATATTTTCCACCGGCCAAAACGGCCAAGTTGAGGAATGGTATCTCATCTTTTTTGTAGATGTATTTAGAGACACTTTACGATGCATGGGAGAGATACAAAGATTTGTTGAGGAGGTGCCCACACCACGGATTACCTTTGTGGCTACTGGTCTAAACTTTTTACAATGGTGTGAACCCTTCAACATGGCAACTAATCGATTCAGTCGCTGGCGGAACCCTGAACAACAAAACTCCTGAAGCAGCCTACGAGTTTATAGAGGAGATGTCATTGAATAACTATCAGTGGCAAGTTACAAGGACAAGGCCAGCCAAAGCAGCCAGAGTTTTCAACCTCGATGCAGTAACCGCGCTATCAAATCAGCTAGAGTTGTTACATGAAAAATTTGATGGTGTATATGGTTCTTCGCAGGCACATTCAGTTATGCAGTGTGACGCAAGTGAATGAGTGGCGAATCCTGAGTACCCACCTTACGGAGAGGGCATGGAGAGCAAACAAATGAACTATATGGGTAATAATTTCTGATCTAACAATAACCCTTATAGTAATACTTATAATCCAGGTTGGAAGAACCACCCCAATTTCTCATGGGGTGGCCAAGGAAATCAAAGACAACAACCATCCCAAAACTTCCAACAACAGCCCTACCCACAGGAAAAGAAGCCAAACCTCGAGGAGATGATGACAAAATTCATGGCAGCCACAGAAACACGTTTTCAAATCGGGCAACTTGCTAAGCAGATCTCTGAGAGACCACAGGGAAGACTACCGAGCAACATCAAGACTAACCTAAAAGAGCAAATTCAAGCCATAATAGCTCAAGATAGTGAAGGGTTAGACGAGCCCAATTTAAGTAAAAAGAATGTGGTAGAAGAAGGAAAGGTTGAGGTAAAACCAAAACTGGTAATCAAAGAGTACGAACCTCGTATACCATATCCCGAAGAATAACGAAAGACGACACAGAGGAACAGTTCGGTAAGTTTCTTAAACTTTTAAAGAAATTACATATTAACTTACCGTTTCTTGAAGCTCTTTCGCAGATGCCAGATTCTAGGAAATTTTTAAAGAAGCTATTGACAAATAAGCGAAAGATAGACAAGGAATAACATGTGGAACTGAATGCAGTATGCTCAGCAATGTTGCAAAATAAACTACCACGAAAATTAAAAGATCCAGGGAGTTTTACAATTCCATGCTTAATTGGTAGTTTACCTATTGATAATGCGTTAGCTGATTTAGGGGCAAGCTTAAATGTCATGCCTTATAAAATGTTTAAACAACTAGGTCTAGGGAAACCCAAACAAACTAGGATGAGTATTCAATTAGCTGATAAAACTGTTAGAATTCCTAAGGGTATAATCGGAGATGTACTTGTGAAAATTTATAAATTCGTATCCCCAGTAGACTTTGTCATTTTAGACAAGGATGAGGACAACACGATCCCCCTAATTTTAGGAAGACCATTCTTAGCAAATGTCAAGACTAAAATCGATGTCGATGCAGGCGAACTCATACTCTGTGTAGGTGACGAGACAGTCACTCTTCAAGCTCTCGATTCAGCTAAGACATCAATTAATCAAGGTGAGAAAGTAAATTTTATTGATAACCATTCGGTTAACCCTTCTTTTCAGAAAGCACCACAGCATGTACTCGATCCTAGACCCCGTGCCAATAAAGAAATAACTCATGAGGAACAAGGGATTCAGATCGATGAACTAGAAGAATGGAAGACACATCTCCAAGAAAAATTAGGGATACATGAAGCAGAACCAAAGCCACTCTACGAGACAGACAAGTTCAAAATCGGAGATCACGTATTGTTAGATAAAGAAGACCCACGAATACCTCCCCCTAATCCTAACACAAACAAAGAAATCTCTTTTAAGGTGGTCAATGTTTTCCCTTACGGAACAGTTGAAGTAAGTAATCCTATTTTTGGCACTTTGAAAATAAATGCTACTCGTCTTACACTTTATCATGATAATGGAACTGCTAGCATAAGGAAGGACTTTCAACTCCTCAAACCACCATAAATATGCAAATGAGAGGAAAGTCTAGCTCAAGACTATAAATAAGCACTTCTCGGGAGGCAACCCGAGTACTAACCACATTAACTTCTACATTTTTTTATTTTATTTATTTTATTCTATTTTATTCTTTCCTTTCAGCAGCTAACTATAAATCAAACCAAGTGTAGATTTCCCAGCCATATGGCCTTGCACACGGCCGTGGCCATAGCCGTGTGGATGCACCGAATCTCCGTACTAACATGGCAGAGATGGTACGAGTTAGAACGAATCAATCTTCAAGTCACGGACTCCAACTACAACGCCACAGCCGTGTGATGCGGCCGTGACCAACACTGTTAGATCATACACGGACGTGGAGATCAGAATATGGGCATGGGAGAAGCGAACAAAGCACCACACGGCCGTGCGATACGACTGTGCGACACAACACTCCCATGGTACACGGGCGTGGAAACATACAAGACTTGAAAATTCTATTTAACCCCCCATTTTCTTCTTACCTACTTCCCATCTCCTTTCTCCCATCTCATCCCTCAGATATCCCCCGCCCCACACTTTTTCTTCTTTAGCTATTACCCAAACCCTCGAGCTTCACCACATCTATGACAAAGAAGCGAAAGGATCTTGGCGCAGTCTCCTTTTGTGAGACCGATCTATATAAGTCCATACCAGCCGCTTCATCCATTCGACAAGCCAAGGGTCTTTGAGTCCATTTAATTCTTCTTCTTTTTTACTCTTCTCCTTTATTTTCCTTCTCTTTAACTATCTTATGCTTAAATTAGTTTATTTTATCTTAGTTTCTTTGATTTGGATTCTAAAGGCTGCTAGGGAATCACACCGGAACCACGACCACTACCTCACTGCAACCTTAGAAGTCACACCCACCTCACGAACCATCCAACAATAAGGACTCTTCATTCCATTCATCTTTCATTTTAATTTTATTTACATCTCCATTTTCTTTCTCTTTATCATTTTTTTCTTTAATTATATATTTAGTTTATTTTAAATATGTCTTAATATTTCCTAGCTAATTCTCTACGAGCTTCTCAATTTCTTCATCTAGCGCAGAGCTCGGTAGCAGCCACCACACCTCGGGACTCCCAACTTAAGGAAACCATCCAAATTCAGGAAGTTTCACCTTCCCATTTCTATTAAATTTCATATACATCTTTGTACATTGAGGGCAATGTACATCTTAAGTGTGGGGGGTGAATATATATTTTAAGAAAGTGCCTAACTTTCTTCATTATTCTCAAATCCCTGAATTTTGCCATGAATGATATCTTGTCTTAAAGTAAGTTTCTCATATTATGATTAAAATGAAATTTCATTTGATTTATGATTTTTATTGATATGTTTTGGATTAAGTCATTAATAATTATGCATTGATGATTAAATTTGAAGGGTACTAGAGAATCAAGCATGATAAGTCTATTTTCAAAAATAAAAAATTTTTCTAGGTTGTCCACCTGAATCTAATTATTACCTTGAAATTTGAAATTTATGAGGTTGATATCAAACACCCATAATTTTTGGTGAGAATTTGAGCCTTTTTAGAGCATATATTCTTTTTCTTGCTCACTTTATTGATTATGAGTGTCTCAACATTGATTTGTTATTCTAGAACTTGCATCGATTATACATGTCGAGACCACACCTTTGATTTGATATACAGAGATGATAAAGGAACCTAGGTTTTAACCCACTCACTCCACTATAATCCTACCTCCACAATTAACCCCTAGCAAACCACGTTGATCCAAACAACCCTTTTTATTGACTCACCCACTAATATTCCCCCAAAACCCTTTGTATTTATTATCACCATTCCTTTGACTACCCTTATGTCGAGATTTGATTTGATCAGTTGCCTAACTGTTTTATCTATTTCAATTATTAAATCTATTCTTTATATTTGACTTGTTCTTAAAAAAAAAAGAAAGAAGAAGAAAATTTCGAAGCATATTCATTATTAGTTCTATGAGCTTATACATGTAAATTCCAAATCTTGAATAAGAAGCTCGTTTTATTAGTTTCCAGTTAATATAATTATTCATTACCAGTTCCTTGTTTCTAGTTAGGTAAATTATCAGGTCAATCTCGATTCTAACCTTCTTGTTCAGCCTATATCCATACCCTTAATCTAAGCCCCGTTACAACCCTATAAAGACCTTTTGATTTGTGTATCATCTCATATTAAAGTGGTGGAGATTTTATTTTCATGCAAGCCTATGGGGTTAACTCTTCATGTTTGACTTTTGAGTGCTTAATTTTGAACCTTAAAACACTTCGAGTGGTTTGAGTGAATCTTTAATGTTGATGACAACTCTTGTCGATTTTGAATCAAAGGTAATTATTTAGATGAGGGGAAAATACCTATTTTTTGTGCTATAAATGTATGACTTTGAGTGTTTGAATCTCTAAGACTCTTTGAGTTGAATTATCCATGTATGAATTATCTTTGAATTATGATGAAACATTATTAATGAATATTATGAATCAAGGAAGTTCATTTTAATTGTAAATTGAGAATTTTGCTTGAGGACAAGCAAAAGCTTAAGTGTGGGGGTATTTGATAAACTGTAAAAGTAACATATTTTAAGCCCACATTTGGCATGCTTTTGGATGATTTAAGCCATGAATTATGTAATTTGGTGCTCTTAATCCTTTGTTTTCATGTTTTATACTCAGAAGAGCATCGGATAAAGAAAAGAATGGAAAACGGGCCTAATACGGAGTAAATGGGCCATATCATGAAATCCACACGGCCTGGGCCCAAGACCACACGGTCGTGCCTCATTTAATAGCTTCGAACACGGCCTGGCCGCGACTTACACGGGCGTGTGCCATGGGCGTGTCTTTGCCGTAAGAAAGAAGAGTTTCACTCGGATTAGGATACTTAGGGGCAAAGAAACACATTCAGAAGCCTATATAAACACCCTAAGCATGACCTAAATAGGGGGAACCCAAGGCTTTAGTTAGGGGCGTCTAGCTAGGCTAAAGAAGGCAGATTTGTGGGGAATTACTCGAAGATAGCCAGTTGATTCATCTCAAGAAGCCGGAATCATACTCAAGACGGAGAATCTCTCCTTCAATTCCTTCAGGGGGTTTTAGGGATTTCTTATATTTTGTTTTATCTTTTTTTTTTTTTTGAGATGTATTCTATTATTATTATGAACTAAACTCTCAGATGCTTGAGGGGGATGAAACCTAAGATGAATCTTGTTATCGATTGCTAAACTATATGATAAATATTTGACTTGTTCTTAATTATGTGTTCTTAATTCTTGTGTTGATATTTTCGGGATATTAATTCAAGTGTGATGTGCTTAGGTGGAGGAGTAAAGGTCCCTGCCTAAGAGTAGATCTAGCATAATTAAGCGAAGTTGATCCGCGCCTAGATAGGGTGACGAGATTTTGTCGGATTAGGGTGAAACCTAATATGGGAGTCCATAGATCGAGTTAATGCAATTCTAGGGGTTTTAATTAGAAAGAGATTTCAATTAATCAACCTAAGGTTAGATGTTAGTCGCCTCGAGAGAGGGATTAATATAACTTAGGGAATCTTACAGATTAAGTCAAATGAGTAAATCGTCATGTTCAGAGTTAGATAACAAGTGAAGTCTAGGTGGATTCTTCCTTGGTTGTCGTCTTAATCAATTGGTTTTTCCTAAAAGTTATTCTCCAAATTCATCTTCTTTGTCTTAGAGTCTTTAGTTTAGTAGTTAGTTAATTTTAGTTTAGATAAACGATTCCCCTAATTCTAAGGCTAAATAATAAAAAGAGAGTCAGTATTAGTACTTTTGGTTCCTTTGGGTTCGACATTCCAGTCTTGCCTTAACTATACTATTGTTCGATAGGTGCGCTTACCTTAAATCATTGTCATAGTTAATTTCCAGGTTTGATTAGTCTTTATATAAATTTTAAGATTTTGACATCAGATAAAACAACAATCAACTTGCCCACATGTTTGAGCACACAGGCGTGTGTCTCGACCGTGTCCCTCAAGGTTGTAATTTGAAACAAGTCAGGATGCCACACGGGCAAGAAGCACAGGCATGTGCCAGACCATGTGACCCAAGTAAGTGTTGCACACGGGCTGAGACATGGTCCAAGGCACGGCCGTGTGAGGCACACGGCCTAGCCACATGGACATGTGCCCTGTTTTTAAAGAAAAATTTTCTAAGTTCTGTAAAGTTTCTGTATGAGATCTATTTAGTCCTGAACCCTCTCTAAAGCATGTTTAAGGTCTCGTAGACCTTCTAAAGGAACTATATGAGTATGAATTATCATGAAATGATGTTGTATGATTGATCTTGTGAAATGAGCATAAAATGTTTTGATATGTCAGGTAATGCCTCTTAACCCTAGTTCGGCAACAGATATGGGTTAGCGGTGTTACAATTTTTTGGTATCAGAGCTACGGTTTAGTCAATTCTAGGACTAACATAGTGTGTGAGAGTCTAGCTATACATGTTATATATACAAACTGTGATAGTGTGATGAATCATGACAGAAAACATGTGTTTTTCGTATAGTAAATGGATCCTGAACAAGTCGTAGTTGACGATGTTGAAAGTAATGATCTTGCTCCCGCTCATAAGACAGCGTCGTCTGATTCTAGACCGGTTACTAGCGGTCAGGAAAGAGAGGCTAAACAAGCCTTCTTCCAAATGATGAATGAGTGGTTTACTCAGTATGTTATAGCAAATATGGTTGTTCCTCAACCTCTGCCCCTGCCAGTTCCCGTAGCTCCCCAAGTTAAAGATCCGATCCATCTGAATAAACCTCATGTTGATAAGATTAGAAAATATAGGGCAAAAGAATTCCGTGCTACTACTGATGATGATGTTGAGAGAGCCGAGTTCTGGCTTGAGAATGCGATTCGGGTATTTGATGAGTTGTCATGTACCCCTGATGAATGTGTTGTTTCTTTGTTGAGAGATACAGCTTACTAATGGTGGAAAACTCTAACTTATGTTGTTCCGAGAGAAGGAATTACCTGGGATTTCTTCCAGACTGAATTCCGAAAGAAATACATCAGTGAAAGATTTATAGATTAGAAACGCAAAGAGTTTCTTAAATTGCAATAGGGCCGTATGTCTGTTACAGAATACGAGCGAGAATTTATGAAACTGAGCCAGTATGCACGAGAATGTGTCTCGACTGAGGTAATAATGTGTAAAAGAGTCGAAGACGGCTTGGATGAAGATATTCGTTTGTTAGTCGAAATTCTGGAAATAAAAGAATTCGTTGTGCTTGTTGACCGAGCGTGTAAAGCTGAAGAACTCGAGAAAGAGATAACTCCGAAGAGTTAACATCAGGGAGCTTATAGAGCTTAATAGATAACTTTAAAGAGTTAACATCAGGGAGCACCGAATAAGGTAATAGGGAGTTCAAGCGAGCCATGTTAGGAAGCCCATAAGAGTTTATATCAGGACGCTCACGTAGAGCTGCGTTTGTGTCTGCATTATATACTAGATCACAAACGATCGAATCATGTAACAAGTTGCTCACACAGAGTTGCAGTAGTGTGCAACACATGCAAAATCACTACCGATCAGGTTGCTCGTAGGAACTACATAACAGGATGCTCGAGAGGGTTATAACAGATTGCTCGTCCGAGCTGTAACAGCCTGATTTAGGGGTTAGTCGAAACAATGGTCTCCGGACCACTAATCCAGGGTCGAAGAAATTTATTTTAATGTTATTTTATGAGTTATAACATGATTATAAAGGTGCATGAAAATTTTGGTGCTTTAAGTTTAGCGATTTCATGCTTAAATGGCGAAAAAGGACTAAATCGTATAAAATGTGAAAGTTCTATTTTATTTGCTAGAGGTGCCAGATAACCATAGAATATTAAATTGGAGGTCCTTAAAGTGAAAATGGGCCATTGGGGAAGTGATGGCCAGCCATAGGGGACAAAGAATAGACTTTGTCCTTTGGTTAGGAGAAATTTGGTGATAAAAATTGATTTGTTTTTTATAAAATAAAGAAAAAAATATATCACATTTTCTCTCCATCTTCTCCACCTAAAATTAGTAGAAAAATTGGGGCTGAAAACTCAAAAATTTCTGTCATGCTTTCCTCCTTACAAGTAAGTGATTTTGGTGGCCTTTCTTGAAAGTTTTTGTACTTTTGGAACCCCTAAAGCTTAAGCTAGCTAATGAGGGGACTATTTTGCAAAATGGTTAAGATTATATGGTTTTTCCATGAGAGCATTTATGTTGTTTTCTAAAATTTTATGGAAGAAAATAAGACTTAGTTGTTAAATAAACAACTTTTGTGAAAGGTGTTTCCATGAAAACACCTAAAAGGACCTTTTTGTAAAGGTTGTGAAATAGATGATAAAGGTGTGAAATAGTTGAAATTTTGAGTGGATATAAGAGAGAATATGAATCGGCTAGGCTTGAATGATAAGGAAATTTGACGAAAATTGATATACGAGCCTAGGGGCAAAATCGTAATTTTGCCAGTCTAAGGGCAAAATTGTAATTTTGCCAAAGTAGAAATTTTAAAATGTATTGATTAGTGTGGTGATTAAATGAGTAAATTTTATTGTTATAGATAAAAGAAAACGAGATTCGGACCTAGAGCGGGGGAAAAGAGAAATATTGACAAATAGGTCCCTTTTTTACCCTTGTAGTATCGAGGTAAGTTCGTGTGCAAATAATGCAACCTTAAGTGAAGTATTTAATATTTTGAAGTTGTATGATTTGTATGTTTTCTTTATGAAATATATTAATTACAATGTTGCTGAGAAGCTAAGAAATGAAAATCTTCAATTGAACCTTAAGAATGGATAGAATGCAAATACTACGATACTAAGGTAATTAAGGTTTCGTGTAAGACCATATTTGGAATATGGCTTCAGTTTGAGATTTCGTATAAGACCATGTCAGGGACATGGCATCGATATGTTATTTCATGAAAGACCATATCGGGGATATGGCATTGATGCGATACCGTATGTATGAGACTCAAGAGCATCTTGTAGCATTTCGATCGATTCAACAGGTATGTTGAAAATAAGGAGGTATGTGGATATGTCATGAGTGGTACAGGTATGTACCTAGAACTCATATGAAGTGATTTCGGTATATGATGATTTCATAGTTAGTTATGTGTAAATGATGCATCCGTCATTGCATATGTTTTTACTTGCGTGAATGCGTATAATTAATGCAGAGTTCTATTAAAAATGATAGAGAGTGAGGAAATCCTCGGATGATCATTCAAAATAGGAAATGGGTGTGAATAAATATCCGTGAATGTAAGACAAATGGTGGGTTGTGTGCAATACCACCTTACTATTTGTTAGCAATGGGCTGTGTCTGATACAATCGTATTTATTATTAAATGATGGGCTGTGTGCAATACCACCTTATTATTTGTCATTGATAGGCTGTGTGCGATACCACCGTGTGTGACACACGATCAGCCTCATGGGCGTGTCCCCAAGCCGTGTGAAGTCTACACCTGAATTTGGAATTTAATTTATCATACGGTCGAGGGACACGGGCTTGTGATGGGCCGTGTGATGCAAGTCAGTGTCGACCATGGGCCAGACACACGGGCGTGTGACGGGCCGTGTGATGCAAGTCAGTGTTGACCACAGGTGGAGCACATGGGCATGTGTGACCACACGGCCTGCCCACACGGGCGTGTTGCATTCCACACGGGCGTGTGACCCTGTTTTGAGTGAAAATTTTCTAAGTATGCAAAAGTTTCCGGTCTAGTCCCGAAGCATCCCGGGTGTATGTTTAAGGTCTCGTAGACCATTGGTAGGGACGTTATGATTATAAATGAATAGTTTTAAGTTAGAATGAAACTTTTTTGCCTGATGGTGTGGGTTTAAGCAAGTTAATTTCGGTAATGCCTCATATATGATTCAGGCGTTGAATACGGGTAAGGGTTGTTACACGAGCTATTTTCTGTCCGCAACATATGCCGGACCATATGTAATATAAGAAATCACACATATCCATCAAATTTCATTATTCAAACGGAACTTATTATATTCCGAATATGATTGAACATATGATTATTTCATATGTTTCTAACATTTATATAATTCATACAATCCCATACCACATTCAATTCAAGCAGGTAAATAAACACAAAATTCGATTACACGAACTTCCCTCAACACTTGTTTGTATATGAAAATCTACTAATCCGAAACTTTTTCTTTTCCTCGATCTAACTTTGAATATGAGTTGTCTGGATCTATATAAATAATTTTAATCATCAATTTATCACATTTCATATTCAATTGGATTCAATTTACACCCTAGGAAATATTACCATTTTACCCCTACACTTTCCATAAATTCCAATTTCGTCCCTAGGCTCGAAAAATGAAATTCATGCAATTTAATCCTTATTCCAAGCCTAACCAATATTTTCATATAATATTTACAGCACTTGTATTTCACAAAGTTCATAATTTTTCCATGGGTTTTACCACTTTTCAATTTAGTCCTTAAACCATTATTTCATCAAAATTCTCTTTGTAAAACTTGTTTATCTATCAACAACCTTTCATTTTCTACCATAAATTTCAAATTTTTAGCATATTCATCCATGGAAAAACTTTGTTACTTTGATAACTTTTCAAATTAGTCCCCAAAATAGATAGATTAGACTATCTCGGTTTCAAAATATAAAAATTACTAAAAACGGAACGAGAATACTTACCCAATTGAACCAATTAAGCTTGCTTGAAGACTTTTCTCCTTCCTAGGGTTTCCATGTCTTAATTTAGGGAGGATGATATAAAATAAGATGATAATTCTATTATCATCTTTTAATTATTCTAGTTTCCAATTTAGTCCTTAGCCTTTTCTAATTACCATATAAGGACCTCAAATTTTGAATTCCATAGCTATTTGATACTTATAGCTATTAGAACTCAACTTTTATACTTTATGCAATTTGGTCCTTTCCATAATTAAACACATAATCGATAAAAGTTTCTTATCAGAATTTTCATATACCAATCCTATCATAATGCAGACCATATAATAATATTAAAATAAATTTTCTTTTTGGCTCGGATTTGTGGTTCCAAAACCACTCTTCCAATTTCATTGAAAATGGGTCGTTACATGGCTTCCCAAAAATAAGACTAAAAAGTGACATCCCCAATAGTGTTTTGAATGTCGTACAATAAGCCCACAAAGCTTCATCCAATCTGGAGGACCAATCTTTTCGAGTTGGGTTCACCACTTTTTCCAAAATTTGTTTAATTTCTCTACTAGTTGTCCTTTTTTTAGGGGATGATATGTCGTGGCAATCTTATGCTTCACCCCATACCGGTGCAAAGCATTAGCATCTAATTTGCAACAAATGACTGATAAAATTCATGAGCATCCTTGAACAGACTCGACCAATAAAATCTTGGCTAAAGTACTTTGGTAGCAGTCCTCATTCCCCCAAAGTGTCCTCCGTAAGGAGCTGAATGACAATGCTACAAAATGCTATGAATTTCATCATCAAGGACACGCTTCTTAATTATCTAATCAGCTAAAATTCATGAGCATCCTTGAACAGACTCGACCAATAAAATCCTGGCTGAAGTACTTTGGTAGCAGTCCCCATTCCTCCAAAGTGTCTTCCGTAAGGAGCTGAATGACAATGCTAAAATAGGAAGGGTTCATCCTAATAATAATGCTTGGCATCATGAAGGACTTTTTGTCTTCTTTGGTTGCTGAGATCGGGTGCCATCACACCACTTGCTAAAAAGTTCACTATATCAACATACCAAGGTAATGCTATGGCAACTAACAGTTGCTCATCTGGAAAGTCTTCTTTAATAAGTTTGCCATTGCCATCTTCATTTACAGATTCTAACTTTGACAGGTGATCAACCACTTGATTTTGAATCCCCTTTCGATCTGTAATTTTCAAGTTGAACTCCTGCAATAAGAGAATCTACCTAATCAATCTTGGCTTGGCATCTTTCTTGCTCACCAAGTACTTAATAGTAGAGTGATTCGTGTAGACTGTGACTTTGGTGCCAACTAAATAAGATCAAAATATATCTAATGTGAGTACTACAATCAATAACTCATTTTCAGTGGTGGTGTAGTTAAGCTATGCATCCGTCAGGGTCCTGCTCACTTAATAAATTGCAAGAAATACCTTGTCTTTCCGTTGCCGCAATATTGCTCCCACAGCATAATCGTTGGCGTCACACATGAGTTCGAAAGGGTTATTACAATTGGTGTTGCTACCAGTCGTCTTTTCAGCTCCTCGAAAGTGATCAAACATGGTTCATCAAAATTGAAAGGTCTATTTTTTTCCAGCAAGGCGCACAAGGGTTTAGATATCTTTAAAAAATTCTTAATGAATCTTCTATAAAATCCCGCATGACCTAAAAAACTCCAAATACCCTTGACACAGGTCAAAGGCGACAATTTGTCTATCACCTCGATTTTTTCTTTTTCAACTTCAAACCCTTACTGCGATATCATATGGCCTAGCATAATGCCTTCACGAACCATGAAGTGGCATTTCTCCCAATTCAAGATAAGATTTGTTTCTTCACAACGGCACAAAACCAATTCCAAATTTTTCAAGCAATCCTCAAAATCATTGCCAAACACAGAGAAATTATCCATGAAGACTTAAAGAAAATTTTCCACCATGTTTGAGAATATCGCCATCATGCAATGCGAAAATGTTGCTGGGGCATTACACAACATGAATGGCATTTGTCTAAAAGTAAAAGTACCATATGGACACATGAAAGTTGTCTTCTTTTGGTCATTTAAAGCTATAACAATTTGATTATATCCTGAATAACCATCCAAAAAATAGTAGAAAGCTTTCCTAGCTAATTAATTCAGACATTTGGTCAATAAATGTTAAGGGAAAAACGCACTTCTAAGTTTCCCTATTGAGCTTGCGGTAATCCATGCATACTCTCCATCACGTGATAGTGAGAGTTGGAATAAGCTCATTGTTATCATTATTGATCACTATGACACCTCCTTTCTTAGGTACACATTGTATAGTGCTCACCCATGAGCTATCAGAGATCGGGTATATAATACTAGCATCTAACCACTTATAATCTCTTTTTTAACAACTTCTTTCGTGATTGGATTCAACCTATTTTATTGTTCAATAAAATTGCTATGGCAATCCTCTAGTAAAATTTTATGATAGTAGGGCTGATTCCAATAACGTCGACACTTATCCATCCCAATGCCGTCTTAGATCATCGAGGTACTTCCAACAACCTCACCTCTTGATTGGGTGTTAACTTGACAGAAATAACTACTGGCATAGTGTTTTTTTTTCTCCCAGATAAGCATATTTTAAATGTTGCAATAGAGGCTTCAACTCCAGTGTGAGAGGTTCCCCTATAAAAGGTTTAGGAGTCTTGAAAGAACGATCTAATAAATCCAAGGATTCAAACTTCTTCCCTAGTCTATCCACAAGCTGTTTGGCTACTTTAAGTTCACCAAGGTCCTCAAAAATCTTGTGAACTCTTCCTCAACTGCTACCCCTATCAGGTCAATGGCATTACATTCTTCATTATCATTAGCACATTTCAAGGCATTGAATACATTGAATTTGATCTGCTATTCATTTACCCTCAAGGTAAGTTCACCTTTCTGCATATCAATTAAAGTCCTGCATGTAGCAACAAAAGGTCTTCCAAGAATAACCATCACATCATGATCAGCTTCACATTCTAAAATAAGGAAATCTACTAGAAAAATAAATTTATCTGCTCTTACTAGTACATCTTCAATTTTACCTTTCGAATGTACGTAGGATCGATCAGCCAGTTACAAGGCAATAGTAGTAGGTCTTGCTTTCCCAATTCCTAGCTTCTTAAAAATAGACATAGGCATTAGATTTATACTTGCTCCTTAATCATATATGCCTTAACAACATACTGATTTTCTATTGAACATGGGATGGTAAAACTCCCAAGGTCCTTCAACTTTGGGGGTAATTTATTCATCACCATCGCCGTGCACCCTTTAGTGAGAGAAACAATCTTAAATTCTTTCAATCTGTACTTCTTTCATAATTCATCAATTAACATCATTAAACTCACAAATTCATCAATATCTTAACTCACAATCTTCATTAAAATTAGAAATTGAGGCATGGGCTTAATAAAATGCTAAACAACAATCACAAAAACATATAAATTGTCAAAAATGGATCAAAACACATACCTTAATCACCAAATATCAAAGCCGAACCCTAGCTTAGTCTTTTTATTTTCTTTTCTTGTTATTTTCGACCAAAGATGAACATAATGACCTATTTTCATACTTTTGTTTTATTATTTCATCATTTAATTATCAAATTCCATTTTTAAACTTTATAATATCATTTAAAATTCAATAAGTAATGTCCAACTTTGTCATTTAATGCATTCAATGGTTAAATAACCACATAAGGACCTCCTCTTTATAAAGACACATCAATTCGGCCATTATTCAAATAGAAGGACAATTTGCAATTTCTACGATTTAATCCTTTTTTGTAAATTATGCATACAAACGATCAAATTAAATCACAAAAATTTCACACATACCAATTAGCATGCTGTAGACTCAGAAAAGAATATTAAAATATTTTTTAAACTCAGATTTGTGGTCCCAAAACCACTATTCTAACTAGGGTCTAAACCGGGCTGTTACAACTCTCACCCCTTAAGTATTTTCGTCGCCGAGAATCTTACAGTTGAACAGATTTGGATATTGCTGTCTCATAGCATCTTCGAGCTCCCACGTAGCTTCTTTGACCCCGTGTCGATGCCATAATACTTTTACTACCAGAATTTTCTTATTTCTCAATTCTTTAACCTCGGGAGTTAAGATACGAATCGATTCTTCTTCATAAGTCATATCAGACTGAATCTCTATCTCAGACGGAGAAATCACATGCGAGGGTTTAGATCTGTATCATCAAAGCATCGATACATGAAACACATTATGCATAATTTCAAACTCAGATGGTAGCAACAGTCCATAAGCAACTGGCCCAATATGCTCGATAATCTTATACGGCCCGATGAATCTTAGACTCAATTTGCCTTTTCTGCCGAATCAAAGTATTTTCTTCCACGGAGACACTTTTAAAAATACTTTATCACTGATCTCAAATTCAATATCTTTTCGTTTCAAATCTGTGTATGATTTCTGTCGATTAGACGCTGCTTTAAGTCTCTTTTGTATCACTTTTACATTTTGTTCAGTCTCTTTAATCAAATCAACCCCGTGAATTTTATTTTCACTAAGTTCAGACCAGTACAGAGGTGTTCCGCATTTCTTACCATACAAGGCTTCGTACGGTGCCATTTTAATGCTCGATTGAAAATGATTATTATATGCGAGTTGAATCAATGGCAAATACTGTCCCCACGTAACTTCAAACTCAAGAATGCAACATTTCAACATATCCTCGAGTATCTGAATAATCTGCTCAGATTGACCATCCGTCTGCGGGTGAAAAGCAGTGTGAAGTCCAATTTTGTACCTAAAGCCTCTTGCAATTTCTTCCAAAATCACGAAGTAAACCTCGGATCTCTATCAGACACAATAGATAGTGGCACCTCGTGCAATCTCACAATATCAAAAACGTATAAATCAGCTAACTTATCAAGCGACTAATTCGTTCTCACCGGAATAAAATGAGCTGATTTTGTCAATCTATGAACTATAACCCAGATTGCATCTTTTTACCTCAGAGTTAAAGGCAAACCTGAAACAAAATCCATCGCCACTCTATCCCATTTGCACTCAGGAATCATAATCAGTTGTAATAAACCGGATGGCAACTGATGTTCAGCTTTAACATGCTGACAGATCAAACATTTCAAAACAAAATCAGAGATATCTCTTTTCCTTCCAGGCCACCAGTAAAATTGTCTCAAATCATTATACATCTTTCTACTTCCCAGATGAACAGATAAGCAACTGCTATGAGCTTCTTTCAAAATCAACTGACTCAACTCAGGATTTCTTGGAACACAAATCCGATCTTGGAATCTCAGACAATCATTATCATCAATTTGAAATTCAGAATCAGAATTCAAATCATACTGAGCTCGTTTTGCTATTATCTCATTATCAACTTTCTAAGTATCGCAGATCTGCTGCAAAAACAATGGTCTTGCTTTCAACTCGGCTAAAACCGAACCATAATCAAATAAAACTAAATAAGCTTTCATCACATGTAGCACAAACAGTGATTTCTAAGTCAAAGCATCAGCAACAACATTTGCTTTTCCCAGATGATAATCTATAACTAACTCATAGTCTTTTCACAGTTCTAACCATCTTCTCTAACGCAGATTCAAATCTTTCTGAGTCATCAAATATTTCAGACTTTTATGATCTAAAAACACATGACATTTCTGATAAACCGTAATAGTACCATATTTTAAGCCCACATTTAGCATGCTTTTGGAAGATTTAAGCCTTGAATTGTGTAAATTGGTGCTCTTAATCCTTTGTTTTCATGTTTTATACTCAGAAGAGCACCGGAGGATGAAAAGAAACGAGAAACGGGCTGAAAATGAAGTAAATGGGCCCTATCATGAAATCAACACGGCCTAGGCCCAAGCCACACGACCGTGCCTCATCAAACAGACTCAAACACGGCCTGGCCACGATTCACACTAGCGTGTGCGATTGGCGTGTCCCTGACGTGAGAAAGAAGAGTTTCATTCGAATTAGGGTACTTAGAGGCAAAGAAAGCCATTCCAAAAGCCTATATAAACACCCTAGAGGCCAACCTTCAAGGGGCGTCCAGCTAGGCCAAAGAGCAGAGTCAAAGAGGCCAGAATTGTGGGAATCATTCGAAGAAATCCAGTTGATTCATCTTAAGAAGACAGAGTTATACTCAAGATGGAGGATCTCTCTTCAATTCCTTCAAGGAGTTTTAGGATTTTCTTATGTTTTGTGTTATCTTTTCTTTTGAGATGTATTCTTTTATCGTTATGAACTAGACCCTCAGATACCTGAGGGGGATGAAATCTAAGATGAATCTTGTTATCTTTTGCTGAACTATATGATAAATACTTGATTTGTTCTTAATTATGTATTCTCAATTCTTGTTTTGATATTTCTGGGATATTAATTCAAGTGTGATGTACTTAGGTGGAGGAGGAAAAGTCCCTGCCTAAGAGTAGATCTAGCATAATTAAGCGGAGTTGATCGTACGTCTAGACATATGGTGATGAGATTTTGCCGGATTATGGTGAATGTAACACCCTTACCCGTATCTTGTACAGGAATCGGGCACGAGTCATTACCTGACTCAACTCACTTGGTCATGTAACTTTGAGTTTGCAATTTCATTTCCAAATTCAAGGATTTTCAATCTTACATCTAACTTCTTCATAATGGGCCTATAGGGCCCTGTACTAATCATTGGAAAATATCAGACATAAATAGGAAACTTTGACACATTTAGAAAAATGTCACCTAAACAGGGGTCACACGCCTGTGGACTAGATGACACGCCCGTGGTCGACACTGACTTGAATCGCACGACCTAGACACACGCCCATATGGCTGGTCCGTGGTCGACTCTGATTATTTCCCCACGGCCTGGGCACGCCTGTGTGCTCCAACCGTGTGACATTTCAAATTCCAATTTCAAGATGCAGACTTCACATAGCCTTATTGCACATGCCCATGGCTTGATCGTGTGTCACACATGGCCTAGATACACGACCGTGTGTCTACCCATGTGGACAAGAACAAGGCTGTTTGCCAAGCTCTTTGCACCCCTATAGCTTACACTACATGAACCCATTCAATATACTATTAAACATCTCAAGATTTCAATAAGAACTTCATAAATAACTTTGTAATTTCATAAATGATAAGGTGAGCCATCAACCATGGCAATATACAAAATAGTTATATTAACAAGGGCCAATACATTTTGGCCAAAATGAAAAAATATCCTAGCTAGTCTAGGCCTTATACATGCCATGTACAAAATCATTAAGTCTAGGTATATAGAGGTGAGCTGATAGTGTAGGCGATCTTCTGAATATCTTCATATCTCGGCTTGGCTCTTAAACTCTATAAAACAAGGAAAAAAGAGAAGGGGGGTAAGCTTTAAGCTTAGTAAGTTTACATGTAAACAATATAACATTATAACATGTATTAAACAATTACATAGCATTACATACTAAGTAAGAAACAATTTACATTCATGATCATGCTTACTCTTTTCTCCATTCCCACATTCCAACCATATCACAAGCTTAATGCATACATTCATTAACAGGTTCCCCTGCACTTAGCATCACAACGTCACATAATACAACACATCACTATCTCTAATTCCATTATTCATAGTCACATTACTCGGTGGTTTCGCACTTAGCCCACCATCCGCCTTTATTAGGGTGGTATCGCACTTAGCCCACCAAAAGATTAGTTACGGTGGTATTGCACATAGCCCACCAAATGAGTAAATAGATGATGGTTTCGTACATAGCCCATCGTAATTAAGCAACAAGGTGGTATCGCACTTAGCCCACCAACAAGTATTGTCATTACGCATTTATATGACTATTTCATGATTCACACAATAATTATATCAAGACTACCACATTCAATCCACTTGAACCATACATGTTCTAAATCATGCCATACACTAATTAGCAACGTAATATTTACAAAATAATATGCATTGTTTACACATAAACTTACCTCGGTGCAAAACGTGTTAACTAATGATTTAATCCGTCACCTTGCCTTTTCCACGGTCAAGGTTGATCCCACGCTCTTGTTGATCTATAACAATGAAATTCAATTCGTTTAGATCATCCTATGATCATAATACATCAAAATCTATACTTGGGTAAAAATGACCAATTTGCCCTTATACAATGGCAAAATTACGATTTTGCCCCTAGGCTCGTAATTTATTTTTCAACACATTTTCTTAATAAACAAGTTGTAATATCCTGAAATAGGGGTTGTGCGTTTGGAGAATAACTCAAGTATTAGTGGGCCTCAAGAGTGGTTTGGATGTGTTTTAGGAGTTCCTAAAACTCTCGGATTGAAATGGGATACTTTGGAAAATTTTGGAAATTTGAGGGTTAAAAGAGGAAAATAGGCAAGGAGGCCTTAAGAATAAATTTTGGTATGTTATGGCATATGAAATGCCACAGTAAAGTGGCTTAGTGTGCCACTTAAAGCTTGGGCGTGACGCCACAATCAGGTTAGAGGTTCGAGTCTTGGGCGCGGCATAAGCATTTTATTTTGCAAAATGGCACTGCTTTGAAGGAGGCTTTATAATAATTTGTGGCGGGATTTTGACATCAACGCACCAGTAGCAAAGTGGTTGGGGCGCTTGCAGCCAGAGGAGCTTCATGAGGTCGGGCGTTCGAGCCCTGATGGAGGCGTGCGGGTGTTGTAATTTTTGTTTTGGCTTTAAGCAAAGAGAGCCAGTGAATGAAGCTTAAAAGAATGTTGCGATGCGTTTGTGACATGAAATGAATGGTGGCCGAATGGCTGGGGCGTGGAGATGTCTTCTCCAGGTCTCGGGTTCGAGACCTGGGGGCAGCAGCATGGTTTTGTTTTGCTTTTCTTCTTTTGGTGACGTGTAAAGGTGGCGGCAGCATGGGCATCTGCGCATGAGCAATGCTTCATGTGATAGTTGTTATTTTATTTGTTTATTATTAGTATTATTATTTTAAGTATGGGGAGTTTTATTTATTGTTATTAGTAAGTATGGGTGGTTTTATTTATTTTAGTAAAGGATGGGTTAGTGATGGGCATATTAACATTGTTATTTCAATTGGTGATGGGAGAAAGAATAAACAATGTTTATTGGTTTTTGATGATGGGAAGGAAGCAGCTTTGGGGAGTTGGCCGGCCTTGTGCTTGGCAAAGGATGCATGGCCGAATTTCATGATTGGTTTTACTTCTTTCATTTCAATATTGTTCTTTGTCGAATGAAGCTTTCTTTGGAGACCTCCATGGACAGTTTTGAAGCTAGCAAGGGGAGGGGTTAAGTGCTGAACCACCATTGTTTTAAAACCTCTCCATTTTTGTTCTTCCTCGCCGAATTCTCCTAACTTTCATCTACACTTCTTTTCGTCTTTTTCTATACCTATTTTGTGTTTAGCCGAATATCCCATCACCTCTTGAAGCCATAGCCGAATGGTTCATTCCCTATCCTAAGGTCATAACCGATTTTACCTTGAGGTCGAATCTCCTTCTTTTGGTGCCAATTGTATCTTTTGTTGTTAGCCGAATATATTGTCACTATTGCCGAATCTTGTGTTGAAGAAAGGAAACTTTAAGGGAGCTCTCGGGTTTTTGAACGTCAAGGTAAGAAAAAGTGTAGACTCAGTAAAGGGCCACTTTATCTAGTTTATGTGTTAAACCGATTCTAATAAATTGTTAAGCAGGGATATTGGTAACTACAAGAGCAAGCAAATATTTTGGGACTTGGAAAAGCTAGGTAAGAAAGGGTAACTTTCGGCCTTAGGCCATTTTCTTGTATTTTAGTGGTTGACCGTTTCTATCTATGGATGTTTAAGAGCTAGTCGACTGAGGCAAGCAAGCTTTCGGGATTCGAGATCGTTTTGGTAAGGAACTCTCCTTAAGCCTATTCTTTAGATATTTTGGAAAAAGCCGAAGGCTAACCATTATGTGATCTCAAGGTGTAGCCGATTACAAGAGGTGTGTATGGTTCAGGATTTGGTTGGAAACCAAATCGGCTTAAGGTGAGTACTAATGTTGAGCGACAGATCCTTCGGGATTTATGTTGGTAAACCGAATATGGCCTATGACTAACTTGGATGTTGGCCGAATATAGGGTCAAAGGTTATAGCACAATAGATCGGGATCTCGCTATACAGGTGCGTAGTTATCGCACTGTACTCATGTTTGTTATATGTGTTAATTTATGTATATATATGTTGTGCATGTTAGCCGATATAAGGGCTAAGAGTGTGAATACCCAAGGTGGGTGATTGAATAATCAGGTTAGTGGTCATGGTATTAACCTTTCAGTGATTTGCGATAATAAATGATTATTGATGAATGTATAAAAATGTGATGGCATGTGATGTATATTTGTTTCGAGTAAAATGTTGCCATGGTACGTATATATTATGTGGATATAGGCTTCGTAATTGTATATTCCTGTGTATGGACTATGTGGTTATGGGCTTCGTAATTGTATATTCATGTGTATGGACTATGTGGATATAGGCTTCGTAATTGTATATTCATGTGTATGGACTATGTGGATATCATAATTGTATATTCATGTGTATGTAATGTGTGGATATGGGCTAAGCCCATATGTGAGGACATGTGTACTAACTATGCATTGAGTCTTGGTGACTCACCCAATTTTTCTAAACATTTGGTGATCGTGATTTTTAGACCGGTCGGAGTGGATACAAAGGTGGCCACATCAAGCGGATTTTTATGAAAAAGGACATTTTGTTTGATTAATTAAGTATCTACATTTTCATTATTTTGATTAAATGCTTAATGTAAAAAGGCCCACTAAAGTGTTTAAGTATCTTTATTAAGCATCTTTATTATTATGCTCTATTATGGATGGACAATTTAAATGTTGATTGCCAATGGCTTTATTTTCTCAAGTAAAGTTGAATCAGATATTTTTACAACAAACTTCAATTTTTACTTAGAATATTTCAAGTCACGAAAATGTTTTATTAAAGGAAACAAATTTTTCCACAGTTTTTACTATTCAGTAAGAATATTTTTGAAAGTGTTCCGCAGTGGCATTCCAAATTCGGTCGGAGTAAATGGGCCGGGTTTGGGGTGTTACATTTTGGTATCAGAGCCAGGTTCAAAACTCAACTTTGAGGTTTTGGGCTCGAAAGTAGTTTTCAAAAGTGGGCTTTTCAAAATGTGGACTTTTATTTTAGGCTTGTTCTGGCATGGCACCTGTACCTCCGACCCGAAGTCCACCTGGTAAGTACCTCTGACTATTGAGGCATATTGAATATGTGAACTGTCTGGGCATAATTGGGCCTGTAGATTAGAAAATTAGGGCTATCGAACCCTAGGATTACTCTACTCAAAAACAAGTGCATAAGACTTAAGGACTGAAATGACCATAAAAGTGTAGTGAATGAATGTGTCCCTGCTTATGAACGTGTATGTTACTCTCTGAATTAGAATAGCGAACTTGAACTACAACTATGAATGATCGAAAGAACCACTTCTAAATACTTATTTCATAAAATTGTTCGCGGATAATCAGTGGAACAAATTTCTAATGCATAAAACTTTTTAAGTCAGATTGCGCGATAAGGGATGAGCTCTAGAGGAAGTAGTAGAGGCAAAATGGCCGTATCGGAACCCGTTAGATCGGGTCAAGAATCTGATAATGAGGTACCACCTCCACCATCATCCTTTGGTAATGAGCAGCAAGATCAAACGAGGGATAATGCCGTGTCGCAGGCGGTGCTGCAAGTTTTAGAAATAGTAGCTGAAGCGGGAGGAAATATGAGAGCTCGGAAATTTGTTCCTGAGCGACTTTGAACCAATGAAGCGGAGTTGTTCCGTGATGTATTAGGCGTGGCACCCAGTACGGTTGAATATTGGTTGGAAGCAACCAAGCGAGTTATGGATGAGCTCGATCTGAGCCCTAAGGAAAAATGAAAGGAATGGTGGTGCTACTTCGCGATAAGGTGTATCAACGATGGCTCACGGTTCGGGATAGTGTCACAGCTGAGGACCTCACTTGGGAGTATGTCAAGACGGCATACTAGAAGAAATATGTCGATACTTACTACATTGATGCTCAGAGGAAGGCGTTTTTGGGGCTGGTTCAACAGAACAAGTCCATGGCAAAATACGAGGCTAAATTCCTAAGGTTAGGCCAATATGCTCGAAGAGTAGTGGCTACGGAACATGAACGATGTGTCCGGTTTAAGGACGGATTAAGGGACGGCCTGAGACTGTTGATAGCTCCTCAACAGGAACGGGAATTTACTGTGTTAGTCGAAAAAGCTAAGGTAGCTGAAGGGATTAAGAACTCGATAAGATAAAATAGAGATAAGGATAGGAACCGGGATAGAAGAAAATTTGGATCGTCAAAATTATCCGAAGGTCTTCGGAAAAGACCGAAGGTTGAAAGTTTTGCTAGTGTGACTAAGCCAGCTATGGGAAATCGGGACCGTCCGTGTGCTCAGTGTGGAAAATATCATGTCGGCGAGTGTTGGAACCGGAATTGAGAATGTTTCAAGTGTAAGTCTATAAGCAGTTAAATATCGTTAATATTAGTTATAACCTTGAATACATGCTGAATTATGGAATCCTCATTATAAATATAGTGAAAGCCAAATGTGGATAGACATTCTATCATGAAATGTTATTGAATTTATAATTGAATTGATAAGTACAAGTGATATGAATTATATATGGTTTATAATTTTGGTCAGCTTGTAATGTGATTCAGATGGTGATAATATCGTATTTCGGGCTTTCAATTGTGGAGCCTTGTCTTGGTGAATTGTATTTCAGGCTTTGACGCCTAGCAGGCTTAATGCCGGTGTGTATATTTAGGCTTTGATGCTCAGAGCTTAATGCGGTGTGTATTTCGAGCTTTGGCGCCAGCGTGCTTAATGCCGGTGTGTATTTCAGGCTTTGATGCCTAGCAAGCTTAATGTCGGTGTGTATTTGAGCTCGATGCCTAGCAGGCTTAATGCCGGTGATGTGTTATAATAGAGAATTCATGAATCACTTACAAGATGGAACATGTTTATTACCATAAGCTAAATGCTCGGGTAAGTACAAGTCTTTCATATTTGCAAGAAATAAGGTAAGTTAGTATATTTCCACTTGAATTAAGTAAGATGTGATATAGTTGAAGCTTCGGTAAGACTTTTAATATGTGCAATTGATCTTACCAGTGAGGTGTATGATTTATATATAATGGAATTGAAGCTCGAATATGCTTATGGAGAAGTGGCCATATATGAAAATGCTAAATGTGAAAGAGGTTGGATATGTTTGCGTATGTGTATAATTGGGTATATGTGATTGATATATGGTGAATTGAATTGTACGGATGTTCATTAGTAAGAAATTTCGAGGACGAAATTATTTTTTTAGGGGGGTAGAATTGTAATATCCTGAAATAGGGGTTGTGCGTTTGGAGAATAACTCAAGTATTAGTGGGCCTCAAGAGTGGTTTGGATGTGTTTTAGGAGTTCCTAAAACTCTCGGATTGAAATGGGATACTTTGGAAAATTTTGGAAATTTGAGGGTTAAAAGAGGAAAATAGGCAAGGAGGCCTTAAGAATAAATTTTGGTATGTTATGGCATATGAAATGCCCTGGTAAAGTGGCTTCCGTGTGCCACTTAAAGTTTGGGTGTGGCGCCACAATCAGGTCAGAGGTTCGAGTCTTGGGCGCGGCATAAGCATTTTATTTTGCAAAATGGCACTGCTTTGAAGGAGGCTTTATAATAATTTGTGGCGGGTTTTTAACATCAACGCACCAGTAGCAAAGTGGTTGGGGCGCTTGCAGCCAGAGGAGCTTCATGAGGTCGGGCGTTCGAGCCCTGATGGAGGCGCGCGGGTGTTGTAATTTTTGTTTTGGCTTTAAGCAAAGAGAGCCAGCGAATGAAGCTTAAAAGAATGTTGCGATGCGTTTGTGACATGAAATGAATGGTGGCCGAGTGGCTGGGGAGTGGAGATGTCTTCTCCAGGTCTCGGGTTCGAGACCTGGGGGTAGCAGCATGGTTTTGTTTTGCTTTTTTTCTTTTGGCCGACGTGTGAAGGTGGCAGCATGGGGCATGCACGCGTGAGCAATGCTTCATGTGATAGTTGTTATTTTATTTGTTTATTATTAGTATTATTTTTTTAAGTATGGGGAGTTTTATTTATTGTTATTAGTAAGTATGGGTGGTTTTATTTATTTTAGTAAAGGATGGGTTAGTGATGGGCATTTTAACATTGTTATTTCAATTGGTGATGGGAGAAAGAATAAACAATGTTTATTGGTTTTTGATGATGGGAAGGAAGCAGCTTTGGGGAGTTGGCCGGCCTTGTGCTTGGCAAAGGATGCATGACCGAATTTTATGCTTGGTTTTTCTTCTTTCATTTCAATATTGTTCTTTGCCGAATGAAGCTTTCTTTGGAGACCTCCATGGACGGTTTTGAAGCTAGCAAGGGGAGGGGTTAAGTGCTGAACCACCATTATTTTAAAACCTCTCCATCTTTGTTCTTCCTCGCCGAAATCTCCTAACTTTCATCTACACTTCTTTTTTTCTTTTTCTATACCTATTTTGTGTTTAGCCGAATATCCCATCACCTCTTGAAGCCATAGCCGAATGGTTCATTCCCTATCCTAAGGTCATAACCGATTTTACCTTGAGGCCGAATCTCCTTCTTTTGGTGCCAATTGTATCTTTTGTTGTTAGCCGAATATATTGTCACTATTGCCGAATCTTGTGTTGAAGGAAACTTTAAGGGAGCTCTCGGGTTTTTGAACGTCAAGGTAAGAAAAAGTGTAGATTCGGTAAAGGGCCACTTTATCTAGTTTATGTGTTAAACCGATTCTAATAAATTGTTAAGCAGGGATATTGGTAACTACAAGAGCAAGCAAATATTTTGGGACTTGGAAAAGGTAGGTAAGAAAGGGTAACTTTCGGCCTTAGGCTATTTTCTTGTATTTTAGTGGTTGACCGTTTCTATCTATGGATGTTTAAGAGCTAGTCGACTGAGGCAAGCAAGCTTTCGAGATTCGAGATCGTTTTGGTAAGGAACTCTCCTTAAGCCTATTCTTTAGATATTTTGGAAAAAGCCGAAGGCTAACCATTATGTGATCTCAAGGTGTAGCTGATTACAAGAGGTGTGTATGGTTCAGGATTTGGTTGGAAACCAAATCGGCTTAAGGTGAGTACTAATGTTGAGCGACAGATTCTTCGGGATTTATGTTGGTAAACCGAATATGGCCTATGACTAACTTGGATGTTGGCCGAATATAGGGTCAAAGGTTATAGCACAATAGATCGGGATCTCGCTATACAGGTGCGTAGTTATCGCGCTGTACTCATGTTTGTTATATGTGTTAATTTATGTATATATATATGTGTTGTGCATGTTAGCCAATATAAGGGCTAAGAGTGTGAATACCCATGATGGGTGATTGAATAATCAGGTTAGTGGTCATGGTATTAACCTTTCAGTGATTTGCGATAATAAATGATTATTGATGAATGTATAAAAATGTGATGGCATGTGATGTATATTTGTTTCGAGTAAAATGTTGGCATGGTACGTATATATTATGTGGATATGGGCTTCGTAATTGTATATTCGTGTGTATGGACTATGTGGATATGGGCTTCGTAATTGTATATTCATGTGTATGGACTATGTGGATATGGGCTTCGTAATTGTATATTCATGTGTATGGACTATGTGGATATCATAATTGTATATTCATGTGTATGTAATGTATGGATATGGGCTAAGCCCATATGTGAGGACATGTGTACTAACTATGCATTGAGTCTTGGTGACTCACCCAATTTTTCTAAACATTTCAGGTGATCGTGATTTTTAGACCGGGTCGGAGTGGATACAAAGGTGGCCATGCGGAAGCGGATTTTTATGAAAAAGGACATTTTGTTTGATTAATTAAGTATCTACATTTTCATTATTTTGGTTAAATGCTTAATGTAAAAAGGCCCACTAAAGTGTTTAAGTATCTTTATTAAGCATCTTTATTATTATGCTCTATTATGGATGGACAATTTAAATGTTGATTGCCAATGGCTTTATTTTCTCAAGTAAAGTTGAATCAGATATTTTTACAACAAACTTCAATTTTTACTTAGAATATTTCAAGTCACGAAAATGTTTTATTAAAGGAAACAAATTTTTCCACAGTTTTTACTATTCAGTAAGAATATTTTTGAAAGTGTTCCGCAGTGGCATTCCAAATTCGGTCGGAGTAAATGGGCCAGGTTTGGGGTGTTACACAAGTCTAGCTGAACATTTATTTCTCTTACAACAACTCACCATTCTCACCATTTCATGCATTTATGACACAATTTCTTTCTTTGTATTTAAGTCATATTTAGGTGTTTTCATGCTAACACATTTCACATAAGTTATTTCTCATCTCTTTAACATTCATTTTCTTTAATAATAACTCAGCTAACAACATAAATTCTCTCATGGAAAGTCCCTAGACTTTCAACCATATCACAAATAAGTCCCCTCATTAGCTAGCTTAAGCTTTGGGGGTTCCAAAAACACAAAAATCACCAAGAAAGATCTCTAAAATCACTTACTTGTAGGGAGATAACTTGGCTGATAATTTTGAGCTCTAAATCCTCTACTTCTCTTCAATTTTTGGTGGAGAAGAAACTTGAATAGTGAAAGATGATATTTCTTCTTTTTATCATATTTTATTCAATTTTTTATCACCTAATTTCCACCAAATTTGACCAAAATTTAATGCTCTTGTCTCCCTAGTCTATATGGCTGGCCAACACACATCTAATGGCCTAATTTTACTTTAAGGACCTTCAATTTAATATTCTATGGTTATTAGACACCTCTACCTTGTAAAATAGAACTTTCACACTATGCGATTTAGTCCTTTTTCGCAATTATGCAATCAATCGTAAAAATTAAGGTACCAAAATTTTCATGTATCCCTATAAACATGTTATGACACATAAAATAATATCAAAATAATTTTCCTCAACCTCGGATTAGTGGTCTCGAAACCAATGTTCCAACTAGCCCCAAAACCGGGCTGTTACAGTGGAACCTAATCTGGGAGTCCATAGATCGAGTTAATGCAATTCTAGGGGTTTTAATTAGAAAGAGATTTCAATTAATCAACCTAGGGTTAGACATTAGTAGCCTCGGCAGAGGTATTAATATAACTTAGGGAATCCTACGGATCAAGTCAAGTGAATACATCGTCTGGTTAAGAGTTAGATAACAAGTGAAGTCTAGGTGGATTTTTCCTTGGGTATTGTCTTAATCAATTGGTTTTTCCCACAAGTATTTCCCCAATTTCGTTCTCTTTGTTTTTGCATCTTTAGCTTTGTTGTTAGTTAATTTTAGATTAGATAAAAATTCCTTTAATTCTTAGGCTAAATAATAGAAAGAAATTTAGTATTAGAACTTCAGGTTCCTTTAGGTTCGACAATCCGGTTTTGCCACTAAACTATACTACTGTTCGATAGGTGCGCTTGCCTCAATCGTTGTCATAGTTAGTTTCTAGGCTCGATCATTCTTTTTATAAATTTTTAAGACTCTGACACACGATCAATTTCTCACCGAAAAGATAGTGGCACTAAATCTTTAGAGCAAACACGATTGCAGCTAATTCAAGGTTGTGCATCGAATAATTCTTTTCATGCGGTTTCATTGTCTCAAGGCATAAGCTATAACTTTTCCTTCCTGCATCAAAACACACCCCAGATCGTTCAACGAAGCATCAGTATATATCACAAATTCCTTATCGCATTCTGGCTATACTAGCACTAGAGCTTCTGTCAAAAGGGCTTTCATTGATCAAAGCTTTTCTGACACTTTTCAGACCAATCGAATTTCACATCTTTTTGAAGCAATCTAGCCAATAGAGTTGTAATCATCGAAAAGCCTTTTACGAACCATCGGTAATAACCAGCAAGACCAAGAAAACTGCGGACTTCTAGCAGAAATCTTGCTCGGATCAATTCGTATACTGGATGCTGACACAATATGCCCTAAAAAACCAACTTAACGCAACTAGAACTCACATTTACTGAACTTTGCATACAATTGCTTATCACGCAGAGTTTGTAGCACAATTCTCAAATGTTCAGCATGCTCAATTTCATCATGCAAATAAATTAAAATGTCATCAATGAATACAAAAACAAATCAATCTAAATACGATCTGAAATTCTGTTCAACAAATCCATAAAGATAGCAGGATCATTTGTTAGTCCAAAAGGCATAACTAAAAATTCATAATGCTCGTACCTCATTTTAAAAGCAGTTTTCGAAATGTCTGAATCTTTTACTCGCAACTAATAGTATCTCGATCTCAAATCTATTTTCAAAAACATTGTAGCCCCTTTCAACTGATCAAACAAATCATCAATTCACGATAGAGGGTAGTTATTCTTTATTGTCACTTTGTTTAACTGACGGTAATCAATGCACATTCTCATTGTACTAGCTTTCTTTTTCACAAACAGAACAGGAGCACCCCAATGAGAAAAACTCGATCATGCGAAACTTCTTTCTGTTAATTCTTGCAACTGAAACTTCAATTCTTTCAATTTTCTCAGAGCCATTCTATAAAGAGCTATTGAGATAGGGGTTGTCCCCCGCACTAACTCAATGCCAAACTCAACTTCTCGTATCGGAGGTAATCCCAGTAATTCTTCAAGAAATACGTCAGGAAACTCACAAACAACTAGCATAGATTCAACTTTCTTTTCTGTCATTTTCGTATCAATTACATACGCAAGATAAGCTTCACATCCCATTTCACATAATTCAGAACTTTCATCGAAGATATTACGGAAGGTAACCCATTTAAATCACTGGACTCAATCCGTCTTATTTCATCATTCTGACATCTCAAATCAATAGTCTTTCGTTTGCATTTCAGAATAGCATCATGCAATGTGCAAAGTTAGCCAATCCATACCTAGGATTATATCAAACTCATCAAAGGGTAATAACATTAGATCAGCCGGGAAACAGATATCTCGAAACATCAACGGACAGTTCTTGCATACTTTATCAACCAGAACACACTTGCCTAAGGGGTTCGATACTTTAATTACAAATTTAGTAGACTCTATAGGCAAAGTCTTACTGGATACTGAGTTCATGCATATATATGAATAAGTAGACCCTGGATCTATCAGTGTAATCATAGAAGTATCATAAAGAGTAAATGTACCCGTAATAACATTTGGAGAGGAAGCTTTCTCACGAGCTCGAATAGCATAAGCTTTGGCAGGTGCTCTCGTCTCAGATCTCGCAACTGTATCTTTTGTAGCTCTTTGGCTACCACTCACATTTCCCATGTTTCTGAAAGGTCTACCCCTAGCTGAAGCGTTATTCAACTTCAGATTATGTACAATCTCTTGCTCAAAAGACTCGGGACAGTCTCGGATAAAGTGATCTAAAAATCCACATTTGAAACAAGCTCGATCATTTAATCAAAAATTGCCCGGATATCTTTTACCACAATGTCAATACTCAGGTCGCTCAGATCTGACATTTCCAACACTTGCAATAGACGTAGCTAGAGCTCGAAAACTCGAATGTGATATTACACGATCTCTACTTGAATATCCCACCTTAGCCTTTGAACGGCTATAATCATCTTGAAATTTCTTTGATGTCGACTGATATGACTTACTCGTTTTTCATTTTCGCACCTCTCTAGCTCCCGAATCAGCCTTTCTTTTCTCCTTCCCGAGTTCTTCAACTTTACACGCTCGGTCAACAAGAACAACGAATTCTTTTATTTCTAGAATTTCGACTAACAAACGGATATCTTCATTCAAGCCGTTTTTTAACCTTTTACACATTATTGCCTCAGTTGAGACACATTCTCGTCCATACTGGCTCAGTCTCACAAATTCTCGCTTGTATTCTGTAACAAACATACGGCCCTGTTTCAATTCAAGAAACTCTATCATTTTTGATCAATAAATCTCTGACTAATATATTTCTTTTGGAATTCGGATTGAAAGAAATCCCAGGTAATTCGTTCTTTCGGAACAATAGAAGTCAAAGTTTTCCACCATTGGTACGCTGTAACTCTCAACAAAGAAACAACACATTTGACACATTCATCAAGGGTACACGACATCTCATCAAATACTCGAATCGTATTCTCAAGCCAAAACGTAGCTCTCTCAGTATCATCATCATTAGTGGCCTTGAACTCTTCGACCCCATATTTACGGATTTTATCCACCGGAGGCTTATTCAACAGATTTGTATTTGAAACACCCCAAACCCGGCCCACGAGCTTTGACCAGATTTGGTATGTTCCTCAAGTAAACCGGTTTCAAATTCTTTTGTTATTTAGGAAAAACTTGTACGATTTTAAGAAAAATATTGTTTGGGTTGGGCTTGTGTTGAAAACCAATTTATCTTACATTGAAATCCATTTATTTAAGGTGACAAAACATTTAGGGTTTATTTTAAAAGAAATTTTACTTAAACTTTAATTGATAAAAATTTGTAAACATAATAAATAAAATAAATGTAAAATAAAATAGTTCCCTATGGCCTTATTACATCAAATAGTTTCCAAAATATTTCAAAGTACTAAAATAAATTCAAGAGTCCATAAAAATAAAAACTTCATGTTGAGCATGGCCACCACAAGTACTGCCGTCCCGGTCCATCACTGTTCATCACCTGAAACATGGTCCCACAACGGGGTGAGTCAAACAGACTCAATGTGTACACGACACTAAATCATAATAGAATCAGGCATACAATAGTTACACATTCAAAACATAAAATACAAGTTATGATGCATTCCCAAACCCAAACCTAATTGTCCATCCGCAACACACCCCCGTACCTGCCAGTCACATCGTGGGGACTACTAAGTCAACCCTCCATCTGCTACACACCATCGAAGGCAGTCGCTGCAGTCGACGTGCTCATCGCCCATATAAAATTTGTGGCATAGCCACCAGATAATTGTGCCATGAGACACCACATTCAGATAATGTAACCGAAGTTACCACATTCAGATAATGTGACCGAAGTCACCACATTTAGATAATGTGACCGAACTCACCACATTCAGATAGTGAGACTGAAGTCACCATATTCACTTCCCCTTTCTCATATAACCCGAATGTCCCATATTATTCATATCATGCATATCATAATTAGATTCACATTCATGTCACTTTTCACATGTTAAATATAACATATTTCGTAATCCTAGTAGGAGTAGGAAACGTACCTGAGTACTTTGTACCATAACATCGTACCTTAGCCACATTCTCACACTTTCATATTCTTAATATCACATATCTTAATTAAACATAGCCATAAAACGTATTAAGAATTAGTGTGGGGTACACACCTGATTTGCTTAGCAAATTCCTTGAGATTTCGAAATCTGATCTACTGCTTAAATCCTTAATCCCTACATTTGATTAATCACTTACTAATTTATAAAAAGCCATTCAGCCATAAATCCAAATCCTAGTAGGATTAGTATTCTTAAACTTACCTTGTTACCGATTGGGACACCAACAAATCCCGAAACTGATCCTTGTTTTCCTAGTAGTGTCGAAATTCCTATAACCTTACGTTAGATTTAATCTAATCCTCAAAACATAAAGCATGGCCTTTGGCCGAATCTTATAGTTTCTTACCTTAACTCTTTAAATCCCGAAACTCTCTTCCTGATTAATGGAGATGCCGAAATACCTTAGATCTGAAATCCCAAAATTCACCTTCCATATTTCGATCAATAAGATTGAGGAGGGATTAGACTAACTTTCGGCTTAAAAGAAAGGAATTCAATTATGATTATAGATCCTTACCCTTTATATTGAAATCGACAGATCCTTCTTGACACCACTTCAGAGATTCGGCTATGGCTAAATGATGCTCTCACAACTTTCGGCTTTTGGAGGGATTAGAAAGAAAAGAGAAGAGAAGAGAAGAGAAGAGAAGAGAAGAGAACCCTAAGAAATTCGGTAGAGAGAAGAGGAAGAAGAAAAATTGATGAGTAGCCCTCTTTCCTTCCTTTTATAGCCAAAATTACTACTCATAATCCCTTACTTTATTTGATAACTTTATCCTTTGAATTAATAATAATAATCCTTTTATTATCTCTTCTTTTATCCATTAAAAAAAATAAAAGGAACTAATCCACAATTATCTCTTGAAAATAATCTAAATAAATCTACTATTTATCTCCTATTTAGCCGAAATTTAAAGAGAATAAAACTCCTCTTTTGCAAGCCTTGTGCCGTCCCATACGTGTTTCTAGAAGCAAAAATAAAACTTCTTTTATTTGCTTCCCATGTGACTTGAACTCAAGCCCACTTGCCTAGCTTGTGGCGTCACCTACCTGGGCCTTAAGTGATATTTTCAGGCCACTTTACCAAGCCTGTTTGTGTGTCAAATTCTTCATATTAATTTTCTTAAGGCCACCTTGCCTTAGTTTCCTCTTTTTAAGCTTTAAAACTTGACATTTCTTTTCATTTCCAAGTTTCAAAAATTTTCGTTTGGCTCTTTAAACTTGACATTTCCTTACATTTCCAAGTTTCCAGAAATGTTCACTTTCCTTTTTTGAATCATTTCTAAATCATTTTCCTAGTTTCCATAAATGTTCACTTTCCTCTTTATTCCTTTACATTTTCAGGACATTTCCCTACATTTCCAAGACAAGACATTTCCTTACATTTCCTTGCATTTCCTTACATTTCCATACATTTCCTCACATTTCCTTACATTTCCTTACATTTCCATACATTTCCATACATTTCTTACATTTCTTACATTTCTTACATTTCCTTACATTTCCTTATTTCTAGAATTCACATAACACATTCATAATTCATAAAACATGCCATTTTACCACATGGTTCCTTGTGTCATGCTTCACACGGAGTTTCTTTTAAAGCATCATTTACCTAGCTCCCCTTTTTACTTAAAAACCAATAATTTTCCAAAGTTTTCTTCTTCCATCCTAGAATTCTAAAAACCCTTAATACACTTCCAATACTGCCAAAACCTACTAACTCATGAATTAGGCATGAACGCATAACCCCTAATCTAGGATGTTACAGTATTCATAACCGAATGTACAACAAGAGTTTGAGGAGGATTAGTGAGGGCGGAGGTTGAGGAACAGCAAGGTTTGCTCTAATATACTAAGTGAACCACTCATTCATCATTTGGAAGAAAGTTTGTTTAGCCTCTCCTTCTTGACCACTAGTAACCAGTCTAGACTCAAACGGTGATGTCCCTTAAGCGGGAGCAGGCGCATTACTTTTAACATCGACAGCTACGGCTCATTCGGGATCCATTTACTATACGAAAAACACATTTTATCTGTCACGATTCATCACACTAACACAGTTTGTATATATGGCATGTATACCTAGACTCTCACATGCTACATTATTCCTAGAATCGACTAAACCGTGGCTCTGATACTAATAAAATGTAACATACCTAACCAGTATCCATCGTCGGACCAAGGTTAAGAGGCATTACCAGACATATCGGAACATTCTCCACTCGTTTTATAACATCAATCATACAATGTCATTTCATAATGATTCATACCCACATAGTCCCTTTTATAAGGTCTACAAGACCTTGAAATGCTTTAGAGAAAGTTTGGGACTAAACCGATCTCTTACAGAAACTTTGCGAAACTTAGAAATTTTTCTTTCAAAACAGGGCACACGCCCATGTGGCTAGCCCGGTGCCTCACACGGCCGTGCCTTGGGCCATGTCTCAACCCGTATGCAAAATTAATTTGAATCACATGGCCTATCAGATGCCCGTGTGTCTGGCCCGTGTTCAATACTGACTTGGGTCATACGGCCTGTCACACGCCCGTGTGTCTGGCCCGTGTGTAAGTCTAACTTACTACAAATTGAAACAGTGAAAGACACGGCCGGGACACACGTCCGTGTGTTCAACCGTGTGGGCAATTATAGGCCATTTGCAAGGCCAAATTGCCACCCATATTGGGTCATACCTACAAGAATCAAATTAAGACTCAAAATCAGCCAAAACATGCCAAAATTGACCATCTTTTTTGTCCATTCAAGAGCACATCCAAACATACCAACTTTTACATCACATAGCATGAACTATATTCACCCACAATCACATTCATTATCAAACCATATCACATAGCTATATATATATATACATATCCCAAAACATATCTTAACAATTCTAGCCTATACATGCCATACTTCAATATGTACATTTTCAAAAGGTACCAAAATATAGTTTGATAGTGGGGTGATGATCCTCAACGATCCCCGAGCTTCTAGTAGCTTCGATAATCTATAAAACAATGCAAACACACACATGGTAAGCTTTCAAAAGCTTAGTAAGCCATATACAAATAATCTTATCACATAGAACATTTATAAACCATTTCATTCATATAAACTATGGCATAACAGATTAGCAAATTCATATTTCTTATTTGGCTCAATTGTTCTTAACCACTTTCTTACAACTATATCATATTTTCATGCAGCTTACATATCAACTGATCATATTCATACTTATCTTCCATTGCCAAATTTCAGATACATTTCCTACGTACCTGAACGGATACATATTCACATACTCAATCATATCTCAGAATGCCCGTTGAACCATTTGGAATCAATAAGGATACTCGAATAGCTTATAAAGCTAGTACAATGCCAACGTCCCAGACGTGGTCTTACATGTAATTAAATATCGATGCCTCTATCTCAGATAGGGTCTTACACGAAATCATATACGATGTCGATGTCCTAGACATGGTCTTACACGTAAACCTCAAATCGATGCCAACGTCCCAGACGTGGTCTTACACGATAACACATATCAGATTCCTATGTCATGACATACGTATCCTAACCATTCCTAAGGTTCGTACGGGACTTTTCAGACGTCTTCACATTATCGGCACTTTCCTGAATTCCACATATTTAGCTCAAATAGCCATATATCACAATTCATTTATATATAAGCAATAATAATTCAATTCAAACACATTTATTTGTATATCGACTTACCTCATACAGATTCGGATAGAAATAAACGATTACTCGACCACTTTAGATTTCCCCCGATCTAATTTTGTTTTCTTTGGTTCTTGATCTATACTCATTCAAATTTAGCTTATTCATTCACCAAATCATTCAATTCAATCCATATACACTTCTTTAGGGCATTTTACAAATTAGCCCTCACATTTCACATTTTGACATTTTAGTCTTCATTTCACAAAATCACAAAATACACATAATTTCCTTATACAAAGGCTTAGCCGAATATTCCCTTAGCTCATATAAGCCCACATATTTCATTGTTTTCACATTTTAGCCCCTCAATTTCTCATTTTCACAATTTAGCCTAAAAATACTCAAATTCATCAAAAATCTCAATACAAAACATATTAATCCAACACATATCTTTCATAATTCATCAATAAACATCATTAAACTTAGAAATTCATCAATGTCTTAACTCACAATCTTCATTAAAATCAGAAATTGAGGCATGGGTTTAATAAAATGCTAAGCAACAATCACAAAAACATATAAATTGTCAAAAATGGATCAAAACACATATCTTAATCACCAAATATCAAAGCCGAACCCTAGCTTAGTCTTTTTATTTTCTTTTCTTGTTATTTTCGGCCAAAGATGAACATAATGGCCTATTTTCATACTTTTTTTATTATTTCATCATTTAATTATAAATTTCCATTTTTAACCTTTATAATATCATTTAAAATCCACTAAGTAATTTCCAACTTTGTCATCTAATGCATTCAATGGTTAAATAACCACATAAGGACCTCCTCTTTATAAAGATACATCAATTTGGCCATTATTCAAATAGAAGGACAATTTTGCATTTTTTGCAATTTACTCTTTTATGCAAATTAAGCATACAAACGATCAAATTAAATCACGAAAATTTCACACATACCAATTCACATTCTGTAGCCTCAGAAAATATTATTAAAATATTTTTAGACTTGGATTTGTGGTCCTAAAACCACTATTCCGACTGGGGTCTAAACTGGGCTCAGTATCACTTGGCACAGCTCCCTGTGGTCTCTAACTTAAAGCATTATTTTATTTGCCCCACTTGATTCTCAAGAGCTTGAAGGGATGCAACTTGACTTTGAATTACATCATCATTCTTGGCCATATATTCTTTCAACAAAGCTTCAATAGATGATATGATGATGAAGTTGATGTCTAACCTTGTTGCACAATTTGACTTGGCATAGGTTGAGTGATGATGAAGTTGATATCTAACCTTGTTGCACAATTTGACTTGGCATAGGTTGAGTATAACCTCGCAGTGCACTGATGGCATTCTGTCTTGTTGCATTGTTAGAATTCCTCGCACCTTGATTATTCCAACTAAAGTTCAAATTCCAATTCTACCCTGGATTGTAGGTGTTGGAATAGGGTTTATTGTTCTAGTTGAAATTACTCGTGTAGCACACGGATGTTGGATTTGATGGGTAACACATGGTCTTCACCACAATAAACACACGTTGGCTACACTACTTTCATCTCTTAAACTGTAATTGGTCTCTTCATTTTTTTGATTATATTAGTTAAAGACGATCCCTAGGCAGTCAATGAAGTGATTGCATCAAGTTCCATAGTGCAAATAGCTCTCCTACCAGTCCCAACTCGCGTGGTAGGATATTGATAATCATTATTGGTAATCCATTCTAAAATCTCACACGTTTCATTGTAAGATTTATCCAACAAGGTACCATTGGTAGAAGTATCAACTACCATTCTCATATGTGTATTCAACCCATTATAAAAAATCCCCATCTATGTCCAGTGTTGAAACCCATGCATCGAACATTTTTGAAGTAATTTTTTAAATCATTCCCAGGCTTCATATAGCATTTCGCCTTTGGTTGTCAAAAAGACGTGATGTCATTTCTAAGCTTGGCATTCATGTTTGGCAGATTATTCCGTAGCAAAAACCTCTAGCAAAGATCATTCCATGATACCACTGTCCCCGAAAACAAAGCATTAAGCCACACTCTTGCTCGGTCTCTCAAGGAATAAGGAAACAATTTAAGTCTCAGGGCATCTTCAGGAACACCCTGTTGATGAAGCGAGTCACGGACTTCCAAAAAAAGTCTTAAACGCAATCGTGGATCTTCAGTAGCCAACCCGCTAAACTGTCCCACTGTTTGCAACATCTGAAACATCACTGGTTTTGATTCAAAATATTGATCTTGAATTTTTGGTCTAACTATCCTTGGATTCATATCATCCAAAATTGGCACAACATGTTCACGAATTGGCCTGTCTCAGTCATGTATCACGCAATGAATAGGAAGCTCAACATTTTGACCATTTGGATTTAATGGATCATCCAGACCAGGATCATTCTCGTCCCTAGCCATGTTACGTACTTTGCTTCTCCTTCTCAAAGTTCTCTTGATCTTAGGGTCAAAAGGATACTCTTCGTTTGCAGGAATGCCTCTACTCATGCACTAAAGGCAAATCTATAGAAATTAAAAACAACTAAATTAAATAAAACTAATGGAATTAAATAAAATAACCAAACCAACTTTGACCAAATTGTTGATCCCCAACAATGGTGCCAAAAACTTGTCACATATGAATGTGTTATGCAAATTGTGCAAGTATACACGTCGGATAAAGTAATAAAGTGATAAGTTAGATCGTCTCCACATGGATTGGTTAGGTATAAATTGGTCAAGTTATTATAAAGGAGTATGATTAATGCTATGACAAAAACAATAATAAAAATGCAGTGGCAATTAGGAGAATAACGATGTATAAAATGTGCAAAATCAATATAAATGTGCAAAATCAATCTTGACTTGGAAGGTTGGGATTACTAAGAATCTACCCTTATTAACCAAAAATGCCTTGGCAAAATCAATCTTATTCTACTGCTCAGAAAAGATCTAAAATGGTCTGCTTCTTTCAAGAGCAAGACCTCAAGTTACCTTGCCTAAAGCGATATATGTCTATAGGCCTTTAGCACAGTACCCAACATTGTTTTGTTTTCTTTCTGTATGGAACACTACTCTGAATGTTGATTCAGAAGACCTACATGCACAAACAATGGCACGTTAGGCTTAAAACTTATTAAGATAGTATAAATAATACCTTATATACTTACCTTTAGAACTTATATTTAGGTCATATATAAGAATATAATATGCTTTGAACTAATATGAATGATAACTACATGACAATTCAGAAAAAAACAAAACAAAACAATTTAGTACCATGAGACACATAAAAGAATTTGCATCGAAAAATTCAAGTATTTGTATTTATCATGCTAAAATCAAGTTATTTTCAGAAATCAAAGCTAGTTTAACTTTAGCCCTCAGTGTGCCTAGAAAAAAAAGTTAGGATATTAGAGACAAATTATTTGGACTTACATTAACATGAGCATCAGGATTATGTCGAAGTGTAACACCCCTTACCCGTATTCAACGCCGGAATAGGGTATGAGGCATTACCGGACATAAACACAAGCAAACATACATTTTTGAGTCATAAATTTCCATTCAAATTAAAAACTTTTTATGTTGTCCCTAAAACGAGCCTACGAGGATCAATACATGCTTTGGAAGTGGTTCGGGACTAAACCGAGAATTTTAGAAAGTTTTACAAAATTTAGAAAACATTTCATGTTACAGGGCTCACACACCCGTGTGGTCGAAGGGTGTAACACCCCAAACCCGGCCCATTATCTCAACCGAATTTGGAATGCCACTGCGGAACACATTCGAAAATATCCTTACTTAAGAGTAAAACCATTGAAAATTTGTTTCCTTTAATAAAACATTTTTGTGACTTGTAATATTCTAAGTAAAAATCGAAGTTTGTTATAAACATATTGGGTTCAAGCTTTACTTGAGAAAATAAAACCATTTGCAATCAACCTTTAAATCATCCATCCATAATAGGGTATAATAAAGATACTTAAAAAGAGAAAGCGTAGAAATACTTTAGTGGGCTTTATTACAATATACACTTAATTAAAATGCTGAAAATATAGATGCTTAATTTACTAAATAAGAGATTCCTTTGCATGAAAATTCACTTTTGCATGCCCACCTTTGTACCCGCTCCAAACCCGGTCCAAGCATTAAGCGCCACCTGAAAGGTTTAATAAAATAGAGTGAGTCACCAAGACTCAGTGCATAGTTAATACACATGTCCTCACAAATGGGCTTGGCCCATATCCACACAATCCATATATATATATATATAATATACAATTAGGAATATGAAACTTTAAACATACAATTACGAACACACAATTATAAATGTACAATTATGAAATCCAATCCACAAAGTAGTCCACATCTCTCTCTTTGGCAGACTTATTTCTTAAGGTTGTGGCCAAGCCACTGATCCCATAGGAATCTCACATATTAATCAGTTCACTAATCATCAAGCACGAATGTAGCACGAGGCTAGCATTAGACCACTCACATAGTGTACACCCTTTTCTCCAATAGTCACATCACAAGTCTCATGCATACGTATATGTACCCTAGCAACATTTCGTACGAAACAATTATATATATTATACCATGGCCACACATTACTCAAAACAACATACATCATAAGTCATCACTTTATTTTACATTCATCAATAATCAATTATTATCGCAGATCACTGAAAGGTTAATATCATAACCACTAACCTGATTATTCGATCACTTACCTTAGTATCCATACTTTTAGCCTTTATTTCGGCTAACATGCACAACTCATACATTTACATAAAATAATATTTACAGTCCATATATCAAGTTAAGAAGAAACGGTCGATAACTACGCTTTTTGACTATAGCGAGATTTTGATTTATCGAATCTAATAAAGTCTAAAATCCCGAACTTGCCCTTATGCCTTGCTCAACTAGCCCCTAATTCATCAGGGACAGAAACGGTTAACCACTTACTCACCAAAAAAGGCCTAAGCCGAATACCACAACTACTAACCTTGAGCACTTCAATTCTCGAAAGACTCCTTTGTGCTCCTTAATACTATGTACACACAAAAAGAGCACATCATCATGTCCTTATACACATTCGGCCACCCCAAGGTCAACATTGTTTATCATCAAAACTCAAATTATAGCCTATGGCCTAAAGACATACCTTCTTGCCTTGCTTATTTCGATCCCGAAACACCATTTGTTCCTTAATGTTCAAAAATCTCAGGAGTTCCCTTAATACATCTTAAGGCTAACACATGCATAAGAAACACGTAGTCGATAGCACCTTCAAAACAAGGATTCGGCCATGGCTCCTCAAGGTGGAGTTAATATACGGCAATGGCAACCTTAAGAGAGCTTTGATTTAATCAAGGTAAAAGAAAGGAGAAGATGTGGTAGAAAAAGAAAAATAATGCATAAAAGGGGTCTAACTTTCAGCTTTTGTCAAATGAAAACTCAAATGCAATTTGGCAAAACACAAGGATGAAGAAGAAAGGTTTTGAAAGAGGGCATTTAGCTAGCACCAAACATAAACCGAAAATACAAGCCTTTCAATTCTCCCAAAATCGGTTAAACAAAAATGGTAAGACAAACGAAACAAGGAGCTTCGGTCAAGAGGAATTTGGAAATGAAGGGCAAAACAAATCAAAGCATTCGGCCATGCTTTGTTAATGGCCGACCATGCCTCACCTCTTTTCCCATATCCATTTGAAAATTTCCCACATCAAAAACAATAAAGCATTGATTTATTCTTTGCCCATATCCAAATCCTTTCCCCAAGCCGTCCAACTCCTTCCCCAAGGCATGCTTCATTCCCATCCTCATTGAAATAAACCAATTCATTGTTTATTCATTATTCCATATCTTTACCCATCCTTTAATAAAATAAAAGGGTTAATGGCCATGCTTTTCTTTTTTACCAAACCAAGGCCGGCCATACATGTATCCCTCCCAAAGCCAAAATTTATCCTTGCATAAACTAATAGTAATAATAATAATTATAATATATACTATCCCATCATAGAAACAATAAAATAAAAGCATAATGCCCTATGTTCAAAATAAAATAAAGCAAACAAGCAGCTAATTTTTTTAAGCTGCATGCATTTAATGCCCATGCAGTCATTTATTTCATGCCTGAAAAAGCCAAAAAGGATAATCTTCAGGCGTTGTCCCCAGGTCTCGAACCCGAGACCTGGGGAGAACTCCCCAATGCCTCAGCCACTCGGCCCTTTGCGCATTTCATGCAATAATCTCATCAGAATTTCTTTTAAGCTTTACTTTCGCTGGCTCCGTAAGCTTTAATGCTAAAAGCAAAATGAAGCGCCTTATGCGCGATTCCCAGGACTCGAACACGAGTCCTTCTAGTCGTGGTTCTCCAGCAAGGTCCTTGGCCACTCGGCCGCTTAGAATTTCATGACAAATATCGCATCGTATTTTCTTTTAAACCCTTTTTCCCGTTAGCTTCCCTTTATTAAGAAAATACAAACTCACCCCGCGCTTCCAGCGCGTCTCGAACGCAAGTTCTCGCGAAGGTACCCTGGCTGCAAGCGTCCTAACCACTCAGCCAGTGTTCATTCTATGCTAACAGACGCGTTGAAAATTCTTTTAAGGCCTCCTTAGTCCATAACACCATATAGCACAAAAATAAAAAACCATGCGCCCAGCATTGCTCGATCCCCTGACCTGCTTAGCGCTAATCTAAACCTTAAGTGGCATGCGAAGACCACTTTACCAGGGCATTTTATATGCCACAATTTTACAAAAATTTTACTTAAGGCCTCCTTCAATATTTTCCTCTTTTAACACAAAATTTTCAAAAATTTCCAAAACATTCCCTTTTTATACTCGGGCTTTAGGAACTCCAAAAACACATCAAAACCACTCTTGAGGCCCACTAACACTCGGGTTATTTACCAAACTCGCAACCCCTATTTCGAGATATTACAAAGGGACACTCCCGTGTGACCTTTAGACACGCCCATGCTATAGGCCATGTTCAAAATAGGGTGCTCTCTGACTTATGCCACACGACCGTGCCACACGCCCGTTTGCTAGGTCGTGTGGTCAATTTAATTTCCATAATTTTTCATAAAATAGGTGCAGACTTCACACAACCGAGACACATGCTCCTGTCCAAGACCGTGTAGCACACACGACCAAGACGCACAACCGTGTTTCTACCTGTGTGCTCAACTCTGGACATTCTATTTTGCAACAATTAAGATGCAGGGGACACACAGCCGAAACACATGCCTGTGGGGTAGGCTGTGTGTCACACACGGCCTAAACACACGCCCGTGTGATTACCCGTGTGGACAAAAATAAAGCTATTTACCAAGCCCTTTTTTGCCACCCTTTAATACTCACACCTCCACCATATAACATAGCACCAATTCAAGCATATACATACAATCAAATCAGCCACAACCAAGACATCAAGACATCATTCACATACTACCATCTATCATACACAAACATTACATACTTATCAACTCATATCAAGTAAATTCTCACATCCATGAAAGGCCTCATCATATAAATTGCTTATACCAACATTAGCCAATTTTAATGGCCATTTACAAAATGAACTTGCAACCAATATAAGCCAACATATTTGGCCAAATCAATTATGAAACATAACAAAATGACCAAGTCCCCTATACATGCCATAACTCAAAATGTTAGTTCATTGGTACCAAAATAATTGTTGATAGTGAGAGTGGATCTTTGACAGTCTCTGAACCCCGAGCTAGCTTGGCGACACTATAACACAAGGGAAAAGAAGGGGAGTAAGCTATAAAGCTTAGTAAGTTCCTATGCAAATAATAAGCATCACAACCACACATTTAACACACAATTAACATAATGTAAGTTAACATAAATGTTACTAAAATCCCATAGTAATATTTTACTCAATCATAACCTTACCGAGGGTTCACCACATATCAAGCTCATTAATTATGGGTTTTATGTGCATACTTGTACCAATTCACAACATGACCATAGTCTTTCACAACATTGACATTCCTGTTAAATTTTTTCGTTGAACCACTTGGAATATTAAAGGATACTCGGGAATCTCGTATACACAATACCGTACCAATGCCATATCCCAGATATGGTCTTACATGAAATCTCGTATCGATGCCAATAGCCTAGATATGGTTTTACACAAAGTCTCATATCGATGCCATATCCCAGATATGGTCTTACACGTAATCTTAGTAACCCAAATGTCATGACATTTGTATCCTATCTATTCCTAAGGTTCAACCGGAATTTCTCACTTGTCAAAACTTTATCAATTACATCCAAAGGGTGAATCACAATTCATACAATATTAAAGCATTTAAAATATAAATATAACAATGCATTATTTACATACGAACTTCTCTCAATACAAAAATAGTAGAATTTGACCTAATCGTCAAATACTTTTTTTTCCCCCAGTCTAGGTCCGAACTTTGTTTTTCTTGATCTATAATAACAAACTTAACTCATTCAATCATCACATTATTCAATTCAGCCCAAAAATCATATAATGTCAAAAGTACATTTTTGCCCCTAAACATTTAACATTTTAGATTTTAGTCCCTATGCTTGTAAAAATGACTTTCATTCGATTTCTTCATTACCCAAGCCTAGCTGAATCTTTTCCATGCTCGTAGTAGCCTACATTTTTCATTTATTCACATTTTCACTAAATATTTTGCAACTTTTACAAATAGGTCCTTTTAGGCATTTTCATCAAAAATCACTTAGTAAAAGTTGTTATCTAACATCAAACATACATAATCTACCTTAGACATCAAAATACACAAATATTCATCATGGGTAAAAATTTAGACTTTGATTTTCTTCCAAATTAGTCCTTGAAATAGCTAATCCAAGTTACAACATTCACAAAAACGTAACAATCATTAAAAACGGGACAAAGACGAACTTCCAATCGAGCTTGAAAGCTTGGCCAAACCCTAGCTATGTCTCTTCTTCTAATTTTTGACTATGGGGATGAAATTGAAGAAGATGACATCTTTTATTTTAGTTATTTTGGCTTTATTTACCAAATGACCAAAATGTCCTTCACTTAAACTTTGATATTTTTCACAAACCATGTCCATTTTTGTCCATTCATAATGGTCTAATTATCATTTAAGGACCTCCAAGTTAAATTTTCATAGCAATTAGACACCTCTAGCTTCTAGAGCACACATTTTGTACTTTTTGCAATTTAGTCCTTTTAACTAAATTAAATGCCCAAACGTCAAAATTTTCAAACGAAAATTTTCAAAAAAATCATTCCATAAAACTGTAGACCATAAAAATATAATAAAAACAAATTTTACTACATCAAATTTGGGGTCCCGAAACCACTGTTTTGACTAGACCCAAAATCGGGTTGTTATACGAAGTGCCAGCAACAGGAGCATCGAAGTGCAAGTAATAGGAGTACGAAGTACAAAATAAGAGTCCTTTATTGGCATGTAAATTGTATTCTAACCACTTAACTAAGTTACTAGGGCCTTGTTTCAATATTTCTAGAATATCCATATTTGCATCTACAAACAAGCTTACAGATTTAAAACAATGTCTGAGACAATAGCCATTACAATATCCATTCATAACTTTAACCCACCAAATCAAGATTCATGTTCCAATAAATGTCACCGTAAGCAGGCTTAACTTCAGAATCACTCATGAAGTTATTATCTTGCCATCAACCACACTTTCATAATTATTAATATATATTAAAATATATTCAATTCAATATTAATAATAAATCAATCGTAAAAAATATTAATCTTAAATAAAATATTCCATAAGTTTTCCATATATCTTACCATACAAAATACTCAAAAGTTGCTGGAGAAGTTTAGTTCCACCTTAGTCCACTAGCTTTTCCTTTCCTTTGCTAGTGTTAGTCTTTCCTTCTTCACTCTCTTCATAATTAAAAAAAAATATCATAAATATTAAAACATTGCCATTAATATGGCTCAACAACACCCAAACTTAAAATAAACATGATTTTGTACATATATCATATGGAAACTATAAAATTCATACCTTATTCACATCTTTTCACCCTCCTAATATAGTTTCTAACATTAAAGCTCAAACCTTAACTTCTTAGGTGATGGAGATGATGAGGGATAGACTCAAAAAGAGTTTAATAGTGAAAGTTTTACAATAAATTGATGAAAAATTATGAGTATTTAGAAAAGGCATGGGTAAGTAGTGAGGAAAAAGGAAGAAAATGAAGAAATGTGGAGAATGTTCTTCATCTTTAAGGTGGTTGGATGGTGTGGAGAAAATATTATGATATTTTCATTTTTTACTTCATTTTTATGTTCAAACAAAATATGGCCAAAAGTAAACAATTTTAATAATTCAAACATGTGACTAAATGTTTATTTTAACACATAAAGATCAAATTAAAAAGCTCCATTGACATCTCATCACTACAAGTCCAAAATTATTCTAATAATTAATTTTATGTATGTTCTAAATGTCCAACATACTCACAGTGACAAAATTACCATTTTGCTCTTAATCTCGTATTTTTACCCGATTGGGTCAACTATAATCTAGTTAACTAAAGTTATCTTCTATAGTCTCCTTAGTGATTTAAAATAAATTTAATCCATCAAAAATCTAAATGTTTCATATCAAAATTCTACTAAATTCATATATATCAGTATACGATAAGTAAAAAGTTTCAGCGTGTTACAAGACTTGTACTGCTGTTCAGCGTGTTACAAGACTTGTACTGCTGACTCCACTATGGAGGTTGAATATGTGGCTACTTCAAAAGCTAAAAATGAAGAAGACTAACTTTGAAAGTTCTTAATATATCATCATTCCTAGTATAGAAAAAGTTATCACATTGGATTGAAATAACAATGTGATAATAGCTAATACTAAGGAAACTATAAATCATAAGAGGACAAAACACATTTATCGCAAACATCATATTATACGAGAGGCGATGGCTGATGGAATAGTAGATGTATCAAAATCATATTTAAGGACAAACTTATAGATCAATTTACCACGACTCTAATGATTAGGAGTTTTGAGAAATATGTAAAGGGTATGGGTATGCAAAATATGACTCAGTTATTTCACTAGGGCAAGTGGGAGATTGTGAGGCATTTATGTATTTAATGTAGTGGTTTCGTCATTCTACTTGCAAATTTCAAATAGATTGAATAAATAAAATTCCATAATTAATTTATTATATCTTTACGTAATTGGCCTCAATGTTTGTTGCATGAAACACAAAAATGAATAAGCAAATATTATCTCATTTATTACCTTAAGATTTAACTAATATTAAGCTGCACCATATGAAAGGATTACTATACGAGATAACAACTTATATTACTAGGTAATCTAAATTGTCCATTGTCCATGGAATCAAAATGAACAATTGGTTCATGAGGACTCTTATATTGTCTATTAACCCATTTGAGAAGATACGTTGTCTTGGGTATCGGAGCAATTGACTCCTAAAAAAATAAATGCATAGGTTTTATCTTTGGTCCGTTTATGAATTCATTCACTTGTGACGTTCATGATGTGACTTACCGCAATCCTAAGTATGTGATTGACCATGTGTACCTAACTCATATACTTTGATATATTGAAAGCTTATGTTCCTTTGGTATCGAAGTCTAAAGTTGATATATTGGATATATGACTTATGTATGATATGGCTTCACTTAAAATAGTGGAATTCATAGTTCAGTTAAAGAGTAAATGGTATCATCTTACTAACATTGAATATATTCATGTTTTTGGTATATATATATGTGAGTGGATAGTACAAAAATGTCAACAAAGTTTTGTCCTTGTGTAAATTATCTGCTTTTGCTAAGATTGTCGCCCCAAAATTTCTAGATCAAAATATGTGAAAATTTGAGATCAAATCGCATAAAAATCAAATTACCCAAGGAAATACAAAAAAGTGATTTTTTTTAAAATTTTATTTTGGTACGGGTTTTCAAGTGTTTAGCAAGATAAAAATTTGTACCGAACTATTGGAATAAATTTTTGGACGAAATCGAATCCGATTTTGGTGAGCTTCTCAATTGGGTAGGGTTTCATATATGTTCAAATTGCATTCAAAACCTTTGAATTCAATTTTTAAATGTTTTTAGTTGATTTTATTGTTAGTAATAAGTGTTAAATTGTATTGAGAAATGAATGGAAATGTGAGTTTGTCCATAGACAAGGGAAAGACGATGGTTATGGAGTAATCGAATTGGTTCTTGGTTTGTGATATCTACATTTGACTTATTTTGTGTCGTATTTAAATTATTTATTTTATGAAAATGACTATTGTGTTAGAATTGATAAATGTTAATTATTGGACGGTTTTTATCGATAAGTTGTTGAGGCACAGTGTTAAGATTTGAGGACTTACATCTATGTTGTTTACACACTTTGATATGAACTTATATCAAGTTGTTTGTTATTAATATAAGAATCATATGTCTTAATGAATTGCTATTAATAAATTATAAAATTACCCAATAAAATGCAATGGAAACTTTTGGATATAGTCAACATGCCATAAAGTATAGGGATCCCTCACTATTAGCAATGAGATTGTGCAACCTACATCGTGTTTGGAAGTAATGTAATTGTTGTGCTACGCTTATTTGGTGTTAGGTTGGTTAACCCGTGCATGCTTGCATCGAAGTATTGTAATTGTCAAAAAAAGCAGTTTTCACTTTCTATATTAATTGTGGTGTGTGTACGATTGGACACTTGTGTATTTATTTAATTTCTAGATAGTGTTATATAGGCTATTTAAATTACGAGACTGAACGAATTGTTAACGGTTGAAACAAACTAGTAATCAATAATCTAGTGAAGAAGTGTTTACTTGCTTTCTAATATGAAAGACATTATTGATAGTATGTTCATGTTTTAAATCTAGGAAATAAATACTTGTCGTATGAATTGGAATTTATGTGTGACTAGTATGCTTTTAATTTGACTACATGCATATAGTAACGTTAGAACTTAGTTTATCACCACTAAGCTTTGAGGAAAGCTTAGCATTTCAGATGTTTGTTTCATGTTTAAGTCATAGGTAATTTGTGAAGGAATCCGTTTGTAGCAACTCATCTCAAGAGTTTTTTCACGCTATGTATTTTTTAATACACTTTTTTCTTATTTGTTTGGTTAAGGCATATACCCAAATATTCGGTTTGATTTGTTGTCATAATTTTATTTACCATAATGACATATTTCAAAGTTAACTGTTTTGGTAGAGTTGAAATTTTACAATTTTTCCTTATGGATTGTTTTAAGGCAATGTTTGAGTTATTTTGATTCAAATCTTACTTAAATCATTTTGGATTATTGATGTTTATTGATGTTTGGAAAGGTATCTTCAACTTATCATAATGTGTCAATTTTTTCTTGTTTATATTTTATAGCTTGTTATATACATTTAGTATAGGTTATTAAAGGTATTGGAATGTGTTCAGCTATTGAAAATTGCATTTCTGAGCTTGGGTATTAGAACCTAAAGCCCAAGTATTGGTACCACTTAGGCTAGGTATTGGCACCCAGACCTAAAATATTGATACCTTCGTTGAAATAGGGAAGGCAAGTCTTAGAACTTGTGCTCAAGTATCAATGCAAGCCTTTAGAGTATCGATACTACAAAAAATCAATGCTTAGTATTTTGAAATTTAATTAAGGTATTGATGCTTACAACCCATGTATTAATACATAGGTCAATTTTCTTAAGTGCCCCCTAAATGTTGTTTTAAAGCCCAATTCAACTTCAATTATTGCTTGGGCGGCCAATGTAGTGTTCTTTTCCTGACAAGCTCTAAACTAGGTAAGGGGTGTTACATATGTTCTATTAGAAAATCACATAAACTACCTTTCATGATTCTATTTATCAAGTGAAAAAACAATTGATGAGTCATTCTCTAATTGGTTCTTCCGATGGTTGATTTTACTATGTTCTTTTCTTTGATCACTAGACCAAGTACACAAGGATTTATTTTATTCATTATAAATATGATGTCTTCAATTGTTTTATTAAAATCTAGGCTATAGTTCAATGTTTCGGTAAATCCATCAAATAATTCAATCAGATTGGGGAGGAGAATACCAAACTCTATAGCACTAAGCAAAAAAATGCTATTATTCAAAAAAGCTATTGCCTACATATCATAACAAAATGGATGTACTAAACGAAAACACAACCATATTACTGAAATATTGGGAGCATGGCTTTGCTGCTACAGTTTATACAATAAATCACTTACCTACTTCAAAGCTAAACCACAAATCACTTTACCAATTAATTCTTCAACATAACCCAGACTATAACTTCCTTCACATTTTTTGATGTTGTTGTTATCCTTGGGCTCATTCTTATACTAAAAATAAACATGACTCTCATTCTACCAAATTTTTATTTCTTGACTATAGTCTTTTTCAAAAGGGTTATTAATGTTCGCCATTATACCAATAATTTTTTATTCATGCCATGTCTTATTTGATGAACAGGTGATCCTGTTAAAAAGAAATGATGGGCAAGCCTAAATTCTCGATTCACAACCATCACCAATCATTATTTTCTCTCTTAGACAACATCTCAAATCCTTGTGTAACAGCCCAATTACGACCCTAATCGGAATGGTGGTTTCGGAACCACAAATCTGATTTTTATGATTATTTTATTTTATTTTATTTATTTACTATTATTATTATTCGTGTTTGATATTTATGCTTGGTCTTATATAAAAATTTCATATAGTTAAATTCTTGTTAATGTGAATAATTTTAGTAAAAGACTAAATTGAACAAGAAAGAAAATAAGTGCTATTGTGAAATTTAGGATTCAATTAAATAGGCTTTATTTGTCCATGAAGAAATAGAGATGGACGGCAACATGGCTAAAGAGCCATTAAGGAATATTTTATAGTTTTTATTGTATAGTAGTGGAGAAATTTAATAATGAAAGGATATTATTAAAATAAAGAAGACATAATTTTGTTTCATCTCTCTCCTTCTTCATCTTCTTCACCGAATTTTCAAGGGAGAAAGAAGCTTAAAACTTTCATCTTCATTCGGTTGTGCATGTCCCTTTTTGGTGAGTAATTGAGCTTAATTTCCATGAAATTTTGCATTTTTGGGTAAGTTACTTCAAATACTATACATTACATGTGAAAAAAAAATTGAGTTTGAGACAGGTCATATATTCAGCCATGTATGATTATTGTTGCTTTGTTAGGTTTAACGTTTAAGTGTAAATTTAGGCTTGAAATCAATCATGTTGCAGTAGGAAATCCAGTTGAATAGAGATTGGGGGCATAGATTATGAGATTTTAAAAAATTTAAGGTACAAAATGTAAAATAAATGGTTGGTATAGACTTGCATAAAGGTGGGGAAAATTCGACCCTTAAGAGAAAAATTCAAATTGTATGTATTTTTGTATTTTTATGCTTTGAAGTCAAATTGTAAAATACTGAAAATTTTTGGGGTAAAAGAGTGAATTTCATGATTTGCTGTTATGATTAAATTGAATAGCAATTTGGTTTTATAATGAGCTTGAGGGACATTCGGCCTTAGCTCAAACATGTATAAAGTGTCTTAGTTCGAATGATTGGGAAATAGTACTAAATTGTATGAATTCTTTTAGTAGTAAAGGGCATTCGGCCATGGGGAAATTGAATTATAAACAAGTATAATTGTTGTGAATGGTATGTTTGGGACTTAATTGAATGTGGTGTGAAATTATAGAGGTGAATTCGTAATGATTATATATTCTTGCAGCTGAATTGATTTGAGTTGAATTAATTAGAAATGAATTGAACAAATGTTATTTGACATTTCTTAGATCGTGATCAAAAAGAAAAGGGGTTAGATCAAGGAAAGGCCAAAGTGGACGAATAGTCGGGAAATTCGAATTTATCGAATTCCAGGTAAGTCTCTAAGCAATTTAAATAATGTGAAAGTCCTCTATGTACTTATATAAGTATATACATATAATAATAGTGTGAATGTCTCCAAATTTTGTTCTTGGTCGAATATGAGATTACAATTGCATGTTTAAGTATAATTGTGATAAGAAGTTGATTTCACATATGTACATATGTACATATGTTTAAGTATAAATGTAATTGTTTCTTTCATATAGTAATGGATCCAGATCCCGAGCAAGCTTTAGCCGATGATGTAGAGAGTGTGGCGCCTGTTCCAGCGCAAGGGACCGCGCCAGAAGAATCTCGACCTGCTACGACTGGCCCAGATGAGAGAGTAAAGCAGGCCTTTCATAATATGACGAACGATTGGTTTAGTCATTACTTACGAACCACTCCGGCTGTTCAACCACCTCAAGATCCTAATGGACCCCCAGTAGCACCAGTGGTACCTCTAGTGGTTAATCTTGACCGAGCAACTAAACCCCCGATTGATCGTATTATGAAGCATGGGGCTCAGGAATTTAGAGTCGAGGATGACGATGATGCGGAGCGAGCCGAATTTTGGCTCAATAACACCATTAGAGTATTCGACGAACTATTGGTTTAGTCATTACTTACGAACCACTCCGGCTGTTCAACCACCTCAAGATCCTAATGGACCCCCAGTAGCACCAGTGGTACCTCTAGTGGTTAATCTTGACCGAGCAACTAAACCTCCGATTGATCGTATTAGGAAGCATGGGGCTCAGGAATTTAGAGCCGAGGATGACGATGATGCGGAGCGAGTCGAATTTTGGCTCAATAACACCATTAGAGTATTCGACGAACTGTCTTGTACACCCGACGAGTGTTTAAGGTGTGTCATATCACTATTACGAGACTCTGCCTACTACTGGTGGAATACACTTGTGTCGGTTGTCCTGAAAGAGAAGGTTACCTGGGAGTTCTTTCAGGAAGAATTCCGTAAGAAATATATAAGCCAGCGCTTTATTGATTCTAAGCGTAAAGAGTTCCTCGAGCTCAATCAGGGTCGCATAACTGTATCCGAATACGAGCGTAAATTTGTGCGACTCAGTCGCTATGCTCGCGAGTGTGTTTCATCGGAAGCTGCTATTTGCCTGAGATTTGAGGATGGCTTAAATGAGAATATAAAGCTTCTGGTCGGTATTTTGGGAATTAATGAGTTCGTTGTGCTGGTTGAACGAGCTGGTAAAGCTGAAGAGCTGGGAAAGGAAAAACAAAAAGCTTAGTTTGAATCTAAAGACATTCGAAAGAGGTCCGCAAGCAAATTTTCACAGATGTCTATGAAGAAGTTTAAGAATGACGGTGGTCGATTCAAGCCTAACATCGAGATTTTTATACGAGAACAGCCGTCAGTGAGTTCTCGGGCTACATCAGTTGCAAGTGTGGATAATAAGAAATTTAGCAAATCGAAGTGTAAGCAATGTGGCAGACGACATCTTGGAGAGTGTTTGGGTAAATCTATTTCTCGCTCGTGTTATAAGTGTGGCTCACAGGATCACTTTATTTGAGATTGCCCGGAGACCACAGGGAAGGGTACTATTTAGAATGTGAGACTGAGCGGCGCTACAGCTAGAGGTAGATTATCTCGTTTTGGGGGAGGTAGGAGTGGTGCACAGAGAGGGGTTTCAGATGTGCATGTTCGATCAGATGCTCGTGTACCAGCTAGAGCTTACGCCATCCGTGCTAGAGAGGAGGCTTCATCCCCCGATGTCATTACTGGTATTTTTACTCTTTTTGATACTAATGTAACTGCCTTAATTGATCCCGGCTCGACTCACTCGTATATGTGTGAAGCATTAGCATCCAGTAAGACTCTACCTATTGAGTCTACTGAGTTTGTGACTCGGGTTTCAATCCCTCTGGGTCGGTGGGTATTAGTTGACAAAGTGTGTAACAACTACCCATTGAAGATTCGAGACATGTGCTTTCCGGCTGATCTGATGATATTGCCTTTTGATGAGTTTGACATTATTCTCGGCTGGATTGGTTGACAGTTCATGATGCGGTAGTAAATTGTAGACGAAAGACTATTAATTTGAGATGCTAGAATAATGAGAGGATCCGAATTGAATCTGTGGACTTGAATGGACTACCGACTGTGATATCCTCAATGTCAGCTCGACAATATTTGAGAAAGGGTTGTGGAGCTTATCTTGCGTACGTGATTGACACGAAAGTAGTAGAAAAGAGGATTGAGTTAGTGCCAGTAGTTAGTGAATATACGGATGTATTTCCGGAAGAATTGTCGGGATTACCATTAGAACGCGAAGTGGAATTTAGTATTGAGCTAACGCTAGGGACTACATCAATCTCGATAGCTCCGTATAGAATGGCACCGACTGAAGTGAGAGAATTGAAGATTCAGCTACAAGAGTTGACGGATAAAGGTTTTGCCTGACCTAGTTTTCTCCCTGGGGTGCGCCCATTTTATTTGTGAGAAAGAAGGATGGAACTTTGAGGATGTGCATTGATTATCGACAGCTCAATAAAGTAACCGTGAAGAACAAATATCAGTTGCCACGGATTGATGATTTATTCGACCAGCTTAAGAGAGCCTCAGTTTTTTCAAAAATTGATCTGAGGTCGGGATACTATCAGATGCGAGTTAAAGAATCAGACATACCAAAGACTGCCTTTCGGACAAGATACGGCCATTATGAATTTTTAGTGATGCCTTTCGGACTCACTAACGCCCCTGCCGTTTTTATGGATCTGATGAATAGAATATTCAAACCCTAACTAGATCAGTTTGTTGTGATATTTATTGATGATATACTGATCTATTCACGAGACGAAATCGACCATGCTGAGCATTTGAGGCTAGTACTACAAATTTTGCGTGAAAAAAAATTATACGCAAAATTCAGCAAATGTGAGTTTTGGTTGAACGAAGTTAATTTCTTGGGACATGTTATTTCAGCAGCAGGCATTCGGGTTGATCTGAGTAAAGTTTCAGCCATACTTGATTGGAAACCCCCTCGGAATATTTCTGAGATTCGTAGTTTTCTCGGACTTGCTGGGTATTACAAACGCTTCGTAAAAGGGTTTTCTATGATAGCATCCCTGATGACAAAGCTACTTCAGAAGGATGTGAAATTTGAGTGGTCAGAAAGGTGTTAAAAGAGTTTTGATCAACTGAAGACCCTGTTAACGGAAGCTCCTGTGCTCGTCCAGCCAGAATCGGGTAAAGAGTTCGTTATTTTCAGTGATACATCTCTAAATGGGCTGGGTTGTGTATTGATGCAAGAAGGTAAAGTTGTAGCCTATGCTTCGAGAGAGTTGAAGCCACACGAGAGGAATTATCCAACACACGACCTTGAATTGGCTGCTATAGTCTTTGCTTTGAAGATCTGGCGTCACTACTTATTCAATGAGAAATGCCACGTCTTCTCGGATCATAAAAGTTTGAAGTATTTAATGACTTAGAGAGATCTGAATTTGAGGCAGCGACGGTGGTTAGAATTGTTGAAGGACTATGAACTCGTGATTGATTATCACCCAGGAAAGGCGAATGTGGTCGTAGATACACTTAGCCGGTAGTCGATGTTTGCTTTACGTGCTATGAATACGAAGATAGACATAACCGAAGATGGTATGATCAATGCTGAGTTGAAAGTGAGGGCATTGCTTGAACAGAAAATTCGAGAAGCTCAAGACGTTGATGATGTTTTGAAAGCAAAGAAAAGCCAATATGGTTCAGGTGAAGATTTTGACTTTCAAGTAGATATTGAAGGATGTTTACGATTCAAGAACCAGATTTGTGTACCGAAGAATCCTGAATTGATTCGAATGATTTGTGACGAAGCTCATAGTAGTAGATTTTCGGTTCATCCGGGTAGCACAAAATGTATAACGACCTAAAACAATTATACTGGTGGCACGGGATGAAACGTGACATTTTGGATTATGTGTCGAAGTGTTTGATATGCCAGCAAGTGAAAGCTGAACATCAAGTGCCATCGGGATTACTTCAACCGATCATGATACCAGAATGGAAGTGGGATCGGGTTACGATGGATTTTGTATCGGGTTTGCCCCTGACACCGAGTAAAAAGGAGTCAATTTGGGTAATAGTTGATAGGTTGACGAAATCGGCCCATTTTATCTCGGTACGTACTGATTTTTCCTTGATAAATTGGTGGAGTTATACATATCGCAGATAGTACAGTTACACGGAGTACCTATTTCTATTGTGTCGAATAGAGACCCGAGATCCACATCGCGGTTTTGGAAGAAGTTACAAGATGCTTTGGGAACTAAGTTACACTTTAGTACCGCTTTTCATCCTCAATCGGTTGGTCAATCCGAGCGTGTTATCCAAATACTCGAGGATATGTTGAGATGTTGCATTCTCGAGTTCGGAGGTACGTGGGAGCGATACTTACCTTTGATTGAATTCACTTATAATAATAGCTTTCAAGCTAGTATCAAAATGGCTCCCTACGAGGCTTTATAAGGTCGTACATGCTGTACACCATTGTTCTGGACCGAGCTGGCTGAAAACAAGGTACACGGGATTGATTTGGTCAAAGAAGCTGAACAGAAAGTGGCAGTAATTTGTGATAGTTTGAAAGCAGCGCCAGATCGCCAAAAATCTTACGCAGACTTGAGATTGGAGATAGGGTGTTTTTGAAAGTTTCACCGTGGAAAAAGACAATTAGATTTGGTCGTAAAGGAAAGTTGAGTCCGAGATTTATTGGGTCGTATGAAGTTGTTGAGCGTATCAGGCCAGTGGCGTATAGATTAAAGTTACCCTCTGAGCTAGACAGGATTCACGATGTGTTCCACGTGTCGATGCTTCGACGATACAGATCCGATCCTTCTCATGTAATTAGTCCAGCAGAAATTGAGATTCAGCCTGATTTGACTTATGAAGAAGAACCGATTTGCATATTAGCCCATGAAGTGAAAGAGTTGCGGAATAAGAAAATAGCGCTAGTTAAAGTATTGTGGCGTAAACACGGGGTCCAGGAAGCAACCTGAGAGACAGAGGAATCGATGAAAGAATAGTATCCGCACTTATTCGTCGGTAAGATTTTCGGGGATGAAAATTTCTTTTAATGGGGGAGTTGTAACAGCCCAATTACGATCCTAATCGGAACGGTGGTTTCAAAACCACAAATCCAATTTTTATGATTATTTTATTTTATTTTATTTATTTACTATTATTATTATTATTCGTGTTTGATATTTATGCTTAGTTTTATATAAAAATTTCATATTGTTAAATTCTTGTTAATGTGAATAATTTTAGTAAAAGACTAAATTGAACAAGAAAGAAAATAAGTGCTATTGTGAAATTTAGGATTCAATTGAATAGGCTTTATTTAAGTGGCCCTTAAAGAGACAATTTGTCCATGAAGAAATAGAGATGGACGGCAACATGGCTAAAGAGCCATTAAGGAATATTTTATAGTTTTTATTATATAGTAGTGGAGAAATTTAATAATGAAAGGATATTATTAAAATAAAGAAGACATAATTTTGTTTCATCTCTCTCCTTCTTCATCTTCTTCACCGAATTTTCAAGGGAGAAAGAAGCTTAAAACTTTCATCTTCATTCGGTTGTGCATGTCCCTTTTTGGTGAGTAATTGAGCTTAATTTCCATGAAATTTTGCATTTTTGGGTAAGTTACTTCAAATACTATACATTACATGTGAAAAAAAAATTGAGTTTGAGACAGGTCATATATTCAGCCATGTATGATTATTGTTGCTTTGTTAGGTTTAACGTTTAAGTGTAAATTTAGGCTTGAAATCAATTATGTTGCAGTAGGAAATCCAGTTGAATAGAGATTGGGGGCATAGATTATGAGATTTTAAAAAATTTAAGGTACAAGATGTAAAATAAATGGTTGGTATAGACTTGCATAAAGGTGGGGAAAATTCGACCCTTAAGAGAAAAATTCAAATTGTATGTATTTTTGTATTTTTTATGCTTTGGGGGTCAAATTGTAAAATATGAAAATTTTTGGGGTAAAAGAGTGAATTTCATGATTTGCTGTTATGATTAAATTGAATAGCAATTTGGTTTTATAATGAGCTTGAGGGACATTCGGCCTTAGCTCAAACATGTATAAAGTGTCTTAGTTCGAATGATTGGGAAATAGTACTAAATTGTATGAATTCTTTTAGTAGTAAAGGGCATTCGGCCATGGGGAAATTGAATTATAAACAAGTATAATTGTTGTGAATGGTATGTTTGGGACTTAATTGAATGTGGTGTGAAATTATAGAGGTGAATTCGTAATGATTATATATTCTTGCAGCTGAATTGATTTGAGTTGAATTAATTAGAAATGAATTGAACAAATGTTATTTGACATTTCTTAGATCGTGATCAAAAAGAAAAGGGGTTAGATCGAGGAAAGGCCAAAGTGGACGAATAGTCGGAAAATTAGAATTTATCGAATTCCAGGTAAGTCCCTAAGAATTTTAAATAATGTGAAATTCCTCTATGTACTTATATAAGTATATATATAATAATAATGTGAATGTCTCCAAATTTTGTTCTTGGTCGAATATGAGATTACAATTGCATGTTTAAGTATAATTGTGATAAGAAGTTGATTTCACATATGTACATATCTAAGCCTACATGTACATTCTTGAGAAAATCGAATGAAATGGGTTGATCATGCATGAAATAGCTGGATGTGAGAGTATCATGTGAATGTGTATGTGTACAAACAAAATATATGAATGGTTCGGACGGTTGAGACAGATTAAATGATATAATGCCGAAATTGTGGTAGGTGTATGTAATTGAAATGAATGAACATTTTGGATTGATTTGTGGATAAGTAGAAAGTATGGATTAATGAATATCATTGGTTAATTATACTATCATGACTCTATAAACATAAGGTCGAATATAATGGTAAATAGCAAAGGAAAGAATTGAGGATCGAATATGCATGATTATGTGAGCTAAATGTCTTAAGATGTGAACTTGTATATGATGTTTAAGTGATATTGCAATTTGCACTGTGTTTGTGGAATGCTTTGGTAACGGCTCTATGTGAGCGATACGTTACGAGAAGTATTAAAGTAACGGCTCTATGTGAGTGATATGTTACGAGAAATATTAAAGTGACGGCTCTATGTGAGCGATACGTTACTAAGTCCTATTAACAAGTGTGTAAGTATGAGGTTCGTTAAAGAATTTCTATTGTTAATGATATTATGTATTCGGAAATTTTACGAGTGTATTATCACCTGTGAGGCATGAATGGTTACAATTAATAGGTAAGTAAATTAATGGCATGTATATTATATCTATTAATTTGAGACTTTTGGTAGCTTGTATTGCAAGTAGAAAATTTGGTAAGTACATGACTAGTATGGTAGTAATTATTTTTAGATGCGAGTATGGTATAGGAAAATTATTATAAGTATATGATGCGGATATAATTTCATCTTTTAATGGTTGTGATGAAAGGTATGGTTATTATCAAGAGATTAGGTTTCGAATTTTATTAAATGAAAGTAGGTTTATATTCTTTAATGAATATTAATTGCTTAAACTTACTAAGCTATAATAGCTTACTTGGTGTGTTTTGTGCATTGTTCATTCGATTTTGAAGTTGAAGCTCAAGCTCGGGGATCGTCGTCAAAGTCAATCACATTATCATCTCCTTTGGTATTTTGTTGTTTTTGAATCCAATATCCATGGCATGTATAGGCTGAATTAAGTATGGAAATGTTTAAATTGGGACAAATGTGAATATATAAAGAGGCCATACGAAAATGGCTATCTTACTATGTTGGGTTGACTTGTTTATGAGTAGAGTAATGTAAGTGTTATGCTTAATAAGTCTTGATATTAATGCTTAGATAGGTACGGATTTTGTGTTAAGTATTTTAGAAATTTAATACCTTGGCAGAATATATATTTATATTTATGTGGTAAGTATGAATACATGTATATGATCATGGATACTACACATAGTGTATTAAAGTAATTGATTTTTCCTTTATATATGTATACTTGTATACATGTGCCATAAGTTGGTTTAGAATTTAAGTTATGTCGTTGTTATTAAATGGGATATGCTTGTTAAAATAGAATGGCATGAAATTGCATGCAGATATTTTATAAAGGTGCATAGATTCGTTTTCGGTCGTGTAATACCTCGAACTCTAATCCGGCGACGAATACAGGTTAGGGGTGTTACACCTTGTCTTGCCAACCAACACCAAATGTCATGCCCACTGCACAATTGAGACTCCCAAAAACACTACAACCAACCTTGTTATTTCCCTTGCCAGCAACACAACTAAAAATCTACCGTCTTCCCTAGTACCCAACCACTCCATACTCTTACATATGACTTTCAATCTTACCCAGACCATAATACAAATAGCCAAAACCAACACCTCATGGTTATTAGATCCAAATATAGTAGCTTAAATTCCAAAGTTTTCAATTTTGTACCCACCACTCTCACCACCCCGTCTACATATCAAGAGGCAATCAAACAAAAAAAAAAAAATTGGCATCAAGAAATGCTAGAGGAAATAAATGCCTTAATGGCCAATGGGAAATGGGATTTAATGCCAAGATTACAAGCAACAAAATCAATTGCAAGTGGATTTATCGTATCAAAAGTAAACCTAACAAATTTGTTGATTGTTATAAGGTCAGACTTGTGACTAAATGTTTCATCAAACACCAACTATGTTGAAACCTTAAACCCTATTCTCAAGCCAGCCATGACACGTCTCATTTTATATATTAGCGCCGACTATAGTTGGCCTATCCGTCAATTAGGAGTATCTGATGTGTTCTTGCATGGGACACTTAATGAGCATATTCACATGGAGCAACTCTAGGGTTTTATAGATCTTGCTAAGCCAAATCATGTGTGTTTTTTAAAGAAGTCCTTATACAGTTTCAAACAAGCCCTACATGCTTGGCCTTTTTTTTCTTTTTTTTTTTTTCTGTTATTAACATTACAAAAAATTTGGTTTCAATAGATCCAAAGTTGACAACTCTCTTTTTATCTACTCCTCAAGAAAGAACACAACTTACTGCCTTATGTTGATTGATGATCTAATTTTGATAGGATCAATGACTAATCTTCTCCAAGATATCATTCAACAGCTTGGTTTAACTGTTACACTTAATGATTTGGATCCTCTTACCTATTTTCTTGGTTTGGAAGTCACTTGGCTACCTAATGGATTTTAACTCTCCCAATCCAAGTATATCAGGGACCTTTTGAAACATGTGAATACGCCTGAGGCTACCGCTGTCTCCACGCCATCTTCTCCACAAACAATATTATCCATTGACTTTTCCACCAACTATGAAGACATTGCTTTGATAAGTGGTGAGCACCTTTCACTACGTAGCTCTCACCCGACCCGTCATCACTATGGCAACTCAATTCATGCACTCACCCTCATTCAACCATCGGCAAGCTATGAAACGAATAACCAAATGTTTAAGAGATACAATAGACCATGGACTCATTTTCAATTTGCCATGTTCTCCATCTTTTTTTGCTTTTTTTGTACAAGCTGGGAGGTGACAAAATAGACTGGAAATACCTCAAATTTTATCATATTTCATATCACTAATTCAAAGAAAAAAAAAATAGTATCTTAGTCTAGAACTTATTCGAAATCCATGCCTTAGCATCAACAGCCTTTGAAGTTTATTGGCTACATTGATTCCTTCGAGAACTCAAACAAGTGCTTCCACCATAACAAAAAAATCTAGTGTGATAATGTCTCGGTCACATATTTAGTTGCCCATCCTATCTTTCACTCTCATTCAAAGCATATTGAGCTTTATTTTCATTTTTGTAAGAAATATGTTTAGGTGTCGTACATTTTAACTACTAACCAATTAGTTGATGGCTTAGCCAAACCATTGTCCAAGCAAAATTTCTTGATTTAAAGGTCAAATTGATAGTAGGTCCTCCCATCCGTTTGCAAAGGGTATAAAAGAAAATAGTTAAACACTGTCCTAACCATGATCAATTTCAAACTTAGTCAAACCTATCGTTTGAATTTAAAGGGACTTCGTTTTATATTTTAACTTTCGACTTAGCATGCTCATCCTTGTAACAACTTAACAATGGTAATCAATTTCTCTGTACCATTTGCAATTAATTGTGCATTTCTTCACCATTGGTTCTCAATTTAATATTCTGATGTGAGAAGAAATTTATGTGAGAATTTTACAGTTAATGCTCTAACTATGGCTTTGGATTTGTCCCTATTTGGTACATTCTAGGGAGGTTCTTTCGCCTATCAAAATAATAAAATCAGGAGCGATCCGAGAAAACTTTTTTAGGGGTAGAAATTAAATTGTAAATTTTATTATAGTAAAAATGTAATTTTATCATTTTAGTAGCCTATATATTTATAATATTTAAAAAATTAAATTAATTTTTTATTATTTTTAGAGGCCAAATTGAAATTTTATTTTTATTAATTTAAAATTTTAAAAAATCTAAATAAAAATTTTTTTCATTTTAAAAAGGCTCGAGCCTGCCAAGTCTTTAACTACACCCCTAAATAAAACCTCTATAATTTTTTTAACGAAGATCAAATTCATACTTTCAAAAAGAAAAACAAATAAATTTTGAAGACATGTGGAATTCAGGAACGAAGAGCTTTGATGCCCCCAACAAGAACAGCAGATTCATATCTCTTATATGGACGTGAGTGCAAATAAAAGCTTTTAAATTGAAAGAAAATTGATGAGAAAATCAGATCTGCATCAATGAATTTGATATTTATATTTTCACATGGTTTTGAAGTTTCTGTATTCATCCAAGCTTGAACGATCCGACAAAATTAAATTACTTTAATCATATATGTTTTCTATTTCCTCTATTATGGTCAGGATTCAATTTAATTTAATTAGTTGGATTTCCCAATTCTGCAGAGGATACCCATGGCTTACAAGGCTGAGAACCTTAGTTGGAATTGGAAAAATCTAGCAATTCAAGATATGGGCTACATTTGCACATGCTGCCTACAATTTCAAACAAATCTTAAAATACTTACTAATTTTTCTCCACATATTAATTTATATAGCCATTTTGCTTTTGGTGTGTGTGTGTATATATATGTATTGATGCTGTACGGACTCGAGGAAAACAGTGAAAGTTATTAACATAAATGGTTTTAGGGAAAAAAAAGCCAAGGGATATCTATTTGATTCGATCGGCTTTTTGGATTTTGAAACCGTCTATTATAATTCAATTCGATTCTCGATTATTCATATTAATATTTTTGTTTTGAATTTTTAGATTTATTTTGACAAAATGAATTTATTTTATAACTTTTTAGTATTATTTGACAAAATTTTAAAAAAAATCTTAAAAAAATTCAAACTTTTGTAAATTACTTTCACTATTTTAAATATAAATTATTTATTTTTATATCATAAAAATTAAAATTATTTATATTTTAAATAAAAAATAGATATCAGTTTTAATTTCATATGACTATAATTTATAAACTTGAATATATTCAAGTCGATTTTTTATTTTTCTTACTCAATAAAAAGGGAAATAAAGTTTTTCTCCTCAAATGAAAATTAAAGAACCTTTTATTTATAGAATGAATTACAAAACTCGTAAATTAACTTTTTTATAGGTCTCAAAATACTTCTACGAGTAAAGCATTAAAATAAAATGATAAACTAAATAATTTCCATATTTATCCCATAGATAAGTATTTTATCTAAAATAATTAATATCTATAACAATTAATACAATAATTAAGTTTGCCTATTAAAATAATTTAGCTATAACAATTAATAACATGAATGCGTTATTAAGTATCTGTATTAATAAACTTTATTTAGTTAAATTATTTTAGGTATTAATTATTATTTTATTAATTGTTATATTGACAAGAAATCAACTCCTTTGGGAGAAACTTTCGAAGTGTTGTCTTTAGGGTAACTGACCTGCACTGTCAACAATCGAAAATATTGTCCTTGTGTCTGGATTTTGTCTCTGACCTACGCAAAGAGCCGTGTATGATTCACGTAGGGGCCAACCTGGTTGGTGGAGATCAATACCTATTAGACTCGGGATAGGTGTTAGAATTGGACGTGTGACTAATTATGGAGGTACCTAGGTGTGTCGTAGCTCAAACCACCAACCTTGGCTTTATATGCAACATATTTACAAGCATGGTACCACTTGACCTACATAGCTTAATGGCGTTTTCTCTCTTTTTATGATTCTGCTATTAGTCTCTATACTATGCATAAGTTATACATTTAATCCTTGTATTTTAATTCGATCAATTTTATTCCTATACTTTTTCGAATTTTAAGAATTCAATTCTGACCTAAACGGTTGTTGTTAAATATATTTGGTTAGAATTTTGCTATATGTCTTTATACTAAGTGTAAAGTTATAGATTTAGTATATGTTCTCCAATGTGTTCATTTTTAGTCCCTACATTTTTCAGTTTTTGAAATTTCGTTACCTGACTTTTTATAAAAATAACAAGCTGACATAACATTACATATGTGATAATATGTATACCGCATACAATTTCGGAAAATAGAAAATAAATTAATGAATTTAACAACGATCGTTTGGTCAGATTGAAATTTTCAAAATTTTAAAAGTACAGGGATTAAAAATGAATCAAATTAAAATATAATGACTAAATCTATAACCTAAATGTTGTACAAGGACTAATAGCAAAATTTAACCTCATAATTTTTCAATGGTTTACGCAATAATATAACAAACAAAAGATAATTCCATTAACTAAAATCTTAAAACAAATATGTTTGACATATAAAAATTTCTAAAGAAAACAAATTTAAACAAAAGCATGGAATAACCTTGAAAAATTAAAAGCAAGAAGTGAACAAGTATTCGTATGTCAAAAAATTTGTACTGTGAAACGACTAATTATTTGCTTTTCTTATATAAAAGATTGTGTTGGATGTGACGGTATAATAATATTCTTTTTACAACATACACATTATCATATAAATTTAATATGTTATTTTTTAAAGAGTGAAAACGATTGGGCATGTTATACTTTAAAAATCAACCATGTTTAATGTGTTGGTGGAACACTTTCCTAAACATCCAAAGATTACTTTTAATTCTAAAACTGACCCAAGTGAGCAGGGGCGTAGTCGGGGGCTGGCATGGCCCGCCCCCTAAAATGTAAAATTTCTATTTTAGTCTTTAGAATTTTTTAAAATTTTAAATTAGTAAAGGTAAAATTGTACTTTGACCCCCTAAAATTATAAAAATTCGATTTAATCCTTTACAAATTATAAAAATATAAACTATAAAATATTAAAATTCTATCCGGCCCCCTCTAAAGAAGAAGGCCCTTGCAAGTGAGGAGGATCACCACAACCTCTTAACTTAAAGGCCGCATCAACCATGTTACCTTGGCGGGTCTCTGTCTTTTTATTTACCGAAGCTTTTTAAAAATACTTTTGAAGAAAATTATATTTTTGGGATAAAAATATTTTTAAAACATTTATTTTTTAGGAGAAAAATATTTTTTTAAATCAAAAATTGACCCAAAATTGTTTTTTTTTCAAAAATTAAAAATTTTAACTTCCCTCTAAAAATATTTTTAAAAAATATTCCTAAATTAGTCCTAAATCTATCCACCGCTTTATATATAAAAGTATAAGAAAAAATGATTGCATTACTAAAAAGTACTCCCAAATCTCTTAGCAGTTGTGTTATTTATTGAAGAGTGTTCGGGGCACAAAGATTTTGCTAGTGCACCACTTAATTAGGCTATTCTCCAAATTCATCCCTAAAATATTTAGAAACTTTACTGGAAAATGAAAAAATTAAAAGATATTGGTGAAATGGCATAATGGGTTGGCGTAGAAATTCCAATATATTTATCCATGTACATGGAATTTTCCCGCATGCCAAACAGGTACCTTCCAACCATAGCCGATAGCATTGCCATGACAGTACAGAACGACTACTATACTTGAATTCCATAAACTTAAAAAGGGGTTGGGTGCTTCTATGAGGTGTGTACCACGTTAATCCTCAAACCCTCTAATCGTCTCTTTTTACAATATGGTGATTGGGAATTGTAATTTAATTTAAATTTGTTTTATTACACTCAAATATAAGAATACATTTGAACAACTCACTAAATTAAAACAATTTTTTTTTTGTAAGAAACCAATGGTCATTGTCCCTTAAAAGTAATATTCATGGCTTAATTAAAACTGCTTCCAAGTTTAAATTTTGTGTTCATGAACTTGAAAAAGATAGATAGCTCGATTCGTTTTAGAAGGAGAAGCATATATCCATATATAAAACAACAAAGGGAAAATTAATATTTTATTATTATATCACTAAAGTTTTGAAGAATCAATTTAATGTTTAATTGTAATGATATAGGTGTTTATCAGTGATTAATTCTTTCGTCGTAAATATTTTCTAAAAAGGTACATGGTTAGTAATAAAATATGCTTTATTTTCAAGAGTAAGGATTGAACATCTAATCTTATGGTTAAGCGATGAACTGAGCAACCACCACAATATACTTACTAAACTTTTCATTAGGTTGTAATACCTACCAATAACTATACCCTCCAGCCCTTATATCATAATTAAAATAAGTCAAAAATAATATTTAATATTTTGATCTATTAATCTTTTTGACCTTTTTTATTATTAAAAATTCACAATATTTCATGAAAAAACTATATCTAATTTAGTTAGCATCATGAATTAAAAAAATAGACTTTGTCTAGACTTAAATGGAACAGTGGTCAATTTTTTTTATAAAAACACTCATTTAGTACAGATTCAATCTGTATTATCCCATCTTTTACCTCTAACATTATATAATAAAAATAGACTTTTAATTATCTATTTCTTTTCATATATTGAGCATATGCATAATATACTAGATGTACTACATAAAATAATTGTAAACTCGCATATGCAATAATTTGGTCCTCCATAAAAATACATCTCTTTCCAAGATTGAACAAAATCAGATATAGAAACTGAAGAACATAGGCGTCGATTTCACGTGGGGCCACATGGGAAAATTAGCGAAATCTACAATAACAATAATGGAGGAATGGACCCATTGCCCACCCACTGAAGCTAAGAGGTAATGTCCACAACCAACAATGGCATTAGGCAAGGACAGAGATATTTGTTGGATAGACTTCAAATTGTTAAATTATTATCAGTCGTGACAAATGGAAAGTGCAAAAGCCACTTCTTATAAAGCTCAAAGACCTTTTTGCAAGACTTTGAGGTGGCAAAGACATGGATACACTTCAATTTGTTTCCTGTTGCTTTCTTTTGCATTCTCACGATGCAGCTATGAAATGTGAAGGAATTTTATTTTTGCGTCATCCTTGTTGATGCTACTGTTCTTGGTGAAACACAATGGCCGGAGACCTTCAAGTCAGCAAAAGAACAGGAGATGGTATGATTATATTGATAAACCTTTTATGTGTTTTGATCATTTTCATCAATATATACCTACTAATTCCCACAAGATTCTTATATTAAATAATTTTTAACTTATTGTCTTTAACTTCTTTTTGCAATAAAATATAATCATTAAATTATGTTATTTAATCTAATTAATAATTTTATATTTTATATTTATACATAAACATATTTTTATGTATGTGATTGAAGTATATTTATATGTAATAAATATATTTTTATTAAGAAATTAGAAATTAGACTATATATACGAAAAAATATATATATTTAAAAATCGATAAACTTGAAAATAACATTGTTGACCTAAAATAGTTGCTAAGTCTCCAAGTTGTTAAATATGTAAGTAACAAAGGAAGAGTAGAAGTGTAACACTCCAAACCCAGCCTAAACGTTTCGGCCAGATATAGAGATGTTACCATGATTCACTTTGAAAATCCAGAAATCATTTGGGCTTGTGGAAAATTGCAAGCTTTTGATAACACAATTCCAGTTTATCTTAAATGACAATATCTTCCTTACTTAATTCGTTAATTCTATCGATAAAAACATATTTATAAAAACACTGATAATTGCAACAGAACTCTTAGCTAAATTCAGTTTGAAAATCACAGTTTGAATTTTGAAAATCCAATGTTTTGCTAATAATGTTGTTATTTAAAACGATTAAACTGTTTAAAACAGAAATTTTAAAGTCCAAAACAAAAATAGTTCCAAATGTTCGAAACAGTCCAACAGAACCAAAACAAAATAAACCAAGCTTTTAAATAGCACAAATTATCTGTGTTTAATCGAGCTCCTGTCGCACCGAACCGTCCTATATATGAGAGTTACCTGAGAGTCAAACAAACAAAGAATGAGCTTATAAGCTCAGTGTATAACTTATAATAATAATAACAACATATACAATTTTAGACATGCATTCGGATTTCAAACAGACATATTTCACAAACAGAATCAAAACATATCAGATACAGATTTTAAATTCTACACCCATTCGCTACACACCATCTCTGACTATCCCTACACACCATATAAGATATTAAACACCCATCCAGCCCTACACACTGCTAAGTGACTGTATGTCACTTTTTAGAATATTTGCAACCTAGCTGCCAGATCATTAGGCGATAATTCGCCAGAAACAGATATATATATATGTGCCTGAGTCACCAAATACGACAAATAGATTAAACTGCCTACACTTCTTCCATAAACATATTTCCCACCCCAATGCACATGTAGAACTAAAATGTATATGACGTACATGCTTTATATACCAAATTCAGATCATGCTTACCAAATAACATACCATACTTAACATAATACAGAACATATTTACCATGATACAGATCATATTTAGCATATAACATATTAACCATGCGTACATAAATTGTATTTAATGTTAACAGAACATCAGAGATAATGATTTATAGCCTAATTTGTATCATACGGACCCTATGGAAGGCCTACGTTCAACTCATACGACGAATACAACCCTAGGGGAAAATTTCAGAATTTGGGCCCACACACTTGTGTGGCCTACGCAACCTACTTGGCCAGCAGTGTGGCCCACACAGCCTAACACACGATCTCACACACACCCATGTGGCGCACACGGCCCAATTGACCCAGACCATGCATATGGTCTAGCACACAGTCTATCATACGATCGTGTCTTGCACACGGCCTGGCACACAACTGTGTGGTGCTGACAGCCTATTTTTTGGATTTCAATCATTCACGAGTTTTTGGGTTTTCGTTGTACACCTAATCAATTTTCGATGTGGACTAAAGGACAAATACTCCAGTACCCAAAACGACCATTTGTACGAATTAATTAACTTAGTTTTACAAAACACGAGCGCTAAATCATGACCCAACAACGTCAATCAAACTTCAATGCAAAGAACTCAACCTCAAACAGTGACGAATATAGTCACTTACCCTCAAGAATAGCAACCCACGACAACTAAGTCGCTGGAGGAACACCAAACGTCTCACGATTCTCCCCTAATAGAGCATTAAAATGACTAATTCCATAACCCAAAAATTAACACATTCATTCTTACCAACCATGTAAAAACACATCAAATTGGAAACTTAAGATGGAAATTAACCAAACTTACCGACAAGCAATGACAATAATGAGAGGATAATCAATAAACCAAGACCAAATTGTAAATGAGCGTAAAGAAAGGAAAGAAGGGAAAAGCTTAAAAGAAAAGAAGAAAAATATGAGCGTGACTTGAGAGAAAACAGAAAAACAAAACAAAGCAAAAACAAAAAAAAAAAATGGCAGGAGTAAAGAGACGTGGGAGTAAAAGTTTAAGGAGAACTTAGGGGAAAATCTAATTAATTTTAAAACAACCCAAATCTAATCCTACTAACCAATAATCAGATTTCTGGTAACTAACCATATTATCCAGAGTTTGAAGTTGACCCAAAATCATCCACCTAGGTAACCTAAGTAGAAATAACAAAAATATTGTTAATTTGCTCACCCAGAGATTCAAACACTCCATATGATAAGCTAACACCTTACCACTGAACCAGTAAGCTTATTTTGTCACAAGTTCAACAAATATAACTTTTAAGCCAAGTAAACAAGGATAGGGCTATGAGTAAAAATAACTGAATTTTCCCAGAAGAGAGATTTGAACCCATGACCTCAAGCACACATTCAAGGCCCTTATCCACTAAAGTAGACACTTAATTATGACAAGATTTAACAAATCAAAAATTCAAATTTTTGGGGCATTACAACTCTCCCCCTAAAAGAAATTTCAGCCTCAAAATTTTACTTGATTCAAATAGATACGGGTATTGCTGTCGTATCGAGTCCTCAGGTTCCTAAGTGGCTTTCTCAATGCCATGATTCTGCCACAGAACCTTAACCAAAGGAATGGTCTTCCTCCTCAAGACCTTAACATCATGATCCAGAATCTGAACCGGCTCTTCCTCGAAGGCCAAATCTAGTCTTATCTCAATCTCCTCAACTGATACAATATGATATGGGTCAAACTGATACCGCCTCAACACAGAGACGTGGAACACATCGTGAATACGATTTAACTCTAGAGGTAGCTCTAACTGATAGACGATTGATCCAACATGTTTTAGAATCTGATAAGGCCTAATGAACCTAGGACTTAACTTGCCCTTACGTCTAAATCAAAGACCTGTCTTCCATGGAGATACCTTACTATAGAATTGGTCACCCACAGAAAACATGATATCTCTCATCTTCAGATCCAAATATGACTTTTATCTATCAGAAACTGCCTTAAAACAATCTGAATTAGTCGAACCTTGTCCATAGTATCATAAACCAGCTCAGGACCAAAAATCTGCCTCTCACTCAACTCAGTCCAACACAAAGAGGTACGAAACTTACGACCGTACAGAGCCTCGTAAAGTGCCATTTAAATACTGAACTAAAATATGTTATTATAAGCGAATTCAGCCAGTGGTAGAAACTCCTCCCAACTATCACGGAAGTCAATTACACAACCTTGTAGCATATCCTTCTGAATCTGAATAGCTATCTCAGATTGCCAATTAGTCTTAGGATGGAACACAGTATTGAAGACCAAACGAGTACCTAAAGCCTCATGAAGTTTCTTCCAAAACTGAGAAGTGAAACAAGAGTCCCTGTTAGAGATAATCGAGACAGGAACCCCATGAAGTCTAACGATATCCAAAATGTACAGTTTAGCCAATCTCTGTAGAAAATAGCCAGTCTTTACTGGAATAAAATAAGCAAACTTGGTCAAATGACCCATGATGACCCATACAGAATCCTTCTTAGTAGGTGTCAAGGGTAACCCACTAATGAAGTCCATAGTCACATGTTCTCATTTCTAAAAGAGAATCTTAACAGGTTAAAGCAAACCTGAAGGCAGTTGGTGCTCAGCCTTAACTTGCTAGTACGTCAAATAATGATAGACGAAATCAGTTACCTCCTATTTCAAACTAGGTCACCAGTATAACTCTCAGATATTCTGATACATCTTATTTCCACCAGGATGCATAGAATATGGCCTACTATGTGCTTCTCACAAAAAAATACATCAATTCAACACTGTTAGACATACAAACCCGTATTCTGAAACACAGAACCCCATCACCATTCAGGCCAAAATCAGAAGTCCTACCTTTTTCAACCTGTCAAAACCCTAAAATCATAGAATCATCCACTAATTGCTTAACCCAAATTTGATCAATCCAAGTCAACTTAACTTGCAACTTGGCTAACAAACTACCATCATCAAATAGACTTAGGCGAGCAAACATTGCCCTTAAATTGGTCATCGATCTACGACTAAGAGCATCGGCCACAACATTGGTCTTACCAGGATGATACTCAATGATGCAGTCGTAATCCTTAAGCAACTCAATCCATCTACGTTGCCTAAGATTCAACTCCTTCTAAATAAGAAAATACTGAAGGCTCTTTTGATCAGTGTAAATGATACACCTCTCACCATACAAATAGTGCCTACAAATTTTCAAAGTGAAAACAACCGCAACCAACTCAAGATCGTGCATGGGATAGTTGCCTTCATATGACTTAAGCTGTCGGGATGTTTAAGCCACTACCTTACCATCTTGCATTAGAACACAACCAACCAGATGTGAGAAGCATCCCTGTAAACCACAAATTCTTTACTAGATTCAGGCTGTATCAGGATGGGTATATGAGTCAGAACGGGCTTAAGCTTTTCAAAGCTCGATTACTACTCATCGGCCTACAAAAAAGGTGTGTTTTTACACAACAACTTAGTTAGATAAGCTATGATAAGCAAGAATCCCTCAACAAATCTTCAACAATACCCCACTAAACTGAGAAAGCTTCAGATCTCAGACACATTCCTAGGTTGTTTCCACTCAACCACAACCTCAATCTTTTTAGGGTCAACTCAAATTCCCTCAGCAGAAGTCACCTGTCCTAGAAAAGTAACCTCCCTTAACCACTCACATTTGCTCAACTTAGCATAGAGTTTTTCTCACGGAGTATCTGTAGAACTACTCTAAGATGTTCATCATGGTCGTCATTTGTTTTAGAGTATACCAGAATATTGTCGATGAAACCCACAATGTATTGATCCAAATACGGTTGGAAAACTCGATTCATAAGATCCATTAATGCAGTCGAAGCATTCGTCAAACTGAATGGCATGACTATGAACTTGTAATGCCCATAACGAGTCCTAAAGGCAGTCTTATGTACATCAGCCTTTTTAACCTTTAGTTAATGGTACCCAAAACAAAGATCAATCTTCAAGAATAAAAAGGCCCCACGAAACTGATCAAACAAGTCATCAATCCTTGAAAGTGGGTACTTATTCTTTATCGTCAATTTATTCAGTTGGCAGTAATCCATACACATTCTCAGAGTATCACTTTTCTTTTTAATGAAAAGAACTGGTGCTCCCCATAAGGACACACTAAATCTAATAAACCCTCAATTGAGAAGTTCCTAAAGCTAAGCTTTCAATTCCATAAGCTCTTTCGGTGTAACATTCTATTTTCAATGAAATCAGAATAGTGGTTTCAAGACCACAAATCTGATGTGAAAATAATTATTTTATTCTAATTTTAATGTCTACAGTATGTTAGAAAGGTCGTATAAAAATTTCTTTAAGAAATTTTATCTTTTTTATCTTTAATTTAATGAAAAGGACTAAATCATAGAAGGTGCAAAATTAGAGTTCTTTAAGTTAAAGGTATTAAATAGCTATGAAATTAGATGGTTAAAGGATTTATGTGGTAATTATACCACTTTTAGTATGAGTGGAAAAATATGGACATTAGATAGGTGTTTTTATACGTTAATAATATGGTTAAATAAGTAATTAATAATAAATGTTAGTAAATTAATGAAAAACCAAAGCTATCATCTTTGTTTTTCATCTTCCACTGAAAATTGACATAAGAAAACACTATTTTTAACATCTCAAGCATTCGGCCATCTCTCTCTATTGCATGTAAGTATTTTTCATTCTGTTTTTAATGATTTTTATGTTTTGAAGTCATTGTAGCTTAATCTATCTAGCCCAGGGACTAATTTGCAAAATTTTTAAAAGTTTGTGGTTTTTCCATGAATATATTCATGTGGTTTTTTATATTTGATGGAATAAAATGAATCTTTGTTGATAGATAAACAACTTTGTAAAGTGAATTTTGTTGAAAATGTCAAATAGGGATTTATTTGTAAAATGTTGTAAAATGTGTAAAGTACATGGTGAAAATTGTGAAATAATGAATTGTATGATTTGATATGGACCTATATGAAATTCGACTAGCTTGGTTAGGGATGAAATTGCATGAATTTCATTTTACGAGTTTAAGGACTAAATTGTAAAGAAGTTAAAATATTAAAGGTAAAATTGTAATTATGTAAAAAAATGTGTTTTTGTGGATCGAATTTAATAATTGAGATTTATTGAAACATTTAATTGAAAGTACTTATTTATTTAGATCAAGATATATCTCAGCCAGTTATAAACCAAGGGAAAGTGAAAGTCGCGAATTAGCTCGATCGTGCTCCTACGCGTTAGTTGTCAATGTAAGTTCATAGTATTTAGATGTATAATTGAATTTCCCTGTATATATTTTCATCTTATAACCATGTAATTAAATACTTACATTAATTATACCTGATTGCACATACGCGTTCTCTATTTGTACTTCTACCACTCGATTGCACACGCGCCCCTCGCTTATATGCCTGGTACTTCGATTGCACATACTTGTTCTGCATTGCACATACGTGCCCTTGTTTAAACTTCGGTAATTTCAATCGAGTAAAATAGAAGTTGCATTCAATTGATGATAAGTTAAAAGATTTACTATGTTCTTACTAAGCTCTGTAAGCTTATATGTTTTTTTGTATTGTTTTGTAGGTCATTATCGCTAACTTTTGGACAGATTGAATCTACGACTCACACTATCCATCGATTTTGGTAGTTCTTGTTCTCTTTATGGTTGTGGCATGTATGTGTGGCTATATAGGTTGTTTTGGTATAATAAGGCGAAATACTAAACTAGGTGATTAGGTACTTGTCTAAGTTTGTGAATAGATATATGTTGATACAAATAGAATGTTATGAAAGAAAACAATTATGGATTGTTTTGGTTTGTTGATGAACTAAGTTGATATGTTTGGTTTATAAATATGGTATATTGGTTGATGTGCTTTTGACACTTTCTAAGTTTACTGAAGAATTAAGCTTATCATCGAACATCACAGACAAAACACATTCATCATAATCTAAACAATTCCTGGCAGTTATGTGTGCTATGACAAAATGAATGGCAAATGAACAAAAATACTAAAACACGCATGATCGACTAAATATCTAATGCAGTCTAGATGCACAATACACACCAAAACCAAAGGGATTCGTTGTCCTCAATTTATGTACAAATATGAATCATGAATGCAAGAACATATATATGTACATAATGAGATGTAATAAAGGGATAAAAACTTCCAGAGCTTGGAACTGAATGGTGGTACTTTAATTGCCACGAGTGGTCTTTCGTGCACTTATCTTATAACGCATCGGCCTTTTAAGTAAATTGAATGGTACATCATCCTGTTCATTATCAAATTTGGTGTGTTCATCAATAACCCTATCGATCTCACGGTTCTATTCAGTCATCGGTTCAGTAGAAGGAGGTGGAACAGCTGCAATGTTGTCCACTGGTGGTGCAATTGAGGGATTTGCTTCCTCATCGTCCTCACGGTCAGTCTCAAAGTTAATAGACTTTGTTTTCTCTGGTTCTTCCTCCGGTGCTTTGGGTGCATTCTCTTCATTAGCAAGATTTGTCTCAACAGGCCCTGTGTCACCAACCCTTCCCCTCTTGTAGTTTGTTAAACAAAAGAAATAAAATAACTAAGAGAAATTTAAATAGATAAAATGAAATAAAAATAAAAAGAATTTTCAGGATGTTGAAGTTAAACATATTGAAGATCAATGGACTGTTTGTCTCGCTCTACATAAGCACCCTAGTAGTGCTTCAAGCGTAGTCCATTAACTATAAATGTGTCCCATGTTTTCATGTCATTGACATCAACAGCTCCATACATATATACATTAGCTACCAAGCATTGTTCGTCAAAATTGAAAGGTCTATTTTGCTCTAGCAAAGTGTACAAAGGTCTCCGCTCAAATGAATCTTCATCACTATCAGAATTGCTATGGAAAAATCTTGTGAAATCTTCGTCCATTGTTGCTTCTATCAAGTCATTGGCACGACATTTTTCATTCTCCTCAGCACATTTCAGTGCATTAAATACATTGAACGTGACTTGCTGATCAGTCATCCTCATGTTCAGATCACCTTTCTGCACATCAATTAAAGTTTTACTTGTAGCAAGAAAATGTCTTCCAAGAATAATTGGCATATATTTTTCAACTTCACAATCTAAAATAAGGAAATCTTTCGAAAAAAAAACTTATCTACACTTACCAATACGTCTTAAATTGTACCTTCTGAATGTGTATAGGATTGATTAGCCAGTTGCAACGTAACCGTAGTAGGTCTTGCCTTCCCAATTCCCAACTTCCTGAAAATAAGCAGAGGCATTAGATTTATACTCGCTCCTAAATCACATAATGTCTTACTAACATAACAATTTCTAATTGAACATGGGATAGTGAAACTCCCTAGGTCATTTAGGTTTGGAGGTAACCTATTCATCAACATTGCTGTGCACCCTTCAGTGAGAACAATAGTCTCAAATTCTCCCAATCTGCGCTTCTTTGATAGTATATCTTTCATAAATTTCACATGATTGGGTATTTGGTCCAAAGCTTCTACTAGCAATATGTTGATGTGGAGTTGCTTTAAGGCATCCAAGAATTTTTTTGAAATGAAAATGTTGCTTAGATTTAGAAATCTTTGAGGAAAAGGTAAAAGTAGTCATCCTTCAGGCTGCTAATATTATTTTGCTGTGGCATTTATGTTGGCAGCACAATCTGATTTTATTACCACATTCTTTTGATTAGCCTTTTCAGCTGTAGTGTACTTTTTAGATGGCTTTGGGATCTTCACATGGTTGTTGAGAGTGGTCACTTTGCAACGCTTTTTCCCTTGTGATCTCGAATTCTCAGTATCACTTGAAAAAGCTCTTTTTGGTCTCAAATTCAGAGCATTTGCTATCTACCCCACTTGATTCAAAAGAGTTCTGAGGGATGTAGCTTGACTTTGGATCACGACATCATTTTTTCCCATATATTCCTTCAGCAGAGCTTCCATAGCTGAAGAATATGATGCTGAACTTTGTTGAACATTTTGTCATGGCATGGGTTGATTATAACCAAGTGGTGTATTTATGGCATTCTGTCTAACAACATTGTTGGAGTTCACCATTCCTTTATTATTCCAAATAAAGTTTGGATGTTGCTTCCACCCTGGATTGTAGGTGTTGGAATTTGGGTTATTATACCGGCTGAAATTACCCATGTAATACACAGAGGCTGGGTTTGATGGGCTTTCATCAAAAACATGATCTTTCTCACAATAAATACATGATAGCTCGAGTATTTTCATCTTCTGAACTGCAATTAGCCTCTTTACTATTTTGATCATATTAGCTAAATATGATACCTGAGTCGTTAATGAAGTGATTGCATCAAGCTCCATTGTGCCAGCAACTCTTCTGCCAGTCCCCACTCTCGTAGTAGGGTATTAATAATCATTGTTGGCAATCCGTTCCAAATCTCATACGCTTTATTATATGATTTATCCAGCAAAGTACCATTGGCAGACGCACCAACTACCAACATTATATGTGAGTTTAATCTATTGTAAAACATTTCTATCTGTGTCCAGTGTTGGAAACCATGCTCTGGACATTTCCTAAGTAATTTCTTGAATCGCTCCCAAGCTTTATACAACATCTCTTCCTCTAATTGCCAAAAAGATGTGATATAATTCCTTAACTTGGCTTTCATATTTGGAGGATTACACCGTAGCAAAAACCTTTGACAAAGATCATTCCAAGATGCCACCATCCCTAATGGTAATGCGTTCAACCATGCTCTAGCACGATCTCTTAATGACTATCGGAACAGTTTAAGTTACATAGCGTCTTCAGGAACACCCTGTTGCCTGAATGAGTCACAAACTTCCAAGAAAACTCTTAAGTGCAATCGTGAATCTCTAGTAGGCAATCCACTAAACTGTCATATCGTTTGCAGCATCTGAAACATTACCAATTTCAAATCGAAATGTTGAGCTTGAATGTATGGCCTGACTATTCCTGGATTCAAATCATCCAAATTTGGCACAAAATGCTCTCGAATGGGTCTATCTCTATTATCCATCACACGAGGGATAGGAAAATCAACATCCCGACCATTCAGTTGTAATGGATCTTCCCTACCTGCATCATTTCCAATCCTAGCCAAATCTTGCAATTCTCGTCTCCTTATTCTCAAAGTTCTCTTGATCTCTAGGTCAAAAGGACACTCTTCATTACCAGGAATGCCTCTACTCATACACTAATAACAAAGCTGTTGTAATTAAAAACAACAAAGTTAAATAAAACTAATGGAATTATATAAAAAAATAACAAAACCAAATTTCAACAAATTGTCGATCCCCAGCAACGGAGCCAAAAACCTGTCGCGTGTGAATATAATACGCGAATGTGCAAGTGTACACGTCGAATCAAGTAATAAAGTAGTAAGTAAGATCATCTCCCCAAGGACCAAATAGGATTAATTCAGTTAAGCCATTACTATAAACTATATGAATTAGGCTATGACAAAACAGAATAATAATTTGTAGAGGAATAATCACTAGGCAATATTAAAATCAAATAACTAACTTAAAATGTTATGGCAAATATACAAAGACAAAGTTGAGAGAATCTACGCTGTTGAATAGGAACATTAGGATTACTAAGATTCTTTCCTCATAACACAATAATGCCATGGAAAAATCTGAACCAATATACTATTTAGAATAAATCTAAGGTAGTCTACTTATTTTAAGTGTCAGACTTCAAGCTACCCTACCTAAGGCTTTGCATGTATACAAGCCTTAAAAAGGATACCCAGCACTGTTTCTTCCTTTCTCTACACAGAGCATAGCTCTATGTCTAAAGTGCTACGAGTATTCTGTCAAATACTTGATTGTATCATTCGATCACAATCCAACTCATCTAACCTTTTCAGAATTAAATCAAGTTTATGGACATACCATACATTCATCTATGTCTAGAGACTATATGCATACATTTTAAAATAGCCCAAATCAAATGAAACAATAAATCTAATCAGGATAATGCCTTGGTCATTAAAGGAACTAAAGATTCATCCAGTAATCCCAACCCAATGAGATTAGCTAATGAGTTGGAAATTAAAATCCAAACTGAAAGTATCATTCAACAACATATTTCCACAATTAAAATTCATACAAATCAATTAAGATAATGAGGGAAGAACTTTAGGAAGCTTTCACCAATCCAGCCCTCAACTCTAGTGCTGCAATATCTTGTGAAGCCAGAGTTGAATGCTTCTCCTTCTTTCTTGTGTTGTGGCTTTTTTCCTTAGCTGCTACCCTCTTTCCTTGCGTCTCTAGATCTCCTAATAGAAATTGTGTGAGAGGGAAAATCGCCTCCCTCTTCTTTTTCTCTTTCTTCTTTTTATAGGGTAGGTCCTTTCTCAGCACACACACTTTTCTCTCTTTTTTAGGTGGATATTTCTGGTACAAGTATAGTTGGCTGAGAGTGGCACGGATTGACAGCTGAGTCAGCATCTTCCTGGAACTGCCACGGCATTTGTGCTGGCAATTTATCCAACCTTTTTTAATGACAAAACTTCTGTCATTCACTTATTTTCCTCCTTTCTGCACCTGTTATAAACAACACACAGTTTCTTTCCTCCCACAAGTAAAAGTAACATATAGTAACATTGAAAGCACAATTCAAGCTTCATAATGCAATGTTATAAAAAATACTAATATAATTTCCTAAAATGCATCTAAATTTACTCAAGTACGAACAATTAACCAAGTCTAGAGGCCTGAAATATAACTCTTTTCAAGAGTTATCATCAACCCCATCAATTTTTTGGGAAAAAACATCTGTAAATTCTCTAACTATTCAAATATCTCCTAATACGATTCCACGGAACTCAAGTCTTTCACATAAGCCAAAAATGCCTCACACCCTTTTCGAACTAACTTTTAGGCTATAAAAGTGGAGATTACATTGGAGAGGTAATCTCGACGCTCACCGATCATGATAATCTCCATATCATTCTTAGATCTCAGAATTACCCTCTTAGTAGCACAGTCTAAGTTGACTCGATGCTTCACGAACCAATCCATTCCCAATATCAAATGAAACTCTTTGAATGGTAACTCTATCAAATTAGCCAAAAACATAACACATTGTTCTCTAGTGGACACCTTCAATAAACATTATAACCCGTACCGATTGACCCAGTGGACTAATTACAGAAACCTCACCAGAAGTACTCTCAACAAGAATTACCAGATTTATAGAAACAATACTAGCTATGTATGAGTGAGTAGAGTCAATATCTATCGGTGTAAAATATGGAACAAAATTAATATAGAATGTACCATCTATCACATTAACGGTGCCTTACCGCATACACCAAAGCAGACTACCTAGCCTCAGATTGATTTGCAGCTCTACCCGTTGCTTTCTGACCCCTACCAAACCATTACCACATCTAGCTTGCCCACGGCCCCGAGGTGGCTACTGAATTGCCCTCTAAGGCTGAACTAAACTCAGAGCTAAAGCTTGCACGTAACTAGAGGGGAGCAGACAATCCCTAATATGGTGCTCCACAGACCCGTATCATAGACAAGCTCCAATATCCTCCAACACTCGCCCGGATGACGCCTACCACAATCTCAACAACTAAGTCTCAGAAATAATAATCGGTGCCTCAATCCACGAAGGCCGATCGAACCTGACCTATTTCATAGGCCACTGAACAGAGCTAGAAGGACCCAAATCCCTCTGATTTTTACTCTGGCCCCTTTCTTTCTCTCTCTTTCCATACTTCGCGCACTTAGTATCCTCTTTAATCTTAGCCTTCTCCACCAGAGTTTCGAAAACTCGCTCCCTCTATTGAGCCACCTATACATTAATATCATACCTCAATCCCTCCTCAAATTAAATGCTCTTATCAAAGTCAGTCTCTACTAACCCACGAACATATCTGCTCAGCCTCAAAAATTCGGCCTCAAACTTGGCTACAGTCCTATCTCCCTAAGTTAACCCCATAAACTTGCATCTACGGGCCTCTACATAACTCGCCTCCACGCACTTGTATTGGAAGGTGTTTGGGAAATAATACCAAGTTATCCACTCGGGTTGAGTACCCTCCTTAATGGTCAACCACCACTGATAGTCTTCATCATGAAGCAAGGACATTGTAACCTTTAGTTAATGACTCTCGACTCCCAGATTCAGAATGGGTCCCAATGACCCTCTCAAGAACTCTTAACATGGCTTGGGACAATGTGTTGTCCCTAGCCATCTGAGTCTCAGACCCTATCTTAGCAGTAGGCATACCTATAGTCCCACTCATATCTAAATTAGGCATACTGCCCATCGAGGATGGCTCAACACGAGCCCCTCTTCGGTGCCCACCACGCCCACCGATACCTCATCCACGAGTTTCACGCGTACTCATTGTAAATTATCTATATTTTAAGAATTTTATGTATCAGTTTAGGAGTTTGTTATCAAATATTTTATGTCCAAAATTTTATCAAAAAATTTTTCAGAGTTTGTTACAGTCTTTAACCACAGCAAAGTGATTCTAATACCATAATTATTTTCTAAAATAAAAGTTTAGCGAAGAAGAAGGTAGAGGCTCAGTATTCTTTAAACTCATTTTTTCAGATTTAAACAAAATTTAATTTTGTTTGAAAAACACTTTTCAAAAAAGAAAATTTGAACCCAAAATCACAGAGTAAGTTTTAAACTTGGCTCTGATACCATAAAATATAACATCCCAAACCCAGCCTAAACATTATGGCCAGGTCTAGAGAAGTTACCATGATTCACTTTGAAAATCCAGGAATCATTTGGGCATGTAGAAAATTGCAAGCTTTTGATAATATAATTCCAATTTATCTTAAATGACAACATTTTCCTTACTTAATTTGTTAATTATTTCGATAAAAACATATTTATGAAAACACTTATAATGGCAGCAAAACTCTTAGCTAAATTTAGTTTGAAAATTGTAGTTTGAATTTTGAAAACATAGTTTTGCTGATAGTGTTGTTAAAATTTTAAAAATGATTAAATGGTTTAAAACAGAAAATTGAAGGTCCAAAAAAAATAGTTCCAAATGTCTGAAACAGTGCAACAGAACCAAAACAAAATAAACCAACTTTTTAAGTAACACAAATTATCTATGTTTAATCGAGCTCCCGTCGTACCGACCCATCTTATGTCTAAGAGTTACCTAAGAGTCAAACAAATAGAGAATGAGCTTACAAGCTCACTGTTTAGCTTATAATAATAATAATAATAATAATAATAATAATAATAATAATAATAATAATAATAACAACAACAACAACAACAACAAAAAATACGATTTCAAACATGCGTTCAAATTTCAGACAGACATATTTCACAAACAAAAACAGAATCAAAACATATCAGATATAGATTTTAAATCCTACCCCATCCGCTACACATCATCTCTGACCATCCATACACACCTTATAGGGTATTAAATACCCATCCAGCCCTACACACAGCTAAGTGACTGTATGTCACTTTTCAGAATATTTGCAGCCTAACTGCCAGATCATTAAGCGGTAATCCGCCAGAATCATATATATATATGTGGCTGAGCCACCAAATACGTCAGATAGATTAAAGTGCCCACACTTCCTCCATAAACATATTTCTCACCCCAATGAACATGCAGAACTAACAGATATCATAAATGTATATGACATACATGCTTTATATACCAGATTCAGATCATACTTAGTAAATAACATATTATACTTAACATAATATGGATCATGCTTAGCATATAACTTATTGATCATGTGTACATAAATCATATTTAACATTAACAAAACATCAGATATCATGATTTAGAGCTTAATTTGTATCATATAGACCCTACGGAATGCCTGCGTCCAACTCGTACGACAAATACAACCCTAGGAAAAAATTTTAGAATTTGGGCCCACATACCCGTGCGGCCCACATAGTCTACTTGGCCAGCCTGTGTAGCCCATAGGGTCTCACACACACCCGTGTAGCCCACACGACCTACTTGGCAAACCCATGTGGCCCACACGTTACCCATGCCCGTGTGACCCACACGGCCCAATTGATCGAGACAGTCTGGCACACGGTTTGCCATACGGTTATGTGTTGCAAATAGCTTGGCATATGACTGTGTGACATCGATAGTCCATTTTTTAGCTTTTAGCCATTCGCAAGTTTTTTGGTTTTTGTTACACACCTGGTCAATTTTCGATGTGGACCCAAAGACGAATATTTTAGTACCTAAAATGACCATTCATATGAATTAATTAACTTAATTTTCAAAATCCGCGCGCTAAATCATGACCCAACAATGTCAATCAAACTTCAATACAGATAACTCAACCTTAAACAACGACGAATATGGTCACTTACCCTCAAGAACAGCAACCACAGCAAGTAAACCACTAGAGGAACACCAAATGTCTCACGATTCTCCCTTAATCGATCATTAAAATGATTAATTCCATAACCTAAAAATTAACACATCCCTTCTTACCAACCATTTAGAAACACATTAAAATGGAAACTCAAGACAAAAATTAACCAAACTTACTAACAAGCAACAACAACAACGAGAGGATAATCAATAAACCAAAACCCGATCGTAAGGGAGCATAAAGAAAGGAAAGAAGGGAAAAGCTTAAAAGAAAATATGAGCATGACTTGAGAGAAAACAGAAAAAGAAAAGAAAAGAAATGGCAGGAGTAGAGAGATGTGGGAGCAAAAATTTGGGGAGAATTTAGGGGAAAATCTAATTAATTTTAAAACAACCCAAATCTAATCCTACTAACCACTAATTAAATTTATGGTAACTAACTGCATTATCCAGAGTTTGAAATTGATCCAAACTCATCCACCTAGGTGATCCAAGCAAAAATAAAAAAAAAATATTATCAATTTGCTCACACAAAGGTTCGACCACATGACCATACGATAAACTATTCGAACACATGACCATACGATAAACTAACACCTTACCACTGAACCCACAAACTCATATGTCACAAGTTCAATAAAAATATTTTTTAAGCCAAATAAACAGGGACAAGGTTAGGAGCAAACATAACTTAATTTTCCCAAAAAAAAAAAATTGAACCCATGACCTCAAGCACACATTTAAGGCCCTTATCCACTGAAGCAAACACTTAATTATGATAAAATTTAACATATTAGAAATTCAAATTTTCAGGGCGTTACAAGAAGTGTTTGTAGAAGTGGGCATTTCTGCAAAAATTGCGACAAGCACAATGAAAACAAGGGACGGTAAAGTTGTTTATGCAGTTTAGTTTTCCTATATCTGCAAAGCCTAGCTTAGTGAGATGAATCCGCTATTTTTGAAACAAATACAAGTGATCCTAGTTCTAACACTACTCAATGAAAAATCTTTACTTTTGTATCTCAAAGACTAGATCTCTCACTACTAAATTCTTCCCCTAAAAACTTAGCTTGTAAAACCAATCACAAACAAGTTTTACAATATATATACGCTTTCACAAATACCAAAACCTTAGTTAAATAGATAAGTGCTCTCAATCAATCACTTTAATAACCTATACAAGTCTCTCAATTATATAAAGTTTTCTAGACTTGAAAACATAATGAAAATCAATTACAATCCCTTCTAAACAGTAGTTATATTAGCTAAATATAATATAATACTCAATAACCAAAGTAAAATGGACTATTAGCAAATAAGTCTTCAAGTTTCGATCCAATCCAACTTCCTTCATCCAAAAGATTCGACATATACAATTCGGTCCTTCAAATATGTTTCTTCACATGAATTAATCTTCATTGATGAGCTTGAATCATTCCACGATATCAGCACAACTCAAAAATTTGGTTAAATAAACTGTCAATATTCCAAATATTACAAGTTATTATTTTGTCATAATGGTAAAGGAAGTTTGCAACAACTTCAAATATTTCAACAAATTACACATTGAAATACACAAAAACCCATACGTATTAATATAGAAAAATAAAACAATATGCTAATAACTTTGATACAAGGCGAAGCAAGAATAGTTTGGCAAGAGCATGGTTGTGTGTGGTTTGATTCAGTTTTTTCTTTTTTTGGGATTTTTTAAGTCATATGTGATAATATAGTTTGATTCAATTCTCGATATTATATTATTTTGGGTTTGAATTTTTAGATTTTATTTGACAAAATGAGCTTCTTTTATGGCTTTTGAATATTATTTGACAAAATTTCAAATTCTTTTCATATATATTTTTTAAAAAACTAATTAATTAAATAAAAATAATCAATAACTTTTAAAAAAAATTATATATTATTTTTTTAATTTTTTAAATATAAAATATCTATTGTTACCTTATATAAAATTTAAATTGATTACAAATTAAAAAAAATAAAAATTCGATTGATTTTATAATTTGTGAATGAAAATCATGTAAAACACCAAAATTGAGATCGATTTTTGGGATTTTCAAAAAAAAAAAAAAAAAAAAACTCTCTGCATTAGGCTAGAGTGTTGACAATAGTAAATCCAAAATGTTTCTGGGTTGTTAGTGTAGATCTACTGTTGGTTTGGGTGCCCATTAATTTTATGTGGCAAGTAGTTGAAAGGCTCGTTGCTTTTACGTGTAGGCGACTTGACAATAGATGTCTGTGAGCATTTGGATCCTTGGGCCTTTATCCTATGTGAGAGGGATTTAACACCTTATATGGTGTTGACTGTTGAAGCATTTCATCGGTTTAAATAATTGGGGTTGGAATTGTTCATAATATTTTTGTAATTTGCAGCACTATCTGATGTTTTTATTAAGACTCTCTTCGTAGCATCATGTGTTTGAAACAAGAATGAAGTGGTCTTTTTCCAACATGAAATTACAATGCAACACTTTCCTTCCCTTATAAATACGCCTCTAATTTTATCAAAATAATTAATTTTGTCTTTTCAACCCTCAAATTTGGTATACACGTAAATTGCTACGTAGATGACATGTCATCATTTAATTATTATTTTTAATTTTAAAATATATATTTTTATTATTATTTAATTAAATGATGACATGTCATTTACGTGGTAATCCACTTGCATACCAAGTTAACAAAGTTAAAAAAAAAAAATTATCCGTTTTGAAATGATTTAACAAAAAATATAAATTTAAAAGCTATAAAAGATGAAAATTTAAATGAAAGGCTATAATGATTTTTTGTATAAAGTATAAATCTTCTAAATATTTAATTGTTTAAGTCACTGCCCAGTCACGAAAAGAGAAGGAAAAAAATTATTAAAACATAATAGTTTAACTTACAATCACTACACCAAAACAGACTTTTAGCGGCGTTTTTTGTGGCGTTTTAAAGAAAAACGCCGCAAATATTATACATTAGCGGCGTTTGGAAGAAAACGCCGTAAAAAAATGAGCAGTAGCAGCGTTTATTCGAAAAACGCCGCTAAAAAGGAGAAATAGCGACGTTTATTTTGTAAACGCCGCTAAAAGTCAGAGCATTAGCGGCGCTTTCGAAAAAACGCCGCTAAAAGTCAGAGCATTAGCGGCGCTTTCGAAAAAACGCCGCTAAAAGTCAGAGCATTAGCGGCGCTTTTCCAAAAACGCCGCTAAAAGTCAGAACATTAGCGGCGCTTTTGTAAAAACGCCGCTAAAAGTCGGAGCATTAGCGGCGCTTTTGGAAAAACGCTGTTAAAGGTAAGAGATTTATCGGCGCTTTTAGAAAAAGCGCCGCTAAAAGTCAGAGCTGTAGCGGCGCTTTTGGAAAAACGCCGCTAAAAGTTTTTCATATTTTTTCCTCCTTCTTGCTTTAAATTATATTTTATTTTGATACATTCACTTATAAGCAATGAGAAAGTTTCATTTTAGTTACTTAGTTATGAAAAGTTACAAATTGCTAACTAAACAATTTAGAAGTTTTCATTTAAGTTACAAATTAAGCTATTCAAATTGATTAAGGGTTTAATGTTTAGTATGTTAATTTCATGGTTTAGGGTTTGTTATTTTTAATGTTTATTGTATAGTGTTTAATATGTTAGTGTTTACCGGTATTAAGGTTTAAATACTATTAGTGATTAGGGGTTTTGGGGGAATGGTTAATGGGTTAGGGTTTTAGGTTTAGGGTTTATAGATTATAGTTTATGGGTTTAGGGGAAATGGTCGATGTGTTAGGTTTTTGATTTTAGGGTTTATGGTTCAAGTTTAGGATTTTAGGGTTTAATGTTTAGGGTTTATGGCCCAAAATCCCGAAACCGAAATCCCTCGTGAGGGATTTATGGTTAATGTGTTAGCTATTAAAATATATGTTTGGTACTACACTAACATTGGGCACATGAATTCCCAATTTAGTCTCAGATTATGGTTTCAGGTTTGCAGTTTAGAGTTTATGGATCGAGTTTTATGGTTTAAGATTTATGTTTTGGGGTTTTGAGTTTGCTATTTAGGTTTTAGTGTTTGTGGTTTATAATATAATATTTAAGGTCTAGGGTTTATGATTTATGGATTAATCTTAGATTTTTTAGAATATAAATCGAAATAAGATAAGTGTAAATTATTATTTTAAAAAAATATATATAAAATATATTGATGTATTTATATTTTAAAATAATGTGTATGATTAAATCAAAATTAAAGTTTCAACTATACATTTAAACCACAATTAGAATTTCACATCTAGAATTACACATTAAACAAAAATTCATATATATATAATTCTAAATAAGATGTATCTATATCAAAAATTTAGGTGTATATACATATAATTAAATGCCATTTCACTACACCACGAGTCAGTGTCACAAAATTGGAATATTCTGCCCTATCAGGGCACTCATTACGACATTGACTCAATTTTGACCCAAATTAAAAGACCCTAAATAGTTCCCATAATTTGTAATCAAATTAACTCTAAAAGAAAGTATAGAAATGATTTGAAAAACTTCAAATAAGCTTAAATATGTTAAAATGAAATGTTTAGATAAATATTTAAATTAAACGATGGTTGTATTTAAATGTAATATTTCTTACTCAAAATTTAGGTTGAAATCGGATAGAGGATATTACATGTATAGTAAGATAAATATAGTTTTCTTAATAAGTTTAAAAATTATAAAAATCTTCAAAATTTTTTGAAATTTTCTTTAAAAGTTTAATTTTCAAAATTTTTAATAAAAATTCAAAAAAATGAAAATATCAGCAAAAAAATTGTGAAAAAAAATAAGTAAAAAATGAAAAAAAATTAAAATTGAGAATAGTGGCGTTTTGCTGTAGAAAACGCCACAAATATGCTTGTCTATTGTAATTAAAAGCAGCGTAGTTTTGTATATTTTAGTGGCGTTTTTTTGTAAACGCCGCATAATATGTATGTCTTTAGCGGCGCTATTTTATAAACGCCGCAATGCTTGAATTGTTTTAGTAAAAACGTCGCCGTTTTGCTCTCCTCCAGTTCCGCCAACCCTTAAACCCGATTGACTCAATTTCCCCTAGGCTTCTTCTGAAATTCATTTCCCCCTTCTTCTAAAATCCCTAAATTTCTAAAGGTTTAGTTTCTTTCATCCCTCTCTTCATTTCATACCTCTCTTCACCGCCACCGTCAGATTTCATCGATCAATAATCTCTTCGTCCTCCACGGCTCCATTATTATCGTCTAAACCAACGCTCCTTCGGCTTCAAGCTTTACCTCTCTTTCGCCGGACTGTCGACGCATGCACATCTCAGATTCAAAAAGGTAACATGCACATCTCAGTTCTTTGTTGTTTGGCTCTCTGAATTTGTCGGCTCATCGTAGAAAGAGGGAAGGGAACGGGACGGTGTAATGTGAAAAGAAGGGAAGGGTGGGGCTGTGGGATTATTCATTATAGTGAGAAAAAATTATTCTTTTTAATTGCTGTGGGTTGGTTGAGTGTTTGCGTGAGATGGGGGACTTGTGGGCATTTCAACAAACAACTAGGAAATTTCTAAACACATGACTGGTTTATTGGCCTTTTCACCTTGCTCTATGACGGATTCAGTTCCTGAATTTGGTGCATATATGTGTTGTGTTTATATCTGGTTGCTGCTAACCATTAAAGGCACATCGATGATCTTTCTTACTGTTTTGTTTTCTCTTTGATAGTCCCTTTAAATGTTAAATTTTTCTTCCAAATGGTTGACTCAACATGGCTTTTCATGCAACCTGCCATGATTGGATATAGACATGATGCCACCTTGATTAGAAGCAGATCAGTTATCTTCTTTATGCCATCTTCTTTTAACATATTATTCCTTTGTTCCATATATGAGTATTTCCTTTCTCGGTTGCCTATTGTGGAGAAGAGGCTTGCTCAAGGTGGGATTCGCCTAGCTGCCTCGCTTAATCGATTATTTAATTCTGAAGTTAAAATTGCTCAAGCATGAAGATAGGCATTTGTAAATTATGAAGTGAGGGCGACTATAGTAGCCCTTTGTCAAAGAAAGATGATGAACTTTATGTTTATCTCGCATCGTATTCTGTTAAAGATGCTCTTGCTCTCTTATATATGGAAAATGCCCCACTTTGCTTGTCATTTAGGTCAACCTTTAGTGTACATCATACAGTGGAATTCGAATATCAAACTTAATCTAAATGATTACCTGTTTTCTGTTTGTGTATAACTCCCATATACCGAAGTTAGCCCTTGTTGGAAAACACATCAATTCCAAATTCAAGCTTTTCAAAAGATCTGTATTCTGTTTCGAAATGTTTTAACACATTTAACACATTCAAGCTTTTCAAAAGTCATGTTTTAACACATCAATTATCAAACATTTTTTTAGGGGTATAATTTAACTTTTGTCAAGTGGTTATATCACTTCTTTTGATTTTAATTTTTTTTAGACTTTATTTATTATGTATCAGTGTTTTATGTTCCTTTCTGTGAAATGTTTTACATATGAAAATTATGTTGAATATATATATATATCATTAAATGATAATATAATGATAGAAGCAATAATCTAGAGTATTAACGTAGGGAAAGTTTAGAAATGTAGAAAAATAGGGTATACATGAAGGAATGAGAAATTTTGAAATCACCAAACATCTTATCATTACTTAATCTCATCCACACACATAATTTAGAATTATCTTATTAAAAATTTCCTGTTATCCTTTCTAAATTTGGGAGATTCCCCAAACTGCGGATTCTTTGAATAGCTGATTTTGGGGGTCATCTTGGTTCAGATTCTAAATTGAATGCCCTGTTTTATTACATTCAATTGATAATTTTGGCTTTTCCCTTGTTCTGTGGCTTGTGGCTTGCTCATTTTCCTTCGGGTGTTTTACACTATATTTTGATGTTTGGGATGTCTTGTTGTATTTGCAGCTTTGTCTCAAAAGTATTCAGCCATATTTGGAGAAGAAACAGGAAACTCGAGAATAACAGAGAAAAGAAGCTTGAAATATTAAAAGAGGTAAAAGCAAAAGTTTATAATGTGACCAACTTTTCAAATAAATAGTAAATATAAAATAAGCAGTGGTTTCATGAACTACATGAAATGAAAATACAAAGAAAAGTAGGTGATAGTTGTCATTGTTTTTTTCCCTTTAATTTATAAATTTGTCAAGTCATTGCATTATTTGTCTTATTATATTGAAAATTTCTGATTATTTTTCAATGATATTAGCCTTTGTATATCCATCTTTAAATGATATTATATCGTATAAGTTCCTGTCCTTAGTACTTTGTATAGAATATATCAAATGTTTGGTCTTCCAATTCAATATTCCACACGCTATTTATTTTTTAAATCTGTGTACATATATAAGTTAAAACCCAACCACCGTCTGCAAATGAGAGGAAGGCCACCCAAGTCCCTTTTCTCATATTTCATTCTTTGAAATATGCTATTACTCCTTGTACTTATATAGAATTTGAGATTAGTTTCAATTTAAAAATTCTAATCTAATTATTGGTAGTTTTTGTTAGATTTTGTTGACTTAACATATTTATTTTTGATCAATCATATATGACACGTCACCTGAAGACAACTTAATTAACATGTCAAATTGAAAATTTTTTACTGAAAATATTTATGATTTTAATGATTGAACTGAAAATTTTAAATCAAAATAATTGAAGAACTTAATTTCTAGCTTTTTAAGTACAAGGCCTAAATCTTAAAATTTATCAAAATACAAAGACTTACTACATAGTTTAACCTATTTAGTTTTGACTTTGAGTAGTACATGTCAGATATTTTAAATAATAACATTATTCAAGTGCTGGAACTGTATGTTTTCTATTCTGTTTAACGTTTTGGGTTTTACTTTTTATAGTGTGTATTTAAATTTTAAATAACAAAGCATTTGAGGTTAATTCCAATTTGGGTTTTGTTTGGTTTTGTAGAAACTACAGGAAAAATAATGAGAAAAAAATAGTTATTCTATTATTTTATATTTAAATTGTAATAATTGAACCTTATCATCATTGCTTATGTGTATAATTTTATCCCCGATGTTGTTATAGACAAAGTTCATTATTGACTCATGAAGGGAAAAATACTTAGTATTTGTTGTAGTTCGATTTGTTTGCACCATTCTTACTCGTCATGTAAGTTAATTCACTGCATTTTTTCTATTTATACCGTTTTATTTTTCATTTATTTTATTATTTTAGATTTTATGGAGTTTCTTTTTTATTCTTCTTGTAGCTTCTCAAAACTTTCGGGCGTCCTTTGCTCAACACAACAGTACTAGCTGGAATCGACTCTGCCATCCAATTTACAATTTGTAAGCATGTATATTTAATTGCTAAATTGCTGTCCAAATTGCAGTTTATTGTCTTGCTTGGTTGGTATATATGCTGTTTGTTCTATTGCTGTCCAAAAAAAAAGAAGATTCAAAGTATATAGGCTGGAAACCTAACGGGTTGCCTTATATCGGATCCTCCCTAGGTGTAACAATGCCACGTATGATGAATCTTAAATAATTTGTCTAAATTGTTGTTTATTATTGCTGTTTATTATTAATAATGTTTGAACAACCTCCAAATTGCTATCTACTCATGCCGCTTAGATTTTTTACAAGCTCCCGTGTATTAATTTTTTAAATTTAGGGTACGGTACGATATAAAAAATAACATAAACAAAGTATAAAAGTTAATTGTTAAAATATGTTATAATTTTTTAACATAAATGTCATATTTTAATAAAAATTTGCAATTTAAGAAGGGATTAACATATTTTAATACAAACCTGTCACTATATATATTATATATTATATTAAAGAATTTTTTTTACTTTATCTTCCCTAAAAAATAAACAATTTTTTGTAAAGAATACTTACATTTATATGGCTTTTTGGTTTATTACTAATTACTATTTTCCAAAATCGTAATAATATTTTGTTATCGTGATAATAATAATATTGATCATTACTTAAAATATGTTTTAATTATAAAAAATAAGAAGTAATTTAAAAACATTTTAAATTTAATATTGTTATTAATATAATAATATAGATCATTATTTAAATATGTTTTAATATAGAAAATAATTTTTTTTAAAAGAAGTTAAAAACTTTGTAAACTTAACAACATCGCAACAATTTCAATTATATAAAAAACCATATAATAATATTTTTTAGCCTTAACTGATTCTTGATTTGAAATTTTAATTTAACTTACATAATTCATAATACATAACTAACTTAAATTTATTTAATTTACATAATACATAACTTACATAGCTTTCATCAAATTATTTAACTTACATAATACATAACTTACATAATATATAACTTACATAATACTTTTATAGAAAACAAAAAGATTTAAAGTATATAGGCTGGAAACCTTAAGGGTTGCCTTATATCTCACTGTTAGATATAATGGATCCTCCCTAGGTGTAACAATGCCACGTATGATGAATCGTACAGAATACATAACTTACATAATACTTGTATAGAAAAAAAAAGATTCAAAGTATATAGGCTGGAAACCTGACGGGTTGCCTTATATCTCACTGTTAGATATAATGGATCCTCCCTAGGTGCAACAATGCCACGTATGATGAATCGTAAAGAATACATAACTTACATAATACTTGTATAGAAAAAAAAAAGATTCAAAGTATATAGGCTGGAAACCTGACGGGTTGCCTTATATCTCACTGTTAGATATAATGGATCCTCCCTAGGTGCAACAATGCCACGTATGATGAATCGTAAAGAATACATAACTTACTTAATTTTAAGATCAAAATTAATAACTTACATAATTTTAAGATCAAATTTCATAACTTACATAATTTTAAGATCAAATTTCATAACTTACATAAATTTAAGATCAAACTTCGTAACTTACATAATTTACGTAACTTACAAAGTATTCAATTATATATATGATCATATCATTACTTACATAAATGGAGTTTTAACAATTTAGCCGTGTAATTAATTGTCAACGTTAGACTTCAACAACTACGAAATGGATAGGAGTTGGATGAATTTGTCAAGGTAAGAAACAGATTATCGAACCGAGTAGAAACTTTTTCAATTTCGCATTTCAAAATGCAAGCCAAGAGAATATGATTCTTTGCCCCTGTGAGAAGTGTTGCAATATCAATTGGCATTATCGTGAAGTTGTCTACGAACATCTAGTTGTTGATGGCTTTGTCCGGGGGTACAAAAAATGGATTTTTCATGGAGAGTGTACATCTAGTGGAGCATCATCATCGATGAATCTAGGTTATCCTCATAGTGCTTACAATCGTAATGTTAGAGATTATAACATGGAAGGCATGTTATGGGATGCTTTTAATATGCACAATGATGGTTTCGGGTCATTTCCACCTGACATAGGTGCAACCGATGGTTATAGTTTTGGTGGAAATACTTTCACCGAAGGGGAAGAATCGTACATGATGAACAACCAAATGAAGAAGCGCACGGTTCTATACGTTACTTGGTGAAATGAATGAAGAATCGTATGAGGATCAAAATTTTCCAAACTCGTCTTTCAGATTCGTCTTTTTCACTTGAAATGTTTGGGAGGATGGACCGGAAACTCGTTGACAATGCCGTTAGAGTTTCTGCAAGAAATGTTCCCGTTTGCGAAAATCCCCAAATCATCCAAAGACATGAAGAAACTGATAAAGGATTTGGGTCTTGGCTACAACAAAATTTATAGTTATCGAAATGACTGCATGTTGTATTGGGGCGACCGGATAAACCAACGATCTTTGCCATGTTCGCGTCAATCCCGTTGGATTAAAAGAAATGCAAAGGATGGTAACGAGGACGAACAGAATACACAGTCAAGGAAGCAACCAGTTAAGATTTTACGGTATTTCCCGCTAATACCAAGGCTTCAAAGGCTTTTCATGTCGTCGAAGACAGCCGAGTCAATGACGTGGCACCATGATGGACGAACCGGTGATGGATTGTTAAGGCATCCCGCAGATTCTTTAGCTTGGAAATCATTTGACTCAAAATTTCCAAGCTTTGCACGCGATCCTCGGAGTGTCAGGCTTGGGCTAGCATCGATGGATTTAACCCTTACAAACTCATGAGCACAACAGTATAGTACTTGGCGGTGGTGCTTGTTTGTTCCTTATAATTTACCTCAATGGGTTTGCATGAAAATATCATCTTTTATCTTATCTATGATTATACCGGAGAGAAAGGGCCGGGAATGATATTGACATATATTTGCACCGCTTGTTGAAGAGTTAAAACAACTATGGGTTGGTGTTGAGACATACGATGCAATGAGAAAAGAGAACTTTAACTTACGTGCAGACTTTGATATGGACTATTAATGACTTCCGGCTTATGCTAATTTATCGGTTGGAGTACTAAGAGACGTTATGCTTGTCCTTGTTGTCAGGCGCATGTGAACATGTTGAAATGGTTATATAATGGGAAGCAGTTCTCTTATATGGGGCATCGCTTGGTTACCAGAAAATCATAGATTTAGATATCGTAATGCTCGGTTTTGATGCATCAAGAGTTCAAAGAAGCTCCATCGCAGACCAGTGGATCCGAAATATTATTCATGTTGAAAGATATAAATTTCATTTATGGGAAGATGAATCAACCGGCCAACCCGCAAAGAAATAGAAGATCAAGGGATGAATCTGATGATGAATCCGACGAAGAGGATGATCCTAATGAGGCGGAGTTGTGGAAAAAAAAAGTATTTTTTTTGAGTTGCCTTATTTGGAGCATCAGATATTACGTCATAATCTTGATGTCATGCACATTGAGAAAAATGTCTGCGAGAACATCATTGGGACTATTTTGAATGTCGATGGAAAATCAAAAGACAATCTTCAAAGTCGACTTGATTTAGTCCACATGGGAATTCGGCGTGAGCTTCATCCCCAAGCACTTCCGAATATGAAATATCGGTTGTCGCTTGCTATTTATTCAATGTCGAAGACGGAAAAAGAAGTGTTCTGTACGGTGTTGAAGGATATAAAGGTCCCGGGTGCGTATGCATTAAATATATCTCGATGTGTTAGTCTTAAAGATCGAAGACTATATGGCTTAAAATCGCATGACTATCACATCTTGATGCAAGACTTACTGCCAGTTGCTATGCGGTGTTGTATATCAAAAAAGGTGACGTCTTGTGTAATTGAACTGTCCAACATAATGAAAGGCATTTGTGGCAAAGTTTTGGATGTTCAAGAACTTGAGACACTACAAGATCGAGCCGCACTGACTTTATGCAATCTGGAGAAGATCTTCCCGTCTTCCTTCTTCACAATTATGGTGCACTTGTTAATTCATCTCCCGCGTGAAGCGATACTTGGTGGACCCGTGTTCTATCGATGGATGTATCCCATTGAAAGGTCTTAATTTATTTGCAAATTATTCCTTCATTTACCTAAATGCCTTTAGTTCCAACTTTTGATAATGTTCTATTCCGTGTTTAGATTCCTCTCCAAATTGAAGTCTTATTGCCGCAATAAACGTTATCCGGAAGGATCAATTGCCGAAGGCTACTTGGCAGAAGAATGTATGACTTTCTGTTCAAGGTATTTGGAAGATGTTGAAACAAGAATGAACAGACCAAGTAGAAATTTGGGCTCATGAGATCATAACTTGGCGGAACTTATTTATTTCAAAGTTTCTGAGAACCGATAGGCAAAGTCGAAATTGCGAATTAGACGCATGATCATGGGTACAAGCACATCGACACGCTCATTTTCATCACGATTCAATGGAACCATTACTAAGTAAGTTCTAGAATTTGATAAATACTCATCACTTATTAATTTATTTGTCTTCTAACAAAGTAACCATTTTTAACATAGTGAGTACAAACAAGTATTGAGAGCTCGCTCACACGGTCCCGAAGGTTACATCGACGAGAAATTAATAAGATGTTCGCGTAATCATTTCATGAATGGTTAAGCCAAACGATATGCAATTGAAGTTTTCATTGACAAGTAATAATGTTATCGCACAACATTTATAATTACTCGATTTACTTTTGATTCAATAGGTTCGAGTCGTAAATGAAGTAAATGATGAAGTTAAATGGCTTTCACAAGGTCCAAACCGAATAGTGAAAAGATATAGTGCATTCCTCATCAACGGATATAGATTTCATACAAGGTATCGCGAGAGGTTGAGGAGAACCCAAAATTGTGGAATTGTTGTTAATTCTTGATTATGAGTTATTCTAGTGCTAGGGACAAGAATCCCGCAGGGAATCTGGAGTATTACGGACTTATTAATGACATCATTGAGTTGGATTATTACGGCAAATGGAAAGTTGTCTTGTTTCGAGGTGAATGGGTGATGTGAATACGGCTCATGGAATTAAAAAGATCAATATGGTTTTACAATGGTGAATTTCTCTCGATTGATTCACACCAGGAGAACAACTAATAGACGAGCCGTATGTGTTTTCTTCTCAAGTGAAACAAGTTTTTACTCGGAAGATCCAATCGATGAGGGTTGGTATATTGTACTTCAAATACTCCTAGAGACTTGTTCGACATGGGTAGTGGAAGTAGAGATGACATCGTCGAAATATCGTAAACTCGCTTTTTCAGAACAAAACTTAAATGAAAATATCCCTAGTACTAGTGCACAATTTCAATGGGTTCACAGATGTGGACGAAGATATTTACGAATTATGATGTAATAAGATTTTACTATTTTTTTATTTATATGTAATATTATAATTTTAATCATGTTCATTTTATGTAATTTAAATATTTTATATGTACCATTATTGTTGTTATTTGTTACTAATATTTCAACTATTTTATGTGTGTATTGCAGGAAAATGAGTAGAAGAAGAATGCGAGATTTAAATATTGTACATGATACTATAAATTTCTGAGAGAGGCAAAGAGTGAACAGCAAACAATAGTTGATCCTCTAATGTGCCCGACATAGATGATGAGCCTCATGTAATTACAAAGTAAAATTAAATTATTTTACATGCATGTTGACTTTTTTATTGATTTATTTTTCAATTTTAATATAACAATAATTTATCATTGGTCACCGAGAGATCGGTGGACGCGCAGAGGTCGCGGACGACGCCGCTTAAAGGTTTATACAAATTAAATTCGCGACCGTGTGAAAGTAAGGAGAGAAGCAGATTATGGCCACCTATAGGCCCCAAGCTCCAGTTCTAGCAGGTTATTTGGGCATTATTGCACGAAATGCAAATATGTTGCCCATCAATTACGAGTCATGGCATCACATGCCCGACGTAAACAAAAATCAAGCTCGAGAACATTAAGGTAACAAAACATGAATGTAATTTATAATACTTGGTTGAAGTTTCATTTATATTTACTTTTTAAATTTATGTTTTTTTAGGAGAGGTTTAATTTGGAGGTCTCCGATAACTATATAAAAAAGAGATTGGGAAAAAAATGGAGAGACAACAAAAGCATATTGAAAAAGAATATTTTAAAAAGAAATAAGCCTCGACGATAAATCTGCGCGCAATGTCCCACCGGAATGTTGAGGTATCAATGGGAAGATGCGGTTAGATTCGGAACTCAAAGAAAGGAGAGGTATTACCTAGTTCTAAACTCTTATAAATTTTTGGTGTATAGTATTTACTATATACGTAACAATAATATCGTTATGTAGACCGTGAGTGGCGTGTCGGAACAAGCAGCAGCAGTAAAACAAAAATTCACGCACACTGCAGCAGATCGAGAAGTTTTTATCAGAAATGAGGCCGAGGTATTATAATTTATTAATTCACAAATATTAATGACTTTATACTATTAAATTATATTTGTAATACAACATCGTAGGAACTCTCCACCGGTCAAAAAGTTGGACGCGTTTAGCTTTTTGACATTACGCATAGGAAGAAGGATGGGTCTCCGATGACACCCGAAGCTGGAGAGATTATGGTATATTTACTTAATAAAATTTGATTTATTAAAAATGGATTTATAATGTTTACTTATAATAGTTTAATTCTTCGTTAGTAGTTTTAAATTAATAATGCTAAGTTATGATGCATTCCTTCTTATTGTATATTTCGTTTCTAACTTTTTGATTAATTTATTAGGAGAAACTAAAGGAGAAGAAGATACGTATGAAGCTGGTCGCTTCAAGTGATAGTTCTGTTTCATCTTGAGGATGTCGATAATGAATTATTACCGATGTTTTGGGTCCTGAAAGGTACGACTGCTTCGACTGATAGTTCTGTTAATCTTGAGTATATTTATAACAAAATTATCACTAATGTTTTGGGTGTTGAAAGGTACGGTCGGGTTCGACTTCAAGGATCTGGTGTTACTCCGACCCAATATTTTGGATCCGACTCCCAACAATATATGCCTTCCGAGTCAATCTCGTGGTGAAGTTCGTGAGGCTAAAACACCGAGATAGCTCGGATGCAAGCTAGCACGGGTGAGCAAATTTCTCAACTTAGAGCCGAGACAAAGAAATGAGGAGGCCGAGGCAAGAAATGAGGAGGCAGAGCAAATTTCTACTTAAAGCGAAAAGCAAGAAAGAAGGAGGCAGAGCAGAACTGGAAGTATGAAGAACTTCAGCTACAGCTTCAGGCTATGATAAAGATGTTGCAGCACTCGCAGACGCCGCCATCTTAGACATTTATGTTCTTATTGTAAGATGATTTTAACATTGTTACATTTAACATTTTTGTAAGAATATTTTGTACGATATCATATATCTTTTATTTAGTTTAAAATATCATTTAGAATTAATGTAGTTGGTGCAATTTTTATGCTACATTTGTTATTTGGGTTGAAATTATATACTATATTTGTTGTCATCGGTTGGTTTTAGTGTATGAGGGGTATGATATTGGATAAATTGAATATTTTAAATCTGTACAAGTTAGCGGCGTTTGTGGGCAAAAGCGCCGCTAAAAGTCAAACCTGTAGCGACGTTTGTGATACAAGCGCCGCTAATAGTCGCCATCTTTAGCGGCGTTTGCGTTTTTAGCGGCGTTTTCAAAAAAGCGCCGCTAAAAGTTACCACCTTTAGCGGCGTTTGTTTTAGGAGCGCCGCTAAAAGTCATGTTTTTAGCGGCGCTTGCAAAAAAGCGCGCGCTAAAAGTCATGTTTTTCGCGGCGTTTTCAAAAAAAAAACGCCGCTAAAAGTCATGTTTGTAGCGGCGCTTTAAAAAAAATGCCACTAAAAGTCATGTTTTTAGCGGCGCTTGAAAAAAAAGACCGCTAAAGGTCTCCACCTTTAGCGGCGTTTGTGTGAAGAGCGCCGCTAAAAGTCATGTTTGTGGCGGCGTTTTTTGAAAAAGCGCCGCTAAAAGTCATGGTTTGTAGCGGCGTTTTTGTGAAAACGCCGCTAAATTTTGCGGCGCCTCTTTTACCGGCATTTTTGTGGCGTTTTTAAAAGCGCCGCAAGCTCTATTAGTGGAGCTTAAAAACGCCGCTAAAGGCCTAAAAAAACGCCGCTAAAAGTCAGTTTTGCTGTAGTGAATCAATTCATTAATCGGAAAGTTAATAAAATTATTAATAGGAAATGAATACATGATTGAATAATTATTTACAAGGAAGATGTTTAGAATGAGATTTTAGGGCAGTGAATTCTTTGATATACCCTTGTAATAGTTTGAAATTACAAATAAAAAACAATTCAGTCTAGTCTAAAAATGAATTTATTGAGCTTGTATTACCAACACCAATTCTCTCTTATCTTTATCTCTCAATTTCCTCATCTCTCTCGCAGATAATCTTATTGTCCTATCTTCCATTTATTATTGTTTACCATCATCCATGTAATTGTTTCTTACTTTTCCTTTTCAAGAGGCTCAACCTCTTCATTTTACCATCTTCTTCTTTCGTTCTTTCTCTCTCCGGAAAATTCAAGTCTCCATTATCCTTTACAGATATTCAAGAATGAATCTACAAAAGAAAAAGATGGAGAAGTTCTATGTTATTTTCCGGGGGAAGAAACCTAGCACCTACCACTCATGGAAGGAGTGTGCATCGCTGGTTATTAGAGTTAAGGGGAACATGTACAAGTCATTCAAATATGAGAGTGATGTAGTTAAAGCCTTGAAGAGGTTTGAAAACTCTAGTGTTAATACTTCTTTCCTCCTCTATGCAGAATCCCACATGTCTAGAACATGGTACTCGAGTTCTATGCTAATCTTTAGAAGACAATAACTGATAATGATGATAAGCACTATATAAAGGCCTATGCGCGTGAGCATTACTTCTCCTTCAACCCCATTGACATCTACAAGTTCTTACCCCATAGAAGAGAAGATAATGATGATAATTTGTTCTAAACTATTAATCTTACTGCACAACTAACAATGTCAGGACCACATGGCTTGAAGTTTAAGACTTCATGAATTCTAAATTGGAACCAAATGATGCCGCCCTTCAAGCAATTATAACCGGGATCTGGTTTCCATCTAAACAAGGCATGTGTGCTAACAAATCGGTGGCTGCTCTATTGTAAAAGGATGTATAAACCTAGAAAAAGAGGCATATGTTATTGTTTCCCTTGCATCCCAAATCATGTTGCAACAAAAGGACTTAATGCAGGAAAGAGAAGTCCTTGAACCGCCATAGCCCGAATTGAAGTATTCTTATAAGTGGAATAGAGGGAAACATGCAACTACTAGTTTGGATCCTGATAATGAATCTAAAGCTGAGGAGGAATAAGCAAGGGCGGCAGCAGGGGGTTCGCCCTGCCTCCCTCCAAAATTGAAAAATTAAATTTTAGCCCTCTAAAAGTTATAAAAATTTAAATTGATAAATGGTAAAATTACACTGTCACCCACAAAAAATAATAAAATTTTAATTTAATTCTTTAAAAAATAAAATTACATTTTAACTCATATAAAACTGCAACCGTCAGTAAATATAATGCTAAGCAAGCCAAACTAATTGAACATCTTGATGATGTGGTTTGCATATAAACAAAAATATTATGTGGAAAGTTAGATTACACTCCTTAACAAGCAAAAAAAGCATCGACTTCGCTATAAGGTTGATCTATTTGGTCGTGAAACTTTAATACCTTTAATTTTTTTTTAACAAAAAATGAGATAGGAGTCAAGGAACTACTACTACTATGATTTCTTTATTGCTTATGGTATTTAGAGTTATGATGATTTTTTTGGTTGGTGAACTTCATTTGCCCTCTACTTAAGTATAGATATTAATGTTGTGATACTTAGTACATGGACTGCTATGGTTTGAATAATATGGTTTTTTTTCCTATTACTAATGTTATTTTTATTATTAAATTAATGATTAATTTTATAGTTTACTTATTAATGATTAATTTTCTACTTTACTTTCATAACTAATTGGTTTAATTAGGGCGAGCAGTAACTTTTTTATGGATAGGATCAGAAAATCAGACAAGTAAGGACACTATTTGAAGACTTTAGATATGATTGTGTATAAAGAACTATAGTTGCTATAGATGTTAAATCCCTCGAAACCTCTTCTTATTTGATGCCATGTAGGAGTATTACAAAATCACAATTCAAAGAGATCACATTCACACTACTTGAAGTTTTTCAAGCTTATAATGCCTATTTAAAGTACATTGTCACACCCCAAAAGTGGGCCTAGAAGTTTTGAGGGTAAATTAGAAATTTTGGCTTGGAATGGGTTTGGAAATTTTGAATTGTGGTAACCCGAAATTGTTTTCGTCTATGGCTTTTTGAAAATTGAAACAATTTTTGAAAACAATGTTTAAAAGACTTTCAATTTTGAAATAAGGAATGGTTTGTAAAAGGGTCTAAATTATGAGTTTTTAAAGGGAAATTAAACCAAATGTTAATTTTCACCCTATTTTCCCCTTCATCTTTATAAAACCCATGTTAGTCTCTTCTCCATATTTTTGTTTTGTCGTCCATTGCATTCCAAAGCTCCTCATTCAATTTTGATTCCCAAACTTAATTACTTAGACTTCTATCATTCCCCAAGCCATAAATATCCATAGTATTTCAAGAGAAACATCCAAGAACATCATAGATTTCTCCATTATTGAATTTTTGGGTTTTTCAAGTTTTCGATTAAATGTTCGGTTTTTCATCAACTAAGGTAGTGATTCGATTTTTATTAGTTTTGATGTTATTTGATCCTTTAAATTGAGGTTTTAGCTAATAAATAGCATGTTTTAAATAAAAGTCAAAAATTGGGCCGTTAATGGTGAATTTTAGTATTTTGGGTAAAAACGTGGTTTCAAAGTGTTTTTCAATTAATTTTGACAAGATTAGAAGGTTTCTAAACTTATTTTAAATTTTCGTTGAAGATTTCCAATGTTTTAATAATTTTTCGTGAAAATTGCCATAAACATGTCAAAAATTTTGATACCATGAACTCGATAGTTTTGACTACTTTAAAGGTTGAGAATCAATCTGTAACACCCCAAACCCGACCTAGAAGTTAGGCCCGAATCCTGCGTGTCACATTGAAGTGTTTTTGCAAAAACCTTGTTTTCATTGAAAACCCTTCTAGAGAAAAGTTAAGTGAAATCCAGTTTGCTTTCAAAACGAGGTGTAGCCAAAAACCATTTCCTTGTTACTATGTAAAAGTTTCCTTTGACAGCGGAAGCTAGTTCTTAAAACACAATTATTTTCAAAAAAAAACTTGAAATATGCTTAAAAGAAATAAATCCAAGTTCGGTTTCAAAATTACAATGCATAGTGGAAGTAATGAAATAATAACTAAAGGGAACCCTTATTACAATCCGAAATAAAATAACTTAAAATCTAGAATTTAGATATTACGAAAACAAGTCTAATTGTCTTGCTAGTTGGCCACCTTTGAGTCCTTCCATCCGTCGAACCGCCTACTGAGGATCACCTAAGAAAAATAAAAGAAGGAGTGAGTTTTTGAAAACTCAATGTGTACGACCCTCGTAAAACAAACAACATACATATCATAATAATAACATAATAATATCATACATGCAATGCAATGCAAACCCTCCCCAAGTAATCCATCCGGTACACATCGTCTCCGTCCAACCGAAACACTTCTGTGGGGATTTCTAAATCAACCCACCCATCCGATACACTTCAAGGGTAGCCCAGTTGTAGTACTACCTAATGTTGCAGCAAAGCTGCTTATCATATAATAGGCTTAGAAAGCCATCGGTGGATCCACAGTTGTCAAGCAACCATGCGATTCTCATATACTTCCTCCATTCCACAATTCCCACCCATATGCATCCTAAACAGAATATCATATGAATGCAGCAAATGTACATGTAACATCCATAAATCTTACATTCAACACATAGGGACATTTTAGTCATTTCACAAATCAAGGGCATTTCAGAAATTTTGCCATTCAGGGGTATTTTTGTAATTTTGCAATTTAGGGGTATTTCAGTAATTCTTAACAGTATGGGTTTCAAATTACGAACTTTTGGCCTGTCAACATGTCTTTGTTGGCTAAAATGAATAGACACTATGCACCAGGTAGGATTCTAGAGAAGAGGAGGTAGGTCACTAGGACCGCTTAAGTACCAAGCTCTCCCTAGATCCAATCCTAGACATGCATATGTCCATTGCCACACTCTACCCTAGCGACTTGTCCATAGACATGTTTGATTATTAAATTAAGTTTTATGTTGTTTAAGAATTCATCAGAACTAAACCTAGAGTCCATTAAAACCCTAGCTTGCATTTCTAAAATCCCATAAGGCCCACTAAGCCCAATCATGTCCATAAAGCCCATTAAGCCCAATCATGTATATGTAGCCCATTAGGCCCGATCATAATCAAATCATACAACCATTCATATCAATCCATCATTCAATTTCACATATCAACTCTTGCCGATTTGGGCCCACAAGCTTGGCAGGCCCATTTAGCCCCATCTGGCCCGATCGACCAAACAGTGGCTCGAGACCATGAGATTACTCTCTTGGTCTCGGTAGTTGTATTGGTGTTCCCACACGAATGTTCGCACACTCGTGCGGTTGCCAGCACCAACCTTTCGGCTTTTCGGCTTTTCGGTATTCTAATTTTTTGGGATTTCAGCTTTTACCGATTTGCCGTGTGTGAAGTGTATGTACACACCTGGTAAATGAGACATGTTACACTATCCTCAGCTTGAACCTACAACCAATACCAACCTTCAATCAACCACACATTTAACCACAATATTTACCAAAAACTGAAGCCTTACCATAACCTTACAGTGTGCCACCAGTCCCAATAGCCCTTCCTTAGCTACTACTCACGAATATCCCCTAGATCTGTATCAATCCTAATTGTTAAAGAAAAAATAATAGGTGACTTGTATCCACTTAAGTCACCCTTTCCCTTACTATAGGCTATTCGGCCCACTTATCCCAAAATCAAGAACACTTACCCAAAAGCCAAAACGTATGGATAGCTTTTCGGCAGAGACTTGTAGATCCAAGCTTGATTCTGATTTTTCCAAGATCCGATCCACCAAAAAACAAAGGAATGATGACAGCACGATAGAGATTTGGTCACTAGAGTATTCCGCACAAGTTTTGGGGCGATGAAGAAATTGGCTCCAAAAGCAAAGGTTTTCGGCTTTTGAAGTCACGAATATTCGGTCCCCAACAATTGAGATGAAGGTGGGACAGCACAAGTAATTGAGAAAGGAGAGAATGATATTTGATTTAAGGCTTTAGAAGAAAAGAAAACACATAAGGAAGAGGCGAGGTTTAAAGCAGAAAAAGTGAAGGTGAATTCGGCAAAGCACTATAGGTGCCGAAATAGCATAGAGGGAATTCGACACCCCCTATTTATACACAAAATCGAAACTCTGCCTACCTCTCTAAAGTCCCAATCGACTCTAACTCTTCCCCATCTCATCTCCTCGTTTTTCTCCCTAATAACTCCCCAATCCTTTTCTTAAATTTTCTCTTCTGATCACTCTCTTTAGAGTCCATCATCACACCACTTCCAACCTTCTAGAAGACCAAAATTAAACTCCTAAAAAAATACTAAGCTAGGATTCGAACCTAGGATCTCCTTGCTAGCCTATAATGCCACCTTTCTATACCCTAAGTGGCGTCACTTAGCCACTCTACCACAAGGCTCTTTGATGCCATTTTAAATAATTAATTAAAAAAATCCTTCTCCTCAAAGTTCGAATCCAGAACTTCTCCAACACCCCTAGACACTCCAAGTTTATTAAACCCTTAAAGCCAACATGTCATTTGTTATTTTCTTACTTAAAAAAATTTATAAGACCCAAAGCCCAAAGCCCAATTCATCTAGGCCCAAAATTCAGGGCGTTACACAGTCGTAGGTGAATAATTAGACGAACGGAATCAGTTTTAAGGAAAAAGATTAAGTATAGACTGAGATAATTAAAATTCAAGTTTGTTATGTCGAAGGTTTCGATTACATGAGAATTATCTTAGGCTTGTGTTTTAATTGTTTGAAGTGAGTCTTTGGTTGATTGTTTACTCTGTATATTTTGTGGTTATTATGTGTGAAGCATCAAAACCATTGGAGCCTTCTGCGAGCAAGGCGAAATGCAAGGAAAAGCTAGTTTAAGCTTTCGACAATTAGGCGAAAGCGTGATCGGTGAGTGTTTGGAATTGCTACTTGTAAACACGATTCATAGTGTTAATTGGGAGCTTAGGAATAGCCTAAACCCCTATCCTAAGTTCCGAGTGTAAGCTTTCTATTTCCTTTGTTTTATTTTGGCAATTTATGTGATTCTGTGAATAATTGTATAATGATTATTATAATGCGATAATGTGATATGAAATATGTGTGATGACTATTGTGAATTGAGTTGTGTTGTGGGCATGATATACATGCCAAATGACAGTGATAATGTTATGCTAATAATGCAAATATGCAGCGGAAGTGAGTAGAATTTCGGTAAGTATATATGTGTTAAATTGTGGAATGTGATGTTATTATGACAGGTAATATGTGAGAATACTTGTATGTGATATATGATGTACTAATTTTAATGCACACATATGTGGTCAGATATGTGATGGCTCAATGAGTATTGTTGTGGCATTTAAAGTGAAATTAAATGTGAATCCGATAAGCATGCATTGTGTACAAGTTGTGATGTAAATCGATGAATATGAACAAAGATGATGTGCATTAAATCAATAATTAAAAATGTGTAAATATGGATATTTTGGCATTGTGATCTCTTGAAACCGTTGGATATAGTTGGCATGTCATAGGATTGTGAGTACTCACATATATGTATTGTGTTTTTAGGCATTGAGGCCCTAAGACAGATTGGAGAGAAGGGAATGTGAGCTAAACTTCATTCAATGGGACATATTTGGTGTGTTAGAGAGTGTTAGCTTTATACTTCCCTTTTTGGGATATGTTCGACTTTATAAGTCAACTGGTGTGTTGGAGATCCGTGTATCCGATGTGTGGTGATACAACCCACTTTTATGTTTCATAGCCTCAAGTGCCAAATTATCATTTAAATGTGATCTTATTTATGTTGATAATACGATGTAAGATGAATGCATAAACATGTAAATAATATTCTAAATAAGTCAATTTAAGTTTCATAAAATGTTAGTATGTTCTTATAGTAAATTGCATATGTAATTATGGGTTGGGTCATTTTGACATTGGTTTACAGAGGTAAATATGCATGTTGTTTATATACTTGTTGGAATGGATTAAATGCATAAATGTTTTTTTGTGGACTGAAGCAGAGGTATCGATATTCGGGTTATAAAAATGATACCTCTATGATATTTCGATGTGCAAGAAGTCAGTAATGTAATTTGGTATCGATACCTTACCACGAGTATTGATACTCAGGTTAAAATAGTCGATACTTAATAAAGGTGTCGATAAATTCTAGGGTTTTATTTTTAGACAAGAAATAGAATGTTATTTTGGTATTGATTTTCCAATCAGTATCAATATCATATAAGAAAAATATCAATACCTTTGTTTCAGTATTGATACCTACGTAACTTGTTTCAGAATTTTGCTAAGTGAATCTAATTCATGTTTAATTGATATTATAAGTTTGTTTGAAGTATGTTTGGCATGTTTTAATGATGATTAATATATTCTTGACTTGAAAATTTGTAAAAACTCTAATAAAGAGGATGATTGCCTTTTAACGTAACATTTTTATAATGTGTGTAATGCATGACTATTGTGTGACATCCTGATATTCAGGCTCAGCGACTTACAATGTACAAGCTAGAGAGAGCACTTATTTTTTCATTATTAGGAACTTGGTTTTAGAATAATTACTTTATAGACAAATTATTTGATGCTTAGTTTGTAACTAAGCTTTTAAGGGAGAAGTCCTAGTAAGGAGAGTGATGTTAATTATTTTATTGAAATGAGGTTGCATGTAACACCTCTATACTCGGTTCGACCCAAGGAACCTGATATAGGAATATTGCATTTGGTGCCAAAGTGATTTTGGCTAATCACTAATATATTTTGAACATAAAAAAATTAAAGTTTTCATAACTTATATTTGAGTCCCTACTACTTGGAACACACTTAATCTTCCTAAGTACATGTCATTCTATTAAAAATTTTGAAACATACCCTCTTGGCACTTGGAGATGTGATGAGATGGATGCTCACAACCTCAATTACAACTCTTAAAAATCACTGTACCTACGCGTTGAAAATAAACGCGTTAAGTCGGTGAAGACTTAGTAAGTACCCATGATATTTAAATTCTATTAAATTTCTTATTTTTCAATATCTCGTTTATTTGTTTATTTATCTTATTCATTTGTAACTTTTTACTTATTTCAGAATTTAATTCTTAAGTCCTCAAATTAACTTATAAAAATTACTACTCTTTTTATACATGTATCATATTTCACCATTTAGTGTAAATTTTCATGATTTCCTCACTATTTCTTTCACAATTTATTTTTACATATTTAACTTACTAGTCATTGTCTTTCTTATACTTCCTTAAACACATTCAAATTACTTACGTCTTCACTTTACTAATTTAATATTTCGAACATTAATAGAAGATGGACCTTTACCTTGTAACGAAAATTGTTTACCCTTTTAGCAGAGGCCCAGTAGACTAAACAGAACACTTAGGATATACAAAACTGATACAGAGGTGCATTATTATGCACTATTAAACAGAGAGCACAAATGTGCTAAACGGAGAGCACAAATGGGCTAAACGGAGAGCACTAATGTGCTAATAATTAGATAGCACTAACGTGCTAATAATCAGAGAGCGCGCTAAGGTTCCTTAATGGCATGCCATTAATATCCTAGTAGTTCTAATCTCGTCTACTTGGGCAAATCATATCATACACACATATCACTTTTACACTTTTCGCATAATGCTTTTACATACTTTACAATTTAATTGTTGTACCAATAATCCATATACTTAAATCTTCCACTATCTTTAATAAATGTAATATATCTCTAAATTCAATATTCATCTATAATTCACTAATAATCCTTATCATTTATTTCACATATCACTTTTATATATTTTGTAATTTAGTCATTAGAACAATATTTCATGTAGCAATATATTTTACTTTTAATAACACATATAACGTAATTCAATATTTATTAATATTCCAAAATTCATTACAACATGAATTTTTCTCATTCTAAGTGTTATGCACTTCACTTTTCTATTTTTTAATATAAATTTTCCCAAATTTATGATTTAACCCTTAATTTCCACAACTTAGTTTGGATTACAAAATTCATATATTCTTTTATTTTTCACTATGTGCTTTATTATCAATATTTACTTGTAAAATTTTATAACTTTCCAATTTAATCACCTTTTTTCATAAAAGTTCTCTATTCATTATTACACAATTTTTCTTTGACATCTCACTTAATTCTGTAATGACCCAAAATTCACGGGCATCAGAAAAGTGCAATATCGAGCCTCTGTCTTAGTAAACCGAATTAGTAAATATTATTAGAAATATTTATGAGTCTAGTGGTGTATCTAATTAGGTTTTTATTAAGTGAATTTAGCTTAATTTAGAGTAATTAGTAAAAAGGACTAAATTGAATAAAGGGTAAAAGTTTAATTATAGATTAAAATAAAATAAAGGGGATTAAATAGGTAATTATGCCTATTTCATTAGGTGAGGCGGTAAATGGTGAAGAAAAATCTAAGATTTTTCTTCGATTATATATAATATATAATTATTATTATGGTTTTATATTAAATTATTATTATTAAATTAAATTAAAATAGTAACAAATGTATGGTAATGATAATAAACATGTGTAAAATACATGAAAATACACTTGTAATATATTTGTATATTTTCTTAAATAATAAGTAAAAGATATTTATTAATTATTATATTATGAAATAAAATAAATAAAGACAAGTGTAAAGTGATGAAAAAATACAAGTGTGTTAATTAAAATATGAACATTTGTAATATATGTATTTAATTTACTTACTATTTAAGTAATAGATATTTGTTATAATTATATATTATATTATTATTAAATTAATAAACAAATATAATATAAAGAAAGTAAATAAAACATAGGTTAAAAAGAAACAAAGCATAAAAGAAACAGAAAGCTCAAACGAAAAGGGAGAAAGAAAGGAGAAAGAAAGGAGAAAGAAAAAAAAAAAGAAAAAAATTAGGGTTTTGATGCTTAAAGCTTATTTTGGTAAGTCAATTAAGTCATTTTCTTTTAATTTTGATGTTTTAGAAGCTTTAGAACAAAGTTTTGTTGAAATTAAGTTGAAGTTTTAGAAGTTCTTAGGTTTTTGAGCATAATTCATGTTGAACAAAATGATGAATTAGGGGTTTAATTGATAGAATTTCTAGTTAGAATTGATAGAGGGACTAAATTGTAAAAGAAGCTATAAGTTTTGTGTTAGAGGGACTAAATTGAAAGAAATTTGAATTTAGGGTTTTAATATGAAAATTGGATAGTCAAGTTGAATATGGCAAGAGATTAAGTAGAAATAAAGTGTGAATTGAGTTAGAAAAGTAAATGAGTTTAGTTAGGATGAAATTGAAATTAAGATAGAAATTGAATAGAAATTCAATTATTTAATATAGATTGGTGCTGTATTAATAGTGAAAAATTATTTTAATTTTTCATAGCTAATAAAGAACCCGAGGCATCGGCACAGAAAGGAAAAGAGAAGATCATCGAAGAGTAATCGCGAATTTCAGGTTTGTATTAATATAATTCAAACTACTATTTAGTTAATGCTATATTTAAATTTTTATGTATGGTAAGTAAATTATAAGGTAAGTACTACTATTGACATGAATGAAATGGAAATGAAGTATGAATATGTTTGAGTATTTAAATCGTTTATTGATTGGTAACTGGATAAAATGTATTAAATTGAATTGTGATTAAATTGAAAGGTGTGTTTTGAATTGAAATGAGAAATGATTTGAATACCCTATTAACTAGTCGGGCCGAGTCTGATATAGTTGGCGTGCCATATGATTTGGAAGAGTTCAGGGGACTTTTCAGTTTGGTCGAGGAGATACTGAGTTACTATATTTCTTCGGATTATCTGAAGAGGCATTTAATGCCTTTCTAGTGTGTTTGGGAGGATTATTTATTCTGGTGTGTTTGGGAGGATTATTTATTCTGGTGTGTTTGATTGGATTATTTTCGTGTGTTTGGTTGGAATCCGTGTATCCGCTAATGTCTGAGTCTTGTTAATAGGGGTAATTAAATGAAAAAGAAAATGAATAAATTTTGATTTGAATGAGTTGATGGAAGAAATGAGATAGTGAAATTATGAATCGAAATGTGAAGTGAGAATGAGATATGAGATTTGAAAGCATGAACTTAAGGTTCATAAATTGATCAAAAATGCAAATTGTTGATATATGATCTGTTGATAGACTATTATAAATGAGATATTAAATTGATTGTAAAATTTGTTCTTATGATTTTCTATATTACAAGTTGATGTTATAATTTATTATTGTTATATAATTTGAATTATGGTAATACCACTGAGTATAGATATACTCAGCGTACGGTTGTTTCTATGCGCAAGTTAGTAGAAGTCAAGGGTCCCGGTTCAGCATCCAGATCAATCCCGACTTCAGCACAACTTTGGTGATGTACTTTTCCTTTTGGTAAATGTAGCATGTACCTAGGTTATATACATGGGTCAAATGATTTTAATTATAAGGTATGGATGGTTTGTAATGTTTTAAGCTTAGTCTAAGTGAAATGGTAAAGAGTATACTATAAAATTTGGTATTAAGATTGAATGGAAAATGAATGAAGTTATTTGTAAATTTTGAATGATATTATGAATGTTTAATTATTAAATTATAGTGTTAATGAATTGGTTATGATTTAGGTGTATTTGAGTATAAATTGTTTTGGTTGTGCCATTGATTTTGGGTTAGTTGTGGTTTGAAATTGCAGGGAAGGTTAGATATTTATAAAGGGGTTATATTGAGTTCAAAAAAAAAAATTTACGAAAAATTTTCGGAGCACCCGATCAAGTCTCGATTTTCTAATTCGTATTTTCAGCTTTGAGGGTCCATGAAAGGAACTTAATGAATGTATTAAATTATAAATGTTAATTAATTATATAATATTCGTAAGCTGTTTGTAATGTTCGGTAATGCTCCGTAACCCTGTTTCGGCGACGATTTAGGGTTTGGTGTGTTACAATTATTGGTAACAAAGCTCTTCAGGTTTAGCCGATTCTCAGGCTAAATCGAGCTCGGAAATGAGTTTAGAGGTACATGCCATTGTTGAGTCGAAATTGAGCCGGGATTTGGATGCTGACCTATTTGTTTATTTCTATTTTATAGATTAAAAATGTCAGATGAACGAATAGATGATACTGATCAAGAGATGTATACCGGAGATGAAGAATCGTACGGATTAGATAAAACTGAATTAGTAACACCTAGTGTAAACCCGATGAGAAATCAACCTTCTAATGTAGATAGATGAAATGATAAAGATAAAGATGATTCTTACTTATTATGAGTCATTGTTGATGCCTTACAAAGAGTAGCGGGGACTGTTCCTGCTACGACATCCGTACCTACTCAGAGACGGGCCCCAATAAAAGAACTAAGAAAATACGGTGCCACTGAATTCGTGGGTCTGAAAGGAGTCGATCCATCCGCAACAAAAAACTGGATGGAATTAACTAAAAGAGTTTTGCAATAATTGGAATGTACCCTCCGAGAATGTTTAATTTGTGTTGTTTCTCTATTGCAAGGTGAGGCATATTTATGGTGGGAATCTGTAATATGACATCTGCCTACAGAACGGTTAACATGGGAATTATTTCAGAAAGAATTCCAGAAGAAATATGTCGGGGAAATATATAGTGAAGACAAAAAGCAAGAATTCCTAATGGTGAAACAAGGTGACTTATCAGTGGTAGATTATGAACAGGAATTTTCTAGACTCAGCTGATATGCTTCAGAGTTTATACCGAAAGAGGCTGATAGTTGCAAGCAATTCTTACGAGGATTATGAGATGAAATCAGAGTACAGGTAGTAACACACCGAATTACAAAATTTGTGGACTTGGTTGAGAGAGCAAAGATGGTAGAGCAAGTTTTGGGTCTAGATAAAAAGTCAGAAATAGCTAGATCGACTGGGAAACGAATTGGAACCACTAGTTCAAATCCTCTACCAAAAAGATCCAGAGAATCTAGAGGTGGTTGGAGGTCGAGTTTTAGATCGGACCGAAGAGATAGAAGCCGAGGGAAGCAGACTACGGTTTCTACTGGCAGTGTAAAAGGGGCCTTCACGAAACATTGATATTCTGGAATGCGAGCATTATGGGAAAAAGCATCTAGGTGAATGTTGGAAAATAACCAGACAATACTTTCGATGTGGGTCCCCAGATCATTTCATCAGAGACTGCCCGAAAGAAGAAAATACTGCACCTGCAACATCACAGAGATCAGTGTTTAATGCTCGAGGAAGAGGTTCGAGCAGAGGTGGTTCTATATCCAGAGGTGGATGCATACGAAGGGGCAGTGATATAGCTACACAGTAGTCAAAGGCTAGAGCACTAGCTAGGGCGTACGTGGTTCGAACTCAGGAAGAAGGTGATGCACACGACGTTGTAACAGGTATATTTTTACTGTATTCTGAACCTGTATATGCTTTAATTGATCGGGTTCATCACATTCATATATTAATTCAAAACTGGTTGAGTCAGGAAAGTTAAAGTCTGAGATGTCTAGAGTTTGAATAGAAGTGTCTAGCCCTTTGGGACAAACTGTGTCTATAGACCAAGTGTGCCGAAGATGCCCGTTGATAATATATGATAAAATGTTTCCCGTTGATTTGTTAATTATGCCTTTCGGTGACTTTGATGTAATCTTGGGCATGGATTGGTTGTCTGAACATGGGGTGGCATTGAATTGTTATAAAAAGAGATTCAATATTCAGACAGAAGATAGGGATAGCATTGAGGTAAATAGCATCTGTACCAGTGGCTCGACACGTATCATTTCAGTGATAAAAGTTAACAAATTGCTTCATCAGGTTTGTATAGCATATCTAGCTTATGTCATTAATTCAGATTCGATTGGTAGTCACTGCAGCAAGATCAGAACTGTATGAGAGTTTCCAAATGTATGCCCTGAAGAATTACTGAGTTTGCCATCAGATAGGGAGGTTGAATTTGCGATTGAGGTTTATCCAGGTACAGCTCCAATCTCTATACCTCCATACCGAATATCGCCTATCAAATTAAAGGTACAATTATAGGACTTATTAGACTGTGGCTTTATCCGACCGAGCATTTCACCTTGGGGAGCTCCGATACTATTTGTTAAAAAGAAAGATGGTTCAATGCGGCTTTGTATCAATTATCGGCAGTTGAACAAAGTGACGATCAAGAATCGGTATCCGTTACCCGTATAGATGATTTGTTTGATCAGTTAAAGGGAGCTTCAATATTTACGAAGATTGACTTGTGATTCGTGTATTATCAGCTGAAAGTAAAAGAAAGTATGTGCCAAAAAGTGCATTCCAAAGTAAAAGAAAGTATGTGCCAAAAAGTGCATTCCATACTCGGTATAGCCATTATGAATTTTTGGTGATGCCGTTCGGGTTGACTAACGCCTCAGCTGCTTTTATGGATCTGATTAACCGAATTTTTTAGCCGTATTTAGATTAGTTTGTTATAGTCTTCATTGATGACATATTGGTTTATTCGAAGACAGAGGCAAAACATGATCAGCATCTCAGAACAGTTCTACAGATTCTATGAAAAAACAGTTATATGGGAAGCTTATTAAATGTGAATTTTGGTTATCGGAGGTATTATTTTTGGGACCTGTGGTATCTGCCGAAGAGATTAGAGTTGATTCAAAGAAGATCGAAGCAATTGTCTAGTGGAAAGCATCAAAGAATGTATCTGAGGTACGTAGTCTTCTGGGGTTAGCTGGATATTACCAGAGGTTTGTTAATGGATTTTCGAAATAGCATTGTCGACGACAAAGCTGCTACAAAAGAATGTTTCTTTTATCTGGGATGATCAATGCCAGAGGAGTTTTGAGACATTGAAGCAGATGTTATCGAGGCACCTTTTTTAACCTTACCAGAGTCAGGAAAGGACTTTTTTGTGTATAGTGATGCTTCCCTGAGCGGTTTGGGTTTTGTATTGATGCAAGATAGAAAGGTCATAGCTTATGCATCTCGACAGTTGAAGCCATATGAACGTAACTCCTCGACACATGATTTGGAGTTAGCTGCAGTAATTTTTGCATTGAAGATTTGGAAGCATTACCTATATGGTGAAAAATGTTACATTTACACTGATCATAAAAGTCTCAAATATCTTTTGTCACAAAAAAAGTTGAACTTGAGACAAAGACTGTGGATTGAGCTCCTAAAAGATTATGACTGTGTTATAGACTATAATCTGGGAAAGGTAAATGTAGTAGCTGATGCATTGAGCAGAAAAGCTGCGGTTGAATTAAGGGCAATGTTTGCTCGACTTAGTATTAATGATGATAGAAGCTTGTTAGTTGAACTAAGGGTTAAGCCGGTAATGTTTGATTAGATTAGAGCAGCCCAGTTAGAAGATGAAAACTTAATGAAGAAAAAAGAGATGGTACAGCAAGGTATGATGCAAAATTTTAGTATTGTTGAACATGATTGTTTGAGGTTCCAAAATCGGCTTTGTATTCCAACTACTTTTGAGTTAAAAAAGTTAATTCTTCAAGAAGCACACAATAGCGCTTTTGCGTTGCACCCTGGTGGAACGAAGATGTATCATGATCTACGAGAACTGTATCAGTGGCCAGGGATGAAGAAAGATATAGTTGAGTATGTCGATAAATGTCTGACATGTCAGCAGGTAAAAGCAGAACATCAGGTATCGACAGGGTTGTTATAGCCTATTAGTATTCCCGAGTGGAGATGGGATTGTGTTACTATGGATTTTGTTATGGGATTGCCACTGTCGGTGAGTAAAAAGAATGCCATCTGGGCAATTGTCGGTCGACTCATAAAGTCAGCTTATTTATGAGTTAAATGTGATTTTAGGAAGACTTTTGAAATAGTGATTTGTGTTTTAGAAGAAAGTATTAAGTTAAGTGGTTTCGAAAACGAGGTATTGAGACCTCGATTTCATAAACTTAGCCATAAATATTTTTATAAATATTTGCAGAGTTTCATTGAGTTAGTATTAAAGTTTCGTTAGAAAATTTTAACGTTTTGATAGTTAATTAAATAAAAAGGACTAAATTGAAAAAGGTGTAAAATTTATTAGTTAAAAAGAAATAGTGATTAAATAGCTTAAATAGTAAATGAGGGAGGAGCAAAAAGGAAAATAAACACTTATTAAAAGGTTGAAATGACATGTGTAGAGAAAAATCTTGAAATTGGATGAATTAGGGGCAAAATGGTCATTTGGAAATTAAGGTAAAAGTTAAAACAATGACTAAATTGAAAATCCAGACAATTCTGCATCAATCTTTAGCCAAAAACACCATATCCAAAAGCTGGTTTTTCATATTTTTACATCATGTGAGTTCAATTCTTACTCTTTTCTTGAAATTTTTGTGGTTTTAAGACTTTTACAACTAGGTCCAATTATCTATTTCATTAGTTTTGGATTTTATGAGTAATTTTAAAAGTTACCATTGATGAGTGTTGGATGTTTGTGATGAATTAATATGGATTTAGGGCTTTAATTTTGTTATATGATGATTTTATAAAGTGAATTTGTTAGATATTAATTTAAGGACTAAATTGGGAATAATTTAAGAATTAGGGTTTGCTATTAAATTTTTATGTATCAAAGGCTGTAAGATAGCCTAAAATACTTGGATAAATTGTCAATTGAGAAAAATTAGTTCATTTGGTAGACTAATTAGTAAGGGACTAAATTGCAAAAACTATAAAAGTTGGGGTAATTGTATAATTTCAAATTTTAAAAGGTACTGATTGTAAAGTGAATTGAAACTGAAATGTATGCTAATGCATAACTAATTTTACATTTTCGATCAAGAGCACGTAGATAATCGTGAAAAAAAATTAGCAAAATAGTCCCTAAACTACTATAAATTCTACAATTTAACCCAGGTAAGTTCATATGTTAAAGTTTATTAATTATATTGAATTGATGAATGATATTATGTATTTATTATATTATTGAAAAATGAAATATTATTAAATTGTGAATTGAAATAATTATTCGGCTAAAGTGGAATGGAGGATTGAGTACGATCGTTATGTGGCAAAGGAAGAATTGACGGAAATTTACCCAAGTAAACTGAGATTTAGCGTTTGTTGCAAACTTTGGTGTTACTTTCTGTTTAGCTCTCATAAGCTTCAGTTAACTCATATGAGTTTTAGTTTAACCCTAATGGGTTTCCGTTCAGCTTTATGAGTTTCAATTTAACCCTAATGGGTTTCCATTCAGCTCTCTGAGCTTCAGTTTAACCCTTTTGGGTTTCTGTTTAGCTCCTATGAGCTTCTGTTCAACCCTCATGGGTTTCCGTTTAGCACTACTTCTGTGCAGCCTTCGGGCTTTTGAATACGATGTACTCATTTCCATTAGACGTTTTCCGATTTGACAAGGGTTGGCAAGTGATACATGGAATTTGTTTGAATACTTAAAGTTATTATTGTTATTGATCTGGAATAAGTGTGTAACACCCCTTACCTGTATTCTATGCTGGAACCGAGTTCGAGGTGTTACCGTACTTGACTCACATGATCATACCACTTTAGGTTATCAAGATCCATTCCAAATTAAACTTTCCCATTCTCATATCTAACCTCCTTATAATGGGCCTACAAGGCCCTAAACATACTTCCGGAAGGTTTCGGAGAAGAATCAGAACTTTTACACACGTAGAAAAATTTTACCTAAACAGGGGCCACACGCCCGTGTGAAATGGGACTCGCCCGTGTGGGCAAGCCGTATGGTTATACACGCCCATATCCCTCACCCGTGGTTGACACTGACTTATTTCACACAGCCGAGCACACGCCCGTGTCCCTGACCCGTGTCCCTCACACGGCCTCGACACGCCCGTGTTTCAGCCCGTGTGCCAAAACCTTGGCATTCTGTTTATGACGTCATCACCTCACTATGGTTACACGGCCAAGGCACACGCCCATGTCCTTAGACTGTGTGTCGAATTAAATTTCACATTTAAAGTGCAGACTTCACACGGCCTAGGCACACGCCCATATCCTTGGCCGTGTCTCTGCCCGTGTGTTTACTACTGAGCATACTGACTTGTAAGCCTAGCATGCAAGGGGACACACAACCGATCAACACACCCATGGGGTTGACCGTGTGTCACACACGGCCTAGACACACGCTCATGTGTCTACCCGTGTGGAAAATTAGAGGGCTATTTACCAAGCCATTTGCCACCCTAACAAGAAATCACACTCATACCAAAACATTTCAGTATAAGATGACCAAATGATACCTCTAAAAACTCAGAAAGAATCAAAACATCCTCAAAAGCATACACTTCATGAAATTCATCTTCATTAAACACAAGAATTAGCCAAGTATTGGCCCAACTTTAATGACCATTTACAAAATGAATTGGAACAACCTTTGTAGCCAACACATGTGGCTTACCAATATGACATAACAAAATACTCAAGTCCTATACATGCCACATTCAAAATAAGACAAATTTTGGCTATACCAAAAGTGGGTGATAGTGTGATCTCCAACTCCAACGTCCGCAACTTCTCGAGTTAACTTTGCAATACTACAAGGAAAAAGGGCAATAAAAATGGGTAAGCATAAAGCTTAGTAAGTTTGCATGGAAATAAATAGCAACAATAAGCTCATGATAAGATCCATCCCTGACATTAATTGACCATACACAAGGTTATAGGCTTCTTGCCATACTTACTCATACTTGCCCTTGTTTAGCACATACCATGCCATATGTCGTAAATATTTCTTCGTGAATCATTCACGAGTACCTGTATTCACTCATTCACTTAACTTCAGTACTAATCTCATTTCTATTTCCAAGTTCATCTATTTATCCCATTAATCACTAGGGATACTCAATGGCACATATTCACCGTCATTAATATAAGTACAAAGCCAAAGCCACATCCCAGATGTGGTCTTACATGGGGGTAACCTCTGTGTACCAATGCCATATCCCGGATATGGTCTTATACGGAATCTCACATCAAATATCGATGCCATATCCCGGATACAGTCTTATACGATTCTCATATTCAATACCGAAGCCATATCCCGGATATGGTCTTATACGGAATCTAAATTTGGTGCCGAGGCCATGTCCCGGACATGGTCTTACACGGGAACCTTATCCATTCACGTCTCGATGATAGCATTTTCATATTCATTATAGTCCACTAGGACTTCCACATCTCAACTTACTCATTCAACATCATCTACTCAATTTAGTTGAACATCATGAATCAATATAATACCACACATTCTCAAATGTGCTAACATAGATGTTGAATTTATCACATACAAACTTACCTCGATTTCAAAATAAGCAAGATCGTCGACCTAGTCTGAGACTTTATTCTTTCCTCGATCGAGATTAGTTCTTGGTTCTTCTTGCTCTATAATAGCAAATTAGCTCGTTTCAATCATCACATTAATAAAAGCATTTAAAAAAATCATGCTTTGGCAAAATTAATATTTTTCCCTTAGACTTTGGCAAAATGACCATTTTACCCCTAGGCTCGGAAATCAATTTTAATCAAATTTCTACCTTTAAAAAGCCTAGGTGAACATTTATTTCTCTTATAACTATCATCAAAACTCAACATTTCACACATTTACTACAAACTTTATAACCTTTACAACAAGGTCCATTTAGGTGTTTTCATGATAACACCTCTTACAAAAGTTGTTTATCTAACAAATATGACTTATTTTCTTCCATAAAAATGCAGCAAACAACATAAAAGCTCTCATGGAAAAACCTTAAACTTTTCACCATATTGCAAGATAGTCCCCTCTTTAGAAAGCTTAAGCTTTAGGGGTCCCAAAAGTATAATTTTTATCAAGAAATGATCACTAGAATACTTACTATCTAGGAGAGAAGCTTGCTGAAAATTTGAGCTCTCAAACCCCTTAGTTTGCTACCAATTTTCAGTGGAGAATAAGAGAGAAAAAGATGATATCTTATTTTTCTTTATTTTAATATAAAACACCAATTTAGTCCACCTAATATCAACAACTTTGACCAATTTGACAATGTTTGTCTCCTATGGCCGGCCACTCTATTTCTTGGGGGTCTAATTGCACTTTAAAGACCTCCAATTAATGCTCTTTAGCTATTGAACACCTTTAGCTTATAAGATGGAACTTTTGCACTTTATGCTATTTAGTCCTTTTTCGCGATTATGCAAGAAATCGTTAAAATTAAAGCACCAAAATTTTCATGCACTTATATAATCATGCTCTACCTCATAAAATATCATAAAAATAATTTTCTCTAACCGCCCCTAAATCGGGTTGTTATAAAGTGAATTCATCAATTGAAGATGTGATTGGTAGGAAATCTATATGAAATGGTTTACTTAAATGAATTGTTATAGTATATTAGATAAGATTTATGTTTAACTCCAACAAACTTACTAAGCTTCATTAAGCTTACTTGTTTGTTTAATGTCGTTGTAGATTAACGTGAAATCGAAGGGTCGGATCAATTTATCGGGCCACATTATCCAGTTTGCTCTGGTAGATTTTGTTATACATATTATGGTTTATATGGCATGTATAGGGGTTGAAGTGGTTGTGTAAATGTCAAGAATTATATTTTGTGTGTTAATTTGATTAACCCAATTTAAAGGTGATCTAATTTGGTTAAGACTTATTGGGCTTCAATTATTAAATAAAATATGAGTCAAATATGTGTAGATAATCTAGTAACTAATTTCTAATTTATAATGGGCTGATTAGAAATTAAGGTTAATGTGCAAAAGTTATATATTAGGGCTATGGTCCCCAAAATCACATACATAACTTTTCTGACATCCCATATTCAGACAATAGAGGGTCACCTTCTCTAAAATACTTGTGTGTTAATTTGGTAGATCAAACCCACAAGATTTGAAGATTTGAAGATGTCGATAGATTCAAGTACACTTCTGCATTTAGTTTTTTTCTTGATGATCTGACATGATAGATATTGGTTTATTAAGTTTTGTATCAAAGTTTTACGATTATAACAAGTGGCATCCAAGCCTTGTCATGTCGAATCATTAGGAATGAACTAATTTTCAATTTTTTTAGATTAATTCGTTCTTGAGATTTTATAGTTTTGACATATGAATTTGATGTTTTGATTAATATACTTACTAAACCTTTTGGGTTTATGTTAAAATTTAAGGTTTTATTTTTTATTTTGCAAGTATTGTGGTGCTTTGGTTGAAACTCAACATGCTTAAGTGATTGAAATCAATATCAACCATTACTTTTCTACCGATTATTTTGGTTTCCTCTTAATAATTCCAATGATTGATAAATAGGAAAACTTTGAATTTACGTTTTGATTCATATTTTGGAAGGTTGATTTTGAATGCAGACAAAGCAATAATATTTTTATGAGATCCAAGTTTATGTATTTAGATATATTCCTTCTTTGAAATTTACATGGAAATTTATTATATCCTTAAATATATAGAGAGAGAAAGATGAGATTTATAGATTTTTTTAAAAGCTTTGCTTTGGTTATCTCCCACTTGAATCAATTTACGCATTAATATTTATGCTTTCTATTTGCATCGATTAATGTTGGGGATAAATCCGATTAAGCAACGATCAAGTAAAATAACAAAGAAATTAAAAAGATCGAACAAAAATATTTTATGTGGAAAAACCCACCGAAGAGGATAAAAAACCACGTGTAAAGGTAATTTCACTATAATGGAAAAAACGAAGAGTATAAAGATAGATATAAAACTAAACCCCAAAACTCGAAATAAGAACTCTTAAAATATAAATACAAAATTCTCTAAAAGCTTGTAAAAGCTAATACCTAAATGTGTAATGAGTTATTTTTTTAGGGTGGAAAATGACCTTTTTATAAGCTAAATTCGTAGGAAAAATAATATTAAAATAACCTACACTAATCAAAGTTTAAGTGAGAAACTAAAAACAGAGTCTAACTGGGAGAAGAAAAGAAAAAATAATGTGAGGCATAACTCCACAAATCTCCACCTTGACTCGTATTTTCGCAACACCTTCTTTGCCAAAGCCCACCAAGGCTTATCTCGAACTATGCATGTAATAGCCCGATTTTAGGTCTAGTTCGAATAGTGGTTTCGGAACCACAAATTTGACAAAGAAAAATTTATTTTTATTATATTTTTATGGTCTGAATTTTTATGGAACGATTTCATGCAAATTTTGTTCAAAAATTTTAACGTTTGGGCACTCAATTTAGTTAAAAGGACTAAATTGCAAAAAGTGAAAAACTTGAATTCTATATGTTAAAGGTGTCTAATTGCTATGAGATTTTAAATTAGAGGTCCTTAAATTAGACCATTGGTTAAGTTGGTGGTCAAAAATGGATATGGTTTGGTATGTTTCTAAAGCTTTACATTAAGGGCATTTTGGTAATTTGGTAATTAAAATGAATTAAAAAGAAACAATCAAGCTAAAACTTGTCCATCTTCTTCCTCATGGCTGAATTCTACAAGGGGGAAGCCATAGCTAGGGTTTGGCCACTTCCAAGCTTGATTGTAAGTCCGTTCTTGCCTCGTTTTTAATTCTCTTTACATTTTTGAAGTCGTTGCAACTCGATCTATCTATTTCTACTACCAATTTGAAGAGATGTCAAAGTCTAAAATTTTACCCATGTTGAACATGTATGTATTTTTGATGTTCGATGGTAGAAAATGCATGTTTGTTGATTGTTAAACAACTTTTGCTAAGTGATTTTCGGTAAAAATGTCAATAAGGACTTATTTGTAAAAGTTATAAAATGAGTAGAAAAATGTGAATAAATGAGAAATGTGGGCTGTTATGAGTATGAAAATGGTTCGGCTAGGCTTGGGTTTTGAAGAAATTGAATGAAAATCATTTTACGAGCTTAAGGACTAAATTGTAAAATGTCAAAAGTTTAAGGGCAAAAATGTAATTTTCCTTAATGTGACTTTTGGGTTGATTTGGATAGTATAATGATTAAATAAGTTAAATTTGATATTAAGATCAAGAGGAATGAGGTTCGAACCTAGAACGGGGAAAAATAAGTATTTGATGATTTAGTCCTTTTTGTTATTTTTATGCCAAGGTAAGTTCGTATGTTTAATAAGTATTAAATTATCTGTGTATTAATGCTTAATTGATATAATTGTGGTAAATTTTATATTATTGAAATGATATGTGAATTTTATTGAGCACGATACTACGAAAATGACCGATAGAGATTCGGTACAGTGAAAGTCCCGGTTGAATCTTAGGAATAGATAGGATATAATGTCATGACATTAGGGATACTGTAATTACGTGTAAGACCATATCCGGGATATGGCATTGATAGGAGACTCGTGTAAGACCATAGTTGGGCTATTGGCATCGATACGAGATTTCATGTAAGACCACATCTGGGATATGGCATTGGTACGGTATCGTATGTACGAGATTCCCTAGTATCATTTAGTATTCCAAATGGTTCAACAGGAAATTCAACGGGTATGTCAAAGAAGAGAAAGAGTATGTAAGTATTACGAATTGGTACAGGTATGTACGTAAAGTTTATAAGCATTAACTTCATGAAATTGTGAGTTCATGATTTCTACAGTGATGTTTTTTTGTAAAAACCTTATGATTATTGGTCAATACTTGTGAGGTATGAAATACATGGTAAATTCGGTTGACGATTATGTGTTTGGCTTTCGCACCAAATTGAGTTATGATATAGCATGTTTTATTCATACAAATTGCGATTTATAGAATATGAGAAAAAGGAAAGATTGGCATAATTGCCTATTAAAATGGTTATGGAAGTAAGGGAAGATAAGAGTTTAGGCAATTGAAAGATACTAAGACATATGCTCAGAAATAATGAGTATACATAATTAATGTGCACGGTTACTATGAAGTTTGAAATGATTTGTATTTGCTGTAATCTTTTACAAAGGAGAGATTATGGTTGTTAGGATGATGCCAAGATATGTTAAATTATGCTTATAAGTTGATAGAGTAAACCTTATGACTGAATGAAAATTTTAACAGTGACCTTTATAGCAATTTGTATTATCTTGTGTTTAAATTGCTGAACTTGTTAAAAGATTTGTAGGAGTTGCTTATTATTTTCGTACGGACTTACTAAGCTATATATATAGCTTACCCCTTTCCTTTCCAATGTCTTATAGGGTTATTGAGCTAGCTCGGGTTGGAGATCACCGGAGATCCTATCAGACTATCAAGCTATCATTTTGGGTATAAATGAATTCAAGCATTTTAAGTCTATGGCATGTATAGGGACTAAATCAATTTGTTATATGTGTCATGATTAAATTAGCCATAAGTGTTAGCTAGTAATTGTTAATGCTTCATCTTATTTATAGCCATGAATGATGGCTTATGTTGATCATAAGTTTATTCATATGTTAATGCCCTCTTGTGAATGTGAAATTAATATGTTTTAAACGAGCTAAGTATGATGTTTTAAGCATGATAAATGATGGTATAAGAATGACATGTTATTATCTTGTTTGTGGTTGTTTGGTTGCACTTATATCCTTGAATTTGTGTCATGTGATGTTGTGTAGATGAGTGCAAGTGAGGGTGGCAAAATGGCTTGGTAAATAGCCTTGTTTTTTTCCACACGGGGGTGTGTCTAGGCTGTATGTGACACACGGTCTACCCCATGGGCATGTGATCCGGCCGTGTGTCCCCAGCACCTTAATTTTGGAAATCCAGAATGTCCAGAATTGAGCACACAAGCAGAGACACGGGTGTGTGTCTCAATCGTGTGTGCTACAAGGCCTAGCACACGAGCGTGTGGCACGGTCGTGTGGCACAAGTCACTGAGCATCCTAATTTCAAACACGGCCTACAGCACGGGCGTGTCCCTTGGACCACACGGGCGTGTGAGCCCTGCATCTAGGAAAAATTTTCTAAGTTTTGTAAAAAATTCTAAAGTTCTCGGTTTAGTCCTGAATTGCTTCCAATACATGTTTTGGGCCTTATAGGCTCGTATAAGGGACTTTACGATTGAATATGGATGGTTTTAATTTGGACGCAAATTTTATGACTCAGAATTGTGTGATTGCTTATGATGTGAGTCCGATAATGCCTCGTACCCTATTCCGGCGTCGAATACTGGTAAGGGGTGTTACAATGTAGGATATTAACTGAGTCAAAGTTGTTCTTAGAAACTGGAAGTCTTCTAATCTTCGACTTGTGCACTACCAAATCAAAACTAATCCAGGTCTAATTTCCACTAAAGCAGTGCCCTATGTTTTCAAAACCTGCATCCAAAAGAAAACCTCTCTTATACGAAACAGTCATACATTTTTCCTTCCTATGACCAAGTTGTCCCCACTCGACTCCTTTACAAATGAGGGAGTGATAAGTGCTAAAAATAATATGTTTTAATCCTGTTCTTAATGCATTTTTGGGTGATTATTCGATGTTAAATTGTGAATTTTATGCTCCTAATCCTTTAAATTTTTGTTTTTATACTTAGGAGAGAATTTGATAGCAAAAGGAGCGAAAATCGAAAATATAGAGCAAGGTATAGGGGCCACACAAGCTGAACCATTCCACACGGGCTGGACACATGACCGTGTCAGCCATATGGGCTACCACACGGCCATGTGGTAGGCTATGTTGATTTTTAGGGTTTTTCAGGCATTCTAAGACCTATATATGACAAAAATTAGAAGATAGGAGAGAGCCGTCATAGAATACTCAAGAGAACAACTCAAAAAACACCATTGAAGCCAATTCTGAAGTAGATTTCTGTCAATATTGAAGACTCCTAATTGATTTCTTTGGAGATTATCATGAATTTCTTTATTTCTTTCGGTTACACTGTCTTTGGGATGTTTTTATTTGCAAGTATGAACTAATTTTCTAAATACATAGGGGAGATGAACCCTATAATGAATTTTGACTTTTGATTTTTATTTACGCAAAAAATGTAACACCCCTTACCCGTATTCAATGCTGGAACCGGGTACGAGGCATTACTAGACTTAACGCACTTTAACATACAACTTTGGGCTATCAAATTTCATTCCAATATGAAATCTTTCATTTACATTCATAACATTTTTATTATGGGCATACGAGGTTTTACACATGCAAACTGAGGGCATCGGAAACAAATCGAGATCTTTTGTATACTTAGAAAAATTTTACAATATCAAGGCCACATGCCCGCGTGAAAAGGGACACACCCGTGTGGGTAGGCCGAGTGGTCACAAACGCCCATGTCCCTAGCCCGTGTGGAATTTATTTTCTTTTCGAACCTACAAGGGTTTTTAGTCCACACGGCCTAGACACGCCCGTGTCATCACCCGTGTGTGAAAACCTGGGTATTCTGTTTGTGACGTCAGCAACCAAATAAGGGGCACACGGCCTAGGCACACGCCAGTGTGTCTAGCCCGTGGTCAACACTGACTTGCAACACTAACATGCAGGGGACACACGGCCTGGTCACACACCCATGGGACTGACTGTGCATCCCGCACGGCCTAGACATACGCCCGTGTGCCTATCCGTGTGCACAAGAACAAGTCTATTTGCCAAGCTCTTTTTATCACCCTAACTCATACAACATCAATCACATACAAACATTTACCAAGCAACTCAACCATGCATCATACACATTCATCAATAACCTCATATTTTCAGATATATAATGATAATGAGCCATTAAATATGGCCATTTACAAAAGTGTTCATCTTTAAAGGAGCCAATACACTTGGCCAAAACAACAAAACATTTCACTATGTCTAGCCCCTATACATGCCATAGTCAAAATGCTAAGTCTAATATACCGAGATGAGCCGATAGTGTGGATGATCTTCAAATTATCTTCGTATCTCGAGCCGACTCTTTGACACTATAAAAAAAAGGGAAAAGAAAGGGAGTAAACTTTAAGCTTAGTAAGTTTACATGTAAACAATAAGCATCATAGCAAGTGCTAATCAGTCAATAACATTTCATACTAAACAAGAATAATTCACATTTTCATAACCATGCTTACTTATCTCATCTCTTACCACCTTCCAACTGTATAACATTTATATTGCTTACATATCCTGTACTCATCACCACAAAGCCACATGAAACATTTACATTGACAATTTCTCGATGAACCATTCAGAATAATACTAAGTACCTGGTGGTTTCGCACACAGCCCACCATTATTCAATTATAGGGTGGTATCGCACATAACCCACCAACAAGAATATTTACGGTTGTTACGTACATAGCCTACCAAATGATAATACAAACGATGGTATGGTACACAGCCCATCGTGAATAAATAATAAGGTGGTATCGCACACAGCCCACCAATAAGAATATTTACGGATATTTTTTTTGCACTTACATATCTATTCCGAAGTTCATACGAGAATTATTCACTATCTATCAATTTCAATCAATCTCAAACATAATTGATCTCATTCATACAATGCACCAATGAGTAAAGACGTATGTATTAAAGATGTATCGTTTACACATAAACTTACATCGATGCAAAATGTATTACCGACGTTTTAGTCTGTAACCTTGCCTTTTCCTCGATCAAGGTTGTTTCCGTGCTCTTCTTGATCTATAATAATAAAATTCACTCATTTAATCACTTTATAATTCATGATATATCAAAATTTCTACTTAGGCAAAAATGACCATTTTGCTCTTCTACTTTGGCAAAATTACGATTTTTCCCCTAGGCTCGTAAATCATTTTTCATCACATTTTCTCATTAAATAAGCCTAGTTGAACATTTATTTCTCTTACAACAACTCACAAAACCAATTATTTCATGCATTTATTACACAAATTCAACCTTTACTAATAGGTCCTATTTAGGTGTTTTCATGGTAACACCTTTCACAATAGTTATTCCTTAACTCACTAACATTCATTTTCTTCCATAAAAACTCTGTAAACAACATGAACACTCTCATGGAAAGTCCCTAAACTTTCAATCATTTTGTAAAATAGTCCCCTCATTAGCTAGCTTAAGCTTTGGGGGTTCCAAAAGTACAAAAATTATCAAGAAAGACCTCTAAAATCACTTACTTGCTATAGGATATGTTGGCTGAAAGTTTGAGCTTCAAAACCCCTATTTCTTGTTTAAAATTTCTGTAGAAGAAGAAGAGAAATGAAAAAGATGATAGCTTTCTCTTTACTTATCTTATTTTATTCATTTTAGTCACCTAACACCACCAAATTTTTGACTCATTTAATGCTCTTGTCTCTCTTGGTTCCCTTGGCCGGCCATCATCTTTAGGGAGGTCTAATTGCATTTTAAGGACCTCCAATTTAATATTCCATAGCTATTAGACAGCCCTAGCTTGTAAAATAGAACTTTTGCACTTTATGCGATTTAGTTCTTTTTCACAATTAAGCATACAATCGCTAAAATTAAGGCACCAAAATTTTCATGCATCCTTAAAAACTTGCTATAACACATAAAATAATATTAAAATAATTTTCTTCAACCTCGGATTAGTGGTCTCGAAACCACTGTTCTGACTAGCCCCGAAATCAGGCCATCACAACTCTCCTCCCCTTTAGAGATTTTCGTCCCTTAAAATCTTACTGTTAAAAGGTTTGGGTATTGTTCCCTCATGGCTTCTTCCGGTTCCCATGTAGCCTCTTCTACACCATGTTTTTTCCATAACACTTTTACTAAGGCTATACTTTTGTTCCTCAACTGTTTAACCTCTCGAGCCAATATCTTAATTGGTTCCTCTTCATATGTCATGTCCGGTCGGATCTCAATTTCAGTTGGAGGGATCACATGCGAAGGATCGAAACGATATCGCTGCAACATCGACACACGAAACAAGTTGTGTATTCTTTCTAACTTTGCTGGAAAAGCCAGCCGGTATGCTACTGGTCCAATCCTTTCAATAACCTTATACGACCCTATAAATCATGGACTCAATTTGCCCTTTCGACCAAATTTCAATATTTTCTTCCACGGGGATACTTTCAGAAATACTTTGTCACCCACTTGAAACTCAATTTCTTTCCTTTTTAAATCCGCGTATGACTTTTGTCGATTTGAAGTCGCTTTCATACTATCACGGATTACCTTCACTTTCTCTTTGGTCTCTTTAACTAGATCGACCCCGTGAATTTGCTTCTCAAGCTTAGTCTAATACAAGAGAGTTCGACACTTGCGACCATATGAAGCTTCGTACGGTGCCATCCGTATACTCAATTGATAACTGTTGTTATAGGCAAACTCAACCAAAGGTAGATGTTTTTCCCAACTACCTTCGAACTCCAACACACAGCATCGGAGTATATCCTCAAGAACTTGAATCATTCTTTCATATTAGCCATCGGTTTAAGGATGCAACACAAAGCTAAAATCCAATTTTGTACCCAAGGCTTTTTGCAACATCTTCCATAACCTCGAATTTAATCTCGGATCTCTATCCGAGATAATAGATATGGGCACCCCATGCAATCTCACCACCTCAGCAATATACAACTCGGCCAACTTATCAAGTGAATAATCCACACGCACCGGTAAAAAGTGAGCCGACTTCGTTAATCTATCAACAATGACCCACATAGCATCTTTCTTTCTCGGAGTCATAGGTAACCCTGTTAGAAAATCCATGGTGATTCGATCCCATTTCCCCTCTGGACCATCACTGGCTGCAGTAATCCCGAAGGTACTTGATGTTCGACTTTCACTTGTTGACAGATCAAACATTTTGTAACGAACTTGGAGATGTCTCTTTTCATACCCGGCCACCAATACAATTTCCTCAAATCATTGTACATTTTCGTACTGCCTGGATGTATTAACAAGCAACCACTGTTCGCTTCATGTAAAACTTTTCGGGTCAACTCACCATCCCTAGGTACACAAATCCTGTCATGGAACATTAGACAACCATCTAAACTCATCCGAAAATTAGAGTCATTTCTCGATTCGCACTGAGCTCTCTTAGCTTGCACCCCACTATCATTCTTTTGAACTCACAAATCTATTGAATAAATAACGGTCTAGCCCTCAACTCGGCCAATATAGCACCATCATCAGACAATGCTAAGCTCGTATTCATAGCTCTCAAAGCATACAGGGATTTTCTGCTCAAGGCATCCGCAACCACATTTGCTTTCTTCGGATGGTAATCAATTACTAACTCATAATCCTTTAATAATTGGAGCCACCGCCGTTGTCGCAAATTCAAATCCTTTTGGTCCATCAAGTACTTCAAACTCTTGTGATCAGTGAAGATTTGACACTTCTCACCATATAAATAATGACGCCAAATCTTCAAAGTGAAGACGATCGCAGCCAACTCTAAATCATGAGTTGGATAATTCTTCTCATGCGGTTTTAGTTGTCTCAAGGAGTAAGCTACTACTTTACCCTCTTGCATCAACACATAGCCAAGGTTATTTAATGACGCATCACTATAAACCACAAACTCTTTCTCCAACTCAGGTTGTACTAAAACCTGCGCCTCAGTCAATTTCAATTTCTCGAAACTCCGTTGGCATTTCTCAGTCCATTCAAACTTAACATCTTTTTACAATAGTTTCGTCATCGAGGTAGCAATCATGGAGAACCCTTTTATGAAAAGTCTATAGCACCCTGCTAAACCCAAAAAGCTTCTAATTTTTGACACATTCCTTGGCGATTTCCACTCCACAATAGCCAAGATCTTACTCGAATCAACTCTAATGCCATCACCCGACACAATGTGTCCTAAGAATTCGACCTCTAGGAGTTAAAACTCACTCTTGCTGAATTTAGCATACAACTGCTTGTCTCTTAAAGTCTGCAAAACAATGCTCAGGTGCTTTGCATGCTCATTCTCACCCTGAGAATAAACTACTATGTCGTCGATAAAAAAAACTACAAACTTATTCAATTACGGTCGAAAGATGAGGTTCATTAAATCCATAAAAGTCCCAAGAGCATTCGTTAAGCCAAATGGCATGGCAAGAAACTCATAATGGTCACATCTCGTCCGAAATGTAGTTTTCGACACATCTTACTCCATAACCCTCAACTGGTAGTAGCCAGACCTTAGGTCTATCTTAGAGAATACCGTAGCTCCTTTCAATTGGTCAAATAATTCATCTATCCTTGGCAAGGGATACTTATTCTTCACTATCACCTTGTTGAGTTGTCTGTAGTCTATGCACAATCTCATCAACCCATCTTTCTTTTTCACAAAAAGTATCGGTGCACTCCACGATGAATAGCTCGGTCTTGCAAAAACCTTATTCGTCAACTCCTGCAACTGAACCTTCAATTCTTTCAGCTCCAATGGTGTCACCCTGTACGGGGCAACCGAAATAGGTGCTGTACCCAGAACTAATTTAATCCTAAACTCGACCTCTCTAACTGGAGGCAATCCGGGTAACTCTTTCGGGACCACATCTGGATACTCATATACCACCAGCACTGATTCAATCTTTACCTCTGACTCTTGAGTATTTAGCATAAAGGCGAGATAAAACTCATACCCTTTTCTCAAGTATCTCTCGGCTACCATAGATGAAATTATCACAGGCAAACTATCCGATCTACCTGATACAACCCGAATGACATCTCTATTTACACATTTCAATTCAATAAACTTACTACCACAATTTACTAAAACATTATGAGTAGTCAACCAATCCATGCAAAGAATCAAATCAAATTCATCAAACGGAAACAACATGAGATTTGCCGGAAAATATTGACCTCTAATTTTCAATGGACAATTCCTACACACTTTGTCAACTAGCACATGTTGCCTAACGGGTTTGACACTTTTATCTCAAGTTCTGTAGACTCAACAATCATACTCATGCTAGATGCCAATTTCATACAAATATAAGAATGGGTAGACCCCGGATTAATCAAAGCAAAAATAGAAATATCATGAAGAGAAAATGTATCCGTGATCACATTTGGGGATGAAACCTCTTCCTGAGCACGAATAGCATAGGTCCTTGCAGGTGCTCGACCCTCCGATCTCACTGCAGAGTCTCTAGGCGCGCCTTTACTACTAGTCCCACTCCCCGGGTTCCTTTGTGGTCTACCCCTCGATGATACATTGTTTGATCTTTCTTCTTGTTTTCTATCCTTTTCATCCCTCTCTAGATAGTTCCGAATGAAGTGATAGGGTGAACCACACTTGTATCAATTATGATTGTTTCTCCAGCACTCCCCAGTGTGTTGTCTACCACAATTTGGACACTCCAGTTTATTTGACTTTGGATTGACCACACTTGCCATCAAGGTGGCTTGAACTCTCAAGCCCGAATATGTATTACCTCGATCTCGGTGTGAATACCCAACTGAAGTAGTCATCCGAGGGTTCATTTCCTTGGATCTCTTTGATCGAACTTGGAACGATTTACTCATCGGTCTCTTCATTGCATCTCGGGCCTCAATCATAGCTTTTTTCTTTTCCTTATTCAGCTCATCGGCCTTACATGCCCTATCAACCAACACCATAAATTCTTTCAATTCTAAAATCCCAACTAGCAGTCTGATATCCTCATTCAGCCCATCTTCGTACCTCTTGCACAAAATAGCTTCCGTAGTCATACACTCTTGTGCAAACTTGCTGAGCCTAACAAACTAGCGCTCATACTCTGCCACAGTCATTCTGCCTTGCTTCAATTCAAGGAATTCTTTTCGTTTCTGATCTACAAATCTCTGACTTATGTACTTCTTTAGGAACTATTCCAAAAAGAAGTCTTATGTCACTCTCTCCCTTGGAACTACTAACGTTAACGTTTTCCACCAACGATATGCCGAGTCCTTCAACAATGACATGGCACATTTGAAGCTCTCCTCCGGTGTTCAGGAGCGTTCATCGAATACTCGCATTGATTTCTCAAGCCAGAACTCAGCCCTCTCAGGGTCATCGTCAATATTAGCTCTGAATTCCTCAGCCCCTTGTTTCCGAGACTTTTCGACCGAGGGTTTAGTCATTCTCACCAAATCTATACCTTAAGGAGCCACGGGGACTGGCTAAGGTATAGGTGGGGGTGGAGGAGGTTGAGCATTAGGGTTTGCTCATACAAGTTCGGTGTACCAATTACTCATCATGTGGAGAAAGGCTTTTCAAGCCTCTTCCCCTTGACCCAAAGTCTCGGGTCTACTTTCTACAGGCGCGGTCCCTTGCGCGGGCGTCAGCGCGTTACTAGTAGCGTCATCAGCAGTGGCTCATTCGGGATCCATTTACTATACGAAAACACAATTTAAAATTTGTTAAAAGTCACCAAACTATTAATATACATTCATGGCATGTATAGTCAGACTCTTACACACACTACGGTAGTCCGAGAACCGACTAAACCGTAGCACTAATACCACTAAATGTAACACCCCTTACTCGTATTCAACGTTGAAACCGGGTACGAGGTATTATTAGACTTAACGTACTTTAACATACAACTTTGGGCTATCAAATTTCATTCCAATATAAAATCTTTCACTCAAATTCATAACATCCTAATTATGGGCCTATGAAGTCTTACATACGTAAACAGAGGGCCTCGGAATCAAACTGGGATCTTTTGTATACTTAGAAAAATTTTACCTTAACAGGGCTACACGCCCATGTGAAATAGGACACGCCCGTGTGGGCAGGCCATATGGTCACACACGCCCATGTCCCTAGCCCGTGTGGAATTTATTTTCTTTTCGCACATACAAGGGTTTTCACTCCACACGACCGGACACACCCCCTTGTCCTTGGCCCGTGTCCTCCACACGGCCTAGACACGCCCGTGTCATCACCTATGTGTGAAAACCTGGGTATTTTGTTTGTGACATCAGCAACCAAATAAGGGGCACACGGCCTAGGCACATGCCCGTGTGTCTAGCCCATGGTCAACATAACTTGCAACACTAACATGCAGGGGACACACGGCCTGGTCACACACCCATGGGACTGACTGTGCATCCCGCACGGCCTAGACACACGCCCATGTGCCTATCCGTGTACACAAGAACAAGTCTATTTGCCAAGCTCTTTTTATCACCCTAACTCATACAACATCAATCACATACAAACATTTACCAAGCAACTAAACCATGCATCATACACATTCATCAATAACCTCATCTTTTCAGATATATAATGATAATGAGCCATTAAATATGGCCATTTACAAAAGTGTTCATCTTTAAAGGAGCCAATACACTTGGCCAAAACAATAAAACATTTCACTATGTCTAGCCCCTATACATGCCATAGTCAAAATGCTAAGTCTAATATACCGAGATGAGATGATAGATTGGATGATCTTCAAATATCTTCATATCCCGAGTCGGCTCTTTGACACTATAAAACAAGGGAAAAGAAAGGGAGTAAGCTTTAAGCTTAGTAAGTTTAAATGTAAACAATAAGCATCATAGCATGTGCTAATCAGTCAATAACATTTCATACTAAACAAGAATAATTCACATTTTCATAACCATGCTTACTTATCTCATCTCTTACCACCTTCCAACTATATAACATTTATATTGTTCACATATCCTGTACTCATCACCACAAAGCCACATGAAACATTTACATAGACAATTTCTAGATGAACCATTTGGAATAATACTAAGTACCTGGTGGTTTCGCACACAGCCCACCATTATTCAATAGTAGGGTGGTATCGCACATAGCCCACCAACAATAATATTTATGGTGGTTACTCACATAGCCCATCAAATGGTAATACAAACGATGGTATCGTACACAGCCCATCATGAATAAATAATAAGGTGGTATCGCACACAGCCCACCAAAAGAATAATTACGGTGGTATCGCACATAGCCCACTAATAAGAATATTTACGAATATTTTTTTGCACTTACATATCTATTCCGAGGTTCATACAAGAATTATTCACTATCTATAAATTTCAATCAATCTCAAACATAATTGATCTCATTCATACAATGCACCAATGAGTAACAACATATGTATTAAAGATGTATCGTTTACACATAAACTTACCTCGGTGCAAAATGTATTAATCGATGTTTTAGTCCGTAACCTTGCCTTTTCCTCGGTCAAGGTTGTTTGCGTACTCTTCTTGATATATAATAAAATTCACTCATTCAATCACTTTATAATTCATGATATACCAAAATTTCTACTTACGCAAAAATGACCATTTTGCCCTTCTATTTTGGCAAAATTATGATTTTGCCCCTACGCTCGTAAATCATTTTTCATCACATTTTCTCATTAAATAAGCCTAGTTGAACATTTATTTCTCTTACAACAACTCACAAAACCAATTATTTCATGCATTTATTACACAAATTCAACCTTTACTAATAGGTCATTTAGGTGTTTTCATGGTAACACCTTTCACAAAAGTTTTTCCTTAACTTACTAACATTCATTTTCTTCCATAAAAACTCAGCAAAATACATGAACACTCTCATAGAAAGTCCCTAAAATTTCAACCATTTTGCAAAATAGTCCCTTCATTAGCTAGCTTAAGCTTTGGGGGTTCCAAAAGTACAAAAAGTATCAAGAAAGACCTCTAAAACCACTTACTTGCTAGAGGATATGTTGGCTGAAAGTTTGAGCTTCAAAACCCCTATTTCTTATTGAAAATTTCTGTAGAAGAAGAAGAGAAATGAAAAAGATGATAGCTTTCTCTTTACTTATCCTATTTTATTCATTTTAGTCACCTAACACCACCAAATTTTTGACTCATTTAATGCTCTTGTCTCTCTTGGTTCCCTTGGCCGGCATCATCTTTAGGGAGGTCTAATTGCACTTTAAGGACCTCCAATTTAATATTCCATAGCTATTAGACACCCCAAGCTTGTAAAATAGAACTTTTGCACTTTATGCGATTTAGTTCTTTTTCACAATTAAGCATACAACCACTAAAATTAAGGCACCAAAATTTTCATGCATCCCTAAAGACTTGCTATAACACATAAAATAATATTAAAATAATTTTCTTCAACCTCGGATTAGTGGTCCCGAAACCACTGTTCCGATTAGCCCCAAAATCGGGCTGTTACAATAAATTCTTAGATCCTGTTCTCAATTATGTGTTCTTAATTCTTGGTTTAATATTTCTAGATTATTGATCCATGTTTGATGTGCTTAAATCAAATGAGGAATAGACCTTGTTTAAGAGTAGATCTAGTGTAATTAAGTGGAGTTTCATGCAATCATAGAAATATGATTACAGAAATCTATTGGATTAGAGTCAAATCTAATAGGGGGATCTACAGATCGAGTTAATTTGACAATAGGGGTTTAAATTAGAAAGAAATTTTAATTAATCAACCTAGAGTCAATTGCTCTTAGTCTTGGAGAGAGATATTACCCTAATTTAGGGATTTCTACGAATTAAAATACTAAGTCAAGAAATTGCATAATATAGATTGATAATGACAGATGAAATCTAGGTGAATTCTTTCATGGGTATTGTTTTGCTTCTTGGTTTTTAATCTGTTATTTTCCTCTTTTTTTTCTTTGTTGTGTTCTTTAGTTAATAGAATTAGTTAATTTTAGTTTTTAATCAATCACTCCAATTTTTTGGTTACATAATAGAAAAAGGGCAATTACTAGTACTTTTAGTCTTCGTGGGAACGATATATTTACTCACCGTAGCTATACTATTAATTGATAGGTGCACTTGCCTTTGTCAAATTTTTAGTTGGTTTACGACTGCATCAAGGAAGTCCTATTTCTCCTATCACCATTGATCCTTCCAGAATATAAAGACTGCCAATCTTTTTACCTTTCATCAAAATGAGAGCCCCATGGGATACCTTATTGTCGTTTGGCTCGATGTTAATTTTACAATCCTTTGAGTCTAAAATTCCTAAAGAGATGAGAATTTTCTTTAAGTTAGACACTTTCCTGACATCTAATAGTGTTCTAATTGTCCTGCCACGCATCTTAATCTGAACAATACCAATACCGGTTACCCTACTGGGTGAACCATTCCCCATGCGCACAACCCCACCTTCAACTGAATTGTATATGGAGAATCAGTCCCTGTTGGGACACTTATAGAAAGAACACCACGAGTCTATGATCCACTTAGATGTAAGCTTGAAGCTTTCACTGGTTGACACCAACAAGAAATCATCACCCTTGTCATTGGCCAACTAGCACCAACTAAATCTTCCTCATTGCCTTCAACATCCTTTTTATATCACAGTTTGTAACAATCTATCTTAACGTGACCTAATTTCTTACAATAGCGACATCTCTTGTCTTGTTTCCTTGATGCTACTAAATTCAAGGCTTGCCTTTCTTACTTGATATCCAAACCAAACTCATTGTAGTGTTTGTCTTTACTCAACAAATGACTCTTCATATCCTCGAATAAGAGATTATCTATGTCATAAATCAGGGTCTCCCTAAAAGACTTGTATGAATGGGGTAAAGAATACAATAATAACATAGCTTGATCATCATCGCCTATCTGAAACTCATCATTTTTTAAATCATTCAAAAGAGTAATAAATTGACTGATGTGACCTCTAAGGTGATCACCTTCGTCCATGCAAAACGTGTATAAATGTTCTTTCAACACCAATAGGTTAGCCAGAAACTTTATCGCGTAAAGGGTTTCTAACCTTTTCCATAAGGTGAATGCCGTTTTCTCCATCAAAACCTCTTACAACACATTATTTGTTAGATATAATTGAATCATTGATAGAACTTTTTTATCTAACCTATCTCATTCTTATTTATCCATGTCTGTAGGATTTTTCTCTGTAAGGACCTTTTCAATATCGCTTTGAATCAGAATTGTCGTCATTAGAACTTGCAACAGATTGAAATTTTTGATGCCATCAAACTTATCAATATCAAACCTGGTTGTTGCCATCTCTGAACGGGTTGATTGTGGAAATCGAACTAGCTCTGATACCAATTTATTGGGGATAAACCCGATTAAGTAACAAACAAGTAAAAACATAAAAAAAAGAAATTGAAAAGATCGAACACAAATATTTTAAGTGAAAAATCCCATTCAAAGAGGATAAAAAATCATGAGCAAAGATAATTTCACTATAACAGAGAAAAACTACAAAGATGAAGATAAAACTAAACTATAAAACTCGAAATAAGAATCCTCAAAACGTAAACACAAAATTCTCTGAAAGCTTGTAATAGCTAATACCTAAATGTGTAATAAGTTATTTTTCTAATGTGGGAAATGGTCTATTTATAAACTAAATTCGTAGGTCAAATAATATTAAAATAACCTACACTAATCAGAGTTTAAGTGAAAAAACTAAAAATAGAATTTAACTAAGAGAAAAAAGCCAGAAAAATGCAAGACATAACTCACCATTAATAACAACTAAGCTTTTTATGTGCAAATTAGTGCTAAAATTCATTATTTGATAAGATAGTTTTTATTGGTTTAATTACGATGATATTGCCTTAAAATGTACATGTGCTAATGTTATTGATTATTTTTTTATGAATTAAGTTATGATTTTTGTCAAATTGGTTTGGCGAGCATTCATTAAAGTGAATTTTTGGTTATGGATATTTATAATTTATAGGTGCTTTGATGCAAACTCATGTCAATCATAATACAAGTTTAAAGAATTTGATTTTAAGTGCTTTATAATATTTGGTTTTTACATTTTATGGTTCCAAATATTTGATTAAATTATGATATAGTTTATTGTATGGTTTGTGGGATACCAACTATTATGATTTTGATTTTCAAGATATTCAGTTTAATGGTTTTAAATTTTTGGTGTAAAAGATTTAGTAGCATAAGATTCTATTTTTATTATAAAAGAGTTAGAAGGTTAAGGTTTTTATATTTTTTTTATTGCAATATTTAGACAACCCTACTTTGGGTTATTTTAGGAATTATAGTGCAATAAAAAATTCAGATTTGACTTTTGGCTGTTATGGAAATTTTAAATTTAAATATTGGTATATTAATATATATTGTAAAATAATTTAGTTGAAACAATAAATTTCCAAAGTGATTTTTGTTGTTAAAATTATTTTGTTTTAAAGATATAAAAAGTTGTGTGCATGTAACTTAAGTCATGTTAATCTTTATCGGTCCAAAGAAAAGTTAATATTTAACAAAATTACATGTGCAACTGTGGTAATAACACATGACAATTATTCGAGTTTACGTCTAAGTAATAAATCTGCCCAAAGGAAGATTTATTACTCGATATGTCCTTATTGTCAGTGTTTGATTATTGCACCAATATATCACTTACGAAGCGAGGCACCATGCAATGACACGAAATGTACATCGTGGTGGAAAAATACGGGTACGTATATTTCTAGACAAATCAATTACGGTAAAACCTACAAAAACACGTATGGGTTTGGGCAAAGGATCTCCCAAGTATTGGGTAACTGTCATTAAACCGAGCATAATACTTTATGAACTGAGCAGAATAGCCGAAAATATAGCCAGAAAGGCTATTCCTATAGCAGCGTAAAAAATGCCTATAAAAACTCAATTCATCATTTCAAGATAGGAATATAGAACCAAATGAAAGAAGTCTTGTCTTGGGAATAATAATAAAAAACAATTGCAAGTTTTCTTTTTTTTTTTTTGACAAACAATATTTCTTTTTTTCTTCGTCCTTTGTTACATTGAAAAAAGAGATTTAAAAAATGATTCAACCTCATAACCATTTGAATGTAGCAAATAATAGCGGTGATCGAGAATTGATGTGTATTCGAGTCATAGGAGCTAGTAATTGTCATATCAATGGGATAAATGATACTTCTAGCAAGAAATATATTGAAGGGTTAATGCTGGGTTAGCCAAAAATCAAAGTTTATCAGAAGCTTGGTCTAAAATTCTTGAAAAATTAGCTTTTTATGATTACATTGGCAATAATCCGGCAAAAGGAGGATTATTCAGAGTGAGTTCAATGGACAACAAGGATGGAATAGCTGTTGGGTGGTTAGGGCACCCTATCTTTAGAAATAAAGACGGGTGTGAAATTTTTGTACGTATTAATATTTTGTCCAAAGGTGAAATATTAATGGAGTGTCTGATATCTTAAAATTAGATTTACCTTTATTCAAATTATTTTGGTTTATATTTGAAATTTTATGTGAGCTTGTTTTGATTGATTCAGCTACCATTATACTTACCAACATCATCGCATGCATTGAAACATTTAGGGGCACTATGTCTAATAAGATTACCACAACTATGGAATTTATGACAGACATTGAAAAGTAAGTTTTCAAGAACAAAAAAGTTGAAATTGGTATGTTCTTAACAAATCTAATTTCAATAGGGAACATAAAGAAAAATAAGAAATTTTTGGATACGACACCACAAAAGATTCAACTCAAGATGGTTGTTTCTCTTGTGGTACGAAAGGTGCACTATTTTGAATTCGGTACCTAGACACACTTGGTGGATAGATTCCGATGCAACAACGCACATCAATATGTCTATGCAAGGTTGTCAGAACTACAGAAAGTCAAATGATGGTGAAAGGTACATCTACGTAGACAATACTAATTTGATTGAATTAAAGCAACGGGACTTTTATATTATTATTAAGAAATGGATTTTATTTGAATTTGAATGAAACTTTTGTTGTATTGTTTTTTAGGTGAAACTTAATTTTTATTTCACCATTAAACAAATTTGGTTATTCTTGTTCATTTAGAAATGTAAAATTTAGTGTATTTCATAATTCAAAATTGGTTGGTTTCGATTCTTTATTAGATTATGATAATCTATTTTACTTAATACTATTACATCATTTAATGAATTATTGCATACTACCGTAATAAAAAAGAAACACAAATTAACAACTAAGAATTCCACTTCGTTGTGACAAAAGAGATTAGGTTATGTATCTAAAAGGGGAATTGAGAACTTGTGTCCAATGATATTCTTGATCCCATTTATCCTTTCGAATACTTTGAAAGATTAAGGTCTCAATACTAAGGTTTTTGTTAAGACATGTAATGTTTGTTCTTTAAGGATGTTGAGTTTGTGGGGGGGGAGAGAATAAAAGAGATTGTCTTTGAAGAAGAATAAGTTGATGCTCCTAAATACATTCTTTTAATTACTATTGATAAATATCAAGAACATTATATTATACTTGATATTGTTCCAATAGTAACTCCATATTAAGACAATGTCAAAGAACCTCACAGTTAAATAACAAACTCAGCAACCTCAAGAACCAATGTCATTAAGAAGGATCAGTAGAGAAAGAGTTATAATGGCTTTAGTGGCATATTTTGACCTTGAGTTATGTTAGATAAATGTCAAAATTGTGTTTCTCAATGGAAACATTGATGGGACCGTTTATATGGTGCAACCAGAAAACTTTGTATTCGACGATACAAAGTCAATGGTTCGCAAATTAAAGAAATTCATTTATGGAATTATGTAAGCCTTCCGTTAATGGTATTACAAATTCCACTAAGTGATTATCTCATTGTGTTTAGAGATGAATTTGGTTGATGATTGCATATGCCATAAGTTCAGTGGGAGTAGGGTTTTATTTTTTATTTTATAAAGCATATTGGGACAAACTCTATGATTACGAATTCGCTTACTAAATGACTACCACTCAAAGTTTTTATGAGCACACGGTTCGTATGGGTGTAATTTCAGGATATTTCGTTTTAGTAAGAGTTTGTAGATATTTTTGTATTATAGACACAGTTTTCAATTATTTTAATTTACGGATATTAAGGACATTTTTTAGAGAAATAAAGTTTATTTAATTTATTAACATTATGATTTTGATAAAATTTGATCTCACTAAGGCTAAGGAGGATTGGTTGAAAATAAATTTATTTAGGTATTTATATTTGATTTATGTCATTTGATTATGTTAATATATATTATTAGTGATAAATTTAATTATGATATATGTAAAGAAATTCACTTTAATTTTATGTTCAGATAATTAATAGATGAAATTAATAAGAATACCTTTTGGTGATAAGGGGAAGTCGCCGACTTTCGAAGTCATTCTTTATTGGCAAGTTAACGTATGTAAATACAATTTTATTTTATAATCATGGGCTCATTTTTCTAGACAAAAGATAATATTTTTAAATAATATGAGATTTTGTCTTAAACTTTGTCGGTTATCAAGAACTGACAAATCTATCATTTTTACTTTAATTGAAAATTTACTATTCTTAAAGCTTTTAAAAAAGCTATTTTATTTCAATATCTCAAATCAATTTATGGAATTAAAATAGCTAAACAAAATAATAAAAGAATATTTAAACAGAAAGATTCATTTAAGGGTAAAATACCCAAATATACCAAAAAAATAAAATTTACGGAATTGGGCCGGTTTCTAAAAAATTTACAAAAAAGGGTCATTTCCTCACAAAACGCGTCCACGTCAGCGCGTTTTGTAGGGAAATGGCAGAAAAGCGCGTCCCTAGGGGCGTGCTTTAGCCCTGCAACGGTAAAAAAAAAAACTATAAAAACCCCCCAACCCTTTTGTTTTCTTTTTCACACTTTAATCCTTACTCATTCTTCTCTCAAATTCCTCTCAAAATTCTCTTTAAGTCCTTCAAATTTCCTCTGAAATTTCAAAATAGTCCTTTAATATTTACAAAAAAGCCCTTTTTTAATTTTTTTTAATATATTTTTTTTGAAACTTTTAAAATTTTCTATCGTATTACAAATGGCCGGGGAATTACTTCGTCTAGACAACAAGCACATCTCTGTCGATCAAATGCAAATGGTAAGTTTTATTTTTATTTTTTCAATATTATTTAATATTTTTAGGTTTATGCAATTTTAATTAATTTTTATTTTATAATTTTTTAAACAGTCTTTAGATCGGGTGTTGCAATGTTATATTCGCAATATGCATGGTCCCCCATCGCCGTTGATCGAGAATTACCTGCGAGAAGCGGGTTTTTGGCACGTGGCCACGATAGGCCAGGGGTTCAAGTTGGAGCCGACTTTGATCAGTGCGTTGATAGAGAGGTGGAGACCCAAGACGCACACTTTCCATCTTCCATGCGGAGAGTGTACCATCACTCTGGAAGATGTGCAGTTGCAGTTGAGATTGCCGGTGGACGGGTCGATAGTCACCGGGTCCGCAACTTCTACCGATTGGATGGCCGTATACTACGAGCTTCTGGGTGCCATTTCGGATAACATTCAAGGAGGTCGGAACGAGACACATTCCCGGAGCCGAATGAGGGTTCGACCGAAATAGAAAGAATACGGTATGCTCGGGCATACATTCTGGAGATAATTGGAGGTTATCTGATGCCGGACCTGTCTAGAAACCTCGTACACTTGAGATAACTGCTGAAACTTGTTGATTTTAGAGCAGTCGGTGAATTGAGTTGGGGGTCTGCCGTGCTATCGAGGTTGTATCGGGAGATATGCGGGGCGACACGGCCAATTAAAGCGAAAATCAGAGGTTGCCTATCACTACTGAAGTCATGGGCACGATTTCGATTTCCATTTTTACATCCTCGACTCGACCACCCATATTCATTCCCACTGATAACGAGGTAAATTTAATGTTATATTTTACAATTATTACGTAGATTTATGGTATAATTGTATGCTAAAAATTTATTTAACTAGGTGGAACCAATCGGTGAGTTATGCTGGAATACCTACCTCGCTTGAAGATATACGGCTTCTATTGGACCAACGGTCGGAATCACAAGTAAGTTTTGAATTTCGTATTTATAATTTAGTATTTCGTATTTAGTGTTTAGTATTATATATATAACTAATATTTTGGTAATGTTAATATAGTTTCAATGGACACCGTATGAGGATCCGGCAATTCGAGCAGTAATTCAGGAGGAGTTCTTGCAAAATCCAAATAGTTGGCACGTGAAGGTCCCATTGATCAACTATGCGACTGTGGAGATGCACCAGTCAAATCGGGTTCTACGAGAATTTAGATTCCGACAACCGATTCCCGTGCCACCTGAGGTGCTCGATGATGAGCACAAAGTGGACTTACGACAGTTGCACATGGATTGGCCAAGATTTTTGTCAGCATATATCGAGATGTGGGAGAACCGGTATGACTATTTACCTATCCGAGAACCGATCGTCGTTCCTGGGTTAGCGTGCGTGCCGGAATACATGCCATGGTTTAGGATCCATCGTAAGCCGTATTTGTTGTCGGAAGAAGAGAGGCGACGGCAACTTCGTCAATAAAGGGAACGTCGGGGCCCTTTAAATCCAAGGAGAAGGGGTGATGAGACGGGGCCATCAACAGCGCCGACACAGTCACTGGGCCCATCAACAGTGCCCACACAGCCACCGAGCCCATCAGTTCAGCCGACAACACCGACATCACAGCCTTTACCCTTTATGCCAGGTGCGTACCCTACCCCTTATATGTATCTTAACCCATATATGTTTCCTTTTCCCAGTCCCACCCCAGGTTGGAATGCATGGCCGGGTTCGTGTCCGTTCCCGACTACTCCGACTGGCCAGCCGATCTTGAGGCCGTTGTCGCATGAGGGATCACAGGAGGCGCCGTCGGGGAGCACTTCTTTTTACCACTCTCCTTCGCCATACAGGATTCAGACACCCCCGCCGTGGTTTATGCAAACACCTCCGGGGTCGTTATTTTATCAAGATGGGTCATCCTCGCAACACCCACAACCAGACCTACTGCCGGAGGAACCGAAATCCCCACCCGAGGTTCCATGACCCCTGCCGGAAGCTAGAAGAAGGAGGAATCCATCGTGTAACCGCCGACCACCCCCGTGTGGCACTGATTCCGACCGGCATCAACATTGATTCGGATGGGCTTTTTTATTTTTTAAATTGTAATAAATTTTTTTATTTTTTTAATAAAAGAAAGTTGTTTTTTATTTGTGTTTGTAATTTAATTTTAATATCTTCACTAAAATAGAAGTTGTTTATTTTTTTTGTATGTAATTTAATTTGAATTTTTTTAATAAAATAAAAAGTTATTTTTTATTTTTTGTAATTTAGTTTTAATATATTTAATAAAATAATAGTTGTTTAATTTTTTATTGTAATTTAATTTTAATATCTTAATAAAATAGAAATTGTTTAAATTTTTTATTGTAATTTAATTTTAATATATGTAATAAAATAAGAAGTTATTTTTTATTTTTTATTTTATTGTAATTTAGTTTTAACATATTTAATAAATAAGAACTTTTCTTTATTTTTTATTTTTTTGTAATTTAGTTTTAATATATTTAATAAATAAGAAGTTTTAGTATATTGATCAGACGTGGTTAATAATTGTAAAATTCATACTCGAATTAATATATATATATTTTTTAAAATTTAGATCCACTAATTATTTGTATTAAGCACGAGAGTTGTTATAAGGATTCGAGCCCGATTGCTAAAATTATTTATATGATATTCAAATGTGATTAATGTTTCAATTTTGTAAAAATAAAACAGATATAAATAATATATATTTAAATTTAAAATTGAGATTTAAATAATAAATATTTGATAACTAATATTTGTATCTGCAATTTATGCTAATCAAAATATCTAAATATTATATAAATTTATAATATTTGAATAAATATATATTTAAAAAATTTTGACCGTTGCAGGGGGCGCGCTTTCCTGTCATTTCTCCACAAAACGCGCTTATGTGGACGCGTTTTGTGGGGAAAGGGCCCTTTTCCGTAAATTTTCAAAAAACCGGCCCAATTTCGTAAAATTTTTTTTTTTTTTTTGGTATATTTGGGTATTTTACCCTTCATTTAGTGCGTCAACTATACACCATATATCAATTTATATTTAATACATTTTAAAGTCTAAATAATTATATATATACTAATTTCTATATTCTAAGTTATCAATGCAATTATTTAAAAAAATGAATGTACTTAACATGAAAAATCTATAATTCATATTATTAGTAAATAAAATATATGTTTTATTATGAAGTTTGGAAATATTATATTAAAATAATTACCTATAATCTATAATATATATATTAAAACATAAGTTTTAAAATAGAGTTATTATTTAAATGAAATTCTAAATATAAATATAAGAAAAAGAATATCATTATTATAATTATTATTATATTTATTAGTTAAATTTTTATGTAAAAAAAGAAATTGCGATAATTTTATTAATATAAAATAAAGTTATTAATAGAATTTTAACTCTTTTAATTAATATTATAGTTAATTGCGTTAATTAATTATTTTCTTGAATAAAGTTATTTCATATTAATTAAATAAAGTACAATTATATCGTATGTTGAATATGTTATAAATATATTAATAAGAAATTTTTATTGAACTATTAATTTATTATTGAAAAATAACTTAAAACAAACTATCATAATTGAAAACTAAAGTACTGCCTAGATAAACGAACCACTTTTTCCTAAAAACCAACAATTTTTACCTCAGCCGAATTAATGGACTTTATCATCTGAAACGATAGATTGACCATCAGCAGTCCATTCTTAACCATTTTTATGTGATAGTGTTTGGCAATGTAGTTGTTTTAAAAAAAAAAATGAAATGTAATGCAAATTTAATCTTAGCCAAATTACTAATAAATACTTTTTTTTTAATTTACGGAAATAGATTTATTATTTAATTATTTACCGGAATTAGTTATTTTCCCTAAAAGAGCGTCTAAGTCAGCGCGATGTCAGGGGACGTGCCAGCAAAACACGTCCCTGAGGGAGCATTTTTCCCGTATTTTTAACCCCAACGGATAGTATTTTTTTGATCGTTTGGCCTCCAACGGTCAAAAAAAAATTCTATAGAAACACCCCCTTTCATTTTGTTCACACACAAGTCCTTTAAAATTTCTCTCAACTTTCTCTCAAATTTCACAAAAATCCTTTAATTTTTACAAAAAACACTGTTTAAAAGTTTTTTGAATTAGTTATTTTTAAATTAAAAAATATTTGATCGGGTTAGCAACGGCCGGAGAATTAATTCGTCTCGATAATAAACACATCTCCGTCGATCAAATGACAATGGTAAGTTATAATTTTAATTTTTCAATACTATTTAATATTTTTTTTCCTTTATGCAATTTTAATTAATTTTTATTTTATAATTTTTTTATATTAGTCTGTAGTTCAGGTGTTGCAATGTTATATTCGTAATATGCCTGGTCCGCCATCACCGTTGATAGAGAATTACCTGCGGGAGGCGGGTTTTTGGCACGTGGCCACGATAGGTCAGGGGTGCAAGTTGGACACGAAACTAATCAGTGCGTTGATAGAGAGGTGAAGACCTGAGATGCACACTATCCATCTTCCATGCGGAGAGTGTACTATCACTCTGGAAGACATGCAGTTGCAATTGGGATTGCAGGTGGATGGGTATGTAGTCACCGGGTCCGCAACTTCTGCTGATTGGGGAGCCGTATGCTACGAGCTTTTGGGTGCTATTCCGGATAATATTAACGGAGGTCGGATCGAGATAGGCTGGTTACGAGACACATTCTCTGTAACACCCCTTAACCCCAAACCGTCGCTGGAATAGGGTTACGAGGCATTACCAGACATATCAAACTATTTACAAATAATTCACAAATAAATAACATTTATAGTATAATTATTAAATAAGTCCCTATAATAGACTTTCAAAGCCCAAAACATTTATTAAAAGTAGAATGAGACTTATTCGAATTTTCTAGATTTTTTTTTAAATCCTCTAAAAATTTCGGCAGCATTTCTACTTATTTTTACCTAACTCCCCCTGCAAATTCAAACCCAAAACAACCAATACCAAATTTATCATTTTATAACTTCATATCATTTTCCTCATCCAAAACATTATAATCATTTATATACAACCAAAATCATTTAACTTTATGTATGTTTATAATTCATATAACTATCTAGTACATGCCACTTAACAAAAAGGAAGAAATTCATCACCAAAATCTTCTTATTGGAGTCGGGTTTGTTTTGGATTTGGACCGGATCCAAACTCTAATGACTGCGCATACGGAAACAATCAATAGATTTGAGTATTTCATACTCAAGTGGTATTACTATAAATCAAAATTATTTAACATTAATAAATTACAAACATCACCATAAACTTTATAAATTATTAAAACTAATTATACATGATTATATATATATCACTTCATAAATCTTAAATTCACATTTCATTTAACACATACTAATTCAATTCATAATTTAACACGTACATGCTTTCACATACCTTTCAATAGAGCCAAATCAATCCATCTCATTTTCAAAATTCCATTTCAATTATTTACCCTATTAACAATGCTCGGACTCTGATGATACGTGGATTCCACCCAAGCACACCAAAGTATCCAACCCAATCACACCCGGAATAATATAAATCCTCCATAACACACCAGTATAATATAACCTCCAAAACACACCAATATATCATATCCTCTCAAACACACCAATATATTATATCCTCTTCGGATAAACCGAAGCATATAATAACAGAATCATCTTCTCGGCCGAGCTACAAATCTCCTCATCACATCACAAATCCAATGGCATGCCATTTGTATCAAATCTAGTCCGACAAGTTAATAGGGTATTCAAATCATTTCTCAATTCAATTTTTTTTTTAATTCAATTCAAAACACACCTTTCATTTTAATACATTTTCCACTTTCTAATTACTAAACAATTTAAATACTCAAACATATTCACACTTCATCTCAGTTTCATTCATGTCAATAATAATACTTACCTTATAAATTACTTACCATACATATGAATTTAAATATAACATTAACTAAATAGTAGTTTGAATTATAGTAATATAAACCCGAGATACAAGTTTACTCCTCCACGATCTTTTCTTTTCCCTTGGATGCCGATGCCTCGTTTTTCTTGTTAGCTACGAAAATAATAATAATTTACATTATTAATTACAGCATTAAATTACAAATAATGAATTTTATTCAATTTTTACTCTTCCTCTTCATTCTACATTCTTTATACACAATTCTATTTTTTACTTATAAGTTCTTTCAAAGATGTCTACCTGAGTCATTGTCACTAAATTATCTATATCTCGAGTTACAGAATTTCGAATTAAGATCCGTAAATTTTATATGAAACTAGACTCATATATCTACTTTCCATAAAATGTTCAGAATTTTTTGTTTATCCAATAAGTACAGTTTATTCTTTGAAATCACCCCTATTCTGTTGTCTGACAGTTCCGACCACTCTTTGCTAAAATTTAATTATCTTTTTTTACAGAATCCACTTTGTGCTTTCTCTGTTTCTTTCATATGAAAATAGACTCATTAAGGTTTAATTTCATATCTCATTCAACTTCTACTTCCATTTCTACTATTTTTGGTGATTTTTCAAAGTTACTCTTCTGCTGCTCTCCTAAAACTGTTTTCTTATAACTCAATTTACAATTTAATCCTAATTAAGTTTACTTATTTTCTTAACTTATTTCATGCTTTGATTCTACTTAAATTCCTTCCATAATCAACTTGACTATCTAATTCATAATAAAACCCTAATTTATAATTTCTTCCAAATTAATCCCTATAGTAGAAAACTTATAGTTTACTTTACAATTTAATCTTTTTACTAATTCTACGTAGATTTCATTTAATTTAATCCCTAATTCATCTTTTTCTTCAACATCAACTATATTTAAAAACCTAAAAACTCTTAGAATATCTACTTAGTTTCATCAAAATCTTGCTTTAAAGCTTCTAAAACATCAAAAATTAAGAAAATAGGACTTGATTGACTTACTTATTTAAACTTCAAGCTTTAAAATCCCCATTTCCCCGTTGTTATTTTCTTTTCTTCTTTCTCTTCTCTGTGTCGAGAGCTTTCTGTTACTTTCTTCTTTTTTTTCTTTTTTTAAGCTTTTGCTTTTACTTCTTTTTAGTTCTTATCTACTTATTATATTATAATAATATAATATATATATCTAATATAAAACTATACACTAATGATATGCATTATAATTAATATAATAAAACAATAAAAAAATCTTAGATTTTTATCATCATTTGCCGCCTCAACTTATTCCAAATGGCTTAATTGCCATTTTAGCCCTTTTTGCTTTCTTTTAATCTATATTTAGACTTTCACTCTTTATTCAATTTGATCCTTTTTCCTAATTACTTTAAATTAAGCTAAATTCACTAAATAAAAATCTAATTAATCACACTATTAGACTCATAATTACTCCTAATAATTATTTGCTAACTTGATTTACTAAAACAGAGGCCCGATAATACACTTTTTCCGGTGCCACGGATTTTGGGTCGTTACATTCTCGTAGCCGGATAATGATTCGACTGAATTAGAAAGAATACGATATGCTCGGGCATACATTCTTGAGATGATTGGAGACTATCTGATGCTGGACTTGTCACGAAACCTCGTACATCTGAGATGGCTACTGAAACTCGTTGATTTTAGAGCAGCTAGTAAATTGAGTTGGGAGTCTGTCGTGTTAGCAAAATTGTACCGGGAAATGTACAGGGCGACGCGACCGAATAAAGCCAAAACCGGAAGTTGCCTATCACTACTGCAATCATGGGTATGGTTTCGCTTTCCATTTTTACGTCCTCGAGTGGACCACCCATATACATTTCCACTCATAATGAGGTAAATTTAATATTAGATTTTACAATTACTACATAGATTTAAAATATAATTGAATGCTAAAAATTTATTTAATTAAGTGGAACCATTCGGCGAGTTATGTTGGAATACCTACCTCGCTTGAAGATATACGACTTCTATTAGATCAACACTCGGAAGCACAAGTGTTAAATAAAACATATATATACGTAATAAAATAATCGTTCCGTATTTAGTATTTAGTATTTAGTGTTATGTATATAACTAATATTTTTATCATGTTCATATAGTTTCAATGGACACCATTCACCAAATCTGAACATTTGGCATGTGAAGGTCCCATTGGTCAACTATGCCACCGTGGAGATGCACCAGTGAGATAGGGTTTTGCGACAATTTGGATTCTAACAACCGATTCCCGTGGCACTTGAGGTGCTCAATGATGAGCACAAAGTCGACTTACGGTAATTGCAGACGGATTGGCCGAGATTTTGGTCAGCATATATCGAATTGTGGGAAAATCGGTATGATTATATACCTGCTTGGGAACCGATCATCGTTCCTGAGTTAGCGTGTGTGTCGGAATACATGCCATGGTTTAGGATCCATGGCAACCCGTATTTATTATCGGAAGAGGAGAGGCGACGGCAAATTCGTGCACAAAGGAAATGACGGGGCCCTTTAAATCCAAAGAGAAGGGATGATGGGACGGGCGCATCAACAGCGCCGACACAATCACCGGGCCCAACACTTCAGCCGACGACACCCACATCATAGCCTTTTCAGATTATGCCAAGTGCGTATCCTAGCCCTTATATGTATCCTAACCCTTATATGTTTCCTTTTCCCAGTCCTATGGCAGGTTGGAATGCATGGCCCGGTTCATCTCCGTTCCTAATTACTCCGAGTGGACCGTTGATCTATAGGCCGCTGTCGCATGAGGGATCGCATGAGGCGCTGTCGGGGAGCTCTTCTTTTTACCAATCTCCTTCGCCTTATGGGATTCAAACACCTCTGCCATGGGTGATGCAAACACCTCCGCAGTCATTATTTTATCAAGGTGGGTCATCTTCCCAACACCCACAACCAAATCCCCTGCCGGAGGAACCACAATCCCCGCAGGAAGATGAACCAAGGAGGAATCCAGCGTGTAACCGTCAACCACCAGCATGTAGCACTGATTCCGACCGACACCAACATTGATTTTTTTAATATATTTGTATAAACTTTTTTATATTGTTTCATTTAATAAAATAAAAGTTATTTTTAATATTTTAATTATAATTTACATTTTATATTTTTAATATAATAAAAGTTTTTTTTATATTTTAATTGTAATTTACTTTTTATATTTTTAATAAAATCAATTTTTTTAATAAGGCAATATTTTTTTAATAAAAGTTGATAGCGAATATTACATACCACTTTTCCATTAAGAATAAATTGAATATTACAAACGAAATTATATTAATAGAGATTACATACCCACGTTGGTCACTTGCCGTTGTTCACTTGTAAATCGATGTTGCCCGTAGTAGTTGGACGCAACATGCCTTAAGCAATATCGATGGTGTGCACGATGCCATAGGCTTTCCTGTCGCTCTATATCTGCTAGTATTCCAGGGCCCCGATTCGGTATAACGTATATATCAGGCTGAAGGCAGACATGCCTCCTTAACCTAGATAGAAAGAAATCCCAATCATTAGCTAACTCCACCGGTGTTATTGCAAATGCAATTGGAAGGATTCTCCCACTGCCATCCTGTGCCACAGCTAGCAATAACCGATGGGTATATCTACCATACATAAAGATACCATCAATTTGTAACAATGGCTTGCAGTATAGAAATGCGTCTAGGTATTACTTAAAGGTCCAGAACAAATGCTTGAACACTTGGCATCTACGGAGCAATCGATCGCTGTAGTACGCAGGTGCCGTTTTAAGGTCTGTTATGCAGCCTGGGACATATCTCTCCAGCACCTGACACCACTGCCACACTTCATTATATGAAGCGTCCCACCAACCATACAACTTTTCCAACGTCTTCTGCTTAACTATCCAAGTCTTGCAGTAAGAGGGCATGTACCCCAATTGGCTACGAATATTGGCAATTAAGACCGGCACTAAAGTCTTGGGATCCGTCTTCACCGTCGGTATTATTAAGCTAGCCAACATATCTGAATCCATCTTGGGATGATCTTGTGAAACACCTGTCAACGAAGTACATTAAATAATGCAAAATTACGTAATATCAATATTATTCAAAAACCCTAAACACTTAGTGATACTATACTGGCAACACATGTATGTGGACCTTTGTACCTTTTAATCTCCCACAAGCCTGTCATTTCCCTCAACGAGGCCATGATTTTCCATGAACATGTACCGTCTTGCACTGTGCACTTGGCCTCATACTTGTTGGGTTTGGATTTAACCACGTTGTAGTTAACCCCATTCTTGATACTATGTTGTTTCAATGCACCAAGAAAAATATCTTTGTTGGAAAACTCTTTACCAACTTCCAATTCACCCGAATCCAATGACGAACTTGTATGGTCACGCCTTCTGTGTGGTAGTTCTAGAAACTCCAACGCATCATCTTGAGATAGATTGACATTATGCATATGGGTTGGAGGCGAGTACGCCTTGAATCGCGGATCTTCTTCTTCTTCATCGAACCCCCTTCAACATCATTAGGTATGGTTGAAACAGGCTCCGGTTTAGAAAATAATTCTGCACCATCGGGGCTAGGCTCTCGAGGTGGATCCATATCAGACTCATCATCCGACCCACCATCATCTGCAACGAACGAGGTCCCCTCGCTGATGGATGTCGTAGGGAGTACATTATCCCTTCTTAAACAACTTTCATAACATCCCCAATCATATGTGGATTGCCAACCACTAGAAGTTGATGACGTTCCCCAAAACGTATTTCTAGCATCGAACATCGACCCACCGATATGCATGTCCCATCCACCAACCGAGTATCGTGCAGGGGTTGTGTTTTCCATACAGCCACCAAACACGAGCGCTTATGTATTCTGCCTCCCACTAACAGAGTGTCGATTTGGGGTCGTGTATTCCCTCAAATAGCAGTAGTTGTTGAATTCGAAGGAATATCATTTGGCGATGAAAATTGTACATATACCTCAAGATATGGTGATCCACTAGCAAAATGCGTCTCCACCATTGCCTCCAAGCTCTGAGGACCTTTGATGCCAAATGAGTCATATCTCATGGGATCAACCGAAACACAAAATCTATACTTAATAGATAGAACTTTCATTGGCGTCATTTCAAAGATTTTACGCCTAATTCTTTTACAAAGTTCTGTCAAATCTATGTTCTGGTTAAAAACTAGTCACGCTATACTCTCCGATAAAAAAATAACACCGTTCTCGGTGTCACGAACCTCACCATCATAGTAAATAACAGCACTAATACGTTCACTCATCTTCAGTTTCTATTATAGTTTTGCCTCAATTTCTCTTGCTGTAACTTATGCAACCTGAGAATGAAATTTAGCTCATTTATAGTCTAAGGCCAAATAGGAACTACTGTAAAAAAAAGAGCATCCACGTGGGAGCTTGTTTCAATAATCTTGCTGACAGTGCATCTTGCTTGAAGCATTTTGGTCACTATTTATTCAAAAACGTCTTCTCAAAATTATCTTTTCAGATACTACTGTAGAAAAAGAGCGTCCACGTGGGAGCTTTTTTCAGTAATCTTGCCGACAGTGCATCCTGCTTGAAGCATTTTGGACATTATTTGTTCGGAAACGTCTTCTCAAAATTATCTTTTTAGATACTACTTTAGAAAAAGAGCGTCCATGTAGGAGCTTTTTTCAGTAATCTTGCTAATAGTGCATCCTGTTTGAAGCGTTTTGGACACTATTTGTTCAGAAACGTCTTCTCAAAATTATTTTTTCAGATACTACTATAAAAAAACAAAAAATTTTTATATTGCAAATATATTTTTCCCAAAACCCTAAAACAAAATTGTTTTAATTAATTAACCCTAAACCCTAATTTTATTTTTTTTCCTAAAAAAATACTAACCATAAAACCCTAAAAACCCTAACCTTAACCCTAAAACCCTAAAAAACCCTAACCCTAACCCTAAAAAAGGCTAAAAACCCTAACATAGAAGACGGACAAAGCATTTTACTGGCACGTCCCCTGACATCGCGCTGACGTGGACGCGCTTTCGCGGAAAATGGCCCATTCCGGTAAATAATTAGCTAATAGGTCCATTTCCGTAAATTTTGAAAAAAAAAAAGGTATTTATTGGTAATTTGGCCCAAAATTGAATACATATTATTAATAAATAAAAAATATGAATTTAATGATTGTTAAATTATGTTATTGATTAGTATCTGTTTTAGTGGTTAAGGGTTTAAGATATGTGTTTGAAGTCTTAAGTCCAAATTTCTTTTTTTGATAATTTTGTTATTTTTGTCCTTATCCCTAACTCTAGTGTTTTTATTTAAATTTTATTTTCAGGCATCTCATGTTAAAATGAGCTTATTGGTTTAGTGATAATGTGTTAATCCTTTGATCCTGTGTTTAAATTTTTGTGTGAGTGAATTGATAATATTTTTGTTATTTCTGTTTGAGCCGACAATATAAAGGTTGTAATTTAACAGAAGATAAGTTATCAGAATATTGTGTTGGTTTGAAATTGGTTTTTATTATAAAATATATATTCTTTTTTATTTTAAATTAATTTTATTTTAATTTATTTTCTTTTCCCAAATCCCCCTTTTGCCACGTTTCCCATTTGTTCTTTTTCTTTTATTTTTATCCCATTTTCTTTCATTTTGAATTTAAAAAAATATGAGATTAATATCCTTAAAAATTTGCTCCTCTAGTCACGTTTCTTTCTCTCTCACAAATTCCATTCGTTCGTTCCAATTTGTTTCACGGTGAAGGAATTCAATTGTTTTTCTTTCATTTTCTTTGGCAATTTCTATATTTTGTTTTACCATTGATATTTTGCTTAAGTTATTCCTTTTTCTTTCTCTTGTTTTCTGTGCGGTTTCTATTCTTTTCTTTCACTATGATTTTGCTTGTGCGCATTGAGTTCTCTATGCTATTTCATATTACGTCTCATCACATGGCTAATCGTTTATCGGTCTTTGAGTAAGTGTTCTTTATTAGATTCTTTCTAGAGGATTTTGATGGATGAATTGTTTCTTTTCGCTGTGTAGTTTTAATTTGTGTGAATCTTTGATAAGTGAGGATCTCGGGATTAACATTCCTCTATTGGTGTAATTTTATTTGGAATTACTGATTTGTTTCGGGTAAGTAATTGTTGTTAAGCTGGTAGTTATTGGGTGAACTCAAGTTTATTAAATTAGAGTTGTGGTTGTGAAAGAAAAGGGTTAATTTTGGATGAATCGTTACTAGTTTGAGTGATTAATTATTGATTTTAGGTATTGGAAATCTCGTAGTTGATTACGCATCAAAATCGGATCAGCTGTGTAACGAAAACCCAAGAAAAAAATGAATGGAAAAAGCTGAAATCCAAAATTGTCAATGCCACACTACCGTATGCGATGCATGACCATGTGACAGACTGTTGAACCACACGGTCTGGGCCAATTGGGCAGTGTGGGCCACACGGGCTGGCGAAGTAGGCTGTATGGGCCAAAAATTCTGAATTTTACCCTAGGACCATAAGTATCGTTTGGGTCGAACGTAGGCCTTCCGTAGAGTCATATGGCATTAATTAAGATTTAAAATACGATTTCTAATGTTCTATTAGCATAAAAATATTTATATGTGTTGTATGATAAACATCAGGTATGCACAACATTAAATTGTATTTATGGTAAGTATGATCCATATCTATTATGAGAGCATGTATGACATGTATATTCTGTTATCTGTTAATTTCTATATATACATTGGGGTGGGATTTGTTTATATGGAGGAAGTGTGAGCAGATGTACCTCTGCCATATCTGGTGGCACACCCACACATATTTCTGTAAATGGCAATAAATCGCCTAACGATTAGGCAGCTAAGCTGCGAATATTCTAAAAAGTGTCATACCAATACTAAGCGGTGTGTAGGGCTAGATGGGTATTTAAATACCCTATTTGGTGTGTTGGGATTATTAAAGATAGTGTGTAGTGGATGGGGGTAAGATCGTAAATTTGCATCTGTTATGATTTGATATGAATTTTGTCTCTGATATATCTCTGATCAATATCTGTTAGTATTCTATTATATTACACATTGAGCTTGTAAGCTCACTCTCAGTTTGTTTGTTTACTCAGGTAACCCTCAAACTTAAGGCGGATCGATGTGTCGGGAGCTCGGTTAAATACTTTTGGTTAAATTATGCTATTTTGATATGGTTTTTAATATTTTAATTTGATGGACTATTTTAGACGTTTTAGGACTGTTAAAATTCATGGATTTTATCTTCCGATTTTAACTGTAAAAACATTTTTGGTGGACTTAAATTTGATTAGCAAGATGATGGATTTTACAATAACAAACCGTGTTTTCAAAACTAAAGAAAATAAAAAAATTTTCGTTGCAAACTCAAATGATTATAATATATATATGTAAAAACAACGTTTTCATTAAATTGGTTAAAAAGATATGTTCTCTAATAAACTGAATTTTTACATAACAAGAGCTAATGACATCTTATTAAAACTAACAAATTTTGGGATTTCGAATGAATTTGCAATAACATTTCCAGATCTGGCCATAATGTCTAGGCTAAATTTGGGGTGTTACATTTGGTGGTATCAGAGCCAGGTTCAAAACGCGAGCTGTGACTTTGGGTTTAATTTTTTGTGAAAAATATTTTTCGAACAAAACTGATAAACAAAATTATGATAATGTGATAATTTATAAGGGCCCAGTGGGCATCGAAGAATGGCTAGAGCTGAGTCGTCCATGATAAGCAGTATGTCCAATTTGGATACAAGTGAAACACTAGGTACACCTACTGTTGAAACTGGGTTTCAATCTTAGACTGCTAAGGATGGCGCAATGTCCCAAGCCTAACTGAACGACTTTAGCCTAATGGTGCTGAACTTTTTAGTGGTGTCATTAGAGTTGCCTCGACTGTGGCTAAATATTGGTTTGAGGCCACAGAGAGGATCATGAATAATATAGACTGTACTGTTGAGCAAAAATTAAAGGGTGTAGTGTCATAGCTTCGCGATGAAGCTTATTAGTGGTGATTGACTGTTGAGTAGGGTACTCAGCCTGATCAGATTTCATGGGAATACTTTAAGAGCACCTTTTAGAGCAAATATGTGGTGGGAGAGTTATGTGGAAGCTCGTAGACGTGAGCTTATGGGCCTTACTCAAGGGGATAGAGCTGTGGTCGAGTGTGAGGCCGAGTTTCTAATATTGAGCAAATATGCTCGCGGGCTTATGTCGACCGATTATGACAAAAGCATCTGGATTAAGGAAGGGTTGAGGTATGACCTCATGGTTTTGATAGCTCCACAGAGTGAGCGAGTTTTTTCCGTCCTGATGGACAAGGCAAAAATTGCTGAGGAGGTTAAACACACGAAGCACGAAAAGAGGGACAAAGAGAGGTGTTAAACTAAGACTAAAAAGGATTCAGAGCCCTCTAGCTCTGTTCAGCGGCTTAAGAAACTAGCCAGGTTTGATGGGCCTCTGTGGGTAGAGGCACGAGTTACTGTTACTAAGACCCATGTCTGTGGGGATTGTGGTAAAGGCCATCCAGGTGAGTGTTGGAGGAGGCTGGGAGCTTGTTTGTGATGTAGGTCTATAAAGCACCGTATCAAGGATTGTCCACTTTACTTTGATTAGGTGCAAGCTCCAGCTTCGGGTTTAGTTCAGCATGAGAGGGAAGTACAACAACCACCTAGGGCTCGTAGATTGACCAGGGGTGGTAATGGTATGGGTAGAGGTCAGAGAGCACCGGGCAGAGGTGCTAATCAGTTTGAGGTTAGACAGTCTATTTTGGTTTCTGCGGTAAGGCACCGTGAGGACAGAGACATAGTAGACGTTATCGTGGGTACGTTCTTTATTAATATTGCTCTATATTTTACATTGATAGATATATGCTAAACTCATTCCTATGTAACTAGTTTTGTATCAGTGAATCTCAGTATTTCTGTTGAGAGAACTTCTAGTGAGGTTTCTATGATCAGTCCACTAGGTCAATTAGTAATAGTTAATAAGGTTTATAGGAGAGTTTCGCTAAGATACAAGGTATCGTATTTTCAGCTAATCATATGAAAGTACCGTTCGGAGAATTTGATCTTATACTGAGAGTGGACTGGCTTATGGAGCATCGAGTTAGCTTAAACTATGCCAATAAGAGGGTGACTCTGAGATCTGAGGGTGATTTGGAGGTTGTTATTATCAACGAGTATCGAGATTACCTCTCCAATGTGATCTCCGTTTAAGTAGGCAAAAAGTTAGTTCGAAATGGTTTGAGGCATTTTTGGCCTTTGTATATGATTCAACTTTCGTCGGTTCATTTATTAGGATATTCGGACAGTTACAGAGTTTTTGAATATTTTTCCCGAAGAATTATCGGGGTTACCTCTGGATAGGAAGGTCGAGTTTGGTATTGAGATACTATCGGGTACAGCTCCAGTGTCCATCGCTCCCTACTGCATGGCACCGAAGGAGCTTATGGAACTGAAAGCTCAGCTTCAGGAACTTCTTGATCGAGGGTTAATTCGACCCAGTGTGTCCCTATGAGGAGTATCTGTCTATTCGTAATGAAAAAAGATTTAACTATGAGGACATGTGTGGATTACCGTCAGGTGAATAAATTGATGGTAAAGAATAAGTACCCACTTCCGAGGATTGACCACTTGTTTGGTCAATTTCATGATGCCTCCGTATATTCTAAGATTGATTTCTGTTCTAGGTACCATCAGCTTAAGGTTAAGGAGGTTAATGTTCATAAGACTACTTTTAGGACTCGTTATGGGCACTATGAGTTCTTAGTTATGCCCTTCGATTTGACAAATGCTCCGACTGCATTCATGGAACTTATGAATTGGGTGTTCCAATTGTATTTTTGTAACACCCCTAACCCGTATCTGTTGCCGAAACAGGGTTTCAGAGCGTTACTAGAATTTATAGATCATTTAACAAAAATTCCACTTCATATAATATTCATACCTGAAATCAATCCAATTTAATCATAATGTCCATTATGTGAGCTATCGAGGCCCAAAATATATATCGGGACTAAACCAGAAACTCAAAATATTTTTCGAAAATATTTAAAATTTTTCAACACTGTAGGGGTCACACGACTGTGTGGCTAGGCCATGTGGCTCACACAACCAAGAGACTCGCCCATATATTAGGCCATGTGGACAAAATAGGCCATTTTTCCTAGCCTCATTTCTTGCCCAACTTGTCATCAAACTAACCAAACATTTTAGAACATTAACATTATAAAGCAAATTGTACATATACCAATATACTAAAACACATACAGGCGAATATTTAATCAAAATAACCTATACATGCCATTATAACCAAAATCAGATTATCCAAAATTACCAATAGAACCGATGGATAGTGTGATATAGCTCCGACAAACTTCCAACCCATTCGAGCTTCCGATAATCTGTAAGGTAAATGAAAACAAATACGTAAGCAATGAATGCTTAGTAGGCTCGTATAACCTTTGATCATAATACTTCTTTTCATACATGAAACGTATACATATCAAGAATAATCCATTATTGATACCATAATACTCATGAAGCTATGTTCATTAACTCACAAGGTGAATAAATCCACAGCATCACTTATACATATTATCTCAAGCTTAGTAAAATTTTATATGTCTTTAACTTTTCCAAGTTTCTTTATTTTCATTTGCATTTCTTTACTTTCCATACTTATTCCATATGCATGACACACAAGTCATAAACATATCACTCAACCATGGCCACAAGCTAGTGCATTTAGCCAAATCTTTTTTTGAATTAATCACATGATAAGTCATTTCATAAGAAATTGCATAATTTAAATCTTACCACTCTTTCATGAGCGCTAGCATATTATCACTAAAATACTTACCGATTCAATGCATCATATAAATAAACATATTACCATTCAATCAATAGCTTGGCACTTGCCTAAGCATCAAACAACAACACTTGTTAGTGTACTTCCACATATTTCATATAAATTCAACATTGATATACTTATTTTCTCGACATGTCACACTTGAGTTTAATACCCGTCTTAACTTACATAATTTCCTTGTTTCAACATATTAAAGATAATCATATATATACATGTCATGATACATATCATTCGCTTACCATTTCTTCATAAACATATATCAATCATTTCATTCATGTACCATAATTTCCATGTATTTCATGTATATTTATTTCGGTAATAGTTCATATTAAACTTAACATTAATCAAATTCCATGTACATATACTTTCCACACCCTGTGTCCATATAACATGTACAATTCATTATATATATTTTAGGCATATACAGTAATAATTCATTTCGCACTCATATTGTTCATATTAGAATTTTACCCATTAAATCAATTAAAATATCAATGATTACACGGTAGTACACTCAAGGTGTACAAATTTATAATCATAGATGAACATATTCATCAAACAAATTCTATATACATATAGCATTATTTCATACTTATATATCATGTATCATCATTTTCATGTATTTCAGGAATATTAGAGATATAAATTCACTTAAACTCATATTTCTCATTTCGAGACTTTATATCCGTTGAATTATTGAAATTTCGATGGATACTCCAGTAGTACACACAAAGTGTACAAATCATTAACCCGTCAATTCCTTTTTAGAGGTACCCATTAGGGCACTTATTCTGAGAGCACATTTCTGAGCCACATATCATATAGCAGGATTACCAGTCCAGGATAAATCCTATTTGTAACGCACACTCTCGAGCCACATATCGTACAATAGGATTACCAGTCCAGGCTAAATCCCGTTTGTAACATATGCTCTAAGAGTTGTTTTGTCAGGATTATCAGTCCAGGCTAAATCCTTTCTATGACAAATACTCTAAAGAGCTTAATCTGGATTATCAATCCAGGCTAAATCCAGACTTTAACATATGCTCAAAAGCTCAATTAGGATTACCAGTCTAGGCTAAATCCTAATTGTAACATATGTTCAAGAGGCTTGTATCAGGACTACCCGTCCGGGCTAAATCCTTTCAAAAATGAGGTCAATAGGATTACTCATCCGAGCTAAATCCATTCTGCAACAAATGCAAGACCTCACTTCATTTGGGAAATCACATTTATCCATTAAAATCCAATATTCATACATAATTTAACCCTTTTCAACTATTTCCGAGCATGTGTTCATTTCTTGCATTCATATCATTCATGTTATATACATGTACTAGTATTCCACATTCTAACTAATACAACATTCATTCTTAACATATTTACATGCTCAATTAAGTTACACGAACTTACCTGACTAAATTGTAGAAATACTAATATTTAGGGGCACTTTGGTAATTTTTCATTTTCCCCGATTTTCACTCGATCTTGATCTAAATTAATAATTTCATTCAATTTATTAATTTAGACAATAAAACAATTCATTTCCTTCAATTTGGTCATTTTTGATATTTTACAAAATTGCCCCTAAAGTTTTACTTTTATTCAATTTAATCCCTTAGCCTAAAACATGCAAATTATCCATTTTTAATGTAAACCCTTGCTAGCTGAATATTCATATATTTATTAATTTCCCTCCTCCTCCTCTCCTTTCCACATCCTTAATATACATAATTTCACTATGTACTTATATGTTCATATCAAGCTGTCCACTTGAGTCATATTCACTAAATTATTTATATCTTGAGCTACAAAATTCTAAATTAAGATCCACTTGATGTTTTCAAAAGACTCAAATACATTTCTACCATAAAAATTTCATAATTTATAATTTCGCCAATAAGTACAGTAAAATCTTCAAATTTATCCCTATTCTGCTGTCTGACAGCTTCGACCTTTCTTTACTAAAAATTAATTACCTCTTAGTACGAGATTTGGATGATGTTCTTGTTTGTTTCTATTGAAAATAGACTCAGTAAGAATTTAAAAATATAAATTTAAACCACCAAGTATCTTTATACAATTTTTAATGATTTTCCAAAGTCAGAACAGGGGAACCCGAAATCATTCTGACCTCATCTCACAAAATTTATTATATCTCATAATTTACAATTCCATTGCTTACACTGTTTCTTTTATAAAAACTAGACTCAATAAAATCTAATTTAATATTTTATTCAACCTCTAATTTGATTTTCACAATTTTTGGTGATTTTTCAAATTTAGACTAATGCTGCTGACCAAAAACTATTTTAGTGCAAAATGTTGATTACCAAGTTTATAACACCCTTATTCCCTTTCTCTATAATATTTCCCACCACTTTCTCTTATTTCCCTTCACTAACATATCAAGTACATAGAACCTTATATAAGAAAACTCTACTAAAACATCATTTCCATGCTTTTTCAATAATATCAAACTTAAAAATATATTGAAATCTTGATATTCTTACCTTGTCTTATTGATTTCAATCTTTAACCTAATTTTTTCTCTCCTCCAGCTTCTATTTTTTGAATCTAACTTGACATTCTAGCTCCCCATAGTCTCCTTGTTATTTTTCTCTCTTGATGGCTATGGAAATTCTTTTGATTCTTAAGTGAAAATGGTAAATTTTTGGTGAAAAGACCAAATTGTAAAGAAAAGAAAACTTCTTTTCTTTCTCTTCTTCTCACATTGGTTTCATGGGAAAGATGAAGAGAATTCTTCATCTTTCTTTCCTTGTATATTAAATGAAATAATAATAAAATAAAAATAAAAATCAGATTAAAATATTAATAAACTAATATTTATTTAATTCAAAATATCTCCAACATCATTATTGCCTTTTAGATTTCTCTCTCCTTCTAATTGATCATTTTTCCTTTTATAATATTTTAAAATTTCATCCTTGAATCATCATTTAATTTGGTAAAATTGTAATTTAGTCCCTCATAATTCTTCACCTATTCAATTTGGTCTTAATTCATCCATTTTTCTTAGTTTCTAGATCATTCCACCCTTAAAATATTTGCACTATTAGTCCTTCAACTTTTTCCATATTTACACTTTAACCCCTCAAGTTTTGAGTATTTACTCTTAGGCAACAAATTTTTTTTTACTTTTATAATTTAGTCCTTTCTTGAATTAATATATCATAATATACTTCCCAATGTTGTCATAACTCAAAATTTCCCTTTTTGAAACTTTATTTCCTTATTTTACTATATCAAAGATAATATCATACTGTAGAAATTTTCAGGGTATTACAATTTGGATCAGTTTGTCGTGGTCTTCATCAACGACGTTCTGGTAACAACATTCTGGTATACTCTAAGACTGAGGATGAACATGATGAGCATATTAGAGTAGTTCTTTAGATACTTTGTGAGAAAAAACCTCTACGCTAAGTTGAGAAAATGTTGAGGGGTTTTCGCTTATTGCAGCTCATCTAACTAAGTTGTTGTGCAAATCTATTTTGACTCAGGCTCCTATTTAGGTACAACCTGAATTTGGTAAAGAGTTCGTGATTTATAGTGATGTATCACATGTCAGGTTGGGTTGTGTTCTAATGCAAGACGATAAGGTAGTGACTTATGCATACCGACAGCTTAAGTCACGCAAAAACAACTATCCCACACACGATCTTGAGTTGGTTGCGGTTGTCTTTGCCTTAAAAATTTGGAGGTATTATTTGTATGGTGAAATGTGTATCATTTATACAGATCACAAAAGCCTCAAGTATCTCCTTACTCAGAAGGAGTTAAACCTTAGGCAACGTAGATGGATTTAGTTGCTTAAGAACTACGATTACACTATTGAGTATTATCCCGGTAAGTCCAATGTTGTGGCCGATACTCTTAGTCGTGGAGCGATGACTGATTTGAGGGTGATGTTTGCTCGTTTAAGTCTATTTGATTATGGTAGTATGTTAGCTAAGGTGCAAGGGAAGTCGACTTGGATTGATTAGATTCGGGTTAAACAGTTGGGTGATGACTCTTTGATTCTACGGTTTTGTCAGGTTTAGAAAAATAGTACTTCTAATTTAGGCTGAACAATGATGGAGTTCTTTGTTTTTGAAGTTGAATTTGTGTTCCTAACGACCTTGATTTGAGGTAATCTATTCTGCAAGAAGCGCATAATAGCCCTTATGATATGCATCCCAATGAAAATAATATGTATTGGGGTCTCTGAGAGTTATACTAATCACTCAGGTTGAAACGAGAGGTATCGTATTTTGTCTTTCGTTGTCTGACGTGCTAGCAAGTTAAGGCTGAGCAACAACTGTCTTCAGGCTTGCTTCAACCCATTAAGATTCCTCTTGAGTAAGTGTTCTTTATCAGATTCTTTCTAGAGGATTTTGATGGATGAATTGTTTCTTTTCGCTGTGTAGTTTTAATTTGCGTGAATCTTTCATAGGTGAGGATCTCGGTATTAACGTTCCTCCATTGGTGTAATTTTGGTTGGAATTACTGATTTGTTTTGGGTGAGTAGTTGTTGTTAAGTTGGTAGTTATTGGGTGAACTCAAGTTTATTAAATTGGAGTTGTGGTTGTGAAAATAAGGGTTAATTTTGGATGAATCATTATTAATTTGAGCGATTAATTGTTGATTTTAGGTACAAAAAATCTCGTAGTTGATTACTTATTAAAATCGGATCAGGTGTGTAACAGAAACCTGAGAAAATAGCGAACGACGAAAGTTGAAATCTAAAACTGTTGACGCCACACGGCCGTGTGACAAACTGTTGAGCCACATGGTCTGAGCCAATTGGGCTGTGTGAGCCACATGGGTTTGCCTAGTAGGCCGTGTGAGTCCAAAATTCTAAATTTTACCTAGAGCCGTAAGCATCGCTTGGGTCAAACGTAGGCCTTCCGTAGAGCTCATATTGCATTAACTAAGCTTTAGAATATGATTTCTAATGTTCTGTTAGCATAAAAATATTTATATCTGTTGTATGATAAATATGAGGTATGCACAACATAAATTGTATTTTTGGTAAGTCTGATTCGTATCTATTATAAGAGCATGTATGACATGTATATTTTGTTATCTGTTAATTTCTATATGTGCACTTGGGTGGGATTTGTGTATATGGAGGAACTGTGGGTAGATGTACCTCTACCATATCTAGTGGCACAACCACACATATTTCTATAAATGGCGATAAATCGCCTAATGATCAAGCAGCTAAGCTGCGGATATTATGAAAAGTGTCATACTGACACTAAGCGGTGTGTAGAGCTGGATGTGTATTTAAATATCATATTTGGTGTGTTGGGATGATCAGAGATGGTATGTAGCAGATGGGGGTAGGATCGTATATTTTCATATGTTATAATCTGAGACGAATTCTTTATCTGATATATGTCTGATTAATATCTGTTGATATTCTACTATGTTGCACATTGAGCTTGTAAGCTCACTCTTGGTTTTTCTGTTTACTTTCAGGTAACCCTAAGACTTAGGGCAGATCGGTGTGTCGGGAGCTCGGTTAAATACTTTTTGTTAAATTATGCTTTTTTTATATGGTTTTAATATTTTGATTTGATGGACTGTTTTAGACGTTTCAAGAGTGTTAAAATTCATGGATTTTATCTTCAAATTTTAACTGTAAAAATGATTTTGGTTGACTTAAATTTGATTAGTAAGATGATGGATTTTACAATAACAAACTGTGTTTTCAAAAATGAACACAACCAAAATTTTTCCGCTGCAAACTCAAATGATTATAATATGTACATGTAAAAACAACGTTTTCATTAAATTGGTTAAAAAGATATATTCTCTAATAAACTAGATTTTTACAAAACAGGAGCTAACGACATCTTTTCAAAACCAACGAATTCTGGATTTTCGAATGAATTTGCAATAACATTTCCAGATCTGGTCATAACGTCTAGGCCGAATTTGGGGTGTTACATTTGGTGGTATCAGAGCCAAGTTCAAATCCCAGGCTGTGACTTTGGGTTCAAGTTTTTGTGAAAAATGTTTTTCGAACAAAATGTCTTTCCATATAATTCTAAAAAATGAGTTTTTAGAACACCGAGTCTCCGACGCTGATCCTGTAAGTACTTCCGACTTAGCTAAACTTTTAGTTTTTAAAAACTTTGAAATGTTAGAATTATTCTGTGATAGTTAGAAACAGTAACAACTCTGTAAATTTCGTAAAATCTTCTGATAAATTTCTGAGCATAAAATATTTGTTAATAAACATAAAAAACGATAATAAAATTTTGATAATGTAGATAATTTATAAGGAGTGCGCGAGGAATGCATGGCCAAGGTAGTCGTGCGTGTGGCAAGTGTTGAAGAAAGGCTAGAGCTGAGCCGTCCTCGATGGGTAGTATGCCCAATCTGGATACAAGTGAAACACTGGGTACACCTACTGTTGAGACTGGGTCTCAATCTCAAACGGTTGGGGATGACACATTGTCCCAAGTCATGTTGAGAGTTTTGGAGAGGGTCATTAGGACCCATACCGGATCTGGGAGCTGTGGGTCCGTAATTACACAACTCTAAGCCAACGGTGCGTAACTATTTAGTGGTGTCACTGGAGTCGCCTCGACAGTGGCCGAATATTAGTTTGAGGCCACAAAGAGGATTATGAATGATATCAACTATACTCCTGAGTAGAAATTAAATGGTGTAGTGTCATTGCTTTGCAATAAAGCTTATTAGTGGTGGTTGACCATTGAGTAGGACACTCAGCCCAATTAGATTTCATAGAAATACTTTAAGAGCACCTTCCAAAGCAATTATATGGGGGGCGAGTTATGTGAAGGCTCGTAGACACGAGTTTACGGGCCTTACTCAAGAGGATAGGATTGTGGTCGAGTATGAGGCCAAGTTTCTGATAATGAGAAAATATGCTCGCAGGCTTGTGTCGATTGACTATAACAAGAGTATCCGATTTGAGGAAGGGTTGAGGTATGACCTCAAGGTATTGATAGATCCATAGAGGGAGTGAGTTTTTGCCGTCTTGGTGGACAAGGCAAAAATTGCTGAGGAGGTTAAGCGTACGGAGCGCGAAAAAAGAGACAGTGAGAGGAGTCTGACTAAGACTAAAAGTGATTTGGAGCCCTCTAGATCTATTCTGAGAGGCCACGTTTGATGGGCCTTTATAAGTAGAGACACTAGTTACTGTTACTAATACCCATGTCAGTGGGGATTGTGGTTGACCCCATCTGAGTGAATGTTGGAGGAGGCTGGGAGCTTGTCTGCAATGCGAGTTTATGGAGCACTGCATCAAGGATTGTCAACTTCACTATGATCAGGTGCAAGCTCTAATTTTGGGTTTCGTTCAGCTTAAGAGGGCAGTACAACAGCCACCTAGAGGTCGTAGATCAACCAGGGGTGGTAATGGATTGATGAACATCTTAGTGTAGTTCATCAGATGCTCCGTGAGAAAAAGCTCTATTCTAAGTTAAGCAAATGTGAGTTCTGGCTAAGAGAGGTCACTTTTTTGGGTCATGTGGTTTCTATTGAGGAGATCCAACTTAGTCCTAAAAAAATCGAGACTGTACTTAAGTGGGAATAGCCTAGGAATGTGTTTGAGATCCAAAGCTTCCTAGCTTTAGTGGATTATTATCGAAGATTTGTTGAGGGATTTTTGCTTATTGCAGCTTCTCTAACTAATTTTTTTTACGTAAGAACACACTATTTTTCTAGACTAATGAGCAGCAATTGAGCTTTGAGAAACTTAAATATGTTTTGACTCAGGCTCCCATTCTGATACAACCTGAATTTGGTAAAGAGTTTATGGTATACAGTGATACATCACATGTCGGGTTGGGTTGTGTTCTAATGCAAGACAGTAAAACAGTGGCTTACGTATCCCAACAGCTTAAGTTACACGAAGGCAACTATCCCACGTATGATCTTGAGTTGGTTGTGGTTGTCTTCACCTTAAAAATCTAAAGGTATTATTTGTATGGTGAGATATGTATCATTTCCACCGATCACAAAATCCTCAAGCATCTCCTTACTCAAAAGGAGTTTAACTTTAGGCAACGTAGATGGATTGAGTTGCCTAAGAACTATGATTGCACTATTGAGTATCATCCCAGTAAGGCCAATGTTGTGGCCGATGCTCTTAGTCGTAAAGCGATAACTGATTTGAGGGCGATGTTTGCTCATCTAAGTTTGTTTGATGATGGTAGTCTGTTAGTCGAGTTGCAAGTAATGCCGACTTCAATTGATTAGATTCGGGTTAAATATTGGGTGATGACTTTTTAATTCTATGGTTTTGTCAGGTTGAAGGAAGATAGTACTTCTGAGTTTTCGATGTTAAGTTTGTATTCGTAACGACTCTGATTTGAGATAATTTTTGCTGCAAGAAGCGCATAATAGCCCTTTATGCTATGCATCCCGATGAAAATAAGATATATCAGGGTCTCCGAGAGTTATACTGGTCACTCAAGTTGAAACGAGAGGTAGTGGATTTTGTCTTTCGTTGTCAGACGTGCTAGCAAGTTAAGGTTGAGCACCAACTGTCTTTGGGCTTGCTTCAACCCATTAAAATTCCTCTTTGGAAATGGAAACAGGTGACTATGGACTTTGTTAATGGGTTGTCATTAACATACACTAAGAAGGATTTTGTTTGGGTCATGTGGATCATTTGACCAAGTCTGCATATTTTCTTTCGGTCAGGATGGACTCTTCCTTTCAAATGTTGGCTAAACTATACATTTCCGAGATTGTTAGACTCCATAGGGTTTCGATCTTGGTTATTTTTTATAGAGATCATCGCTCCACTTCTTGGTTTTGGAAGAAACTTTATGATGCTCTGGGTACTCGATTGGACTTCAGTACTGTGTTCCATCCTTAGACAGAGAGGGTGATTCAAATACTGAAAAATATGTTATGGAGTTGTGTGATCGATTTTTGAGGTAGTTGGGAGAAGTTTCTACCATTAGATGAGTTCGCGTGTAATAACAGCTTCCAATCTAGTATTTAGATGGCACCGTACAAGGCTCTGTGTGGTCGTAAGTGTCGTACCCAGTTGTGTTAGACTAAGTTCAGTGAGAGATGGGTTTTGGGTCTTGAGTTGGTTTTTGAGGTTGAGAACAAGGTTAGACTAATTCGAGATCGTCTTAACAACTTCTGATAGACAGAAGTCTTATTTAGATCTAAAGAGCAGAGATATTGAGTATTTTGTGGGTGACCAAGTCTTTCTTAAGGTATCTCTGTAGAAGAAGGTCTTTCGGTTTGGATGTAAGGGCAAGTTGAGGCTTAGGTTCATTGGGTCATATCAGATTCTAAAACGTGTTGGACTGATCACCTATCAGTTAGAGCTACCTTCGGAGTTGGATCATATTCATGATGTGTATGTCTCGGGTCTCATCTTTCCAACAAAGTGCTAATAAGTGCGGGATCTAATTTAGTCCCCCTGAGCATACTAGGCACGTGCAAGAATCCCACCTCTTCCAAGTGTTGTTCAATAACACGCGGTGCCCTTGCACTTAAATTGTGTATATATGTCTCGATAATCACATCTTTGATCTGATTATATAAACATAAAAAATTATAATATTAATAATATTAACAACTTAATAATTATATTAATTAAAATAAAAAAAAGTAATAATATTTTCTTACCATTTGTAATTGGACGCCGAAAATATATTTGTGATCCAAACAAATTAGAGACATTAACATTTTTAAAATTTTTAAAATTATGAAAATCAAATAAAATCAAAGAAATTACAAAATAGATAATTGAGAGAAGAAGAAATTGAGAGGAATTGAATGAAAAATTGAGAATAAATTAGTTGAGAGAATTTGGAGAATAGATGAATAGGACGGAGAGATTTGGATTGAATGAAAAAAAAAAAACAAGTAGGGTCTATATAAAAAAATAATCGTTTGAATAAAAAAATGAATTGTTGAAAAAAAAAAGGTGACGGATGGGACAAAATTGTTACAGTTGGGAAACTAGTCTTTGCCCAATGGTTTAAAATTTCTAAATTAAAAAGAAAAATAAAAACACTCCTTATTAGGTGCATTTTATGTTGATATGACAAGAGAGAGATGAAAGCGCTTCCTACAGGTTGTGCTATCACCTCTCTCCTACCACATCAACATACAACATGCCCCATAAGGGATGTTTTTGTCTTTTTTTCTTATAAAACCGACTTATTTCCTTAAATTTGAGGAAAACTAACTTAAAATGTTAAATTCAGTTCAAAATTAGCATATTTTCTTAATTCTCCCAAATTTAAACTCTACTTAAGCAAAGTATTTTTTTTTTTGTTGAAACTTTATTATAGAATATATATATATATGTATATTATGATTTAGTATAATCACCGTATGTTAAAATTTATTAATTTGTTTCAAATAACTTTTTTTAGGTAGTCCTTTAAATTGTATAATCATAAAGAATGTAGTGCATATTTATATTGTAGAAAAGTCAAAATCTAATTTACTCGTACCCAGGTTCCAATAAAGATATTGGGCTATTAACATTGAAATAAATAATAATAATAATTGTGAATTGTAATATTATTCAATATTTCTCTAAATTTGATTTATTAGGAGAAAGAAATTAATAAATCATATTATATTACTTTTACAATAGTAATATTTTAATTATTAAAAAAATAGATTTACTTGATTGTGCTATAAATGGAAAAATATACGATATAATAAAATATTTAAGTAATTAGAGTTATAATTAAAATACTCTATTAGATTTAAAATAATATTGAGAAATTACTTGGTTAATCTTAAAATTAATTATAACTTACATGTTATCTGTGATTTAAATTAAACTTTAATGCATTAAGTGTCATAATATATGTAATCAAAATTAATTATAACTTTTATAAATTTTTTTTAAAAAAAAAGTTGACATTAAAATTTTTTATTTAAAGTTTAATAAAATTAAATGTATACTTAGCACAATAAAAACTATGACAACCAAACAAAATAAAACCTTGCTATAGAATTTTTTGAGGGTAAAACCTTGCTATATATATGATTTAATATAATTATCACAAGTTAAAAATTATTAAATTTGTGTCAAATAGAATTAAATTATATAAACATAAAGAATGTACTACTTATAAATATTGAAGAAAAGTCAAAATCTGATTTACTCATACCAAGGCTTACGATAAAGATATTAGGCTATTGGCATTGAAATAAATAATTTATAATTTCTGTCAATTGTATACTATTCAATGTGGCTGTAAATTTAATTCATTAGAAGAAAGCAATTAATAAATTATATTTTAATTATTTAAAACTAGATTTACTTGATTGTACTATAAATAAAATGTTTAACTAATTAAAATACTATATAGATTTAAAGTAATACTGAGAAATTACTTGATTATTCGAAAAATTAATTATAACTTATATGCTATATGTAATTAATTTTTTTATAAATTAAAAAACAACATTTAGGATTGTTTTATTAAAATTTAAAAAAAAAATCATATTAAAGCATGTACACTTGGCATAATAAGAACTATGCCACCTGAGTATCATTTCCATAACCTGAATATATACCCCATATATATATAATATTATTGGTATAATAATTTTTTGGCCTTTCAACTTTATAAAAATACCATTTTAACCATCCATTTAATTTTTTTTTTCTTTTAGCCTTTGACTTGTATTTTTTGTCAAGTCACCCCAAAATATATGGAAAATTTAACACTTGTTAACTTTGTTAACGTACGTGAATTGCAATGTAGATAAAATGTTAGCATTTAATTAATTTTTTTAAAATTTAAGAAATATTTAAAATAATTTTAATGATTTTGAAATGGTTTAAATTTGTTATTTTTAAAATTTTAAAAAATTAATTAAATATTGACATGTCATCTATATGTATGTCATCTCAGCAAAGCTAACAAGCGTTACCTTTTTCCATCCATTTTGGGGTGATTTGATAAAAAAATGCAAGTTTAAGGGTTAAAAAAGGCGAAAAAATTAAATGAATAGCTAAAATGACTTTTCTGTAAAGTTGGAGGGTCAAATAAGTTATTATGCCAATATGTCATTATTATAAGGTTCTAAATAAACAAGTGTGTTCACGTTACAATTTTTTAACATGTGGCACTATCCATTTAAGTATTTATTTTCACTTTAGGTAAATTACTCTTCTACTCATTACCTTTTTAAAATTTGGAATAAATTCCAAAATTATATATGAACTTTGATTTAATATGCAATTATATACATGAACTTTGATTTTGTACAATTTTATACATAAAATTTTGATTTGATCCAATGCTTATAAATTATTAACACAATTTTTTTGGTAGAAATGAAATAGGCGAAGCCTAAATACAAGAAAAACTTGTTACTACTTGATCTCAAAGAATACTCGAACAACAATCCTATTCTAGGAAAATCTTGATCTTAAGCAGTACTTCTTCAAATATCACTAAATGATTAATATCATTACTAATCATCTTGGCATTAACACAATTATTGATATAACATCATTTTATGTTTATATATTGTATACATAAATAATTATATTTATCCAATATAAAAATAAATTGATGTATTTATTTTTTTTAAATGTATATGATTAAATCAAAATTAAAGCTCATGTATACAATTACACATTAAATCAAAGTTCATGTATAATTTTGATATCTATCCCTTTTAAATTATATTAGATAATTTATTTTAAACATAATTTAATTATTATACAAATATTACAATTTGTAGGACTCTTTTTCTAATTTAATCTTATTGTTATTATTTTTTATAATAATTTTTTGTTACTATAAATTATAATTGTTTTTCATGAATTAATTTGTTTGTTAGTATAAAAATCTTAAAATAAAAAATTAACATATCTATGCACCATAATCTTTTTAATATAATATTTCAAATCTAAATTTCTTTGATTTATTTTAAGGAATAATGATAAATTTAGCTCTTAATGTTTATTGATTTTGTCATTTTGGTCCTTATTCTTTTTTTTTTTTTGGGTCATTTTGACCCTCAACCTTGAAATTTTAGTCAAATTGCTTGCTTTTGGGTAGAAAACTAACTGAACTATTTAAATTTTAATGACATTGATGTAGCCCTCGCATGGTAGTCCACATATAATTAATAAAAATAAAAAATTTCAAAAAAATTTCAAAAAAACTTTTGAAATATTTATTCATGTTAGCAGTGAAGTATACGTAAAATGCCACATGAGATACCACGTCAATGCCATTAAAATTTTAATAGTTTAGTGAGTTTTTCTATCCAAAAGCAAACAATTTGATTAAAATTTAAAGGTTGAGGGCCAAATGACCAAAAACAAAAGAATAAGGGCCAAAATGATCAAAAGTAAATGTTAGGGGCTAAATTTATCTTTATGCCTTATTTTAACAATTGACATATTTTTTTTTATTACTAGCTTCACATGTGATTTTACATGTTTAATATTTAATCAATTTTTAAATATTATATTTTTAATTGCAATAATTAACATAAAATAATATTATTATTTGAATTGTCGAATATCATTAAAATATATTAATATCAATTCAAATATTATAATAGACAATTCAAATCATAATCTACAAAGAGGAAGTTACCTGTAAACAGGATTAAGTCTAAAAAATGGAGGCCTTTAGAGAACTCTTTCACTAAAATTAACTATGATGGGGCTTTTCAACTTCATTCCCTAAAACCATGTTCCGGGATTGTTATTAGAAATCAAAGATAACATTCTTGGGTCAACAACATGCTGTGAGGGTACAATTACACTCGAAGAAGTGGCATTACAACTCTCGGTTGATGGGTCAATCGTTACAGGGTCAATCGTTACAGGGTTAGTACGGTTGAAAGAAAACAATTCACTCAAGCACTCATAGTGAGGTTAATCAAGGGTCTTCTAATGCCAGATGTAACACCCCTAACCCGTATCCATCTCCAGATTAGGGTTAAAGGCGTTACCGAATAGATCGGAAACTTTTACGGACGTTTCATAATATAATTCATCCAATGCAATCGAAGTGTCCCTTAAATAGGTCAATAAGACCTTAAACATGCTTTAGAATAAGGCCGGGACTAAGCCAAACACATACGAAAATTCTCGGAAATTTAAAAAAAAATTCAAAGCTGCAGAGGTTACACGCCTGCGTGGGCAGGCCATGTGCCTCCCACGGCCTTCAGACACGCCTATGTTTTTAAGCCGTGTCAAAACAAGGCATACATACTGACTTATCCATACGGCCACCAGACACTTCCGTGTGCCATGGCCGTGTGAAATTAAGCTAGCTACTGACTTGGTCACACGGCCACCAGGCACGCCCGTGTGCCACGGCCGTGTAACCTGCCCAGGCACACTTCAAAGTGGCCCTTGAGCCACACGGCAGAGACATACGCCCATGTCCCTTGGCCGTGTATGCAAAATAGGCCATTTGCAAGGCCAAAATGCCACCCACACTTGGGTCATACCAATGAGCACATACAAGCCTATTTCCACACATAATTGGCAACCAAATACATGTCAAATTATCAACATATCATCCCATCCAATCTCATTTCTAGTCATGTCAACTTATATACCAAATAGCACAACTAAATCACATGTAAAACCAAGAATGATCCATCCACAATACCACTATATCACTATGGCATCAATCCATCATTAAGCTTACCATTCATAAAACTATTTCATTGCCATCAAACCATTCCAAAATATACTTCATATACCATAATCACTCATGCATAAAACCAACATTTATCTCACCACATCTCATGGCTATATGTACACATCTCATGCATTATCTAAAATGACTAGCCTATACATGTCATATTTAGCTATATACACATTCAAAAGTACCAAAGTTGAGTTTGATAGTGTGGTGATAATCCTTGACGATTCCCGAGCCTTTCATAGCTTTAACGACCTATAAAATAGAGTAAACACACACAGAGAGTAAGCTTTCCAAAAGCTTAGTAAGCCATATACAAATAAACTTAGCATATAATACACATAGCCACATTGATACATCAACATTAATACTTCTCATGTACAAAATTCATCAGATATCCTTTGGCTCATTTGTTTAGCCATCACTTACCACATTCTTCAATTCAAGCATCACTTATGCACATAGCTCATTCAAGCTTATATATCACATATTATCTCATCAAATCCATATACACATTCATTTTGGTAAATTCATATATATATACTTACCTTTCATGCACATACACAGTGTACCTTTCAAACGTACCTGAATCATTATACAGTTCACTTAGCCATTCACATCTCGGACTTGCCCGTTGAACCGTTCGGAATCTAATAGGATACTTAGAAAGCTCGAAATAGTCATACAATACCAATATCCCAGACGAGGTCTTACATGTACTCAAATATCGATGCCACTGTCCCAGACAGGGTCTTACAAAGAATCAAATACGAATGTCCCAGACATGGTCTTACACGTAAATCTCATATCAATGCCAATGTCCCAGACGTGGTCTTACACAAAATCGCGAATCAACGCCAACGTCCCAGACGTGGTCTTACATGATATCACATAACGGACTCCTATGTCATGACATATGCAATCCTATCGATTCCTTGGCTTATACGGGACTTCTCAAACTTTAACAACTTGTCGACTTATTCATAAACTCGGATTTCACATACATTCCATCTCAATGGATATTCATAGCAATTCAAATTTCATATATACACAAATAGTTCAATTCAAATACATTTATTTGTATATCGACTTACCTCGAGTTCGGTTTAACGGTAAGGGATACAGCTACCCGATTACTTTCGATTTCCCGTGATCTAAGTTCATTTTCTTCTATTCTTGATCTTGAATCAAACCAAAACCATGGTCGAACCCTTGCTTACTCTTTTATTTCTTTCCTTTGATATTTTCGATCAAGAAAATAGATGAACCAATGTCTATTTTCATACCTTATTTTCATTTTAACATATTATTATGTTATTTACTAAATTAACCTTTTGAATTAATAAATAAAACATATAAACATTAAGGAAATACTTGTCCTTTGTCATCTACTATCTCAAATAATGGGCTTATTGCCTTTTAAGAACTCCACATTCAAAAGTCACATCAATTTAGCCATTAATCAAATAGAAAGCTACTTTTACGCTTTACGCGATTTAGTCCTTTGCTCACATTAGGCACACAAACAGACAAATTAATTCACAGAAACTTCACATATGCTTAATCATATATCATAGGCATAGAAAATAATATTAAAATATTATTCTAACTCAGATTTATGGTCCCAAAACCACTATTCTGATTAGAGTCTAAACCGGACTGTTACACCAGATAAATCTCAAAATTTGGTACATTTAATGTGACTCCTACAACTAATCAACTTTAAAGAATTCGGGCGACTTAGTTGGAGATTAGCTGTCTTGGCTACATTTTACTGAGAGATGTGTTCGCAATTGAAGTACAAAAAATTAAAATCGGTGGTTGTATACTCCTTCAGTCATGGGCATGGAATTGGTGATTTTATACTATTTCTTCACTTATGGGCATGGTGTCGCTTACTAGTTTTACATCCTTAAGTAAACTTTCCTTATAAATTCCCACTAGTAATAAGGTAAAATTAATTTAATAATATAGCTATCATATTTTTTTCATTATTATATTTTTGAAATAACATATTATTTGAATAGATGGAATAATGATGCGAGTCATGTGGGTATATCGAACGAGATTGAAGATATCTGATTATTGTTAGATCAACAATTAGAAGCTGAGGTTAGTTTTTGAATTTTTTTATTATATAATAACTATGTAAGGATTTGAAATTTAATAGTAGGTACATAACAAAATTTATAATTTCGTATTGTAATTTGAATGGGTGTTATACACTGATTTGAGAATTCAATAATGCATCCCAAACAAATTTTTGACAAATCGTAATATCTAGCACGTTAAAGTGCCATTGATAGTTTTTTTAATGGTAGAGATGCATAAATCTGATCGAGTGATGCAGCAATTTGGGTTTGTGCAAAATATTTCACCCTCACCCTAGGAGCTCGATGAACTTAACTAGATTGACTTGCAAGGAAGAATCGATGAAGATTGGCCTAAATTCCATGCCAAGTATATCTACATCTGGAAAGACAACATCATTATAGCTAAAGAACTTAGAGGCTCCTATTACATGCCATTTACAACCTGACATCAAAATGATCGAAACATCTTCCGAGATGTAGAACGAATAGTGTGTGCGCTCCAACTTAATTCCAATCGATCGAGATTTCCAATGATCTACAAAGAAAGAAAACAACGGACATAAGAAAATCAATGCTTAGTAAGCTTGTATATAACAAAAACTTAAACTTACCGAATTTGAACCATTTTGTACCATTTATGAATAATTTCATTAACAAGCTTATGAATTTATTCGTTTCCTATACACACAAAAAATCTCACAAGTTAGTGAGTTCACATATACACATGAAACGTAAGCATACTATAGCAAAAACATTCAAATAACATATTTACCAATCAATTCGTCCAACTCATATTCAAATGGTAAATCACATTCCATTTTAATGTACCATGTCCAACTTCTCCTTTCAATGTTTAATTCATGTCCAACTTCTCCTTTCAATGTTTAATTCCATGTTGCTAATGCATATATTCTGTTCATTTTTATATATATAAGAACTTAAAACATATCATATCATATAATGTTCATAATTAATAATTGCAATTCAATCATCCATCTCATGTTCATATCATAAAACACATTTATCATCCGATACATATTACATGATAAACAATTGTTCAAGATGCCACAGCGTCTTTCAGACATGGTTTTATTTATTTTTGACATGATGCCATAGTGTCTTTCAATTGTGGTCTTATTCATTTCTGTCATGTTGCCATAGTGTCTTTCAACTATAGTCTTATTTACTTTCGGTACAGTGCCATAGTGTCTTTCAACTATGGTCTTATTCATTTCTCGTATAGTGCCATAGTATCTTTTACCTATGGTCTTATTCATTTTTGGTCCATTGGGTCTTTCAACTATGGTCTTATTCATTTTTCAAGCCAATGAACTCAATCCCCACATAAATAAATAGATATTAAATTACCAAAACAAGAACTAATTAATTTAACCAAGTTACGAACTTACCTTGACAAAAATGGTTGCGAAAACAAGGCTGACGACTAATCCGTTAATTTAGTTTTTCCATGATTCGAGTCTGATTGATTTGTTTCTTGATACAATCAATTAACTTGGCTGATTCTTTAAGCTTTCACAACCATGGAGTTTCTGCTTTGGCAAGAAATAAAGAAGAAGATGCTAACTTTGTTTCCTTTTTGTTTTTTTTTTTTTAAATTTTAATTATCTATTTACCATTTTACCCTTTTTAATTCAATTATGATTTCAATTTTAATCATGCATGAATCGTCCATCTATACAAAAGATGGCTAATTACCATATAATAATTATTATATATTCAATTGACACAATTAAACTTATAGCGATTAACTTTACAGCTTTTACGATTTAGTCCTTTTCACTTAATTAACTATCTAAATGTTAAAATTTCTGGATCAAATTTCAGTATACCTATATTGTAACTCCATAAATATTTTTAAATATTTACGGGCTCGGTTTACAGAAACAAGGTCCCAAAACCTTATTTTCCAAAATCACTTGACTTTAGGGACAAACCACTTATACTTAATTATTCGTTCAATTAGCTAAAATGATCAAATTAAAATTTAATATAATACTATATTTGACTCGTAAATATTAAATAATAATATTTATGAACTCACTCGTCAGATTTGTAGTCCTAAAACCACTCTTTTCGATACCACTAAAAAACGGGTTGTTACAAAATCCCTTAGGGGAGATTAACGAGTGGATGGGAATGTGATTAATGAGGATTTTGGGTTTCCCGAGAGGGATTAGTTGGTATAAATTATGTTTTCTTAAACTATTAGGCTTGACAACCCTAATAAATTATCATAGGCTAGATGAGGTCGAAAGATAAGTCAAACCAAGTAAATTTTAATTTAGCCTGGTTGAGAAAGCGAGTATCAACCAATCTATTAGTTAATTATAGGTCGAGAGGTAATAATTAGTTAATTGATTACTAATCCATCTCAAAACCCTAATCCAAAGTTAGTTACAAACCCTGAAGCAATGTAATCTTCCTGATTGGTTTATCGATTTAATTTGTTTGTTTATTGTTCTTTATTTATTTATTTTTGTTATTTCTTTATTTTTATTCCCTTTAATCTATTTTATGGTTGATCGTAATATAGGAAATAATTATTACTACTTAGACTTATTATTGTAAAAAGCGTTTTCATTATTTATTCCATCCTCCCTTGGCTACAATCCTCGGAATACTTCCAAGTATTTCGTTGTACAAACTATATCACAATTTGACTCGTGCACTTATAGACATCGTCATTTTTAATTATTATACTTTGGTGTTATATTTAAACTATAAATGATAGTGTGTTAGGCGGTTAGTAATACTGCTTATTATTAGTTGAATATTAGATAATAAAGAGTTAATATTTGCTACTATTTTGCTTTACATGCAAAAATCACATAAGGAAAATATAAAATGGGTATTAATGCAATTTATAAATAATTTTATTAACCAATCTATTTGAAAAAAATTACAAGTGTACATAGACAAAATTACTATACTTAGGGCACCAGATCCAATAATCTCTCACTTGCCCTAATGAAATACTTGAGTCATGTTTCTCTTTCTTATGATCTCCTTATGTTTTCTAAAGAACTCTCAAGCTAGCGGAGTCTTGGTAAAACAAATCCTAGGGGTTTGTCCTCAGATTCTATCTTTAACCAAATCCACTATTCCATCAAACACTACCATCTCCCTTATGATTCTTTCTATCAATGTGTTTTGTCCATATGTGGTATCTTTTGGGTTTAGCTATAACCACATTTTTATAGTGTTATAGCTTTTCCATGCCTCATGTTCAGCCCTTCCTAGTGATGTTAGTAGTGTAACCCTACTTGACACTTATTCAAACTATAGATCTGTCGTCTAGTACAAAAACACAGCCCAATTTTGATTTCCTTGAATCCCAACACATGTAGAAGTCAAAATCAATATATTTGATAGGAGTAATATCTCCTCCGGAATACACAAACATATAATCCCGTATTCTCCGTAAATACTTGAGTATATGCTTGACTGCTTGCCATTGTCTTGGTCCTGAATTCGCCTGATATCAACTCACCAACCCTACTATGAAACTGTAACATCTGCGTTTTAACTCGAAGTTAGGTATAGTGATGGATCATGTCAGGAATTAGTGCATAATTCTTGAAATAGAACAAATAGGAATTTTGAGTATTAAATTAGGAAGTACTTAGACCCAATAGGAGATTAGAAAATACTCCTTAGATAGGAAAATTTTAAATAAATGTATTGACTTAATTGAAAGAGTAAAGAAATTGTTGTAGCCAAAGTAGGAAAAATAAAAAGTTAGGATATACATAGTAGTGGTGGAAAAGAATGAATGATTAACAAGAAATTTAACCAAAAGATAAGTATGAGTCAACCTAGGAATTATAAAAGATGAGGAAAGATAAAGTGGTAAGTAGTCAAGTAGATATTTATTAGGCATAATGATTAGGGGCTATGGTGTAAAGATGGATACCTAGAGATTTATTACCAATATTACCATTTTAATTAAAAATGATGAGATATTTTAGTGGAATAGTGTAGAAAGTAAGAGAAAAGGTGAGAAGTTATCTTATTTCCACAAGCCAATCGTCACTTTCATTTTTCTACTTTACCCATATTTTATTTTTATTCCCTTTGACTCATTCCTTCATTGTTGAACAAACCAAGCTCAAAACTTTGCTTTTCTTTTGGTATTTCTCTAGTAAAAACTATAAAGAAGGCTAGTGAGCCTCTTACTCTCATAAGAGAACCTCCATGGATGTGTTAAAGGAGAGAAAAAACAAGAGTTAGGCTTTGGGTTTTCAAAGAGTTAAGGTAAGAGATGATGAAATTATCATGTCATCCATATTTATTTTCATAATCTATCATAGAAAAGTTATTTGATTTTAGTTTTAACTTGTAAGTGTTATATGATTTATATGAAATTGATGAAAAAGAAAAGAAGGGAGAGAACCTAATTGAAGGAAAAGGAAAAGAGAAGGCTAAGGAGTAAAGGAAGAAGAAGATACATTATCTCAACCATTTTGTTGTAAGTACTACAAGGATTTTAAATTATTTTCTTTAAATGTTTATGTTATGGTATAGAAGTTACTTAGGATAAAAAATGTAAAACAAATATATATTAAATAAAGGACTAAATAGTGAAATAATTATATATGTCAAAGAAAAATATATGTGAAGAATATGAAATGGTATATTTGGGTGAATGTTAAATAACTACGTTGAAAAAAATAAAAATGTGTAAAGAGCATTATACTTGCGAATTATGAAATAGGGACTAAATTGTGGATGATTAAAAAAGGTGAAATATTTCCAAAATACTTTTGTAAAGTTTATAAATGTATGAACTTCAACTTTTATGCCCAAGTAGACAAAATTAGAACTATTAGGATATTAGTGACATGCCATTAAGGATCCTCAGCATGCTTTCTGTTTTCTAAACACGTAAGTTCTCTCTGTTTAGCATGCATGTGCTCTCTGTATTAGCACATCGGCGCTCTTCATTTACTTGTGCATATAGTTGCACCTCTGAACTTGATACGTATATACTAAATTGTTCTAAATAGTCTACTAAAGAGCAATATACTTGTGAATTATGAAATAGGGACTAAATTGTGGATGATTGAAAAAGGTGAAATATTTCCAAAATACTTTTGTAAAGTTTATAAATGTATGAACTTCAACTTTTATGCCCAAGTAGACAAAATTAGAACTATTAGGATATTAGTAACATGCCATTAAGGATCCTCAGCATGCTTTCTGTTTTCTAAACATGTAAGTTCTCTCTGTTTAGCATGCATATGCTCTCTGTATTAGCACATCGGCGCTCTTCATTTACTTGTGCATATAGTTGCACCTCTGAACTTGATACGTATATACTAAATTGTTCTAAATAGTCTACTATGGGTGAAATGTGTGAAATGTTAGTAATATGAGTATTTAAGGTATTAAGGTAAGGATAAAAAATTCAAGGTAAATAAATCAATTGAATTGAATGTTTAGTTATATTGAAGATCATATGTGAGTATAAGATGTATTCTATTATCGTTTTAAACATATATTATATTCATTTATTCTTGTAGTGCTTACTAAGATTTCACCTTCTTAACGCGTTCATTTCAATGCCTAGGTATAGATAGACTTGAAGAGCTAGAATCGAGTTAGGAGATCCCTCATCTCATCACATCTCCAAGAGCTGCAAGAGTAGGTATATATTTTATGTGTGATGTCACTATTTCCATGTTGTGACATCACTAAATAGTTTGTGACATCACAACGTCAGACCACACGACGTTGTGATGTCACAAACTGTTGACCAACATTGCAACGAGAGATATTCCATGTTGTGACGAGGACCTTGTTTTTGGTAAAATTTGATCATTTGTTACCTATTTCGTGTCAAACTAAACCAATAGCCTATTAGTGCATATGTGCACACTTAAACCTATACAAAAGCAATCCAAAACATATACCAAGGCATCCAATAAACCATTTTCAAGATCATTCAAGCCATTACACATCAATTGAACAATTTGCTAAAGCTTAACAACCTATGAAATCATCAACTATTCAATCATTTGATACCACTCAATTGCATCATATAAATCAACCATTTCATTCTCCATTCGGTTATTCATATACCTCAACTATAACTAAACATGTTACCAATATGCACATCTATATACATAACATATAGCCATTCACATTCAAACATTATTTAAGATCCAAAATCTTTTTTTTTTTCAAGATAGACAGTTACACATAACAATGCCTATATACATGCCACATTAACCGGAGTCTAGAATGATTAAAAGACTATCAAATCAAAGGTTGGACAGTGTGTAATCCAAAGTGAATTGATTGACGTGTTCCGTAAAATAAGCACTTCAGAAACAGAAAATGAAACAGAGTAAACATATCAAATGCTTAGTAAGTCCATATGAAATTTACTAACTTACCTTAACATTTCAACAATTCATATACTTGTAATATATTGATATTTAACATGAAATCTTTGGCAACCTTACACTTTCATAAGCATTTCAACAAATATATCAAATGGGTTACTTCAATTACAAGTCATAAGCTCATAATACAAACATATAAACATTTAACATACCAACATATGACATAAGCTCATAATACCAACTAGTTCATTTCAATTTATAACATATGCATATAATTTCATTCATATATATTTTCATTCCAACCATTTTTTTTTCATATAGTACCATTTTCATTTTTGTCTTTCATTCAAAGAACTAAAGTAAATTAAACTCAGATACTCGGGGTTGATCTGATTACATATGCTAACATTATCAGGTTGCTAACACTAGCTTCGGATCAGGGCTGTTAACACTAGCTTGGTTCGATGCTACTAACACAAACTTCAGAGAATCCACAAAAAATGTTGGACCTCAAGCCATCGAATTAATCATTGATCACAACACCTGTTTTCCTTTTGAAACTCTAATGGCATGTTATTCGTATCCCAATTATTTACTAAGTTCACAAGGGATTTAGTACCATTTTCATATCAATTCAATATTTCTATAATATTTTATACATAGCATATAGTCCATATCATCATATCAACCATTTTATGCCTCGTATCAATTCATAGTTGTCATTAATTCATACTTTACGGTTGAGTCTTTTAAATGCCAAAATCATTAAAATTACACATATATATAAATTATAAGTTTAAACATATAATTCAAACATAATATAAAAGAATATATTAAGTTCCATATGAACTTACCTGAGAAAAAAAAAACAAAAAAGGTATTAGGGACTAATATGTAATTTATCATTTTCTTCAATTATCTTTCGATTGATTCAAATCTCGATCTTGTAATGCCCCGGTTTTTGCTTAATTCCAGCTTTTGTAATTTTGCCATGGATGAGTGTCTGCTTTAGTGGTTATGTGTTCTGGGTGTGTGTGGGAGGTCCCAAGTTCAAGTATCAACTTGGGTAAATTTTGGTATTTTTATGAATAAAGTCCAAACTTTGGTTGGTAGGCTTATAAGTTAAAATGTGTAAGAAATTAGCAGAATGGGCCTGCTGGTCTAATGGGTAAGCGGAGTGTTGGTTATGCTAAGTGAACTGTATTCAAATCCTGGCATGGGCATTATTTTTGCCTAACACATTCAAAGAGGTTGTGTTGGACTAAAAGTCTGATAGTAGGGAGAGAATTAAGGGAAAAGTTTAGGGGTTAACAGTTTTTGTTCAGAACTACTTCCTCTCTTTGAAAATTTCGGCTAACCTTCCTCCTTTTCCCTCTTTCTTTTTGGCTGTAGTTTTCCCTTCCCCATCTCCTTTGGCTACTAGAATTCTACTATTTTTCCCCTCTCTTATTTTTAGTTCTCCTTCCGTTCAACCGTGTCTATTATTTATAATCAGGACGCACGATTGGTAAGTGGTTTTTCTATAAGTGTTAGTGCTATTTTTTGATTAAGCGATTAATGGAAGAATCGTTTTACTTGCGTTTAGGTACTGCTCGAAGGCTTTAATCGGGTTCTCGGGTTGCAAGACACTACTTCTTGCTCATTAAAGGTAAGGTTGTCGGTAAGTTTGGGAAATCTCCTGTCCATAACAACTTGGATTAAGTGACTAAAATTGGGCTTTCAATTGTCGAAATAGGTGTTGGAGTGCTCGGGAGTGGTTACGAGTTGAAATCGAACCAGGTGTGTACCCAAAAACGCAGGAAGCGAGGTTTCGACGAAAGCCGAAAACCCTTCTGTCGACGCCACACGGGCGTGTGGTCGCCTGTGTAGTAGGCCGTGTGCAGGACTATAAGTCACCACACGACCAAGTGATCGACGAGCCCTGCCGTGCGCTAGCTGTGTGCAACACACAGGCTCGACCAATTGGGTCGTATGGGCCACACGGGCGTGTGGGCCTACACAGTTGTACCACACAAGTGTGTGAGATTGTAGGATCACACGGCCAAGGCCAATTTGGGCCATGTGGGCCACACGGGTCGCCCAAGTCAATTGTGGACCTACCGTAGGGTCGGTAAGCAATGCTTATACCCCTAAATAAATGATCTAATTATTTGATTTCTGTACTAAGCATGTATGCTTATCTGAATGTATGCACTACTATCTACATATTAGCATGACATTTTATGGATGTTGCATTGCATCGTGGTGGGATTGATGATATTCGGAGGAAGTATCTGAAAGGCTTTTAAGCCTGTTATCTGGCAGCTCAACTGTAAATTTCTGATTATGTACCGCATTCGGTACCACATGGTGTGTAGGGTTGGGTTCGTTGATTTTATCCTCACATGGTGTGTAGGGTTGGACGGAGTTGGTGTGTAGAGGCTGGTGGGTAGGACTCTTGTAACACCCTTTACCCGTATTCTATGTCGGAACCGAGCACGAGGCATTACCGGACTTAATCTACTTAATCACACAACTTTAGTCTATAAACTTTCAGTCCCAACTTGACATATTCTATTGTCATCACAATAACCTCATTTAGGACCTACAAGGCCTTAAACATACATACGAGGGGTCTCGAAACCCAACCGGAAACTTTGCGATCTTAAAACTTTTCTCCTAAACAAGGGCCACATGCTGTTTGTAATGGGACACGCCCGTGTTGGCAGGCCGTGTGGTCACACACGCCCATTTCCTTACCCTGTGTGGGATTTATTATCATTTCAAACCTACAGGGGTTTTCACACGGCCGGACACACGCCCTTGTTCTTGGCCTGTGTGCTCCACACGGCCTAGACACGTCCGTGTGTAAAAACTTGGGTATTCTGTTTGTGAATTCAGCAACCTTATAAGGGTCACACGGCCTAGTCACACGCCCGTGTGGCTAGCCTGTGGTCGACACTGACTTACAACACCAACATGCAGGGAACACACGGCCAAATTACACACCCATAAGACTGACCGTCTGTCACACACGGCCCAGACACACGCCCGTGTGCCTACACATATGGTCAAGAACAAGGTTATTTGCCAAGCCCTTTTCATCCCTCTAGCTCACACAACATGAATCCATTCAACATATCACTAAACAACTCGTATTTTGCAATATAAGCTTCCATGAATAACTTCATATTTTCATATATAACAAAGAGCCAACAACTATGGCTATATACATAAGAATTTCTCTTTAAAGGGGCCAACACACTCTTCGTCAAAATAACAAAATAATATACCTAGTCTAGCCCCTATACATGCCATACTCAAATACACTAAGTTTAGATATACCGAGGTGAGCTGATAGTGTGGGCGATCTTCCAGTTATCTATGTATCCCGACCCGGCTCTTTAACTCTATAAGACAAGTGAAAGGAAAATGGAGTAAGCTTTGAGCTTAGTAAGTTTACATGCAAACTTTAAACATTTTGATACTTGCTAACCAATAAATAGTAATTTCATAACAATTAAGAACATCCACATTCCAAGATCATGCTTACTCAATCCACCTCTTACCACATTCCAACCATACAACAAGCAAGATGCTCTCATTTAATAGCATACATTCCCTACACTTATCACCTCAAAACCACATAAAACAACACATTAATATTTCCAATAAACCATTCATAATACTACCAATCACTCGGTGGTTTCACACTTAGCCCACCATAAGTCTTTAATAGGGTGGTGTCGCACACAGCCCACAGAAAGAATAGTCACGGTGGTATTGCACTTAGCCGAGCAAAGGATAATGTAAAAGATGGTATTGTACACAGCCCATCGTGGATGATTAATAGGGTGGTATCGCACTTAGCCCATCATTACAACTATTTACAGTGGTTTCGAACATAGCCTACCACTTATCGTTAATTTAAACTCACACGGGAATTACTCAATACCTGTGGAGCTCAACTCGTCTCAAGCATGAATAACTCTATTCACACAATGCACCATTATTAACAACATATAAATTCAAAATGAATAGTTTATACATAAACTTACCTTGGTGCAAAACGTTTTAACTAGCGGTTTACTCCGTAACCTTGCCTTTTCCCCAGTCAAGTTAATTTCGTGCTCTTCTTGATCTATAACAATAAAATTCACTCATTTAGATCATTCTATGATCATAATGCATCAAAATCTACACTTGGGAAAAATAACCATTTTGCCCTTGTACTATGGCAAAATTATGATTTATCCCCTAGACTCGTAAATCATTTTTCAACACATTTTCTCATTAGACAAGCCTAGCTGAACATTTATTTCTCTTACAGCTACTCACAATTCTAACTATTTCATGCATTTATGACACAGTTTCTATCTTTGCATTCAAGTCCTATTTAGGTGTTTTCATAACTACACCTTTCACCAAAGTTGTTTCTCATCTCCCTACCATTCATTTTCTTCCATAAAAACTCAGCTGTCAACATAACCAATCTCATGGAAAGTCCCTATACTTTCAACCATATCACAAATTAGTCCTCTCATTAGCTAGCTTAAGCTTTGAGGACTCCAAAAGTACAAAAATTATCAAATAACACCACCAAAATCACTTACTTGTAGAGAAGATGAGTTGCTAAAATTTTTTAGCTTCAAAACCCCAATTCTCTCTTCAATTTTCGATGGAGAAGGAATGTGAATAGTAAAAGATGATAATATCTTTTATTCATCTTTTGTCACTTAATTCCACCAAAATTTAAATGCTCTTGTCTCCCTAAGCTATATGGCCGGCCAACATAATCTAATTGGCCTAGTTGCACTTTAAGGGCATCCAATTTAATATGCTATAGCTATTTAACACCTCTACCTTTAAAAATAGAACTTTCGCACTTTATGCGATTTAGTCTTTTTTCACAATTAAGCATGCAATCATTAATATTAAAACACCAAAATTTTCACATAGCCATATATTAATGCTATAACATATAAAATAACATCAAAATAATTTTCCTCAACCTCGAATTAGTGGTCTCGAAACCACTGTTTCGACTAGTCCCAAAATCGGGCTGTTACAACTCTGTTTCTGCATATTCTGTCTGAAATTGGCTAAGGCCCTGAAATATGTCTGAATCTGTATCTGAGAGGGCTAAGGTCCACACTGTTTCTGTAATGGGCTCAGACCCGAAATGTTATCTGATATTTTTGTGTGTGTATGTTTTCTATGGGGATTACACACTGAGTTTGCTAAAACTCAACCCTTTTCTGTTTAATCTGTTCAGGTAATCCCCAGCAGTAGACGGATCGGTGCAGTAGAGGACTCGGCGGTGACCACGGTTCTGGACACTTATTTACCATTTATTTTTAATTACGATTTGGTTATTTTTGGCTATATTTCTTGTAATAAGGCCTTTACAGATTTTTGCTTAAAATTTGGGATAATTATTTTATGAACTGCTAGTAGTAGGGCAAAACGCGAATTTTCAAGATAAACCAACGTTTTATCAAATACACACGAACTTGCAAATTATTTTAAAAGCTTCCGCAACACATAAAGTATTGAAATGGATAATGAATAATTAAATGAATCATTTTGACGAAAGCCCAAGTTATCTACAAATGGTTTTAGCGCAATTATGTTTTCCAAAGCAATATCATGTGACGTCGCCAGATTCGGCCATAACGTCTAGGTCGGGTTTGGGGTGTTACAGATCTATAATAATTCATTTCAATTTATTAATTCTAAAAATCTTTTAAAATCCTATTATAAACATATATCAATTCAATTTCATTTTTCAGATTCCCCTAAATTTTTTCATTTTATTCAATTTAGTCCCTAAAATCAAAATTTCTATAACTTTCAAATTTGAGCTTCGATTTCAGAACTAATCTCAAATTCATCCTTCTAGATCCCTCTAATATATATAATTATAGAAACTTCATATCAATTTCAAAATATTCACACTTTAGCCCTTATATTCAAAACTAACAATTTTCACTTTAGAAACTAGTCCTTTTAATATCTAACCTTAAAATCTAACTATTTAACTCCAAAATTTTAAGCATTCATCAATGGCATCATTCATAAACTTTAATAGTTTTAGAACTTAACACACGGATTAGCTAAATCAAGCTCTCGAGACTTCAAAAACATAAAAATTACAAGAAAATAACTAAATCGAACTTACCAATTTTGAAGGGTCGAATGGTTTGGAACTTAAAAATGGCTTCTTAGGTTTCTTTCCTTTAGCTACGGTGACGATGAAGGAAATAAAAGATGACATCCTTTATTTTAACCTTTTATATTATAATTATAAGTTAATTAATCAACATTAACCAAATTAATCTTTAATTAATTACCTTAAGCATGATTAACAAATATTGGTGGAGTACAATTGTCATCCACCACCGATTAACCAATATGGAATGGTCAAATTGCTCAATTTTTCCTTCAACCAATTAAAAATCCATAGCAATTAAACTTTCACCACTTTTACAATTTAGTCCTTTTACTCTAATTAACTATCTAAATGAAAAAAATTAATGGATCAAACTTTAAATAAAATTTATACTAACCTCATAAAATAAATATTAAGTAATAATATTTATGAACTCGCTCGTCAAAAATGGAGTTTTGAAACCACTATTTTCGACAACATTAACTTTTAGGTCGACCAAAATTCAATATAATACTAAAATTATCTCATAAATATTAATTAATAAAATTTACGAACTCGATTATAGGAGAATGGGGTTTCAAAACCAATATTTTTGGTACCATTGAAAAATAGGTTTGTTTATTTCAGATTAGACTAAGGCATGTTTAAGTTCGTCTACTAATATAAGTTTTTTTTTCCATATTACGATCCGACCACATAATATTGATTAGTATTAGTTTAAACATTAGACAACTAGTGAGCTGATATTTTCTTCTATTTTTCCTTTGCATGCAAAAAACTACATAAGGACATTATACGAAGTATATTAGTGTAATCCATAAATTATTTTACTAACCAATCTGTTCGAAAAAAATTACAAGTTTACAAAGGAATAAACTACACTTAGGGCACCAGATCCAACATTATGAATCTTGCATTTTTAGATCCTCAATGTCAACATATGCATTTTTTACTATTTAACAATGGTAATATCTTTATAGGCAGTTTGTTGAATATCTCAAGTAGTTTTGGAAATGGTCCACTTTGCGATTCTTTTGAACTCCTGTAAATATACTCCATAAAAGATTGCATACAGTGCTTTGGAATCAACATTAGCAAGACATTCTTCTTTAGTTGTCCATTGAATCTCGGGTTTAGCCACTTTTCCATTTTTAGTATTCATCATAGGTGGCTCATATCATGTAAGAATAGAATGCCAAGCCTTCTCACCAATGGATTTTATATAGGCCTTCATGTGCGCCTTCCAGTTAGCATAGTAGCCAGCTTCCAACATCAGAGGATGTGGGGTTGATGATCCTTCCATAACTTGTAGTTAGAGACACTAAGAATCTCTACTAGATATGTCATGTGGGCAACTCTAGTACCAATTGTTTACCTGAAACAATTGCTAAGTGATAAGCAAACTATGAGCAGAAGTAATTGCGAAAGTGGGCACTTCTGCAAGCACTACAATGGGCATAAACAAACTAAGGGACAACAAAGTTTGTTTTATGCAGTTTGAATTCCCTATTTCTGTAAAGCCTAGCTTAGTGAGAAAAACCCACTATCTTCAAACAATTACAACCAATGAACCTAAACCTATCTCACCCCGGTGATGGTTCCTCACTCTTGTACCTTTGAAGATTAGATCAGTCACCACTAAGTTCTCCTCCAGAGAATTTAGTTTGTAAAGCCACAACACAAAGGCTTTATAATCACAAATGCACTCTAAAAATAATGTTCCTCACTTCAACAAATAAGTGCTCTTAAGTATAATAACCTATACATGTCTCTCAATTATATAGAGTTTTCGAGACTTGTTAACATAATGAAGATATATCACAATCCATACTAAATAGTAGCTAAAATAGTTGAATTTAATATGATATTAACAACCAAGGTAAACAAGGACATTGGCAACTAAGTTTCCAATTTTTCAATCTGTTCCAACTTCCTCGGTCCAAGGGATTTTATCTGATTTGGTCTTTAGGTCTTCATTGATGGGCTTGATTCATTTCATAATATCAGCTCAGCCCAAAGATACGGTTCAATCAATTGTCAATCTTCCAGGTAAGGCAAATTGTTGTTTTATCGTAGTGGTTGTGGATAGGGGTGAGCGTTCGATCGAATCAAATCGAGTCGAACGAAAAAAATTTTAGTTAACCGAGTTGACAAATCCTATTTTATTATCCTAACTCGATTTGAAATCTTCTTGAATAAAGTCGAGTGAGATGGAATTCGAATCGAAACAAATCGAATATATTTGTTCGAGTTAAATTAAAAAAAATAACTTTGGGTCCTTGTAGCCACTGCCATCCACTGTAATCAAATTTGTTATTAACTTTCACTCCCTCATAATTTATTTATTAATCTTTTATATACTGGTTAGCTTCTTTGCTTGCTTAATTGCTATGATAATTGGATCGTTAAAATATTAATCATATAAATAGTTACGAAAATGTGTGAAATCATTTTAATTTTTACATTGTGTAAGGGGATCATTCCTATATATATATATATATATATATATATATATATATAGTTTTATTTGTTTTAATTTATTTTAAAAAAATTTAACATTCCCATAAAATACATGACAACATTTTGCCTTAGTTTGTGGAGTTTTATTTTTTTTAAAATTCTACTCTAGTACACCAAATAATTTTCATATATATTAGCATTTTTAATAATGTTTGAATATTTTCCCCAAAAATTTAGAAAACGTTTATATATTTTGTTTTTCTTATTCTTCAAATCTTTGAATCTTTTAGAATATTTATTATTTTTATTTATAAAAATTTATAATTTATAATTTTTAAAATATTTGTAGTATAACATATAAGACAAAATAATTAAAATTTATACAAATGTCCATAATTATTGTATAAAATTATTTTAATTAATAAATTTCAATTTCTTCATTTTTAATATATCTTTTTTTATATTTTTACTTTCATTTTTTATATGTCATCAATTATTTTAGATTTTATATTTTTAGTATTAAATTAAAAATAAATTATATTTTAATTAATAATATACAATCAATTTGTGCATCACACAGAAAAGAAATTAGTATATATATACATTAAGATTTCAAAGTAATTAAAAAGAGCAATTAACATTTTTATTTGTCATGAAATTATCAAATAATATGCAAGTGTACACAGTCGTCAACAAGTAATAAAGTCGTGAATTAAAAGTATCGTCTCTACAATGACTGTTTAAGTAAGGCAAATATTGTGAAATTTACTAAATGGCAAGTTGGTGATAAAAATAATTAAGAAAGAGTTGAGTGAACTAATTATCCTAAATAAAATGACTACTTATGCTTAAAATAAATGAAAGTGTAACACATAATAAACAACAACAATTCACAAGTTTAAATTAATTAGATTAATTGCTTCCCTTAACATAAAATTATTAAAAACAATGTCAAAGATGTTACGGCAAAAACCATGACAATTTGGATAATTACTAACCCAGAATTTATAAGTTATGAAGTCATACTTATTTAATCATTAAGTTTCTTTAGCATACTTCTATGTTCAATCAACTTTACAATTTCATAAGCAAACATCATATAGGAGTTATGCAATGCAACAATATTGTTTAATATTATTACTAATTCAGTCATTAGCATATCAAACATGCACCATTCAAATATTGTGTCCACTATTTACCATCTTGTTTGGGTTAAATAATTAACTCTTATGTCTTCCTACATTATTTAGGCATGAGTAGCATGGTCATAATTTTATTTTAATGAATAAACAATCAAAACACATAATCGCATCAACAAAGTATTGATAATAAAAGCTAAGGATATGCAATCAATCTAGCATCAACAGAATTAAGTCATTATAATTAAATTGAAAACAAAAAAAAAATGGGAATCAGGTTTATCAACTTTGAACAAAATTAAAAGATTAAAGGGAAAGAAACTAGAAGTTGATTCCGGTGATTTTTCATGGCACTGCTTGGGTTGCTTTTCCTCATTTCTTCTCCTTTGCTCTTATGCATAATTACTCTTCAAAGTGTCGAATTTGGCTGATCAAAAAGGACCTCTGAATTGCTCTCTTGAAATCATGTGTTGCTTTCTTAAATGGGAAGTGAATGAATGAAAGATGGGAGAAGGAATGATGAGTGAGTGATGGATGAATGACCCCAATAGCATGCCTCTATTTATACTTGTTTAAGCCCTCTATTTTTAGTAAACTCATCCTTCGGTTTTCTCTTAGTAGGTGGTTGGCCCTTGCTTTGTGGAAAAGGAATGGGCAACATGGAGAGAGAGCTTGAAATGTGGAGGAAGCTTACTTGAATTGTGGAAGGAAGGTGGACAATCACCTTAAATTGTAGAGAGGGAAATTCTTGCTCATTTTCAAGTGTTTACAAGTCTTTATGGACAGTTTTGGGCACCTCTAATGGATGGTTTGGCACCTCTAATGGACGATTATCTTTAAGAGTCAGACCAGGGAAGGTAAAATACGGATCTGAGATGCAGCGGAACGTGGATAAGTTCCAAAGAGAATCGTTATTTTGGAAGAGTACATTTATGACTAAATCAGTGGATAAGCCCACCAATGGTGGGTATCAGAAAAGCAAGGCATCGATTGCACCAGAAAACCTATGGAGTTCCCAACGACACATAGGGAGTTTAAATTGTGAGCCTTTATTCTTATTGCCTGAAAATATAGAGTCTTTATGATGCACTCCTTCATAGAATCTCACTAAGTTCATTCTGAACATACGATTGTGCTACTTCGTATGTAAGAACAAGGACTGATAGGACTTTATGGGAAGGGACCAAGCCAGACACTGGCAAATTTATGTATTGGGCGTCGAAGTTATTTCGTGTGCATAAAAGGGCATCCTTAGAGGCTACGCCTCGGAGGTTGGACTAGTGTAGGGTTTAGAATTAAGTCTGAAGTCATAATGAGTGAATTATTAATACCAAGTACAACAAATTGATTGTAAAAACTTAAAGTACTTATATAATAGCCAAAAATTATTTGATGTTGATATTTGAAGCATGTTGATAACCAAAATTTTGAAATAAATTATACATTAAAGGTAGGTCTACAACTCATTATTGTTTAAATTTATAGTTGCGATAAGTTCAAAATGTGGATTTGCAACTCGAGTTAGTTGTAACACTTGATACTTGGACTCGACGATCGGGTCAGGTTAAGTTGTTACAATGTTTATCAACTTTAAACAAAATTAAGATATTAAAGGGAAAGAAACTAGAAGCTGATTTTGGTGATTTTCCGTGACACTGCTTGTGTTGCTTTTCCTCATTTCTTCTCTTTTGCTCCTATGCAAAATTACTCTCAAAGTGTTGAATTTGGCTACTTAAAAAGGACCTTTGAATTGCTATCTTGAAATTGTGTGTTGATCTCTAAAATAGGAAGTGAATGAATGAAAGATGGGATAAGGAATGATGAGTGATTGATGGATGAATAACCCCAATAGCATACTCCGATTTATACTTGTTTAAACCCTTTATTTTTAGTAAACTTATTCATTGGTTTTCTCTTAGTAGGTGGCCGATCTTTGTTTTGTGAAAGAAGAGTGGATTGCATGGAGAGAGAGCTTGAAATTTGGAGGAAGCTTGCTTGAATTATGGAGGAAAGGTGTACGTTCACCTTGAATTGTAGAGAGGGAAATTATTGTTGATTTTCAAGTGTCTACCAAGTCTTTATGGATAGTTTTGGGCACCTCTAATGGATAGTTGGGCTTTTTCCTCCCTAGTGGATAGTTTGGGTTCCTTTCTCCTTAGTGGGTTGTCTAGTTTTGTTAACGTATTTCCAAGGTCTAGTATGCCTTTTTGGGGCGTCCAAGGATGACACCATATCATCCCAATCCTACATGGCTTTTGCTATAGAAATGCTACAACATTAAGCATTAATACTTGAGCTTCAAAATCGTCTTTTCTTTTCATGCACCAAATACCTTTAAAACTGTGAAAATTATGCATTTAGCATATCAATTAATCAAGATAACAAATTTTCCTCAACATTATCCAACATGACAAGATTATTATAAAAACTACAATTTTTTTTATAAATCACTCAAATTTTGCATAAATTATTAGTCTAAAAGTCTAAAAGTACAGAGATTTTGCATAAAATCTTAACTCTAATTGTTGTCTCAATGAAATGGTCTCAGAGGATGGATCGTGAAACCTTGAATTGTTACAGGTTTGGTTTTCAAATGATGTGGGTATTATCAAGCATGGGTATTATTAGTCTAAAAGTACAGAGATTCGAATCCCTGCGCAATTCGAACATAGGACCTCCAACATACCAACACCCTTACCACTCGAATCAGCAAGCTTATTCTGATATGGATTTACAGGAAATTTAATATAAGCCCATTGAAAAAAGGATAAGGCTTGATCCAAAAATAACAAAATTAACAAAGGTGAGACTTGAACCCAAGACCTCTCAAACACCTAGAACCCTTAACCACTGAAGCAGATACTCATTTGTGTCAAATACTCAAAAAAGCAGAAATAAGAAAGTTAGGGTGTTACAGCTCTACCCCCTAAAAGAAATTTCAACATCAAAATTTACCAAATCAGAACAGATGAGGATACTGCTGACGCATCGCGTCCTCAGGTTCCCATGTAGTCTCCTCACTACCATGATTCCACCATAGAACCTTCACTAAAGGAATGGATTTCCTCTTCATAACCTTAACATCTCAATCCAGAATCTGAACCGGCTCCTCTTTAAAAGTCAAGTTCGGTCTAACCTTGATCTCCTCAACAGAGACTACATGAGATGGAACAGACCGATACAGCCTCAACATTGAGACGTGAAACACATCGTGAATACGGTCTAACTCTAAAGGTAGCTCTAACTGATAAGCGACTGGTCCCACGCGCTTCAGAATCTGATACGACCCAATGAACCTAGGGTTTAACTTGCCCTTACGACCGAATCTCAGAACTTTCTTCCATGGAGAAACCTTAACAAACACAAAATCCCCCACAGAGTACTCAATATCACGCTTCTTCAGATCTACATAAGATTTGTGTCTATTAGAAATTTGTGTCTATTAGAAGCCGCCTTCACACGATCTCGAATCAATCTAACCTTATCTTCAGTCTCAAAAACCAACTCAGGACCCAAAACTCGACGCTTGCCCAACTCAGCCCAACAAAGCAGAGTAGGACACTTACGATCATACAAAGCCTCGTAAAGTGCCATCTGGATGCTAGACTGGAAACTGTTATTGTAGGCAAACTCAGCTAGCAGCAGATAATCCTCCCAACTTCCTCGAAAATCAATCATGCAACTCTGAAACATGTCCTCCAGTATCTGAATCACCGTTTCAGATTAACCATTGATCTGAGGATAGAACGCAGTACTGAAGTCCAACCTCGAACCCAGAGAATCATGCAACTTTTTCCAGAACCGAGAAGTGAAACGAGGATCTCTATTAGAAATAATCGAGATAGGAACCCCATGCAGTCTTACAATCTCAAAAATGTAGAGCTACGCTAACTTCTGCAGAGAATAGTCTGTCCAAACCGGAATAAAGTGAGCAGACTTGGTCAATCGATTCACGATGACCCAAACAGAATCCATCTTAGTGGGTGTCAAGGGCAACCCACTAACGAAGTTTATCGTTACGCGTTCCCATTTCCATAAGGGAATCTTAACTAGCTGTAACAAACCTGAAGGCAACTGGTGCTCAGCCTTAACTTGCTGGCACGTCAGACAACGAGCAACAAAATCCGTGTCCTTACGTTTCAAACCCAGCCACCAATACAACTCACGGAGATCGCGGTACATCTTATTACCACAGGGATGCATAGCATCTAGCCTACTATGCGTCTCTCTTAGAATTGACTGCCTCAAATCAGAATCATTCGGCACACAGATCCGACCTAAAAAACACAAAACTTCATCGTTATTTAGCCCAAAATCTGAAATACTGCCACTCTTAATCTGACAGAACCGTAAACTGAGAGTCTCATCCACTAACTACTTATCTCGAATCTGATCAATCCAAGTTGGCTTAACTTGCAACTCAGCTAACAAACTCCCATCATTAAACAGGCTACGTCAAGCGAACATCGCTCTCAAATCCAACATCACCCTACAACTTAGGGCATCGACCACCACATTGGCCTTACCAAGATGGTATTCTATCATGCAGTCATAATCCTTGAGCAATTCAACCTATCGGTGCTGCCTAAGATTTAACTCCTTTTAAGTAAGGAGGTACTTGAGACTCTTGTGATCGGTGTAAATGATACACCTTTCACCATACAGATAGTGCCTCCAGATTTTCAACGTAAAGACCACAGCAGCCAACTCGAGATCGTGCGTCGGATAGTTCCCTTCGTGTGTCTTAAGCTGACGGGATGCATAAGCCATAACCTTACCATCTTGTATCAATACACATCCCAAACCAACGTGCGATGCATCACTGTACACCACAAACTCCTTACCAGATTCAAAGCTATATCGTAATAGGAGCTCGATTCGTAATGCAGAACTTGAGCTTTTCAAAGTTTGGATTCTGCAAGATCTCATAAGTGAAGGAACACCCTTACGAAGAAGCTTAGTCAAAGGAGCTGCAATCAAGGGGAACCACTCGACAAAACATCGATAATAACCCGCCAGACCTAGAAAATTGCAAATTTTAGATATGTTCTTTGGCTATTTCCAATCAAGCACAGCCTTGATCTTTCTCGAATCAACATGGATCCCTTCAGTAGAAATCACATGCCCCAAAAAAGTTACCTCTCGCAACCAGAACTCACATTTGCTCAACTTAGCGTAGAGCTATTTTTCACGTAGAATCTGAAGCACCACTCTAATATGCTCATCATCATCATATTCGGTCTTAGAATATACTAGAATATCATTGCTAAAGACCATGACGAACTGATCGAGATACGGTTGAAAGACTCGGTTCATCAAATCCACGAATTCGTCAGACCAAAAAACATCACTAGGAACTTATAATGTCCATAACGAGTCCTAAATGCAATCTTATAAACATCCACCTCCTTAACTCTAAGTTGATGATACCCAGAACGAAGAACAATCTTTGAAAACACTGACGCTCCTCAAAACTGATCAAACAGGTCGTCGATCCTCGGAAGTAGATACTTATTCTTCACAGTCAACTTATTCAACTACCGATAATCTATGCACATCCTCATGGTCCCATCCTTCTTCTTAGCAAACAGAACTGGTGCTCCCCACGGAGATACACTAGAATGGATGAAACCACGATCAAGAAGCTTTTGCAGTTGAGCCTTAAGCTCTGTAAGCTCCTTCGATGCCATTCGGTATGAAGCGATAGACACCGGAGCTGTACCCGGTAGAAGCTCAATTTCAAACTCAACTTCCTAATTTAGAGGTAAATCGGGTAACTCCTCAGAAAATACATCCCAAAATTCCCTCACTCTTCTGATACCCCCAATAGAAGTGTCCTCAAAATTCGAAACACTGACGTAAGCCAAGTACGCCTCACACCCTTTTCGAACCAATTTTTCAGCCACAAGAGCGGATATCACATTCAACAAATAATCTCGATGCTCACCAATCACAACCACCTCCATATCATCCTTGGTCTTCAGAATAACCCTCTTAGATGCGCAGTTTAAATTGACTCTGTACTCAACCAACCAGTCCATACCTAAAATTAAATCAAACTCTTCAAACAGAAACTCCATCAAATTTGCCAGAAAAATAGCCCCTTGAACCACTAACGAAACATCCCTATAGAGTTTACTAACAGAACAGATTGCCCAATGGACTCAGTACAGTAACCTCACTAATAGTGCTCTCAACAAAAATCCCTAGGGTTTCAGATATAGTACTAGCTATATAAGAATGTGTAGAACCTATGTCTACTAGAGCAGTATAAGGTAAATCAAATATAAGGAACGTACCAGTGATAACATCTGGAGCATCCCTATCCTCTCGGCATCATGCAGATAAACCAATGCAGGCTACCTCACCTCTGTTTGACCAACACCTCTGCTCGGTGCTCTCTGCCCTCGACCAATACTATTTCGACTCCTAGCCAGTCCACAGCCCCTAAGTGGTTGTTGAACTGCCCTCTGAGGCTGCGAAGAACTTGGTCCCGAAGCTTATATTTGATCAACCCTTTGTGGACACTCTTGAATATGGTGCTCTAAAGATCCACACACCAAATAAGCCTCTATCCTCTTCCAACACTGGCCCGGATGGCTCCTACCACAATCACTGCACAACTGAATCCCAGTAGGAGAAATAGGAGCCTCCACTCTAACCGGCCCACCAAGTCTGACCTTTTTTTAAGTCTCTGAACAGAACTAGAGGGATCTGATTCCCTATTGTTCTTACCTCTCTTTCAATCCCTATTCTGGCGCTCCACGAGCTTAACATCCTCGGCGATCTTCGCCTTTTCAACCAAAACCGCGAACTACCACTCCCTTTATGGAGTAATCAGAACCCTCAAGTTATCCCTTAGATCATCCTCAAAGTGAACGCACATCTCATATTCAGACGCCACCATGCCTCGAGCGTAGCGACTCAGCCTCAAAAACTCGACCTCATAATCGACCACAGATCTATCACCTTGCGCGAGATTCATGAACTCACGCCTACGAGTATCCACATAGCTCGCCCCCACGTACTTACTCTAGAAAGTGGTTTTAAAGAAATCTCAATTCCGACGATCAAGCTGAGTACCCTTCTCAACAGTTAACCACCACTGATAAGCCTCATCACGAAGCAAAGAGACTGCATCCTTAAGTTTCTACTCGGGAGTACAGTCTAAATCATTCATGATCCTCTTAGTGGCCTCCAACCAATACTCAGTCAACTTAGGGGCGACTCTAGTAACACCCCCAAACAACTCAGTACCATTAGACCGGAGTCATTCAGTTACAGACCCTCGGCCCTCAACTCCAAAATGGAATCCAACGACCCTCTCCAAAATCTTCAACATGGCTTGGGACAGTGTGTCATCCCCAGCCGAGCGACTTTGAGACCCAGTTTCAATAGCAGACGAAACTGTTGTCTCACTCGTATCTAAGTTTGGCATGCTATATAGTAGTCTCACTCGTATCTAAGGATTCATACTCAGTAGAGGAAGACTCAGCTCGAGCCCCCCACGGCTTCTACCACAACCTCAAATGCCACGTCTGTGAATTCCACGAGCACTCATTGTATATTTCGATTTTTATCTACATTAAAAATTTTATGCATCAGTTTCAGTATTTATTAGCAGATGTTTTATGCATAAATTATCAGAAGTTCAGAATTTTTTTCAATGGTTTTAGTCTCTAATTACTCAGTACAGTTTCAAAATGTACTATCTACAGTGTTTCAGAGCAGTTCCAACTAAATTTCAGAAATACTTACAGGATCGGCGCCAGAGACTTGGTGTACCACATACTTTCTCGAATTATTCCAATTATTTAAATTATTTCAAAATAAATTCTTTTTAAAAACACAATTTTGGAGCCCAAAATTCACTGCCGAGTTTTGTAACCCAACTCTGATACCACTAAATATAAAACCCCAAATCGGCCTAAACGTTATCGTCGAATTCGAAAATGTCACAAGGTAGGGTTGTGTGCTAGAACATTGATATTTTTAGTCGAATACCCATTTATTTAGTTCATTTGCCAAAACTTATTACAGCGGAAGCCTTTAAACAATTATATTTTGACAATACAGTCGTGTTCTAGAAAGCCCTTTGTTTGCGTACAAATTGTCAATTTTAAAAAAAATGTTTTGCTGAAACATGTAATTTATCAAACAGATAAAACCAAAACCAACAGTTATAAAACTATAAAGTCCAGAGAGTCCCAGAATTAAAAACTCTCCAATGTGAACCAATATCATAAATAAACCAAAAATAATTAAATTTAAACAATTTTACAGGCGTGTGGTCACCGCTGAGTCTCTGTCCCACCAATCAGCCTAAGCTTGTAGATTACCTGACAAAACAAACAACATATGTGAGTTTACGAAAACTCAGTGTGTAACCCATCAGAATTAAGCATTTGAACATACATAATTATATATATAGTCAGAATTAGATTCAGAATCTGATCTATATTCAGGTTACAGAAGCAAATATGCATAAATCCTACCCCACATCCTCTACACACCATCTCCGACCATCCTCTAACACCATATGTGGTTTAAAACATCCACCCATCCGTACACACCACATTATGCCATTAAGACACATATCAGAATATATGCAGCCAAGCTGCCAGAATATAGGTGATTAACGCCGAACAAAATACTTCTTCTTCATATACAAACCCTACCCTAATAACAAATACAGAAATCAAATACAGATATATCATATTTAACATGCTCATCATGCATATATACAGATATTAGATATACGTATAGTAGTACAGTCAGGCATACATTCAGTATCCTACTCAGATCAGTCTATCAGGATATTATAGCATACAAATTAGGGTTTAATTAGCCCTTACAGACCCTACTGTAGGCCTACAGTCGATCAGAGCGACCCATGCGACCCTAGGGAGAATTTTAGAAAAATGGCCCCACATGCCCATATGGCTTGCCCGTGTGGCCCACACGGCTTGGCCCAAAATTTACACGCCCGTGTGGCCCATACGCCCAACTTGGCCTGACCCATGTAGCCTACACTGCCACACCCGAGCCACCATATGGCCGTTTCTTATGCACAGCCATGCTTACATCGATCGCACGGTCGTGTCTCGCACACGGCTGGCCACACGCCAGTGTGGCATCGATAGTGGCCATTTTTGACTTTTTTTGAAACTCAGTTTCTCGTGTTTCAAGTACACACTTGGTATCGTTTTAATGCTACAACAAACACTTACCCTTCAGAACCTAAAGATCGACATACCAACATTTAAAATTAGACTTAACACATGATTAAACTATAACCATGAAGCCGAAAACAATTCAAAACAAGCGTCGCTCACCCCAACACCTCGAACAATTTTTGACTACAATTTCGCAAGAGGCGAGTCACAATCTTCATGATTCGCTACTGCCAATACACAGGTTCAACATCAATGAAAATTTGACAACACCAAATGGATTAAAGAAAACTCCCTACTCAGCAAAAACATACTATCTCTACTTACTAAGTGAATAAATACAATAGTTCGAAATACCGCAACAAGGAGGCACAATTTTGTTAAAACGAGAAATGAAAAGGAGGAAATTCTGTAGAAAAGAAAACAGGGAAAACATAAGTGGAAGGAACCAAGAGAGACTTTTTGGGAAAACAAGTTTTACCCAAATCCCACTACATCCACAATCATAACCACCCACTACTCAAAATTCTAATACAACTAGAATTCTAACACAGAGTTGAGCAAAAATAATACCACACTTGCGCAGGGATTCGAACACAAGACCTCTAACACACTAACACCCTTACCACTCAAACCAGCAGTGTAACACCCCAAACCTGGCCTAGAAGTTAGGCCCAAATCTGGCGTGTCACATTGAAGTGTTTTTGTAAAAACCTTGTTTCATTGAAAACCCTTCTTGAGAAAAGTTAAGTAAAATCTAGTTTGCTTTCAAACGAGGTGTATCCAAAAAAAAAATCATTTCCTTGTTACTATGTAAAGAAAATTTCCTTTGACAGTGGAAGCTCGTTCTTAAACATAATTATTTTCAAAAACTTGAAATATGCTTAAAGGAAATAAATCCAGGTTCCGTTTCAAAATTTCAATGCATAGTGGGAGTAATGGAATAATAACTAGAGGGAAAACCTTATTACAATTCGAAATAAAATAACTTAAAATAAATAACCTAAGATCTAGAATTTAGGTATTAAGAAAAACAGGTCTAATCGTCTTGCTAGTTGGTCACCTCCAAGTCCCTCCATCCGTCGAACTGCCTACTGAACCTGAGAAAAATAAAAGAGGGGGTGAGTTTTCGAAAACTCAGTGTGTACGACCCTCGTCAAACAAATAGCATACATATCATAATAGTAACATAATAATATCATACATGTAATGCTATGCAAACCCTCCCTAAATAATCCATTCGGTACACTTCGTTTCCCTTCCAACCCTACACTCCTGTGGGGATTTCTAAATCAACCCACCCATCCGATATACTTTAAGGGTAGCCCGGTTGCAGTACTACCTAACGTTGCAGCAAAGCTACTAATCATATAATAGGCTTAAAAAGCCATCGGTGGCTCCACGGTTGTTAAGCAACCATGCGATCCTCATATACTTCCTCCGTTCCATAATTCCCACCCATATGCATCCTAAAAGAATATCATATGAATGCAGCAAATGTACATGTAACATCCATAAATCTTACAATCAGCACATAGGGGTGTTTTAATCATTTCACAAATCAAAGGTATTTCGGTAACTCTCCCTTATATGGGTATTTCAGTAATTCTTAACAGTATGGGTCTTAATTACAAACCTTGACCCATCAACAAGTCCTCCAGGCTAAAGTAAACAGACACTACTCACCAGGTAGGATTCCAGAGAAGAGGAGGTGGGTCCCTAGGACCGCTTAAGTACGAAGCTCTCCCTAGATCCAATCCTAGACATGCATATGTCCATTGCCACACTCTACCCTAGCGACTTATCCACAGACATGTTTGATTATTAAATTAAGTTTTATGCTATTTAAGAATTCATCAGAATTAAGCCTAGAGTCCATTAAAACTTTAGCATGCACTTCTAAAATCCCATAAGGCCCACTAAGCCCAATCATGTCCATATAGCCCATTAAGCCCAATCATGTATATGTAGCCCATTATGCCCGATCATAATCAAATCATACAACCACCCATAAATCCATCATTCAATTTCACATATCAACTCTTGCTGATTTGGGCCCACGAGCTCGACAGGCCTATTTAGCCCCTTCTGGTTCGGTTGGCCAAATAGTGGCCCGAAACCATGAGATCACTCTCTTGGTCCTGGTAATCATATCGATGTTTCCACACAAATGTTCGCACGCTCGTGTGGTTACTGGCACCAACCTTTCAGCTTTTCGGCTTTTCGGCATTCTGATTTTTTCAGTATTTCAGCTTTTGCCGATTTGTCGTGTGTGAAGTGTATGTACACACCTGGTAAATGAGACGTGTTACACTATCCTTAGCCTTGAACCTACAACCAATACCAACCTCCAATCAATCACGCACTTAACCACAATATTTACCAAAAACCGAAGCCTTATCATAACCTTACCGTGTGCCACCAGTCCTAATAGCCCTTCCTTAGCTACTACTCACGAATATCCCCTAGATATGCATCAATCTTAATCATTAAAGACAAAATAATAGGTGACTTGTATCCACTTAAGTCACCCTTTCCCTTACTATAGACTATTTGACCAACTTATCCCAAAATCAAGAACACTTACCTAAAAACCCAAATGTATAGGTAGCTTTTCGGCAGAGACTTGTAGATCCAAGCTTGATTCCTATTTTTCCAAGATCCAATCCACCAAAAATCAAAGGAATGATGACAGCACGACAGAGATTTGGTCACTAGAGTATTCGACACAAGGTTTGGGGCGATGAAGAAATCGGCTCCAAGAGCAAAGGTTTTCGGCTTCTGAAGTCAGGAATATTTGGTCCGCAACAATTGAGATGAAGGTGGGAGACACAAGCAATTGGGAAAGAAGAGAATGATATTTGATTTAAGGCTTTAGGAGAGAAGAAAAGAAAACACATAAGGAAGAGACGAGGTTTAGAACAGAAAAAGTGAAGGAGAATTCGGCAGAGCACTATAGTTGCCGAAATAGCACAAAGGGAATTCCAATTGCCGAAAGCACAGAGGGAATTCGGCACCCCCTATTTATACACAAAACCAAAACTCTGCCTACCCCCCCAAAGTCCCAATCGGCTCCAACTCTTCCCCATCTCATCTCCTCGTTTTTCTCCCTGATAACTCCCCAATCCTTTTCCTAAATTTTCTCTTCTGATCACTCTCCTTAGAGTCCATCATCACACCACTTCCAACCTTCTAGAAGGCCAAAATTAAACTCCTAAAAAAATACTAAGCTAGGATTCGAACCTAGGATGTCCTTGCTAGCCCATAACGCCACCTTCCTATACCCTAAGTGGCGTCACTTAGCCACTCCACCACAAGGCTCTTTGATGCCATTTTTCCCTATTTTTATTTAAAAAGCCTATCTACTCACCGCCTTGGTTCCTTTAATAATTAATTAAAAATTCCTTCTCCTTAAAGTTCGAACCCAGAACTTCTCCAACACCCCTAGACACTCCAAGTTTATTAAATCCTTAAAGCTAACATGTCATTTGCTTTAAAAAAAATTTATGAGACCCAAAGCCTAAAGCCCACTTCATCTAGGCCCAAAATTCGAGACGTTACAAGTAGGCTCATTCTGATATGGATTTACAGGCAATTTAATATAAACCCACTGAAAAATGATAATGCTTGATCCAAAAATAACAAAATTAACAAAAGTGAGACTTAAACCCAAGACCTCTCAAACACCTAGAACCCTTAACCACTGAAATAAATACTCATTTGTATCAAATACTCACAAAAATAAAAATAAGAAGGTAAAGGCGTTACACACTGTATTTATATTTTTTTTAACCATAACACTTTTTTTGTTTGAGTGCGAGTTATCCTTGAATGCTATCGCGGAATGTTTACCGAGGTCTAGAATGCTGTCAGTTATCTGTACCACTACTCCCTCGGGTCCTTCAAATGTTGGGTTTTAACGCGCTTTAATACTTTCAAAATTTCTAAGTGACATGTACACCTTACTCCCTGAAACAAAGTTTGAAACAGAATAGAAAGTAATAGTGTCAAAAGCATTGGATTTTATAGAGGTAAAAGGCCAAACCTAATTATTGTGTGCTTCAGTCCCATTTTGCACGTTGACCAATTATGTAGGTGGGACCTCTTGTTGCCCAGTGGAGATTAATTTCATCCCACTGTTTGTTTCAGCATTCAAAGGAGAGCCTAGCATATTTTCCTCAACCGAAGTAGCTTGGGTATTTAATCTTGTGGGGCCAGTTTGTAGGCTACCGAAACCAACCTTATTCGCCTGGGTATAGCCCATAGCCTCCTTTAAAATAGGCTCACCATTTCCACCCAAAAAGGCCCACTAGCAGCACCATTTCCCTTCAAATTAGGTTGACTCAATTCTCCAAAACTGGCCCCAGTGTTGTCAACTAAAATGGACCCACGATCAGCCTTATTTTCAACCGAATTAACCAGACCCAATTCACATTTCTTTCCTTGTTCTGTTCCAGGCCCAAGCAAAATTTTAACTGCCCCCAAATTTGATGAGCCCTTCCCTTTTCTTTAAAGAATTCTCCTTTATGAAAGGTAATCCCCTAAATTGTCGCCTCTACAAATGTTGTTCCATGCAATTTGTCACCAACCAAATTCAAGGCCACAAATCGTTAATCTTCCCCATTTAGCGCCAGCTTAGATGTGATTTGACTTTGATTTGCCCTCAAATTTTGACTTGATTTTTTCTCAACTAGCATCCAGGGACTAAAGGATTCTGATGTCTCTTCCAACATCTCCTTTTCTGATAAGCTCACCAACGGTGAAGAAACTGTCACCCCATTTACGGATTTGGAACCAGTAGTCGGCCATTCCTCTTTCACATGTCTGAATCTGCCACATGAAAAACAAACGGTTGGTAACAATTCAAATTCAGCTTTTTATAACTTACCATCCACAAAGATTTTAGAAACTAGAGGTTTTTCGATGTCAAGGAACACGACCAATCTAGCAAATTTCCCTTTCACACCACTATCAGTCTGAAAATCAAGCTTGACAACTTTGCCAATCAACATACCGATTTCTTCCAAAATTTTCTGTTTGTAAAAAAGTCCTAACAAATCAAGAAGTCGAACCCAGTAATTTAACCACCACGGTGTTCACCATCTCTCTCACCAAAAAAATTGGATTCTTTCAGAGAAGGTGATTGCGGGTAACCCATTGACGGTAGATTTCAAAATATCACCTATCTAAAAACTCTATATCTTCGTCTCATCCATGACCAGAAGAACCATTCTCCACCATTTTGTCTTTCCAAGACACCACTGGTGTTGGAGGGGGGTCAACAACCATTTTTCCATTCGAGTAGATAATCACATCACTATTCATATCCACATCCATCCTTTTGACTCTTGACTTTTTTGGTAGTGCAACCCCCATTCGAAGGAGCACCACCAACATCATCAGTCACCATTGATGACATATCTAGAGAAAGAAAGTTAACAGACCAATAGAGCAGCTTTTTTTTTAAATTTTAGGGCTATCTATTCAATTGGTAGTTGCTTTTTTCATTACCTTGTAATTGTTTTTTTTATTATCATATAATGTTAATTTTTTTGGTAGAAAAACCATAATCAAGAGAATCAAGAGAAAATCAAGAGAAAATAGACATGTTTCGATCTCTTCCCAACAAGTTCATGACCGAAATTGGTGGGGATCTAAATAAACGTATAAAAGAACTACCTGTATCAGCATATTTAGTCATGTGATCAGCAACACCATTAAGAGTTCTCGGGATATGTTGGATACGAATCTCCCATTTCTGATGCAAAGTTTGATGTAAATGTCGCAGTTCCACTAAACTACTACTAGCTCCTCCACCAGACAAAAGTAATTCAACCAACAAAGTATTATCACACTCAACTTCAACTTTCCGAAACCCTTTATCCCAAGCTAAGAATAATCCTTCCAACATCGCTCTTATTTCAACTTTAAAGATTGACTCGACACCAAAACTCATCGCATAGCCCCATAACCAATTTGCATTTGAATCTCTAAGAACACCCTCAATAAAAGCCTTTCATTCCAAATTCGACACAACTGCATCGGAATTGAGTTTTATCCAACCCGTTACAGGAGGAGTCCAACTCGAAAGACTCCCCATGGTCCCCAAAGATTTCCTCTGCACATTCAAATCCTAATAACTTGTAGCCCACATGTAGCCGATATCCACAATAGCCCTATTAGAGAACACACACTCATTTCTATTATTCCAAAGTAGCCAACACAAGATTACAAACAGTGTTTGCCACTCCATTTCTTCATAGTGAAGATTACCCTTATCCTGTAAGTTCCAAACTAACCCTTCCTTCATTGACAAAAAAAAATATATATTATGGGCTTGCTAGGGAACCACTATTCGCCATATAGTCTTAGCAAAAGCGCAATCCTGAAAAGCATGAATCCCTATCTCCAAACTATCAATACATAAAGGATAAAAACCATCCTCTATCATATGCCTACTTTTCTCTCATTATTTTTCAATAATCTATCATGCCATAAAAGCCATAAGAAAACACATACCCTTTGAGGCACCGAAACTATCCAAATCATCTTTCAAATAACAGCATCATCAGAAACTCGACTAAAGATATTATTATAAGTCGTAGATGATGAGAAACCATCCTTTCCCATCCATTTCCAAGCCAATAAATCTTGTCCTGCAACATCAGATGGGGGTATGATCATTGCAATTTGTTGAATAATGAGGCGTGGAATGAGATTAGTAAGACGATCCCAATCTGAAAGACCGTTTTCAGTCACTAAGTCACAAACGCGCAATGTGTTATCAGGTTGATCCGATCCTCCAAGAATATCTCGTAAGGGACTCATCTGCCTAACCCATACATCATCTCAAAAATTCGTTATACGGCCATCACTAATTGACCAAAAAACATTACTCATAACTTTTGGCCAAACTCGTGTTAATGACTTCTATATGAACAAACAGTTGCTTCGAGAGATAGAGGTTAGAAGCGCCCCTTGTATATTATATTTCTTCCTTAACAGTTGAACCCATAGAGACTCGGTATTCACAAGCAGACGGTAACCAAGCTTCATTAAGAAAATCTTTTTCTAATGACATAACTTCCGCAAACCCAATCCACCATTATCCAAAAGCCGACAATAATTTTCCTAAGAAATAAGCGCAATTTTCCTTGTATTGTTAGTTGTTCCCCATATGAAATTACGAGCAAGTCTCTCAATTTCATTGCATACAGAAAGAGGCACCTGAATAGTAAACATGTAGTAGTTAGGAATAGCAAGAAGAACTGACCGAACCAAAGTTATTCGTCCTGCTAGCAAAAGTTTTCTCGCATCCCATCCAGGCAGTTTTTGCCTAACCTTACTTATAATAAAGTCGAAAGTATGCATAGTAACTCTGTTATGAAACAATGGCATATCAACGTAACATCCAATGTCACCCACTCGGCTGAATCCCACACTCTTGCAAATTACCTCAATAACCGAACTAGGAGTATTAGGGGAGAAAAACACTTGTGACTTGAACTTGTTAACCTTTTGTCCAGAAAAGTAATAGAAAGTTTTCGATATACTACTCACTACAATAGCTTGATCCCTACTAGTTTCACAGAACAACATAAGATCATCAGTAAAAAAAAAAAAAAGACAAAGGCTTCCAACTCTAGTTCACGATCGCCTCATCAATAAGGTGCCCAAGCCTCTCTATGCAAAGGACAAAAAGATAGAGCAATAAAGGGTCACCCTGTCTTATACCACATAACGAGTGGAAAATGTCAGTAAGAGTCCCATTCCATAATACTTGGAGTGAAGTAGAAGAAACGCAATGCAATATGACACTAATTAACTGCTCAAGAATTCCTACCATTAACAAAGTATCTCATAGAAAATCCAAGTTGATTCTATCATAAGCCTTTTCGAGGTCTATCTTCATGATCATACCACATTTCTCTCCTCGAAAGTTCCTCAAAAAGTGTACCACTTCTTGCGCCACTATAATAATATCCACAATATCTCTGTCTGGAATAAAGCTTGATTTGTTCTGACTTATCAATTCACCATTAAAGGTCGTAGCCTGTTAACAATCGTCTTTGTAAGAATCTTATACAACACTGAACACAAGCTTATAGGCCAAAATTGATTAATTCTCTCCAAATTTGGTGTCTTCCGGATAAAAACTAGTAACGCTCTGTTCAATTTCGGATCCGACCGCATCCTACCCAAACTGTGTCTCACAAAAGAACACACTGACGATCTCACAATCTCCCATTGAGTCTGAAAGAAACTAGCCTAAAACCCATCTACACTGGGGCCTTTAAAGGAGCCATACTAAACATTGATCTACGTATTTCCTCATCCGAAACCACTAAAATAAGAGCCCTTGTCTCATCACAGGAAAACACAGGAAATTTACCTCGACAAGGGAAAACACCACTAGTCACATAGTCCATGGTATAAAGTTCCTTAAAGAATTGCACCACATGTTGTTTCAATACATCCTCCTCAAAACACCATTTACTATACACCAGAAGACCCTCGACTTTATTTCGCTTCCATCTTGCCAATGTACGACTATGAAAATAGGATGTAATCCCTATTTTTTAACCATTCTACTCTGGATTTTTGAAACCACAACAACTTCTCATGAGCTAAAACTTCCTCAATTTCCTGTCGCAGTTCATACTCTCATCTATGAAGTGATTGATAGGAGCGAAGCTCAAGGACTTTTTGAACCCTTTCCAGCTCAGAAATCAACTTTCTTTTGAGTACAAAGATATTCCCATAAACTTGTTTGTTCCATTCCTTAACAGATTCCTGGAAGCTTTCCAGATTATCACCAACCGCTAACTCATTATTCTAGCTACTATTAACAATATTGCCAAAATCCATATGAGACATCCAACTAGCAACACAACTGAAAGGCATTAAACATTTGCTAACGCTTGGCTTAAGAGAAATTAATATCGGTCTATGATCAGATTTCAGTCTGTGAAGGTTCTTCACTAAACATTCTGGTGAAAACGAATCCCACTCTGAATTATAGATAACCCTGTAAGTCTTTGTAACAAACCTCCCTACACCATATAAACTTGGCACCACTAGCACTAAGATTTCGCAAAGCATTATCGAATAAAACTCTCTAAACCATTTGCAACTTACACGTGAAATAGAAGCCCCACCTTTTCTTTCACCTCCATCAAGAATATAATTGAAATTATCGGTAAACATCCAAGGACCCTCAACCAAAATAGCCAAAGAGCTAAGAAAATGCCACAACTCCCTTCTCTTTGCAGCATGAGGACTTGCATAGACAATAAAACAAAAGAAATGATCTGAGTTCATCGTACTACAAATTTTAACATGAACCACCTGAGAATGTATATTCAAAATATCCACAATTAAATCCTCATTCCAACACAATCAAATCCCCCAGCAAAACCATTCGCTTCCACTCTAAAAGAATTCGGATATCCAATTTTTGCAAAAATATCATCACCCTAGCTCCACTAACTCGGGGTTCAAGAAAACAAAAAAAAAATCTGGCAAAAACTCTTTCCTGTATTCTTTAACAAAATTGTAAAAACGAGGATGTCTTGCTCCTTAGAAATTCCAATAAATTATTTTAGTGTTCATAAAAAAATAAGGAAATTTACAAGCCAAACCCGAAATAAGACTACTATAAATTCTGACAATTAACCTCAACATCATCAGTGTCGTCCACAATCATACCTTCCTCAACAACTTGAGGATCTGAGACCATAACATATTTGTCTGGATTCCTTTCGAGATTACAAACCAACCCTTCTATTGCTAATTGGAGATCAATCGATTTCTGCTCCTAGATCCCAAGAGTCTCATCAGGCGGTTCCCTTTGCTGTTTAGCGAGTAGTGTTAGCACGCAGTTGTTACGCTATGGGAGAGCTCGTTTTACCAAACATAAAAATCTCATTCTCTTTGTCAATATTAACTTTCATTTTTCTTTCTCTAAAATTTGAACCGCTGCATGTTTCTTTTTATTTAAATTAGCCAAAATTTCCACTTTTTCCATCACTATAGCTTTCCCTCTATTAGTGGCACCCACCTGGGCCGATCTCGATCCATCATCGAAAACACCCCTCCAATATTCAAATTCATACCCAAGCTTCTATTATTGGGCTTCAAAACCTTCAAGGTCGACTTTGGCCCACTCCCCATCACCACTTTTTTCCTCTTAGCCTTTAGCTTGGCCCGCTTCCCTTTCACCTCAATAACATCTTTTTCTGGAAACCCTAACCCTATATCCCCATCACTGTTAGACTTCTCTTTAGTCACTACCTCATCACTCCCATTAATCTCGCCATTAAATACTGCAGAAATCTCTCCCTTACTAACCTCCAGCACCACAAAGTGAGATCCCCCAACAAGTCCCCAAGAACTGCCATTTCTTCCTTCACCGGAAGCCTGACTATGCCCTTTTCATCTCTCCACCACCATCCACGAACCATAAGGTTCATCATTTTACCTTTTTTTCAAGACCTGACTTCTCCATGACCGGTCGAGCGCAACCTGACTCCTCCACTAGTGAAGCCGTCGTAATCACGGGACAAACGTCCGCTACATGTTCGTACATACCACATTGGAAACAAATATTTGGTAATAATTATATTCAACACGCTAGAGACGACCAATAATTTGAACCTTCGACACCAACAACTTCCTCAAATCAACACAGACTGCTAACCGTACAAATCGTCCCTTGTGAGTACAATCCGTTTGAACATCTAGCTTCACCACTGGACCAACCGTCTAACCAATCACCCTTAGAAGGCAACTCGAATAATAACCTTTAGGCAAACCATGTAACCTAATCCAAACAACTTGCGACTCAATACCACTTTAACTTGTTGAAAACTCCGGTGACCATGGCCGAACAGTCAAGTATCTGCCAAAAATTACCCACGACACTCCTACTAATACTTTATTATAATCAGATTCATCCTGAAAACGGACCAGATAAAAATCATTCTCAAGATCCATGAGTTGGATCTCACACTGAGGATTCCACAGTAAATTGATTTTATTCAACAAAACATTAAAACCAATTCTTCCCCCCAGTAATTTCACAATAACTGTATTAGTCATTCGTGGTTGGATAAACTTCTGCACTTTGTTAGAGAACGTAATCGACGGAACACTTCAATCACTTCAGTAACAGTGTCGCCATCCAAAAGTGTAAACTCCTCTTCCAGAAAACAACCATTATTCTTCTCTAAGGAAGCCCCTAAGATGGTTGATTTGTACTACGCTTTCGGAATCTTTGACTGAATCCTTTGGCTGTTATTATCCACAGTCGGGTCATCAAAATTTAACATACTTCCGGTCTAGTGCGAACTTTCTTTGTGGCCCTTCTGATACCACTAGTCGAACCTGAGTTATTGGCACCCGCTGCGAAATCCACCGTAGGAAGCGTTCCACTCATCACTCCCCTCTGAAAAAAATTAACTTCAAAAGACCCTAGAAAATAGATATAAACTATTTTGTTGCAACATTTTATCATATAATGTTAATTGATCTTTAATTACCATATAATGTTAATTGTTTCCTTCTTTACTTCAGTATTCTAATTTAGTTTTTATACTAATTTTTTTTATTATTTCGTGTAATGTACATGTTAAATTATATTTATCAATTTTAATATTTTATACTTATTTATTATAAAATTTGTAATGTTTTAGTAATATTATATTTTTGTAATATTTAAATTTTAATAGTTTATATTATTATAATATAAATTAAGAAAAAAATTTAATATTTAAAATAAACTTAAATTAAATCCTAACACTTATTAAAATAATAAAAAAATTAGATATTTAAAAAGAACTTATGATCTCTAGCAGTAGCTTTCATTAATGGACTACCATAATTAAGTTAGGGTAAACTACTAAAATAGTCACTTTTGTTTCTCTTAGGTTACATCTTAGTCACTTATGTTTGAAATGTTATATTTTAGTCACTTTCATTAATGTGTTGTAACATTTTAGTCACTGAGCCGTAAATTTTCGTTAACGGTGTAACGATAAGCTGATGTGGCACGTTAAATCATCATTTCAAACAAAAATTTCAGGTTAAATTATACAATTGGTCACCATATTTTTTTCGTTTTGAGCAGTTTTTTTTTCTTTTATGTTCTTTCAACTTTCTCTTTTTTTCTTCATTTTCCTTTCTTTTATGCTTCTCCCTCTATTTTCCTCCATTCTCCATCTTTTTTAATGTAAAAGAAGAAAATTAAATTGCTTAAAATGAAAAAAAAAATAGGGACCAATTGTATAATTTAACCTAAAATTTTTGTTTGAAATGATGATTTAACGTGTTACGTCAGCTTACCATTACATTGTTAACGGCAATTAATGGCTCAGTGCCTAAAATGTTACAACACGTACGTTAACATAAGTGACTAAAACATAACATTTCAAACATAAGTGACTAAAATAAAACCTGAGGGAAACAAAAGTGACTATTTTAATAGTTTACTCCATAATTTATATAAGTGATTGAGAATATGCACAATAATTAATTTACATATTTATCATAATATATATTTACCATAATTAGTTATATATATCACAAATAGTTAATACATTTATCATAATTAATGTAAATTCACTATAATTAGTTATTATATTTATTGTAATTAATTTTCATAATATAAATTCACCATAATTAGTTAATATATAATTATCATAATTAATTAATATAGACTAATAATATCTTGGTATTATTAGTAAAAGTTGCTAGTGTAACTGTCATATGTGAACTTTGGTTTGATAAGTCACCAAATTATTTTAGTTCATTGTAAGTTTGTAGTTTATATTAGCTTGGTTGTATTCTATAATTATTCGCACATGTATTTCTAATTGTACTATAATTATATTGTTTTTTTGTGAATTAAAAAAAAACTATTTTTCAAATAAACAAGTTAATATACGTTAGATAATTATTTAATATATTGCTTATCGATTTTTTTTGACTCCATAAATAAATTAAGAGTATGAAAAATATCATATTTATTTATATATTTAAAGCATTTAGTACATTGATTGTGTACTTTTTTTAATTCCGCAAATAAAATTAAAAAAATTGTAATATGTCTCATTTTATTTATTTAATATTTTATTATACTTTATAAAGCATTTATTATTTTTTCATTTATTTATTGAGTTTAAAAATATGGTATCAAATATTTTTCTATATTTAATATTTTATCATATAAAATACTTGTCATATTTGTAACAAATAGTGCAAAAATAATTTTCTATTTAGGCTCCGTTTGTTTTACTGAAAATGAGTTCTGGAAAATAATTTACTTTTCTGGAAAAGCTAATATTTTCTAGTGTTTAGATGAATCTGTGTAAAATGTTTTCTGTTATTTGGTAGATTTCTTAAAAATAGTTCATAAAAGTTGTTTTCAATTAAACAAACATACATTTGAGATTTTCTTATTTTTCTTATTATTTAATTAAATTTATTTTTATCTATAATTTTATATTTTACATTGTTTTTGCATATATTAAAAACATTATGTTAAATTCAGATTCATTACAACGTCATGTTTTAATTACATGACTACTAAGTGAGTATTTTCTTATTTAAAAATGTGACATCAACAAAATTGACAAAAAAATTAAGGATGTCAACGATTGAACTTGATTTTCAAATTTGAAAAGTAAATGGACTAAATTTTTGAAAATAAAAGTACAAAGACTAAATTACAAATCTGTGAAGTGTACCTAGACTTATGATATATTTTAACCTTTATACTACAAAATATTTATTATTAATATATTTATAATTGTAATAAATATTTATTATTAAGATATTAATATTGAATATTTTCAATAATATGTGAATAATATTATTTAAAATTGTTATTTTTAAAATTTATTATTAAAATAAAATTGAAATGTTAAATAATTTATTAAAATAATCAATTATATATTTTTATATTAATAATTTATTATATGATTAAATATAAATAATTAAATATGTATGTTTAATAATATAAAAATAAAATTTATTATCAATATAATAATATTAAGCTTGATTTAAGTTAATTTTTATATAAAAATAAAATTATTTATAAATGAGCTCTTTTTCGGAAAATATAACTTACGTTTTTCAAGAGGGTAAGTCATTTTACAAGAAAAATGAATAATTTTTACCTTGATCTGTAACTTATTCATTTTTCGTTACCTTAACCTGTAACTCATTCATTTTCCGTTGACCAAACACAGAAAAATATAAAAAAATATCTTTAGTAAAACTTTTTTACATCTAAACGAACACACCCTTTAATTAAAATGAAAAAGAAAAGAAAAAACACCAACCCATATTATGCTCTTCGAAAAAAACAAAAACCTCACCAACCATTTCACTCCCATATAAAAAAGCCGAAGTTGGTGCTTAGCACATAAACCTAAGTCCAGTTCGAAACCGTCTCTCACACCAGCTTTCGTCTTTCAGCAATGGCCGCCACCACTACAACCACTTCCTTTAAAGCCGCACTACTTTCTACACCGTCGATATCTTCATCGACCAAATCAACCGTCCTCAAACCACGCTTTACATCATCATCCTCCTCACGGTATTCGCCGATTCCAAAATCACTGATAGCTCATCATGTCTCTACAAGGACCAACGCCATCGTCGCCAAGATGGGGACAGTCCCTTCGCCACTTTCTGAGACGACATCGCTTGACTTCCATACCTCCGTTTTCCAGAAAGAAAAGATCTCTCTTGCTGGTCACGAAGAGGTTAACTGACCCCCTAATTAAGTCATTTCATTTCTTTTTCTTCTTCTTCTTTTGCATTTGCTTTTCAGTTCTGTTTGCTGATTAATTGCATATATATTGATGGATTTGGGTATTTGGCAGTACATTGTGAGAGGAGGACGGCATTTGTTCCCTTTATTGGATCATGCTTTTAAGGGAATCAAACAGATTGGTGTTATTGGTTGGGGTTCTCAGGTTATTAATTTACAACATTTCTCCTTTTCTTTTTCCCTGTAAATAAAAGCAAAAGGGAAACCTTTTTCCCCACCATTTCATAATTATGAAGATCAAAAGCATGCTTTTCAGTTTTCATTGACCACGAAAGTCTTTCAGGTTTTTATTTTGCAAATGTTCATTAATTGTATATCCGAATATTACATTCCCTTAACTAAAACGTGGTTTAAAATATGGTTTTAGGGGCCAGCTCAAGCACAGAATCTGAGGGATTCTCTTGCAGAGGCAAAATCTGATATTGTTGTGAAGGCAAGCTCGAATTCTCTTGTCCTTGTTTACGAAGAAGAAAGAAAATCGTACTCACTGCATTCTATTTTGCATTCATTGATTTGACTAAATGTACTGTTACTTGATGATGATTACAGGTTGGGTTGAGGAAAGGCTCTCGCTCCTTTGCTGAAGCCCGTACTGCAGGATTTACTGAAGAGAACGGAACTCTGGGGGACATATGGGAAACTGTTGCTGGAAGTGATCTCGTGTTATTGTTGATCTCTGATTCTGCACAGGTTGCTAAACTCCTCTCATGTTTTCTATTTCTGCGTTTTAAATATTGGCTATTGATCATGGTTAGCATTGGCTGATTGTATAAGCTGCATGCCCATAGCAGACATCTTTCTGATGCCAATATATGACTCACATGAAAAATGTTTCCAAGTCTATTAGACTGATTTGTGACAACTTGTAAATGCGTAAGACTTACATGCACTATGATTCATAAGCTCTCTGCACTTTTTGGTTTGTTCTTATGAAGTTTTATTTTCTGAATTATGTTATCTAGGCGGATAATTATGAAAAGGTCTTCTCCCATATGAAGCCAAATAGCATCCTTGGGCTTTCCCATGGATTTCTTCTTGGCCATTTACAATCGTTGGGGCTTGATTTTCCTAAGAACATCAGTGTAATTGCTGTCTGCCCGAAGGGAATGGGACCTTCTGTGAGGAGACTTTATGTTCAGGGAAAAGAGATAAATGGCGCTGGAATTAATGCTAGTTTTGCTGTCCATCAGGTTGATTATCTCTTGATCATATATTCAACTTAGTCTGAATGAATGTCAAAACTAAACCTTTTCAAAAAAGCATGCTTAAATGACAATGTCTAATTTGGAGCAGGATGTTGATGGTAGAGCTACAGATGTGGCCTTGGGATGGTCGGTTGCCCTTGGTTCTCCTTTTACATTCGCCACCACATTAGAGCAGGAATACAAAAGTGACATTTTTGGGGAGAGAGGTGAGCTGAGTTGTTTGTGTTATTTTGTCAACTTAATGCCTAAAGCGTGTTGTTGTTTCTTCTTTCTGCAGGCATCTTGCTAGGTGCTGTTCATGGGGTTGTTGAATGCTTGTTTAGAAGGTATGTGGAGGATGGAATGAGTGAGGAATTGGCTTACAAAAACACTGTTGAGTGCATAACAGGAATTGTGTCAAAGACCATTTCAACAAAGGTGATCCATGTTGGTTGCTATGCTCTCTCCTCTCTTTGGAATTCTTACTTACGGATCCCTGTTGTGGCCAATTTCTGTGTTTGTTTCCATAGGGTATGCTAGCTGTATACAACTCATTGTCCGAGGAAGGCAAAAAGCGATTTGAGGCCGCTTACAGTGCCTCATATTATCCTTGCATGGAAATCCTATATGAGTGTTACGAAGATGTTGCAAGTGGAAGCGAGATTCGCAGTGTTGTTTTGGCTGGGCGTCGGTTTTATGTATGTTTATGACACTAGTGTTTTTGTCAGTTTGCTTGTTATAGATCCTTATTCCATGAATCATTCATTGCTTAAAGTTGGTTCTCAGCTAAGAAAAATCTTGCTTGATGGCTGACTAAGAATTGTTTACAGGAAAAGGAGGGTCTACCTGCCTGCCCTATGGGTAAAATTGATCAGACACGGATGTGGAAAGTTGGTGAGCATGTCCGAGCAACTAGAGCGAAAGATGATTTAGGTCCACTGTGCCCTTTCACTTCTGGGGTTTTTGTGGCGCTAATGATGGCACAGGTGATCAAATTCATTTTAAATTTTGGACAATGATAATTAAATGTACTACTGGGCTCTGACAAATTAAATCACTTGAAGAATTTTGCTTTGTTTTCCTACTCTTCTTATCGTTTGTAACGTTTAAAATCAGATCGAGGTCTTGAGAAAGAAGGGCCACTCGTACTCAGAAATCATCAATGAGAGTTTGATTGAGGCTGTTGATTCCTTGAACCCCTTCATGCATGCTCGAGGAGTTTCTTTCATGGTTGATAACTGTTCCACAACCGCACGATTGGGATCAAGAAAATGGGCTCCACGTTTTGATTACAACCTTACTCAACAAGCATTCGTAGCAGTGGATTCAGGTGCTCCCATCAACCAGGACCTGATAAGTAACTTCTTATCTGATCCTGTTCATGAAGCTATCGAAGTCTGTGCAAAGCTAAGACCCACTGTTGATATATCAGTGCCCCCAGATGCAGATTTTGTTCGTCCTGAATTGCGCCAATCTAGTTAGAGTGGAAGAGTGAATATTTTCTCATGGACGAGGCTGTTTTGCAGTAAAATGTTAATTTAGTTTTGCTACAAGTGAAGAGGAGGATAAGTTTTTATGGCTCTCTTAGTTTGTGTTTGGTTTAAGAGGAGGTTAAGTTTGTATGACTGTTAGTTTATGTTTGGTTTAAAAGAATTATGTAAGGTGAGCTTCTTAAGATTCATGAGTTGCTTATCTGCAAATGGTATGCTTGGCCTAGCCTGTTCAGTATTTGATTAATTTTATGAATTTGGTGGCTCAGTAAAACTTAATGCCAAAATGCGGTATCGGCAGCCTTTGTGCATAGGTTTAGCGATACACTGAATAAAAGAAAATCATGCTTGTTTGATACGGTGGCGACCTTGACAGATTGAGAGAGTAGGAAAAGAAGAGAAAAATAGCAAAAATTTCATTCCATAACAAGGCCTAAACAATTCGCTACTGCATACAATGTTTTTAGGTTCAGAGAATCGTATCCCTCGATAATAAAACGCAGCAGATTACCAACCTTCAAAAGCAGCGTATATAGAACTTGTTCTAAATGCACCGTATGACTAAAGCTTAAAACATAAAACGCAGCATATAACCAACGTTAATTACATACAATCCATGACAATTACTCCCGGGGTTGAACAAATCCTTGTCCTCAAGGATCAAATGAGTTGGCCAAGCTAGGACATTCTCTATCTTTGATTAGTTCATAGATACAGTACCATGAGAGATGACATAGCCTAAGTATTCAATCTTGGAGGAAGCAAACTAACACTTGCTGAGCTTAGCAAACGAATGATGACTTCTCAAAAGCTAAAACACTTCCTTAAGCTGTAACAGATGGTCTGACCAGGATTGAGAATATACTAAGATTTCATCAAAGAAAACCAGCACAAGCTTCCTTAAAAGTGGCTTTAATACTGAATTCATCAGTGCCTGGTAACTGGATGGAGCATTTGTGAGTCCGAAAGGCATGACTAGGAACTCATAATGCCCCTCATGAGTCTTAAATGTTGTCTTGTGAATGTCTGACTCACTCATTTTGATATGGGGATACCCTGATCTATTATCCAACTTGGAGAAATATATTATCTAGCCTAACTTATCTAATAGTTCCTCAATCATAGGAATTGGGAACTTGTCATTGATGGTCGGTTGATTCAATTGCCTATAGTCCATACATAACCTCCAGTTGCCATCTTTTTTCTTTACCATCACTATAGGAGAAGCAAATGCACTATTACTGTCTCTAATAATTCCAACTTGCAGCATCTCTTGAATAAGCTTCTCCATCTTAATTTTTTGCATGGTATGATACCTATAGGGCTTGATTTTAACCACTGTATTCTTATCCTTCAGTAGTATTTTGTGATCCTGTAGCCTTAGGGGAAAAAGGCTAGTAGGGGTCTGAAAAACATCTTCATACTCTTCCAACAGTGCTTGCAATTCTACTGGCATAGAAGCCTTAGTCATTTGCAAAGAAGATTGGTCAGGAGTGATCATCATCATTATACAATGGCCCATGGGATGACTAAGCATATAGAAACTTTTAGAAGAGTGAACCTTGTCCAACAAATGTATAGAACTTGGCATAATACCCTACAGATTTGTAACACCCTAGGCTCGACCCGATCACCAGGTCTGGATACTGGATGATACAAAGACCTTAATACCTTGATAATATTTCTAAATCGAATCTTATTACATTCTCAAACGTTTAGTTTACACATTAGACTATATTATCATACACATCTTCCAAAAGTTACTACCTTGCAATCTTATTTAAAATTTTGAATGTAAACCCTTAAAATTTCATGACTTTGATTATACCCCCGAAGCGTGGCCTCTAAGGGGAGCCCTTTTATACCCTAAATGACATCCATGCCCTTCCCAAGACTGGCAATGCCTGGCTTGGTCCCTCCACTCGATTTCTGAGTCAAACCCTTTATCCTGCAAACATGTAGAATTTCATAAGTTTAAATGAACTTAGTGAGATTCTATGAAACAATGTAATAGAAATATCTCAAAGGGTTCAAGAAATGAAATTTAAAGTAGAGACGTCAACTCTTTAATTATCCTCTACCTACTACAATTTACACTAGCGTAATCATTGTCTAGCCTTCTTGTTAACAGCTCACCCCTGGTGGACTTATTCTCTATCTCAAGCGTAAGGTTGTTCTTTACGGTAGCAACTCTTTATGTTACTGGTTTGATTCCACCTCATCTCAGTTTCCTCACTACCTTAATAAGTTTAACTCTCACATTTACCCATCCATTCGAACCAGAAGTTCTTTAACCACTACTAGTTGACTATCTTTATGTTCCCTAAAGTTCAGATTTTGACTCTAATCCGTTAGGTCAACTTATGGTTTTGTATATATTGAATGCCGACCTGCATGGACGTCTTATCATCCTAGCAGACTCATACTTTTTGGCTAGCCTTAAGCTATTAGTTTGCCTTATTCTACTCTTTTGTGATCTTTGAACCATATCCTTTACTACTCCCCGGCTGACCGTTCCCCCAAGGTAGTCCTCAGCAGACTTACCACGAACCCTTAGTCTTAGGTTTGGCTGGTAATTTCACTATCACTCCCAATTTCGGTGTTCTCACTAAAATTTGCGAGCTCATACCTCTACACAGAAAAATCTTGCGTCAACAACTTACCTACATTCTCAAACATTCTTACCCACCCTTCTTATCTTTGAAGTTTGGCGGATACTATTTACCAGTGTTGGAAAACGAGTTTGAAAAACGTAGAGGAAAATAAATTTAGGGAAAAACCAGAGTTTAATTTTTTTTCCGAAATAAGATTTTGGTTGTGATATCTAAAGTAATAAACACTTAATCAAAATTTTACCTTTTTGATTCATCTAGGATGAGCGCGCTTCGAATAAGTAGTCTTCTCTGCTAGCCTCAAGCTCACGTCTGTCGAGTGTGGGCTCGTTTCGAATAAAATTTTTTTAACAAAAATTACTAGTAGGGTAATAATTTCTCTAAATTTTTGGGTTAAGTTGTAAATAAAAAAATATCTCTAGAAATTTTTTGGAATAATCTTTTAAGAGAATTTTCTCTTTACAACTTTCTCTTAAATTCAAGTGTGTGTAAATAATCACCCAATGCTCTCATTATATAGAGAGAGTTTAGAGAGTTTAATTATGTTTAAACTTAATCCCTTTAATATTAAATTTAATCTAATAAATATTAGATTAAACTTAATATTAGACTATTAAAAAAATATTATTTTTTGAACAATTAATCTGAAATCAAATTTTCTGGTAGAGTCCAGTAGGAGCGTAACTCTTCCATTGTTCAACCACCGATGACCAACCGTCACCAGCCACCGGGATGCCACCGTTGCAGCCACTGGCACCGCCGTGTCTGGTGATACAGGTGCGACAACCTTATGGCACCTCGAACCGGTTAGGCTGCTGTCGGTTCTGTTCGGGTCAATGACAACCCGACTAGTCCAGTCTAGCAACTGATTGGACCATCAGCCCGGTTTCACATACCTGGTCCGGTTCGACCATTTTTTGAGCCTTGGTCTTGATTTTGGGCTTCCGGTCCAATTAACGATCTTAGGTCCAATTTTCAAGTTGAATTACCCATTGGGCTAATTGTTTGACTTGAAAATTAACTTCCAAAAATATCATATTAATTTTGATTAATTTAATTTTACTTGATCAAAATTAATTTTTCAAAGATCACTTAGATTTTCCAAATTAATTTTTCAAGAAAATTCTTTAATTAAATTCTCTAGTTGAACAATTCTTAAGACCATCTAATTTAATTTCACATCGAATAAATTGACTCAATTAAATTATTCCTAAAATCATAGAATTTTCTTCTAATTTCAAATGCAGTCCGATTGAGCTTTTGTTAAGCTAGCGGAGGGACCAATCAGACATATACAATTAAACTCTAGTGATTGCAGTTATGCCCAAAAGCATCGTTTCGATAATTCAAAATTACTTAATCATGGAGTCAGTCCACAAGAAGTACCATGATTGAAAACTCCTTATTGTATACTCTTTACGAAAGCAATTCATCAAACTGCTTTGTCCAATGACCTCGTTATGTGTGTTACCCTCATATGATATCATTGATTCCTTTGAGTTAAATCTGTTCACTCAATACAATCCTATTTTATCTCATTGTCACCATTGTGTCTTCTTTAATGATTAATATGATCACTGTCAACAAATGACTGTGATAAATTGCTCGTTCGAGAACAAGCAACCTGTGGCCACGTTCCATATTTATCAATCCACACAATGCTAATGAGAGGATATCATTAACTCTTTAATTGAGCTATGAATTCCATTGTTGCTAGTAAAGCCATACCATACACAAGTCATGTACCCAACATACCAGCTATGGGCTCGACCATTTTTGGAGCATAAGTATGCTCCATTTATATCAAAGCACATGAGTTGCATACGCATGGTTAGTGACTAACTCAGGATTTAGGAAAATCATACCATAAAAGTCACAAGTGAATTAATTCACAAACGGATTTAGAATTAATTCATCTTAGGTCTAGCCTAATGTATCATTCTACCAATAAATACATCTATGTTTTTACTCGTGGAATCAACTGCTCCAATAGCCAAGACTAGCCATCTCCCCAATTGGAATTGTAGACAACATAATAATCATTCTCAGTATTTGAATCAAATGCTCACTTTGATTATTTTATGGAATTACAGACTCATTTATATTATCTATTGAATTAAGTAGTCTTTCTTGCAATGTAAACGGTCTTTACAATGCCACTTATCTTCAGTTTGAACTTTAGACAATCAATGAGCTAACATTTGCTTGTCATAATTTCGCTATGCATGCAAAATATAAAAGACAAAATACGAAAGATATAATAGTGAAATGTGAAATTAACTTTATTTATTTATTTATCGTTCAAATAAATAGAAAATACTTACATGTTTACTACAATACGGGTACATTTCCCAACAACCAGCGTTCTTAGACATGCTGTACTCATCTATTCATGTTACTCTTTAAATATGTCGAACTTCGATCTCTCTTACCTTGTTCTGTCATCTTCCTAGCTCAACATGTTTGATCTTTTCTTAACGCAATAGCGGAGCTATGGACTTACACAATCTGAACCATGTTTATCGTCTTGGCGGACTATACTGGTTGCTATAGCCAACTTATGGTCTTATACTTGAAATCTCTATGTTTAATGTCTTGGCGGACTTTCTTGTGTTTATTGTCTCGGCAGACTACCTAGTGATTTCTGTCTTGATGAACTACACTGGTTGCCATACCCGAGCTATGGTCTTACTCATTAAACCTCTTTTGAGGTGTCACCTCGAAGGACTTTACTACCATTGTGGTGTTGCCCTATAAAGCCTATTGACCACCGTCGTAGTGTTGCCCTATGAAACCTAATAACTGTCGTCACGGTGTCACCCTGAAGGACCAGTCGATATAATTCAATATCTCATTTAACCTTTGATGCTCGAGCACCGCAGTGTCCCCTCCGCAGGGCCTAGAGCTTTACACATCACTGTTTGCACTCAACAACACCGTATGACGAAATCTTAACAGAATTCCATTTCCCTATTCATCTGACCATACCTCCAATACACCATAACTACCTTGATGCTCAAACACTGAAGTGTCCCCTTCATAAGGCTAGAGTTTCGCACATCACGGTTTGCAAGTATCTCTAAGGGATACATTTTAGTTGAGGGAACTTGATGCTCTACTTTAGTCCATTGGCAAGTCAGAAAACTTGAGACATATTATGATATTTCTTTCTTCATTCCAGGCCACCAATACAAGCTTTTCAAGTCACGGTTCATCCTAACACTTTCTAGATGAAGCGAGAAAGGTTCTTGATAAGCTTCTTTCAATAGTTCTTGCTTGAAACCATTTCCAGTAGGCACATTCATTCTTCCCAAAAATCAGAGTTTACAATCTTTTCCTAAATTGAAGTTCGTCGCTTTATTAGACGCCATATGCTACTAAAACGCATCACATTTTACATCCTTTAGCTGTTCTTCCGAAATTTGGAAAAGGAAGGTAGTTGAATAGTGAATTCTGCAAGGGGTGACCCATCAATTTCCAAACAAACATTCGCTCGAAGAGATGTCAAAGCTACCACAATTTTCTTGCTTAGAGCATCTGCTACCATGTTAGCCTTTCTAGGATGATATTCAATTGCCAGATCATAATCTTTTAGAAGCTCCATCCAACATTGTTGGTGTAGATTCAAATCGTTATATGTTATTAGATACCTTAAGCTCTTATGGTCTGAAAACACACGACACTTCTCCTCATAAAGGTAGTGTCTCTAGATCTTTAGCGCCAACACTACCGTTACAAGCTTTAAGTCTTGAGTTGGATAATTCTTTTAATGTGGCTTGAGCTAGCGAGATGCATAAGCCACAACCTTTTCTCTTTGCATAAGCATACATCCTAGCCCATTAAGCTCTTATGGTCTAAAAACACGTAACACTTCTCCCCATAAAGTTAGTGTCTCTAGAACTTTAGCACCAACACTACCACTGCAAGCTTTAAGTCTTGAGTTGGATAAATATTTTAATACGGCTTGATATGGCGAAATGCATACGCCACAACCTTTTCTCTTTGCTTAAGCACACATCCCAACCCATTAAGGGATATGTTAGTGTACATAGCATATTCCATGCCAAATTTTGGTTGGGCTAATATCGGGGCCTTGGTTAGTATAACTTTCAACTTATTAAAACTCTTCTGACACGCCTCTGTCCATTTGAACTTTTCCTAACGAACGCGTGAGAGGTGTTGCTAACATGGTGAATCTTTTTACGAACCTCTTGTAGTAACCCTCCAAACCCAAGAAGCTACATACCTTAGGGACATTCTTTGGTGAATTCCAATCAAGCATAAATTTAACTTTATTAGGGTCTACCCTGATACCTTCAGCAGAAATAACATGACCAAGAAAATGAACTTCTCTCAACGAAAATTCACATTTGCTGAATTTGGTGTACAACTTGTTCTCGCACAAATTTCTTAGCACAACCCTTAGGTGTTCCTCATGATCAACCACGCTTTTAGAGTAGACTAAAATATCATCGATAAAAACTATTAAAAACTAATCCAAGTAGGGCTGAAAAATCTTGTTCATCAAATCCATAAATACCGCTGGCACATTAGTTAATCCAAATGGCATCACCGAAAACTCATAATGCCCATACCGTGAACAAAATGTAGTTTTCAGAATATCATCACCTCTGATCTTTACCTGATAGTAGCAAGAACGCATAAATTTTGGAGAAGATTGTAGCTCCATTTAATTTTTCAAACAAATCTTTTATTCGAGGTAGTGGATATTTATTCTTCACATTCACTTACTAAGTTGATGGTAATTAATGCAAAGACGGAGAGTCTTATCCTTTTTCTTTACAAACAAGATTGGTGCCCAAGGTGAAACACTTGGTCGAATAAATCCCTTGTCCAACAGATTTTGTAGTTGTGTCTTTAATTCCTTCAGTTCCAATGGTGACATTTTATAGGGGGCACAGGATATGGGCACAATACCATGTAACGACCCAAAAGTCAGTGGTGTCAAAATGTGTGGTTCGTAACCCTTTTTCATAAATCAGACTCGTAAATATTTTTATTAAATATTTATAGAGTTATATTAGAAGTGAATTGAATTTAGGTTAGGTAATTTTGTCGAATTAGTGATTAATTAAGGTATAGGGACTAAAGCGTAAAAGTGGCAAAATTTTAATTATTAAGGAATCTTTAATTAGAAATCAAGTAAGGGGGCTTATATAGTACTTAGCCCATTAGGATGATTATAGTGTACGGTGTGGGGAATTAAAATATGAATGTTTATGTTATAATTTACAAATTAAATAAAAAAAGAATACAATATAATAAAACTTGTTAGTGGAATAGAAAAATAAAAACATTTCCATTTCTCTTCATGCAAATCGAACCTTAGGAAGAAGTGTGGAATGTTCAACTCTTAGGGGATTTGATTTCAAATCCAAAATTAGTTAGTGTAATCTAGTCCCTTTCATGTAATTTTTATATATTTTTAAATCCCGAGAACTTAAGCTAACCGACCCATATAGTAGTTTTCAATACTGTTAAAGATTGTGAACGTTTCCATTCATGGATCGTTGAATTTCTAGGGGTTAATTTGATAGATTTTAAGTTTAAAATTGAAAAAGGATTAAAATGTAAAGTAAATTGATGATTTTGTGCATTATGGACTAAATTGTATAAAAATTAAAATTTTAGGGTAAAAATGGGAAATAGAGAGCTACATTAGGCCAAGAGTAAATTAGTATTAAAAATTGAGGTTAAATGTGAAAATTATTTTAGTCTCGATTTTAGGGACTAAATTGAATAAAATGCAAAAGGTACATAAATTAGAAATTGAATGTAAAATTTGATTGTGTATTGATAAAATGTCCTGTTGTTTTAATCCGTAGCTAACGTTGACCCGTAGCTAACGCTGACGAATAGCTCAAAGTTCACGATTTGTATTTCTATAATCTGAATTATTTCAATTGTTGCATATAAACATTGCATCATATGGTAAGTTTATAACGTGAGTTAGTTCTTGGAAATATGTATGAAATGGTAATTGAAATGAATAGATGTGATTGAATGATTGAATGACTTAATTTGATAGTTATGAAAACAACGCATATTGAATTATATGTTGAATTGAATTGATTTGAGAAATAAACAATGTTGACAAATGCATGATAATGGACTATAATTGGCATGCCGTAGGATAGGAAGAGTTTAGGGTTATACGACTATGTGTCGGGGAGTGCTGGGCAACCCATTTGTCGATTATATCGACCAGTTTTGGGCACATTTATTTGTTTGTTTTTACCGGCCAGCGCAGGGCGCAATTTATTATTATGGATTTATCTGTCAGGCACTGGGTGCCAAAATGGTGTGTTGGTTGAATCCGTATATCCATCCGAGTTCAAGTCATGTTAATAGGGAATTATAGATGAAAATCGAAACCATGATGGTGAAACATTGAGTTAAGGATGAATATGAACTTTGAACGTATTCAATGGTAAACTATGAGATGGAATGTGCTAGAATATGATTTGAACTACCAAATGCTACATGTAATGAATTTTTCATGTTCTAGTATTGATAATAATGTGATGGTTTTGAAAAAATGAATAAGTGAATTGGTGTATAGTAATTGCTATGTTGCATTTCATTAATTATGTTAAGTTATGCATCATTTTGTGTTAGAATAAATATTAATATTTTGATTATTAAAATACCATTGAGTATATTCAGCGTATGGTTGTATTTTCTGTGCACATGTTAGGTACTTTTTTATTCGATCATCAACTTCAGCATCCAGCGACAATCCCAAACTCAAGTGTTAGTGATTTATTCGTTTTGGTCTTGGCATGTACCTAGGATGTCTAATTATTATAATAAATGTTGAGTATTTTGGTTGGCATTTTTGAAGTTATTTATATAAGTGTATATGTATGTAATGGAAATAATCATGTTGTTTGTATGTGATGGAAATAATCATGTTGTTATTCTCTTGCTAGGTAGCTTAGATCATTTGTTTAATGTTTAATGGTGGAGAAAATGATATGTTATGTGATATGCTTTGGTTAATGTTTGGTTATGGAGTGATGATTGGTAAGCTTAGGTATGCTTGAAATGAATTGGTAAGCTTGGTATCTAAACATGAAATAGATTGAATGGTGATTTGATGTTTGATTTAGATGATTTTGGAAGTTTCATTAAAAGTTTATTGAATTGGTATATATATGTGTACTCATTTGATTGTCCTTAAAAAATTTTAAATTGTTGAGGTGCATATTGTGGCATATTAGTTAGACAATTAGCTTGGTTGTTAAAGCGATATTTTTAACATGTTGGAAATGAATAGAAAAGTCCTTAGTTGATGATTTTTTTATGTTATAATTGTGTTATAAGGTACCATTTAAATTTTAGGTGATTTTGGCATGAAATAGATAATTTAAAGATAAGATTTTACCATTTCTGAGCTTAAGTATCGATATTTTGGCATTTGGTATTGATACTAGGCCATATGAACAGTTTTAAAACAAACAGAATGTCAAAATGGTGTATCGATACTTTTTCATAAAATATCGATACCATTAAATTATCGATACCCTTGTTTTGCACAGTAAACAAAATCATGATTTTGGAACAGCCCGTTTTCAGTGAAATCAGAATAGTGGTTTTGAGACCACAAATTTGATGTGAAAAAATTTATTTTATTATTATTTTAATGTCTACAGTATGTTAGCAAGGTCGTATAAAAATTTTGTTAAGAAATTTTGACGTTTGCATGCTTAATTTAGTGAAAAGGACTAAATCAAAAAAGATGTAAAATTAGAGTTCTATAAGTTAAGGTACTAAATGACTATGAAATTAAATAGTTAAGGGACTTATGTGGTAATTATACCATTGTTATTATGAGTGGACAATTATGGACATTAAACATGTGATTTCAAAGGTTAATTAATAAGGTTAAACTTGTAATTTAATAAATAACTTAAGATAAAATATAGTAAAAGGAAGTATCATCTTCCAAAATGAGTTTCACCACCAAAATTAGGGTAGAAAGAAGCCATAGCCAAGCTTGAATATTCGTCTACATTAATCTCTTGCATGTAAGTACAATTTCATTCTGTTTTTAATGATTTTTATATTTTTCAAGTCGTTGTAGCTTAATCTAGCTAGCCTAGGGACTAATTTGCAAAATTGTTAAAAGGTTAGGGTTTTTACATGAATATATTCATGTGGTTTTTGAGGTTTGATGGAAGAAAATGAATCTTTGTTGATAGATAAGCAACTTTTCTAAAGTGAATTTTGTTGAAAATGTTAAATAGGGATTTATTTGTAAAATGTGCAAAATACATGGTGAAAATTGTGAAATCATGAATTTTATAAGTTGATATGGATCTATATGATATTCAGCTAGCTTGGGTAGGGATGAAATTGCATGAATTTCAAATTATGAGCTTATGGACTAAATTGTAATAAATAAAAACAATAAGGGAAAAGCGTAATTTTGCAAAAAAATAAATTTGGACTGAATTGAATAGAATAGTTATTAAATAAATTTAATTTATTTATTTAGATCAAGATAGACCTTGTATGTGTAACACCCCTAACCCGTATCTGTCGCCGGAATAGGGTTACAGAGTATTACAGAAGTTTACAGAATAATTACAGATAATCCATGGACGTTTTTTTTTGTTTCTAAGTGTGCCAAAGCCGAATCCTTCATATCCTCCCTTCTCAAATTCCCTTTTGGTTCACCACTCGGTTCTAGCCAAATCACTTTTATTTCTTATTCCCCTTAGTGTTGCCGAATTGCCTCTGTCACCTTACTAGTCTCAAAAGCCGGACTTAAGCCACAATATCAAAGGAAGATTTCGGTAAGAGCTTAGTTGAATTTTTAGTGTGTTTTATTAAAAGCCGAAGGGCTATCTAACTCCTCTTTGCTGTTACCATGTACTAACAAGGGTGAGGCTCAGCAATTGCAAGTGTGGTAGGTAAGGATTGTTATCAAGGCAGTAAGTATTCTCGATTCAGTTAGAGTTTTAATAAGTGACCAAATCTATTGTGGCTCATAGGGGTGACTTATGATCAATATGGGTCACTTGCTTTTGACGATGTAGGTGTTTGGGTGAAGATCTAGAGGATAACCGCCAATAGTAGCAAAGGAAGGGCTACTAGAATGTGAGGTACACGGTAAGGGTATGGTGAGGTTTCGGTTTTTAGTCAGTGTATGTTAAAGCTTTGGTTAATCGCTAGTAATGTCGATTGTAGGTTCGTGACTAAGGGGTTTGCAACACGCGAGGTTACAAGGTGTGTACAAACACTACACACACGATATCGGCAATGCCGAGAAGCCGAAAAGCCAAACGTGGCTAAATGGGCCCAGTGGGCCCTGAGGCTAAGTTTGATGAAATGGTTTGGTTTGTTAAACATATTGAGCTAGTCATGCATGATACACGATCTGGATTTGTTTGGGCCTAATAGGCCATATGATGAGATTTGGGCCTAATGGGCCGTAAGGACATGAAATGGGCTTGATGGGTTTATGGGGACGTAGACAAGTAAGTTAGGGTTAATGGACTTAAGCGGTCTAGTGGCCCACCTCCTCTTCTCTGGAATCCTACCTGGTGCGTAGTGTCTGTTCACTTTAGCCGCGAGAACTTGTTGATGGGCCAAAGTTCATAACTAAAACCCGAGAGGGACCAATTACCCTTATATTTTAAAAATTACTAAAATACCCTATATTCGTAAATTACTAAAATACCCTTAGATTTGTAAATTATCAAAATACCCATGTTTTGCAAAATTACCCAAAATACCCATGTTTTGTAAGAGTACCAAAATACCCCTATTTTGCAAAATTACCAAGATACCCCTGTTTTGCCAAATTACCAAAATACCCTTGTAGGGTGGAATTACAAAAATACCCCTGGGTAGTGAAATGACGAAAATACCCCTACGTGACAAACTTAAGCTTATAGATGTTATTTGTGTGTTTGATGCATTCATATGATATTCTACTTAGGATGCATATGGGTGGGAATTATGGTACAGAGGAAGATTTGAGGATCGCATGACTGTACGGTATGAATCCAGGATCGCATGGCCGTATGGTATGGATCCACCGGAGGCTTTAAGCCCAATATATAATTAGTAGCTTTGCTATAACGTTCAGTAGTACCACAAACGGGCTACCCTTGGTGTGTAGCGGAGGGGTGGGTTGAGCTAGAATTCCCCACAGGAGTCATAAGGTTGGGAGGGAAATGGTGTGTGTAGCGGATGGATTTTTGGGGTGGGTTTTGCATTATCTGTTTGTATATGCTACGATATGATATGATATGATATGATATGATATGATATGATATGATATGAGGTCATTGTGGGCTAAGGCCCAAGACCACCGATTTTAATAGGGCTTAGGCCCAATGTGAATATTTGTATGTGATTTGATTGTTAAGGGCTGTACACACTGAGTTTCGAAACTCACACCCTTTAATTTAATGTTTCAGGTAATCTTAAATAGACGGCTCGACGTGGGAGAGGACTCGGAGATGGCCACACTACAAGCTGATCAAATGTTTTGATTTGTTCAAATGAATCTGTTTTAAATACTTTGTTTTTTTTTCATTAGATTGTAATAAGGCCATGTAACTCCTAAATGACTTTAGATTTTGGGTTTATTATTATTATTTTAACTATCCGCTTAATAAATTTCATAAAAGTATTAAAGTTAAAGTGGTTTTCGAAATAACTTATCATATGAATGTTTTTCTAAAATGTGGGCTTTTCCTCTTAACTTAACAAGATACAAGGGTTTTGGGCCTTAAATTGTTAAATTGTAAAATTGTTTTGAAGTGTTCCTTTACTATGACATTCTGGACTCGGGCCTAACTTCTAGGCTGGATTTGGGGTGTTACATTTAGTGGTATCAGAGCCCGGTTGAAAAGCTTGGGTTGTGAAATGGGCCTTAGATTTTGGTTTTAAAAAGTTTTTGACAGGATTCTTAAAGTTAGGTTCACTGAGCCCTCGACTTCGAGCCAAGTAAGTTCTCTGTACTACATGTGCTTAAATTATTGAACTGTGTAGATATTGGGCTACTTAAAAATAGGCTTTTAGAGACTAAAGCCCGTAGGAAACTTAAGCCTGTAGTGAATTCTTGACCGCGTAGTAACTTTTTAATTGTTACTCATATAAGACATGTGCCCTAAACAAGTGGAAATATGTACTAATTTCATAAAATCCCTAATTCAGAAATACGCAGTGATGAGTGCTAGAAGAAGTGTAAGGGGTCGCGACAGAGGCCGTGGAAGTGTTAGGGCTGATGTGTTGACTTAGCTAGTTAGGGAGGTACTGGAGGAGGTTAAAGAAATTTGTGAAATACTTCGGTTTAGGTGCGTGAACTGTAAGAAAAAAAGAGATCGCAGTTTTCTAGTGTTGCAGTCTCGTTCTGTGAAGCATGTTAAGTTACGTCCAAACTTTTCAGCTTGCGAATATTGCAGAAGGTGTCATCCGGATGAATGTTGGAGGAAGTCAGGAACGTGTTTAAGATGCGGGTCTGAGGAGCATAAGGCTCGGGATTATTCAATCACCATTAAGTTGGGTATGTTTTGTAGGGATGCTATATTTTTGGGTATAGAAACTGTATACGTGCAATGTTTATATGTTATTAAATCAGAGTGCGCAGTGAAAGCATAGTGGTGTGACTTGAGCAGTGCGTTTAGTAGTTAGTTGGAAATTTCGAGGACGAAATTTCTTTAAGGAGGGTAGAATTGTAATGCCCCGAATTTGGGCCTAGAAGAATTGGGCCCAATAGGCCTTGGGAATGGGAGTGTTTAAAATTTTTTGAGAAATGTGTAGCACTTAGAATAATATTATTAAGATAGTATCGGGATTACTTGAGGCCTTAGAGTTAGGGGTGACCATAGGGAAAATTTATTCTTTTTTACTTAATGGACCCTAGTCTAAGTGAGGAGGCCTCATAAGCAGATTAAAAGAAGAAAAGGGACACTGATGGGCTTGTAGTCCAGTGGAAAATGGCGTCATATAGGGGCTATGAGGTGGCGTGTTAAACAGTTAAGGAGATCCAAAGTTCGAGGCTTAGGAGGGGAAATTAAGGAGTTTTATTTTTGTGCCAAAGCCGAATCCTTTATATCCTCCCTTCTCAAATTCCCCTTTGGTTCACCACTCGGTTCTAGCCAAATCACTTTATTTCTTATTCCCCCTAGTGTTGCCGAATTGCCTCTGTCACCTTACTAGTCTGAAAAGCTGGACTTAAGCCGCAGGATCAAAGGAAGATTTTGGTAAGAGCTTAGTTGAATTTTTAGTGTGTTTTATTAAAAGCCGAAGGGCTATCTAACCCCTCTTTGCCGTTACCATCTACTAACAAGGGTGAGGCTCAGCAATCGCAAGCGTGGTAGGTCAAGATTGTTATCAAGGCAGTAAGTATTCTCGATTCAGTTAGAGTTTTAATAAGTGAACGAATCTATTGTGGCTCATAGGGGTGACTTATGATCAATATGGGTCACTTGGTTTTGACAATATAGGTGTTTGGGTGCAGATCTAGAGGATAATCGCCAATAGTAGCAAAGGAAGGGCTACTAGAACGTGAGGTACACGGTAAGGGTATGGTGAGGTTTCAATTTTTAGTCAATGTATGTTAAAGCTTTGGTTAATCGCTAGTAATGTCGATTGTAGGTTCGCGACTAAGGGGTTTGCAACACGCGAGGTTACCAGGTGTGTACAAACACTACATACACGATATCGGTAATGCCGAAAAGCTGAAAAGCCGAAAGTGGCTAAATGGGCCCGATGGGCCCTGAGGCTAAGTTTGATGAAATGGTTTGGTTTGTTAAACATATTGAGTTAGTCATGCATGATACACGATCTGGATTTGTTTGGGCCTAATAGGCCATATGATGAGATTTGAGCCTAATGGGCCGTAAGGACATGAAATGGGATTGATGGGTTTCTAGGGACGTAGACAAGTAAGTTAGGGTTAATGGACTTAGGCCTAGTTTAAACAACTCTGAAATTTCATAAGACTTAATCTAATTAAACATGTCTGTGAACAAGTCGCTGGGTTAAGGTGTGGCAACGGGCATACGCATGTCTAGGATTGGATCTAGGGAGAGCTTGGTACTTAAACGATCCTAGTGGCCCACCTCCTCTTCTCTGGAATCCTACTTGGTGCGTAGTGTCTGTTCACTTTAGCCGCGAAGACTTGTTGATGGGCTAAAGTTCATAACTAAAACCCGAGAGGGACCAATTACCCTTATATTTTAAAAATTACTAAAATACCCCTATATTTGTAAATTACTAAAATACCCATAGATTTGTAAATTATCAAAATACCTATATTTTGCAAAATTACCCAAAATACCCCTATTTTGCAAAAGTACCAAAATACCCCTATTTTGCAAAATTACTAAGATACCCCTATTTTGCCAAATTACCAAAATACCCCATGTAGGGTAGAAGTACAAAAATACCCCTGGGTAGTGAAATGACGAAAATACCCCTACGTGACGAACATAAACTTATAGATGTTATTTGTGTGTTTGATGCATTCATATGATATTCTGTTTAGGATGCATATGGGTGGGAATTATGGTACGGAGGAAGATTTGAGGATCGCATGGCCGTATTGTATGGAGCCAGGATCGCATGGCCGTATGGTATGGATCCAGGATCGCATGGCCGTATGGTATGGATCCACCGGAGGCTTTAAGCCCAATATATGATTAGCAGCTTTGCTAAAACGTTTAGTAGTACCACAAACGGGCTACCCTTGGTGTGTAGCGGAGGGGTGGGTCAAGCTAGAATTCCCCACAGGAGGCATAAGGTTGGAAGGGAAATGGTGTGTGTAGCAGATGGATTTTTGGAATGGGTTTTGCATTATCTGTTTGTATATGATACGATATGATATGATATGAGGTCATTGTGGGATAAGGCCCAAGACCACTAATTTTGATAGGGCTTAGGCCCAATGTGAATATTTGTATGTGATTTGATTGCTAAGGGTTGTACACACTGAGTTTCGAAACTCACACCTTTTAATTTAATGTTTCAGATAATCCTAAATAGACGGCTCGATGTGAGAGAGGACTCGGAGATGGCCACACTACAAGCTGATCAAATGTTTTGATTTGTTCAAATGTATCTGTTTTAAATACTTTGTTTTTTTTTCGTTGGATTGTAATAAGGCCATGTAACTCCTAAATGACTTTAGATTTTGGGTTTATTATCCGCTTAATAAATTTCATAAAAGTATTAAAGTTAAAGTGGTTTTCAAAATAACTTACCATATGAACGTTTTCCTAAAATGTGGGCTTTTCCTCTTAACTTAACAAGATACAGGGGTTTTGGGCTTTTGGGCCTTAAATTGTTAAATCGTAAAATCATGTTAAAGTGTTCTTTACTGTGACATTCCGGACTCGTGCCTAACTTCTAGGCTGGGTTTGGGGTGTTACACTCGAGGCCCATTATAAACATTGGAATCAAGCCGGGACTAAATCAGGAACTCAGGAAATTTTTCGCAAAATTTCACAATTTCTCTCATATACAGGGGTCACACGCCCGTGTAGCTAGGCCGTGTGGCTCACACAGTCAAGCGACACACCCATGTCCTAGGCTGTGTGGTGTATGAAATAGGTCACACGGCCGTGTCCCCAGCCTGTGTAACTCTCTGACTTGCAAAACATTAAGGTGCAGGTTTCACACGGCCAAGATGCACGCTTGTGTTCTAGACTGTGTAGCACACACGACTGAGACACACACCCGTGTCTCTGCTCGTGTGCCAAATTCTGAGTATTTTGTTTCTAAATTTTAGGATGCAGGGGCCAAACCACATGCCCATGTGCCAGGCCTTGTGTCACACACGGTCAAGATACACGCTACCTGCTAAATCACTTACACACATATATCAACCAATTCAAGTAAGATAACCAAGCTAATTTTATTATCTAACATGATATATTATTACATGCATTCATGCTTTTAATCTTACCTTTTATAACCATACTCGTTTAACCTATCTCAATCAATCAATAATAAACACTTATGTTATCATCATAAAATAATCTTAAGATATATATATACCAAAACATAATCATTACTAGCCATTCCAATGGCTAGATTACAATAACCATGTACATTTACATGCCAATATGGCTAATTAACCTATACATGCCATTATAACCATAATTGATTTACGACATGTATCGAAATGGGCCGATGGATAGTGTGAGTGATCTCCACCAAGCTTCCAATCCAACGAGCTTTCGATTTACTATAAAATAGGGAAATAAAACTAAGTAAGCATATAATGCTTAGTAAGTTCGTATAACATGGTACTTAACTTACCATTCATTCTATTTCAAGATAAACATGTAAGGTACATTCAATCAATTTGATCTCAAACCCTACACATATCCTCATTGCCCTTGTTAGTCATACATTCCACCATATCATCAAGAAACATATATGGGCTTCACAAAAATCAGATTTCCGGGCATATATGCTTTCCACATCACATATTCATTTAACATGTATAAATTATATATTTATATTACAAGTATATTTTCATAATAATTCATCTCGAGTTCAGATTATTTCATATTAGAACTTTACTCATATCATTCAAAATATCAATGTCACACAAGTAGTACACTCAAGATGTACAAATCTATAATCAAGGATGAACATATTCATCAAATAAATTCCATGTACAAATATCATCATCTCATATTTCCATATATCAATTATCATAAATAATCATTTTCATGTATTTCAGACAGATATGTGTAATAACTCATTTTCTTATTCATATCTTCTCATGGCAGGACTTTTTCCCGTTGAATTTATCTAAAATATCAATGGATACACAGGTAGTACACTCGAGGTGTACAATCAAGACCTGTCAATTTGTATTCTAGGGTACCTGATAGGGCACATAACCAGGGAGCACACTCTCGAGCCACATATCAAGATGCTCAGATGAGCCATGTAACAGGACATTTATCCGGGCTAAACAGGAAACTCATAAGAGTTTTACTCAGGAAGCTCATAGAGCTTATTAGATATCTCCGAAGAGATAATATTAGGGAGCACTAGATAAGGTAACAGGGAGTTCAAGCAAGCCATGTTAGGAAGCTCATAAGGGCCTATATCAGGACGCTCACGTAGAGCTGCATTTGTGTCCGCATTATATGCTGGATCACAGCCGATCGAATTATGTAATAGGACACTCACAAAGAGTTGCGGTAGTGCGCAACACATGCTAAATCACTAGCGATCAGGATGCTCGTAGGAACTATACATCAGGATGCTCGAGAGGGCTTTTATCAGGATTACTCGTCTGAGCTAAATTCCGTCCGCAACATATGCAGGACCTTAATATTAATACAGGAAAATACTATATCCATCGACTTTCATTTATTCAAACGGGATTTGACATTTTCAGGCATTATCAGGCATGTGATTATTTTTTACATTTATAATATTCATATAATTCAAATAAATACATTCCATATTCATTTCAAGCATAAAAATAACATTTTTTTTTATCATTTACCATTTATCAGGCATTATAATTTATTTTAGGCATTATCACTTATCAGGCTTTGTCGGATATGTTTTCAATATATATATGATATTTATACAATTCACATACACAACATCTAATTCAAGCATATAAATATACACAATTTAATTACACGAACTTACCTTGACAAATGTTCATTTACGTAAAATCTACTAATCCGACATTTTTCTCTTTTCCTCGTTCTAACTACAAATTTGGTTTATCCGGATCTAAACAAGTAAATTTAATATCAGTTTAATACAATTTAAACTCAATTCAGTCCAATTCACATCTTAGGAAAAATTACCATTTTGCCCCTAAACTTTTAATTAATGACAATTTCGTCCCTAGGCTCGTAAAATGAAATTCATGAAATTTAATCCTTGTTCCAAGCCTAGCCAATTTTTACATGTAACATTTACAGCCCATGTATTTCATAAAATTCATAGTTTTTCCATGAATTTTACAACTTTTCAATTTAGTCCCTAAATCATGTTTTCATCAAAATTCACTTTGTAAAAGTTTTTTTATCTATCAACAACCTTTCATATTCTACCATAAATTTAAAAATTTCAGCATATTCATCCATGGAAAAATTTTCATACTTTGATAACTTTACAAATTGATCCCCAAAATAGCTAGATTAGGTTAATCCGATCTAAAAAATATAAAAATTACTAAAAACGGGACTTGAATACTTACCTAATTAGCCAAGAAAGATTTCTTTCTCTTTCCTAGGGTTTCCATGCATTTTGGGGAAGAAGATGACATAAAATGATGATATTTTGTTATTTAATTAATTTATCACATTTTATTTTTCATCTTTCCAATTTCATCCTTTTCTTTATTTTATTTTCCATGGATGAATCATCATCCTTAACAACTAAGCATTTTTGATGGTCTAATTACCATATAAGGACCTCCACTTTAAAGTTCTTGTAACAACCCGATTTTAGCTAAACTGGAATAGTGGTTTCGGAACCACAAATCTGATGTCAAAAAATTATTTTAATATTATATTTTGTGTTTATAGCATGTGATTATATATGTGTGAAAGTTTCGTGAAATAATTTTAGCGTTTGAATGCTTAATTTGAGAAAAATGACTTAATGCGTAAAATGCAAAAGTGGCATTCTATATGTTAAATGTGTTGTTTGCTATGATTTATTAAATGAGAGGTCCTTATGATGTTATTAGACCATTGGTAGTGGAATTTGACATAAATGAGCATTAATATGATGATTTTAAATGGTTTAGTAAAGGTTAATTTAGTAAAAATGATAATATACATGAAATAAATAAAACAAAGTTAAAAATAAGCCTAAATATTGTCATTTTCACCGAAAATTTAAAAGAGAAAGAAGCCATGGGAGAAAATTAGGGTTCGGCACACATTTGGCTTGATTAAGGTACGATTTGAGCTCAGTTTTTGATGATTTTTATGTTTTTGTAATCGTTGCTTCGTGTTCTAGCTAGCCCGTGCCTTAATTTTTAAATTTTTTCATGATTTTGTGAAGTGTCATTGATGATTATTTAAGCTTTTAAATGTTTAATAATGAAAAATGGATATTTGTTGATAGATTATCATATTTTGTAAAGTGATTTTTGGTAAAAATACTATTTAGGGATTAAATTGTGAAAAGTACAAATTATGTGGTTGAAATGTGAAATAAATGTGAAATATGGGCTACTAGGGGTGCTATGGTAATTCAGCTAAGAATGTGTTTTGTTAAATTTTGTGTAAATTGTGTTTTTATGAAATAGGGACTAAATTGTAAAAATGTGGAACTTTAGGGGCTAAAGTGTAAAAATTCCCAAATATTTATTTGTGGACTGAATTGAATGATTTGATGAATAAATTAGTTAACTTTTAATGTATATAGATCAAGAACAAAAGAAATTGGATTTAGATTGGGGAAAATCAAAGGTTATTGAATAGTCGATCCAGTCCGTTTATCCCGAATACAAGATAAGTTCATATGCAAATAAATGTCCTTAAATTGAATTATATATGTTTAATTTTCATTGAACTGCTATGAATGTTGAATGATCAAATACGAACAAGAATTGACAGGGTTATAATATCCAAAAGTCCCTTACGAACTTTAGGAATAGTATAGGATACGAATGTTATGACATTAGGATTATCGAGATGTGATTATGTGTAAAACCATGTTTGGGACATTGGAATCATTATGTGATTACGTGTAAGACCATGTCTGGGACATTGACATCGTTATTTGATTTCGTGTAATACCTTGTCTAGGACAATGGCATCGATATGTGATAACATGTAAGACCATATCCGGGATATGGCATTGTACAAGCTATTTGTGATTTCTGAGTATCCTTAACAATTCTAAATGGTTCAACGGGCAAAGTCAAGTCAATAAAGAATGTGTGAATGAGTTAAGTGACTCGGGTATGTACGAGATTCATATAAGTATTGAAAAGGGAAGTATTTGATGAATTTATTTATGATATTAAATATGTATACATTGGGAAAGGTTTGTGAGCTTATATATGTTTATTCATAGTTTACCTATTGATGGAAATTATATTGATTCATGTGGTAATTTTATTTGTATATGGCTTACTAAGCTTTTAAAGCTTACTTTGTGTGTTCTTTTCCCGTTTTATAAATAATTGAAGCTAGCTCAGACTCGAGGATCATCAGGAACATCGTCACACTATCGATCAACTTGATTGGTACTTTTGATGTTATGTATATATGGTATATGGCATGCATAGGCTAGTGTTAAGATGATATGTTTTGAGTTGTGATTTTAGCCATGAGAGTTGGCTTGTAAATGATGTACATGTTGGTGTGTATTTAGCCATCTAAGTTGGCTTAATTTATGAATATGGTAAGTGATATGTGATGTATATATATGGCCTTGTGTTTTGGCATGTTTTGGTATGATATAGGGATGATGAATTGGTATATTTTGTGGCATGAATTAGTTGATAAAATGATGAGAAAAATGCATAGGGAAAACAGGTGAAATTGTTGAAGATGAAATTGCATGATTTGTATATGAATTGTCATGTTTTGGTTGCCTATAAATGTGTTGAAATGGTATTATCTTGGTTGTTTAGGTGAGCATGAGAAAGGGAGGCAAAATGGCCTTGCAAATGGCCTATTCTTGTCCACATGGGTAAAGACACGGGCATGTGTCTCAGCCGTGTGCGACACACGGTCATGATACACGGCCGTGTGTCCTCTAGTGTTGGAATTAAATTGAAGTCAGTATGCTCCATACAGCCTCACACATGGGCGCGTGTGACTGGCCGTGTGGCACAAGTCAGTATACTCCCTTAAATGGCACACGGCCTAGCACACGGGCATGTGACTTGGCTATGTTGCATAAGTCAGTATACCTTACGGGATTGGTACGGCCTAGCATATAGCCTGGCACATAGGCGTTTGTGGCCATTTCGAAGAGCACACGGGCCAAACATGCGGGCGTGTTGTCAGCCGTGTGACCTAAGTCAGTATGTATGCCCTATTTTCAGACGGCCTAAGATATGGACGTGTCTAGAGCCGTGTGAGGCACACGGCCTGTTCACACGGGCATATGACTCTTGTATGTTTGAAAAGTTTCTAAGTTTCCAAAATTTTTATAAGTTATCGGTTTAGTCCCGAACCACTTCTAAAGCATGTTTAAGGCCTCGTAGGCCCTTATAAGGGACAATGTGTTTATAATTGAATGATGTTTGAGAATGGATGTATAAATGTATGTTGTATGTTGTGATTTGATAGGTAATGCCTCGTAACCCTATTATGGCAATGGATACGGGTTTTGGTTGTTACAGTTCAATAGCTATTTAATCTTTTTAGGTATTAGAACTCAATTTTTGCACTTTATGCAATTTGGTCTTTTACGAAATTTCCACACAATATTATTATCATACTATAGATTATAAAATAGTATTAAAATAATTTTTCTTTCCAGACTTGGATCTGTGGTCCCACAACCACTGTTCCGATTTTATCAAAAATGGGCTATTACAGTACGACTTTAGATCAGGGTAAAGAAAAAGTTTTAGATTAGTCGAATCCATTTGTACGTCTTTATCGTCAAGGTAAGTTCATGTAATTATGTAATGTTTTAATGTTATCTTTTAAGATATATGTAAATTATGGATTGTTATGTAAATGATTAATGCAAATCCAACAATGTTTTGACAACTATAGAGCCCTGTTCGAACCTTAGGAATTCGTGGGATACAAATGACAAGTTATTAGGGTTTACATGTTTCAGGTGATGGTCTTGAATCTATCGATGGTTGACGTCTGGCATATGTTGTGTATACTCCACAACTAGTGTGAGCAACATCGTGTAGCTTACATTCCTACCCAAAGCTCGTGTGAGCAGGCCCATTTCACGACTCGTGTGAGCATACCTATTTCATAACTCGTGTGAGAAACTATGTGTATGACAGGAAAGATTATTATTATATGATTAGCACACTTCGTGTGAGCTATCCCGTGTATCCAATGATATTCTAACGGTTCCACATGCGTGAATTTGAAAGGATTTGGTAAGTGTTCAATATGAACCAAGACATGTATGTATGAAATACATTGAAATGATGAGTTACATGAAAAAAACATGTTTTGTTATGATGGATGGTAAATCCAATTAAATTATGCTCAAGTATAATTGTTATCCATGTTAAATCCATATAAATTATGTTCAAGCATGCTAACATGTTTGTATTCGTACTTAGGCTTGTGCCAAGCTAAAGGTTGGATTATGCCATATTAAATTTTAATGTTATGAAATGAAATGGTAAGTTGTGTTTTATGTTATACAAAATTACTAAGCATTTCATGCTTACATAGTCTTTTTTTTCATGTTATATAGTTAATCGGAAGCTCGTTCAGTTTGGAAGCTCATCAGAGACCTATCACACTATCCAACGACAATATCGGTAACTTTTGATGTTTTTGTTATGGATATAATGGCATGTATAGGTGGACTTGTATTAATGATCTAGTGGTTATGTTTGGCATGTATATATATGGTAACATGGTTGTTGGACTTTTGGCATTTTGGTGCTTAAATGGTTGGTGTTGGAATTAGTCAAGTAAAGGTATATGTTGGATGACCAATTTGGTATGTTTGGTTGTGTTTTGGTACATGATAAATTATGTTATGGTATGGTATGAAAATAGGTAGTTGTGTGTGGTTGATTTATGCCAAATGTGTTTATGTTTTGGTTAATTTGATGATTTATGCCTTTTGGAATATTGGTTGAATGGAATTTGGACATTTGAAATTGGCCATTTTATGTATGTTTGAACATGTTTTGATAAATTGGTCATATGTGCAAATGGCTTGTAAAGATGTGCTTGAATTGGGTGAAAGGAATGACTTGAAATTGGCCTATTTCTTGTCCACACGACCTAAGACACATGTGTGTTAGCTGTGTGTGACACACAACCATGCCACACGGCCATGTGTCCATTGTAGGTTTTAAAAGTTGCTTTTCGAAAGTTAAACGGTCTAGCACACGGCCTGACGCACGAGCGTGTGAGGCCATTTCGAGAGTTACACGGCCTGGCACACTGGTGTGTGGTTTGGCCGTGTGACCCAAGTCAGAGAGTTACACGGGCATGGACACGGCCTGGGACATGGCCATGTGTCCTTACTTCGAATGTCCACATGGCCTAAGACACGAATGTATATCTTAGCCGTGTGACCCTTGTATTATGAAATTTTCTATCTTTTTCTATAAAATTCTAAATGTTTCCAATTTAGTCCTGAATCGATTCTAAAGTGATTCTAAGGACTCGAGGGCTTGAATAAGGGACAATATGCATGTGTTTGAATGATTTATGTATTGATTCATGAAATGTTTGGTAATTGAATGTTTTAAGTTATGTTTTTATGATCATGCTCTGTAACCCTATTCTGGCGACAGATATGGGTTAGGGGTGTTACAGGTACATAAAATATCGATACCAACCTAAAAACTTTAAAAATTTTGAAATTTTACAATTCAATCCTATTTCATGCTTGAATTTCACAATTAAACCCTTGTAGACTTTAAATTATTACATTTCATAGTACGCGAATGGAGTTTGTGTAAATTATATATATTTATTTGTATTTCCATGTAGCATTCTATTACACGGATTCAGCGACTGGACTAGGAAGGGGGTGTTACATACCAGACTCTAACTCAATAGAAAATTCTACTTCTTTGCCTAGTGACATCTCTGGAAGTTCTCTCGAAAACACATTATAAAAATCTTTTACAATTGGAACATGGCTGATATCTGGAAACACGAAAATTTACGTGTTTTTACATGCCCTTTTAAACTTAAAATCATGCTATTTCGGTTAAATTCTTGTCGAAAAATAATCAAACATTATAAAATAATTAAATTGTGTTAAAAATATGAACATGATGAATTTTAATTAATTTTATAGTTAATTTTGATTAATTTTGACTATTTTTGACTGATTCGTACGAAAGGCAAAAATTGGCTCGGTAGACACTGTTTGAAGAATAAAACCGAGAAGCAATTTGCAGTATCGACGAAAATTTATTTCCAGCCTAAGATGATCCAAAAATGTGTGTTAATTCATAATATAATTAATTTTAATTTATTCCCAATTTAATTTGGGCTAAATAAATTATTATTATTTAATTATGGGAAAAAAAGGGCCTAGTAGAACCGCACTGGTTGAACCGAATTTAGTGAACCGAACCAGCCACCAATTGGGCTGCCCAGAACCGTCCATATGCTGACCCAAATCAGCATTTCAGCTGACTAAATAAACTTGCAAAGAAGCCCATGAAGAACTTTCAACCTTGCATTCAAACCCCTCCAAAAAAATGTGGCTTTATGGATTTGCCCCAGGCTATTTTTAGCAAGGTTGAATCTCTCAACTTTGCCATGTGTGTGGCCAACCAAGGGGGGTCTCTTTGGCTGATGGAATTTTCTATTTTTAGTGGCCACAATCAGCTATAAAAGCCACCTCTTGCTGGTCATTCAACTGATCCCTCACACTCTCATTCTCTCTTCCCCTCTCTCACTTTCACTCAACTTTCCCTTTCCATTTCCCCTTTTGTTCAAGTGCCGATTTCTTATCTTGGGAAAGAGGTCTTCATCAGCCATTGTTGAGCAGCAATTAAAGTGTTCATAAGCCACCTTGATAGCCCAGGACAATGGAGAATGAAGAACAAAGCAATCAGTCAAGCCACGGAGAAACACCGGATTTGCTTTTTGTTTCCTATCTCTTTAAATTTCACTGTTGTTTTGACAACCATGTATATGAATATTTATGCTATTGAAATGGTTATTTTAATCAATTTAGCTTCAATTTAATCTGTGTTAGGTTGATTATATTTTGCCTGTTTGAATTATCGAATTGTGTTTGTGCTATTATAGGCATTGGTAAGATGCTTGATTAAGTAAAATCATGCCTAAGTTATTCTTGCAATATTAAATGTTAGATAACTAATGAATTAATTATTAAATCGTATTGAAATTGTAATTAATTGATACAATACTTAATTAGTGCATGTTTATTCTTCTAAGGTAGCTGAAGTTTAAATTAGCATTGTATTTGGCAATACATATGCCTTGCATAACTTGTAAGATTATTGTGATTAAACTGTTTCAAGGTAGAAATACTCTGTTACCTCACTTGATCTTTTATATGCTTGTGAAGATTGATTAATCGCCTGGATTGACATTGAAAAATGTTTAAGAGATTGATTAATTTAATAAGTATGTATGAGCAGTAGTTAGCAAATTACCGAGTTGCCATGAATTTGTTCGTTACAGTATAAACATAAGTTTAATAATTCTACGTTAAAGGAATGTAATTAATCCAACACAATTATATCATCTTGATTAAACCTTACTTGAACTCATGCATTAGAACCTTTTTATTTTTAATTTTTTTACTTAGTTTTTAAACCTTAGTTTTTAATCATCTTTAAACCAAAATATTTTCTATCACCAAAGTGTTTTAAAATCAATTTCATAAATATTCCTTTTTACAGTCCCTGTGGGTACGATAACTCGACATTTACTTGTCACTTTATTACTTGTTGCGATTGTGTACACTTGCACATTTTCGTTGTTCCATGTTTTTGGTGCCGTTGCCGGGGACTGTTTTAAAAAAGCCATTATTTGTGAATCTGTTTTTACATTTTGGTTTATTTATTTTCTTGTTTAAATCTTTACTTACGTAATTTTTCTATGATTATTTTAGGTGTTTATGAGTATTGACCAGATTATCGACTTACTCCCTGTGGACCCTGAAATAGAACGAACCTTTCGACAGTGTAGAAGACAAGTGAACCAGAAAAGGACCGAAGAGATGAACTTCGAGAATATGAATCAAGGAAATGGAGCAAACCTTGCTCAGAATCCTATCCTTATTGTTGATGATAGGGATAGAGCTTTATGACAGTTATGTTCGAGCGATTCTTTCAAGTTATGTTCCAGATGCTTTAGACTGTAGGCCAATTCAGTGGAATGCCTACTAAAGATCCTCATCTTCACTTAAGACTATTTATGGGAGTGAGCGATTCTTTCAAGTTAGCCTGTAACAGCCCGATTTAGGGCCTAGTCGGAATAGTGGTGCGAGACCACATATCCGAATTAGAAATATATGTTTTAATGATTTTTATAAGGCTTATGAGATGCTTGTATAATTGCGTGAAAATTTCATGAAGAAATTTTGTTAATTAGTGAATAAATTGTCCATTAGGACTAAATTGCAAAGATTAGAAAATATGAGATTCTAGAAGATTTAAGTATGAAATAGAATTATGGAAATTACTAGAGGTCCTTATTTAGCAATTAGACCATTATATCTTAAGATGGACAAAAATGGACATGGGAAGGAAAAATCTTAAGAAAGGATCATTAAGGGCATTTTTGTCATTTGGTTAATAAAAGAATTAAAAGGGAAAATAAGTCAAAAATGGTGTCCATCTTCCTGCCCCTTGGCCAAAAATCACAAGGAAGACATGGCTAGGGTTTCTTCAACTTTCAAGCTTGATAGTAAGTGCATCCTAGCCCCGTTTTTAATGATCTTTATATTTTTGAGATCCTCATAGCTCGGTTTAGCTATTTCTCGCTATATTTTGAGCTAGGGTTCATATTAAAAAATTTACCCATGTGTGACATGCATTTATTTTGATGTTTTAAGGAGGAATATGAAAGTTTGATGTATGATAAACATCTTTTTCTAAGTGATTTTCATGAAAAATGCATGGAAGGACCAAATTGTAAAAGTTATGAAAATGGTCATACATGAGTGAAATAGTGGAAATTGAAGGTTGTTATAGTTGAGAATATGATTCGGCTAGGCTTGAAATACAAGAAAGTTGAATGAAAATTATTTTACCGGCCTAGGGGCAAAAATGAATTATGTAAAAGTTTGGGGGCAAAATCATAATTTTGCCAAAATATGAATTATGAGTCGATTTAGTCAATATGTGTATTTAACAAGTGAAATTTTTATTATAGATCAAGAAACACAAAGCCTGAATCGAAACCGAGGCAATAACAAAATCGAGCATCGATACACATTTTGAGAATCGAGATAAGTTTGTATGAAGTTAAATTTTCATAATGTTTTGAATGTTTGAATCTATTTAATATTATGATAATGTATGTTATTACTATGAATAATCAAATGATGAAACCTTGATGAGGAAATGGTGAAAATGAGTTATGTGAAATCCCGAATAAAGATTCAGAATAATGAGGATACCCATATATTAGCATTAAATAATGAAGGTCTCGTGTAAGATCATGTCTGGGATATGGCCTCGGTACCAAAGGAAGATCTCATATAAGTCCATGTCCGGGACATAGCATCGACATTTATGTACGGTTTCATATAAGACCATGTCTGGGACATGGCAGCAACATCAAGTTATAAGATTCCGTGTAAAACCATATCTGGGATATGGCAACGGCGTCAAGAGGTGAACCCATGTAAGACCATATCCGGGATATGGCGTTGGCATCAAGATTTATGTAGGATGAGTTCAAATATCCCACAATAATTCGGTTTGTTTATGGTCAAAAGAGCTAAGTATGTAAAATAGTATAGAGCTAAATCCGTTTATGGATGACCTTAAGTTTCATTCATGATAGGAATGATGAAAAAAATTTAGTTTATGTTCATGTTAGCATACGTGCTAAGGTATGTGATTGAGTGATACAGGTACCATGAATATGTACAAATTAAGAAATCATAATGTGACATGAGATGGGTAAGAATAAGAGTGAGTAAGTATGAATAAGTATGCCTAAGCATTTGAGATTTATGTTGCTATTGTTTCATGAGAAGGATGAATTTAGTTTGATCAATTATATTGCTTTAGAATTTCATGCAAACTTACTAAGCTATATGCTTACCCCTCTCTTTTCCCTTTTCCTTGTAGTTTCTACAAGTTAGCTCGGAGATCGTAAAATGTCGAAGCTCAGATCACACTATCAATTGTTCTTTAGGTATAGTAAAGTCACTTCATTTTGAGTATGACATGTATTGGGACTTGATTATTTTGTGTCATGTCATGCTTGAAGGCCAAAGGGTTGGCTATTAATGTTTTACACTCATTTTGTAAAGGGTCATGGTGAGTTGGCCAATATTGCCAAGTTCATGTTATAAAGTTGATGAGTATAATGAATTGAATGTTCACGCAAGTTATTGAGTAAAATATGGCTGGAACAATGATAACTTAATGGTTCTTAACAGTTTAATGTTGCTATGTTATGTACTACTTGTGATGAAATGAATGAGTTTATCTTTTACAGTGGCAAAAAGGCTTGGAAATTAGCCTGAAATTGTCCACACAGGTAGCCACATGGGCGTCTGTCTAGGCCGTGTGCGACACATGGTCAACCCTAATGGGTGTGTGGACAGGCCATGTGTCCCCTACAATTAGTTACGAGAATTTGAATCGTCACACGGGCCAACACACGGGCGTGTGCCTAGGTCGTGTGCTCCTTAAGGGGTTGCTAACGTCATAAATAGAATACGCCTAGTTTTCACACACGGGCAAGGACACGGGCGTGTCGAGGCCGTGTGAAAGACACGGGCCAAAGACACGGGTGTGTGTCCGGCCGTGTGAAAACCCATGTAGGTTCGAATTGAAATTTTTTTCTACACGGGCTAGGGACATGGGCGTATGTAACCACACGGCCTGCCCACACAGGCGTGTCCCATGTCACACGGGTGTGTGACCCCTATTGAGGCAAAAATTTTCTATAAGAGTAAAAGTTTCCAGTTGAACTCCGAAACCTCCCAAAAGTAAGTTCAAGGCCTCGTTGGCCCATAATATGCATGTTATAATTAAGAAGGAAAGGTTTTAAGTTGATAAGAAACTTTATAGCCCAATAATGCAAGTTCAAGTAAGGTTAAGTACGGTAATGCCTCGTATCTTGTCCTGGCGTCGGACACGGGTAAGGGGTGTTACATAGCCGGAGTACCCGAAGATGCATTACGACTGGAGTTGTTCCAATATTCGATAAGGGACAATGCTCGTGCCTGGTTGAACTTATTGCCACCGAACTCCATTTCTACATGGCAAGAGTTAGCCGAGAGATTCCTCATGAAGTATTTCTCGCCGAGCAAGAATGCCAAGTTGAGGAATGAGATTACTGCCTTCCAACAAATGGATGATGAGTCCCTGTATAAGGCATGGGAAAGGTACAAAGAGTTATTATGAAAGTGCCCTCATCATGGAATCTCACATTGCATTCAACTTGAGACATTCTATAATGGTCTCAACGCTCACACGAGGATGGTAGTGGATGCCTTTACTAATGGTGCTCTCCTTTCTAAGTCTTATAACGAGGCTTACGAAATTATTGAGAGGATTCCCAACAATAATTATCAATGGCCAACCAATTAAGCAACGTTGGGAAGACGAGTCGCTGGAATACATGAAGTGGACGCTCTCACTTCACTCGCATCTCAAGTATCTTCAATATCTTCAATGCTTAAGAATCTTACCACTAATGGATCTAACAGTTTTGCAGCCCAACCACCTAACCAATTTGAGAATATAGCCTGTGTGTATTGTGGGGAAGGACATTTGTTTGAAGAATGTCCATCGAACCCCGAATCCATATATTACATGGGTAACCAGAACCAAAACCGAGGGAGGCAAGGATTGCAATCCAACTTTTATAACTCATCGTGGTGAAATCACCCGAATTTTTCCTAGAGTAACCAAGGGGCTAGAACCAGTAACACTTACGCCCAACCTAGACTAACTCAGCCGCCTAGCTTCCCCCAACAAGTTCAGAAACCAACCCAAGCAGAACCATTCAATAGCTTAGAAATCTATTGAAGACATACATGGCGAAAAACGATGTCACTCTAAGGAATTTGGAGAATCAAGTGGGCCAGCTTGCTACTGAACTTAGGAACCGACCACAAGGTGCTCTACCTAGTGACACGGAGAATCCGAGAAATCTGGGGAAGTAACATTGTAAAGCATTCACATTAAGGAGCGGAAAGACAGTAGAGCCCAACCCTGTCGAAGTTGAAAAGGAGCCAGCTGACGCTCAAGATTCAGAAGAAGTTCAACCAAGTGTTGAAATCCCAGTTTCACCAGAACCAGAATCTGCAATACTTGACAAAGTAACCTCAGGACCAGCTAATTCTAATCAACTAACAACTTCGTTAGATGCAGAATTGCCGCTAAAGATGAATCAACCAAAATCAGTTCCAGTAATGAAACCACCACCACCCTACCCTCAAAGACTTCAGAAGCAGAAGCAGGAGATTTAATTCAAGAAGTTCCTTGATGTACTCAAGCAACTTCACATCAATATCCCGTTGGTTGAAGCACTTGAGCAAATGCGGAACTACGTCAAGTTCATGAAAGATATCTTGTCTAAGAAACGAAGACTTGGAGAATTTGAGACGGTAGCTCTGACGAAGGAATGTAGTGCATATCTTCAAGACAAACTAACCCTAAAATTGAAGGATCCTGGATGTTTTACCATACCATGAAACATTGGAGCAACATATTGTAGTAAGGCATTATGTGACTTAGGTGCAAGTATCCGCTTGATGCCTACGTCAATATTTAGGAAGTTGGGGATAGGAGAAGTTAGACCAACTACAGTTACGCTTCAACTAGCAGATCGATCCTTAGCACATCCAGAAGGAAAAATCGAGGACGTATTGGTATGTGTAGATAAATTTATCTTTCCTGCTGACTTTGTAATTCTAGATTTTGAAGCAGACAAAGAAGTACCAATCATCCTAGGAAGGCCGTTCCTAGCAACTGGAAGGACCCTTATTGATGTGTAAAAGGGTGAGCTCACTATTCGTGTTCAGGATGATCAGGTAACATTTAACATCTTTAAGTTTATGCGATTTCCTAACACAATTGATGATTGCTCTGCAGTGTCCGATTTAGAGGATTTAATAGTGGAGAAGGAACTCAACTGTGTTGAGGACCCACTGGAAAGAATTTTGACATCGGATATCCCAAATGATGAAGAGGAGGATGAATACCTAGCTTTGCTAGAAGCTAAACAAAGGGGATTTAATCCGCAATCCCGTTTTGAATCTTTAGAGTTAGAAAAGAGGGACTATTCCTAACCAAAAGTGTCGATCGAGAAGCCACCTAAATTAGAACTCAAGGTATTACCTCCTCATTTAAAATACGTTTATTTAGGTAACGCTTCAACTCTGCCTGTGATTGTTTCAGCAGAATTGACCACTAAGCAAGAAGAGAAACTTATCTTAGTTTTGAAACAATTCAAGAAGGCCATCGGATGGACCATAGCCAATATTCGCGGTATTAGTCCATTTGTATTCACAAGATTATCCTGGAAGATGGAAAAAAAGGGACGATCGATGGACAACGGAGACTGAACCCCATCATGAAGGATCTAGTAAAAAAAATCATCAAGTGGTTAGATACGGGTATCATCTGTCCCATCTCAGACAGTTCATGGGTAAGTCTGGTCCAGTGCATGCAAAAAAATAGAGGTATCACGGTCGTAGAGAACGAGAGCAATGAGTTGATACTGACTAGAACGGTTACGGGATGGAGAATCTGCATCGATTACTGGAAGCTGAACAAGGCGACTAGGAAAGATCACTTTTCTTTGCCGTTCTTGGACCAAATGCTGGATAGACTCGCAGGGCGAGATTACTACTGTTTTCTTGATGGATACTCAGGGTATAATTAGATTACATTAGCACCGGAAGATCAACACAAAACAACATTCACCTGCCCGTACGGTACGTTTGCATTTAGACGCATGCTATTTGGTTTATGTAATGCACCTGCTACATTTCAAAGATGTATGATGTCTATTTTTACTGACATGGTTGAGAAGTATTTGGAAGTTTTTATGAACGATTTTTCAGTATTCGGAGATACTTACGATGATTACTTAGCCAATCTAGCTAAGGTACTAAGGCGATGCGAAGAAACGAATCTCGTGCTCAACTGGGAAAAATGCCATTTTATGGTACGAGAAGGAATTGTACTAGGGCATCGGATAACGAGACATGGGATCGAGGTAGACAAAGCAAAGGTAGATATTATTGAGAAACTCCCACCTCCAACATCTGTAAAAGGTGTTAGGAGCTTTTTGGGCCACGCCGGTTTTATCGAAGATTTATCAAAGACTTCTCCAAAGTTGCTAAACCTTTATGCAAATTGTTGGAGAAGGACTCGATATTCAAGTTTGATGAGGAATGCTTCAAAGCCTTCAACGATTTGAAGAGTCAATTAGTCACGGCACCCATAATCGTCACACTAGACTGAGATTTGCCATTCTAATTGATGTGTGACGCAAGTGACTTCACAATTGGAGCTGTCTTGGGCCAGCGAAGGAACAAAGTTTTTCATCCAATCTACTACGCAAGTTGAACTCTAACAGGAGCTCAACTGAATTATACGGTAACAAAAAAAGAGTTACTTGCTATTGTGTTTGCTTTCAACAAGTTTCGATCTTGTCTTGTAGGTACCAAAGTAACTGTCTATACGGACCACTCGGTAATTAAGTATTCATTTACGAAGAAAGATGCTAAGCCGACGCTGATCCGATGGGTACTTCTACTTCAAGAGTTTGATCTAGAAATTCAAGATCGAAAAGGAGTAGAAAATCAAGTAGCAGATCACTTGTCCAAATTGGAGCCACAAGAAGGGAATTCTCCTCTTATACCAATTCAGGAGACATTTCCAGATGAACATATACTGAAGGTAAATCATGTCCATAATACCCATTGGTTTGCTGATATTGCTAACTATTTAGCTTGTGGTTTGAAGCCAATTGATAAGACGTATCAACAAAGGAAAAAGTTTCTTCACGATGTGAAGTACTATTTTTGGTAGGAGCCATATGTGTTTAAAAAGTGTGTAGATCAGATGATCAGGAGATGCGTGGCAGAAGTTGAAATACCAAAGATTTTATACCACTGTCACTCAGCTCCAAGTGGGGAACACTTCGGAGGTACACGTATAGTGGCCAAAGTATTGCAAGCCGGATTCTTTTGGCCAACACTATTCAAGGATGCATATGCTTACGTGAAGAGCTGTGATCGATGTCAAAGTGTTGGAAATGTCACCAACAGAAATGAGATGCCTCGAACAAACATCATTGAGGTAGAGTTGTTCGATGTATGGGGTATTGACTTTCTTGGTCCTTTTCCTCCGTCTTGTGGTCACAAGTACATACTAGTTACAGTAGACTATGTGTCTAAGTGGGTCGAGGCTGAGGCATATCCAGTAAATGATTTTAAGGTTGTGATGAAGTTTTTACAGAAGCATGTGTTCACAAGGTTCGGAACCCCAAGAGCTATCATCAGTGATGAAGGACCCCACTTTGTGAACAAGTGGTTAAAATGGTTATTAGACAAGCACGGAGTAAAACACAAGGTTGCAACAGCTTACCATCCGCAGACGAATGGGCAAGCTGAACTGGCAAATAAGAAGATCAAAGGCATACTTGAGAAGGTAGTCTGCCCGAACCGACGAGATTAGTTCGCAGGATCAAAACAGGATTTTGGTAAGTGCTTAGTTGATCTTTTTAGTGAGTTTTGTTAAAAGTCGAAGGGCTATCTAACCCCTCCTTATTGATAACTTTGTATTAACAAGGGTAAGGCTCAACAATCGCAAGCGTGGTAGGTAAGGATCGTTAGCAAGGTGGTAAGTGTTCTTGACTCAGTTATGGTTTAGTGGATGGCCGAATGTAATATGGCTTATAGGGATAACTTATGTGGAATACGAGTCACTTGATTTTGATGATATACGTTTGGGTGCAGATCTAGAAAATATTCGTAAATAGTGGCAAAGGAAGGGCTACTAGAACGTGTGGCACATGGTAAGGGTACGGTGAGGTTTCGGTTTTTGATAAGTATACGTTAAGCCTTGGTTAATCACTAGTGATGTCGATTGTAGGTTCATGATTAAGGGGTTTGCAGCACACGAGGTTACCAGATGTGTACAAATACTATGCACACACAGAATCGGCAATGCCGAAAAGTCGAAAGTGGCTAAATGGGCCCAGTGGGCCATGAGGCTAAGTTTGATGAAATGGATTAATTTGATTATATGAATTGGGTTAGGCATGCATGATACATGATCTGAATTTGTTTTGGGCCTAATGGATCATATGACTGAGATTTAGGCCTAATGGGTCGTAAAAATGTGATGTGGCCATTTTGGGTTATATGAACGTGAGATGGGTTGATGGGCTTTATGGGGGACGTAGACTAGTATGCTAGGGTTTTATGGAATTTAGGCTTAGTACTGAACAACTCTTAAACCGCATAAGACGTTATAATAATTAAACATTGTCTGTGGACAAGTCCCTAGGTTAGAGTGTGGTAATGGGCATGTGCATGTCTAGGATTGGATCTAGGGGGAGCTTGGTACTTAAGCGGCCCTAGCGGCCCACCTCCTTTTCTTTGGAATCCTACCTGGTGCATAATGTCTGTTCACTTTGACCGTAAGGACTTGTTAATGGGCCAAAGTTCATAACTAAAACCCGAGAGGGATCAAAACACCCCTGATCTATGAATTTCCAAAATACCCTTAGATTTGTAAATTACCAAAATACCATTAGATTTGTAAAATTACAAAATACCCTGATTTACAATATTCCCAAAGTACGTCTGTTTTGTAAAATTACCAAAATACCCCTGATTTACAATATTCCCAAAGTACCTCTGTTTTGTAAAATTACCTAAGTACCTCTACATAGTAGATTTACGGAAATACCCTTGGATTGTGAAATGACAAAAATACCCCTATGTGATGAGTATGAGTTTTGTGGGTGTTACTCATGTGCATGTTACATTCATATGATATTCTAATTAGGATGCATATGGGTGGGAATTATGGTACGGAGGAAGAATTGAGGATCATATAGTCCCTTGACGACCATGGATCCATCGGTGGCTTTAAGCCCATTATATGATTAGCAGCTTTGCTGCAACGTTGAGTAGTGTCGCTGTGAGTGCTACCTTTGGTCTGTAGAGGATGGGTGGGTCAATTTACAGATCCCTACAAGTGTGTAGGGTTGGAAGGGAAATGGTGTATAGCGTATGGTTTTTTGGGGAGGGTTTTGCATTACCTTGTTTTGTATATGAATTGATATGATATGATATGATATGATATGAGGTCATTGTGGGTCAAGGCCCAAGACTACCGATTTTGATAGGGCTTAGGCCCAAAGTGAATAATTATATATTGAATTGAATGCCAAGGGTTGTACACACTAAATTTCAAAACTCACACCCTTTATTTAATATTTCAGGTCATCCTTAGTAAATGGCTCGACGTGGGAGAGTTCTCGGAGATGGCTGCACTACAAGATGTTTAAATTTTTATTTATTTGTTTCCAAAGACATAGTTTTAATTGCTTATTTTCGTTAGATGTAATAAGGCCTTGTACTTCGTTTTGACTTTAGACTTTGGGTTTTGTTGTTTCAACTGTTTACTTAACTATTAAACCTGAGTAAATTTCTTACGTTTAAACTTGGTTTCCGAAGTACTTAAAATTATAAAATGGATTTTTTTTCCATTACTTAACAAGACTCAAGGATTTTGGGCTTTTGGGCCTTAAATTTTTAATTAGTAAAATCGTTTGAATTATGCCTTTGATATCACACACATGATTCGAGCCTAACTTCTAGGCCGGGTTTGGGGTGTTACAAGAACTTAAAGATTTTTTTTTAATCATTAAAATTTTCTAAGAATTCTACTACAAATCTTATTTCTCCCTCTATAAATACCATCAACCTTTCTCCCTCCATTCATCCATCTTCAAAACCCAAAAGAACCAATACCCCAAAAGTGCCACAAGCTTAGCCCAGCACTCGGCCAGCTCCAGCACGCCCCAACAACCTGTGCGCAGACCTGTTCCAGCGCCCATCCATGCGCACCAGCTGCTCCTACCCATCAGCTGCCCAGGCTGTGTTCCGCACCTGCACTTAGCACATGCACACGTCCTAGCGCACTAGGCTAGTTTGCGAAAGGTCCCGCACACTACTGCTTGCCGAATCAACCCTTGCCGCACATTGTTGCCTACTTCCGCACCATCAGCCGCGCGCCTAGTCACCCTTCAAGCACTTGATCGACACACCATCCTTGCACCAACCCCTTTAACCAAACCCTCCAACCTCCTTCAAATTGGCATTTATTTTCCTTCATAATTATTTTTAGAGTTCTTACATTTTTACAAAATATATGGTAAGACCTAATTTTCTTTCAAAATTTTAATTTTATTCAATTATTTAATTTTTCAATTTATTGAATTATTAATAATTTTTATTAATCAAATTTTTTAGAAAATAAATTTTCCATCTTATAATCAGGTTAATCATGCCTCGTAAGAGAACTCGTGCCTCTGCTCAAATCGAAGAAACACAAAGCAAGTTCCATTGTGTTGAAGCCAAAGTGAGATATAAAAGTATCTTCAAAAATCAACAGATGCATCCTGAGAAAGGGTTTCACATTGAAGGAAAGCAACTACAGAGACTTTATGGCACGTATTCGTCAAGTTGCTGAAGCCCTCAATTGGGAACTATTTTTTGAGAAGAGACCTAGTGTGGATGAGGAGTTAGTTCGTAAGTTCTATGCGAATTTAACCTCAAGCGAGATGACAAAAGTTCCAGTTAGCGGAATCAAGGTACCAATTAATTTAAATGCTATTAATGAGTTCTTTGAATTGCCTGATTTCGAGAACGACGAATATTCATCTTTGATGAGCAATATCAAGCCTGAAATTCTGCAACAAATTTTCGAGGAACTTACAGTTCAAGGTTCCAATTGGACTGTGTCAAAACAAGGGGATACACACTTGTCGGAGAAAATACTTGACACCACTCGCGAAGGTATGGTTCTATTTCATCCGATTCAGCCTAATGCCTAGCTCACATGGGACTACAATCTCATTAGAGCGAATGGTCTTATTATACTTGATCTTAACTAGAAAGACAATTGATGTGGGAAAGATCATCTTGAGGGAGATGCAAAATTGTGCCGTTAAACGTTCTGGCCCTGCTTACTTCCTCTTTACAATAACTATTCTGTGCTTGAAAGCTGAAATTCTTGCAAATGTGAAGCAGACAGGGTACTCCCAAGGCACAATCATGGATTGGGACCTATACCGAATAGCCGGAGACTCTATTCTACAGCAACGAGTTGAAGAAAGTGAGGATCCTGAAGAAGAAGAAGAAGAAGATCCCACGATGCAATCATTTGGAATACCCGATAAGGCGGAATCAGTAGAACCAGAAGTAGAACCTGATGCTGAAACTTTAATGTTAGAGCTCCACCGTCTAGCCCAGATTTTCGAGATGAGTTGTCAAAATTGATGGACCTAATGCAACGTATGCAATGGGAGCAGCAAGCTTACTGGAGATACTAAAAAATAAGGGATGACTCAATGAGAAGTGCTCTTAAGAAAATATACAATGATCCATTTATATTTGTGCCTGAATTTCCAGATTTCATATTTGAACCATGGAGTCCATTATCAAAGAAGGAGCGAAGCGATTCATGCAAAGTGCAATAATGATGGAGCAAAAGATAAGTCCAATTTGGAAGGATCTGAAATAAATAAAAGGGAGGGATCTTGACTTTATTTTTCTTCTTATGTTAATTTAAGATTAGGATTAATTAGGAATTTTTTATTTCTACATAATAAAATAAGAGATGGGAATCAAAAGTAAATATGGACAAGTAGTAAAGTCTAAAGTGTGGCAATAGGTATATACATGTCTAGGATTGGATCTAGGAAGAGCTTGGTACTAAGCAGTCAAATTGACTCTCCTCCTCTTTTTCTGGAATCTTACCTAGTGTATAGTATCTATTCTCTTTAAACAATGAGGACATTGTTCATTTTAAGTTGGGGGAACCAAAAATTGAAATTATTTCCACTCAGAATAAAAATTTTCTTTTAATTATGAATATGATATAAATTTGTTCAATAAATTTGAATTTTGTTAAGTATGCTAAATTTAAGTATGAATAAAGTTTGATTATTTCTATAAATTTAGCTTAATAATGACATGAAATGTATTTCTAATAAAGCATGCAAATCATACCATAAAATTTTAGTTCTTTAGGAAAGTTAGGCATGCATGAAAGTTTAAGTCTTTAGAATTGACTTAGTAGTTTCTTGAGGTGAAATCCTAGGAAGCATGAAACGTTGAAAATGATTTAGGCAACTATTGTTTGGACTGTTTCAAGCCAACCATGATGAAATTTTTATCCTGTGAAACCCAACTTTGAGACTTTATGGCCTAATTTTATTTGGACCCTTACAAAATTAGCCATCACTTCTTTTAATTGTCTTAAAAATGTCCCAAACATTAGACTCAGTACTATTCAGAGTATTCTTTGAAAATAAGTTTGGGGGAGTTGTAAAGAAGTATGAAATGCTCTAAAAATTGTAGTACATACAGTAAAACACTCGAAAAAAAAAAACATATGTACTTGAAGTAAATTGCACTAAAGAGCATGTGAAAAGGAAAGAAAAGTTGATATATTGAAGGTAATTATTTCGAAAGGTCCGATACAAGCTGAGTCTAGGGGTTTTTTTTTTACCTAAAATTATTTTACCTACCCTTAAGCCCAGCCACGTTACAACCTTGTTAAAGACCTATTGATTCAAAGTTCTAATGTTACCTACATTAGTGGAGAGAAATTGCTCTGTTCAACATATGAAGACATCAGTTAAGCTTAATGATTGCAGTTTAATTTTGAATAAGGGATTAAAATAAAATTGGTAGTGATTAACATGTCTTTATTAAGAAACATTTAGTCTAATTTTACTATTGTAGTAATTGTTGAGATTAATTTGAACGATATATATACTTGAGTAGCTTAATTATCAAATTTCTTGTTTTTGAGCAAAAGTATATTGATTTCATGATTTTGGGAAGAATGTTGTTCTGAAGGAGTTTTTCAAAAGTGTTTCCGAGAAAATTCTTTTCAAATTTGTGTATTACTCGGGACGAGCAATGAATTAAGTTTGGGGTGTGGAAACACAAAAATTTACGTGTTTTTACATGGCCTTTTTAACTTAAAATCATGCTATTTTGGTTAAATTCTTGTCGAAAAATAATCAAATATTATAAAATAATTAAATTGTGTTAAAAGTATGAACATGATGAATTTTAATTAATTTTATTGTTAATTCTGATTAAATTTGACTATTTTCGACAGATTAGCACAAAAGGCGAAAATTGGCTCGGTAGACACTGTTCGAAGAATAAAACCGAGAAGCAATTTGAAGTATCGAGGCAAATTTATTTCCAGCCTAAGATGGTCCAAAAATGTGTGTTAATTCATAATATAATTAATTTTAATTTATTCCCAATTTAATTTGGGCTAAATAAATTATTAATTAATTATGGAAAAAAAGGGTCCAGTTGAACCGCACTGGTTGAACCGAATTTAATGAACCGAACCAGCCACCAAATGGGCTGCCCAGAACCGTCCATATGCTGACCCAAATCAGCATTTTAGCTGACTAAATAAGCTTGCAAAGAAGCCCTTGAAGAACTTTCAACCTTGCATTCAAACCCCTCCAAAAAATGTGGCTTTATGGATTTGCCCCAGGCTATTTTTAGCAAGGTTGAATCTCTCAACTTTGTCATGTGTGTGGCCAACCAAGGGGGGTCTCTTTGGCTGATGGAATTTGCTATTTTTAGCAGCCACAATTAGCTATAAAAGCCACCCCTTGCTGATCATTCAACCGATCCCTCACACTCTCATTCTCTCTTCTTTTCTCTCACTTTCTCTCAACTTTCCCTTTCCATTTCCCTTTTGTTCAAGTGCCGATTTCTTCTCTTGGGAAAGAGGTCCTCATCAGCCATTGTTGAGCAGCAATTAAAGTGTTCATAAGCCACCTTGATAGTCGAGGACAACGGAGAACGAAAAACGGAGCAATTAGTCAAGCCACGGAGAAGCACCGGATTTGCTTCTTGTTCCCTATCTCTTTAAATTTTGTTGTTGTTTTGACAACCATGTTTATGAATATTTATGCTATTGAAATGGTTATTTTAATCAATTTATCTTGAATTTAATCCGTGTTGGGTTGATTATATTTTTCCTGCTTGAATTATCGAATTGTGTTTGTGCTGTTATAGGCCTCGGTAAGATGCTTGATTAAGTAAAATCATGCCTAAGTTATTAATTGTTAGATAACTAATGAATTAATTATTAAATCATATTGAAATTGTAATTAATTGACACAATACTTAATTAGTGCATGTTTATTCTTCTAAGGTAGCTGAAGTTTAAATTAGCATTGTATTCGGCAATACATATGCCTTGCATAACTTGCAAGATTATTGTGATTAAACTATTTCAAGGTAGAAATACTCTGTTACCTCACTTGATCTTTTATATGCTTATGAAGATTGATTAATCGCTTGGATTGACATTGAAAAATGTTCAAGAGATTGATTAGTTTAATAAGTATGTATGAGCAGTAGTTAGCAAATTACCGAGTTGTCGTGAATTTGTTCGTCGCAGTATAAACATAAGTTTAATAATTCTACGTTAAAGGAATGTAATTAATCCAACACAATTATATCATCTTGATTAAACCTTATTTGAACTCGTGCATTAGAACCTTTTTATTTTTAATTTTTTTACTTAGTTTTTAAACCTTAGTTTTTAATCATCTTTAAACCAAAATATTTTCCATCACCAAAGCGTTTTAAAATCAATTTCTTAAATATTCCTTTTTACAGTCCCTGTGGGTACGATAACTCGACATTTACTTGTCACTTTATTACTTGTTGCGATTGTGTACACTTGCACATTTTCATCGTTCCAATATCCGTTCTTGACTCAGATGAATCCATAATATACACCAAGTAGGCATTTGTGCCTTAACCCATAACTTTCTGGTAGAAATTGCAGAAATTATTGTACTTGCAAAATTGGTCTGTACACCAGGCAACAACACTTCTTTGCCTTTCTTAGTTAACAGATGTACTCCTCTAGCTTGGCAATCAACTGTTGCGTTATGCCTGGTCAACCAATCTAATCCAAGAATAGCATCGAACTCATGAAAACAACAAGTCCACCAAAAAGGTGTGCTCGCCCAAAAATTAATAAACAATTCTTAATCGCTTTATTAACCCTTGTACTTTGACCAAGGGGTTGGTCACTAATATATTTGTCTCAGAATAAACAACTTCACGACTCATACCTTCTATGACTTTAGTGTAGATGTATGAATGAGTTGATCCCAGATCTATTAGTGCATGAATGTTGTTTCTAAGAAAAGAAAATTTACCTGTTACAACCTCTGGTACTTCTTTAGCCTTCATTACATACGCTCTGGCGAATACTCCAGAGCTGGGCTTAGTATAGCTCTTTTCCGGAGCCCTCTAAATTGATCCTGATTTTTCTACCACTTTTGATCTCGCTTCTTGCTAAATACTTTGGGGTCATTGCATAGATTGTTCTGAACTTATTTCAACCTTGGAGGGATAGTTTCTAAGTTGATGGTCTGAAGACCCATATCCAAAATAAGCTCCAGTATGCTTTTAGCATTCTTCTATGTGATTTCTCCCACATGCTTGTAGACAAAATTCCTCATCATCCTGGATTCACCCGTACTCGCAATCGAGGTAGCTTGTCGACCACCTCCATCATGTTTGAAACTCACGAGCCGCGAATCCCTCATTGATGCTAAAAAGCTTCTATCTTTCTGCTTCTTCAAATCCAGTGAGGGTGGTGGACTAGAAAATCCACATTTCAATCTTTGTCTGTCATGCGCTATACTCTTTTCTTGAACTATCATATACATTTTATGGGCCTTAGCCGTTATGACCATTAAACTCTGACATTTCGATTCCGCCACCAGGGTGCGAATTTGATCACTTAAGCCCTATTTGAACTTCACATATAAGACTTTCTTAGTCTAAAACATGTCCTTTACAGAGCAACTAAGTCTGATAAACTCCCGTTCGTATTCCATCACAGACATTCGTCTTTGCTTGAGGTATAAAAACTCTTCTTTCATTTTTTCAACATACATCTAGTTCACATACCTTTCTCTAAATTTCTCTAGAGAATTTTCAGTCTATCAACTCCTCAAGGGTCACACTTTTCAACGTCTCCTACCATTGATACGTCTTCCCCTCTTACAAGGAGACTACACATAAGAGGTTGTTCGCTGACGTGCACTTTAATTCCTTAATTACTCTACAAACATGTGATAACTATTGCTCTACTACTGTGGGTTCATCACCCTTATCCTACAAGAATTCATTGGTGTCTCTTTTTCGTATCTCTCTCACATGATCACCCTTAGGTTGGGTTGCAGCTGGTACTAGAGGTTTAAGAGGTACTAGGTGTACCATTTCAAGCTGAGGTTGGGATGTTTGGGCTCCCCCATGAATTGGTCAAACATCCGACTCATCATTGTGAAAAAGACATTGTGAAATGTCCAATTGCATCTAGATCAACTATAGAGCCTGCCTTTGTGCCTAAAGTACATGACTTTCAATCTCTTCACATGTTGCCTCTCTCGAATTTTCAGACATATTTTTTAATAGCTACAACAAAACTTATATTAGCTCAAATTACAATGACTAAACCAGAAATGTATCATGCATGGCAAGGTGTGACTTCGCCTTCTGTTTTTCGAGAATCAGATCAACCTTAGCTTTGATACCAAAACTTGTATCATACCATACTTAGATCCACTGATCAGGTCGGGTGTGAGTGTTACACTAACTGATTCCTTACTGTGTACAAGGTTTTAAGGTTAAAAGAGCCATTGCAGCTGAATTGAAATTTAGTTAGTTGTTACCTCGACATCTGTGCTATAAAACATCCGATTTCAGTTGACTAAACTCCCCTACCCTCGATAATAAAATACAATGTATATAAAACTTGTTCTAAACGCACCATATAACTAAAGCTTAAAACATAAAATGCAGTGTATAACTAATTGTAACAACAAAATTATAAACAGTCCATGAAAGATTCTAGAACAAATTGTTTGTTTTGCTGAATATATGAAGTCTTCTTGCCCCTCAGCCAACTTGCAAACAAATTCAGAGGGATTCAACATTTTTAGTATTATTAATTTATTTTCAAAATTTATTTTTAATGGGATGAATTTATGATTTATTTCATATCAACGATTACATTTTGAAGCAATTTTAAATAGATGTGTTCATAGGTTGTGTTCGGGTCAAGTTTAAATATGATATTGATTTATTCTATGCTTGCTTAATTTTGATTTAATGGTTTACACAAGTTCATTTTTGATATGTCTATATATATATATATTAAAATTATACATATTTCATTTATTAAAAAATATAGAAGTAACTAAACTCTTTTTAGTTTACTTGCATAATACTATATTATTGTAAATTTAATTTTTATGAACTGTGTTAAGTTTTAAATACTTAGGTCCAAATTTAATATTTTTGAAATAAATTTAGTCCAAATCTAATATTTTTGAAATAAACTTAACTTTTTTGCCTAGACTTATTTTTTTCAGATTTAATATTTTTTTTGCTCAGTCTATTATAAATTTAGTAAGAAATCAAATTTTAATTCCAAGGTTGTAACAGACCGAATTTGACCCTAATCGGAATGGTGGTTTCGGGACCACGAATCCGAGTCTGAGAAATATTTTGATATTATATTTTGTGTTTATTATATGTGAATTAATGTGTGTGAAAGTCTCGTAGAAAAATTTTATCGTTTGTGTGTTCAATTTAACAAAAAGGATTAAATCGCGTAAAGTGTAAAAATTGCATACTATAGTGTAAAGTGCTAGATTGATGATGGCTTTTTAATATGGGGCATTAAAGGGGCAATTAGCCCATTTTCAAGTTAGTGGGTGGCATATGTCATAACTAACCTTAAGTTTTATATTAGTTTTATTTTATTTTAAAGGTTAAATTAGTAATTAAATAATTATTTACTTTATATGTTAAAAGACTATAATAATAAGCCATCATCTTTTTCATCCATCTTTGGCCGAATGTGGGAGAAAGAATGAAGCTTTGAAACCTTTTAATTTTCGGCAATTCTAAGCTAAAATTCAAGGTAAGTTTTTAGTCGATTTTTGTTAATTTTGACGCGTTTTTGAGATCGTTGCTTGACGGTAGCTTACCCATGTTGAAATTTTTGAATCTAAGCATGTTTGATATTCGGCCATTGATGTGTTCATGTAGTTTTTGATGTTTGATGATTTTTTCTTAAAGATATGTTAAAGATTAGTATATTTTGTATTGGAAATTTTAGTGAATTTGAGTATTTTGGACTAAATTGCAAGAATAAATTTTTAGAGGGGCTTATTTGCAAAATAAATGAAAGAAATGGACTTGTATAGTCCTTATACATATTCGGCCCTTAAGTAGTGTTGAGAAATTTTGTGTATTTTGTGTTTTATGCAAATAGGATTAAATTGTGAAAACGTGAAATAGTAAGGGTAAAATGGTAAATTGCCTATTTATATGTTTAGGGACTAAATTGACATGAAATGTACTTGAATGAGATAAATTTTAATGTGTTTAGATCAAGAACAAAGAAAAACGGATTTGGATTGGGGAAAAACAAAGGTTCTTGAGTAGCCAGGTTTCACGTGGTCAAAGTCACTTGATTGTGGTAAGTCCTTAAGCAAGTATACACCAAAGAATTATTTACGAATATAGTATATAATGATGTTTGAAATTTTAAAGCATAAATATACATGTTGGCCGAATGTGGAGTATGAATTTGTAGTGAAATTAATTTGGTTAATACAATATGAATATGTATGTTTGGATTAATAGGTGAAAGTAAAATGAAGAATATGAGATGGTTAATAGTTTAGTACCAAGTACTGTGTATCGCAAAGTTGAATGTGTTGATATTCGGGCTTCGTGCCTAGCAGCTTAGTGCGGTGACATATTCGGAAGCCGTGCCTAGCGAGCTTAGTCTGTAGTGATATATTCGGGCTTCGTGCCTAGCATGCTTAGTGCCGGTGATATATTCGGGCTTCGTGCCTAGAAGACTTAGTGCCGGTGATACTTTAAAACGAAGGAACCATAAATTGCTCGAGGTGTAACATAGTTAATCTATTGAGTTAAAAACTCAGGTAAGCATAAGTCCCATTTGAATTCATCAAAAGTAAGGTAAGTTGTGATTAATGTTACTTGAGTTGAAATATTATGTTAAGAACGGTGTTATGTGAATTTGAGCTTATAATCGACGTGTATGAATATAGAAATAATAAAATTTTTAGTGTGATAATGTAATGGATATGAATGTTGAATTTACATGATTATAAACATGCGATTCATGTAATATATGTACTTTGTGCTTTGATGAGTTGCAGGTTGATGGTAGTGAAGTATAAGTAATTGAGTTAATATATTACAAGTATTCGGTTTTGTATCAATTGCATATCGAAATATACGTAAACAATGTCCTACATTTATTGATTAAAAATGTTAAAGTGCTTGGTTAGTGAATTATCGTTTGCTTAAGACTTACTAAGCTAGTGAGCTTACTTTGTATGTGTTTGTATTTTGTTTTATAGATCGTTGATTCAACTACGCTCGGGGATCATCAAGAAAGTCGACCACACTATCACTCTCTTTGGTATATATATGTTTACTTTTTGAATCAAAGGCATGTATAAGTGTATTTTGATAAGTAATGAATGATGTTCGGTTTTGGTAAATGTATATATATGGCCTTGCGAATAAGGTCATTACTTTTGGATTAAGCATCGTTTATATGTTTGATATAATAGTCTGTTTTAATCTTTGGTATAAGACATATGCATATAAGGCTTAGAAGTTAAATGTAGTTGTATAGAAATGATCATATATATGTATAAGTATGCTTATTATGTCGTGCGAATATCTCTACTTAGATTATTATGTGCTCGGTATAATTCAGAAATGACCATGAAAATGTATGTACTAATGTTTTGGGTTGATCATTGAATTTTTATTTTGAGAACCGAATATATGGTCAAAGGATTGGTTGTATTTATATATATAATTTGAATTAGTCGCATATCATGTGTGTTTGGTAGGTTATTCAATGATCTTGTATCCATGTATTAATAAGGTAAAATGAATTGAAAATTTTGAATTGACATGGATTTTGTTTTAGGGACAATACGCATATTATGGTAGTATGATGTGTTTGTTTGGTCATGCTATATTGTCCGGGTGTCATATGTGTGAATGATAAGCTATTTAAGTACTATGGACCTATTCGTTTTAATATGCATATTCGCAGAAAGTATAAAATAATATGCCGATATTCGGTTAATGAGATGGATGTATCATATATGTTTGACATACGAAATTTGGAGTTGTTAGGTGGAAGCTTGATTCGAAACTTGTATAGATTAGGAGTTATGATGTACTGCATTATGAAATATGGGTTGTAAAGTAAGTCTTGTTCTCTATTTGTGGATATGAAAAAAAAAATGTAAATGTGCATATTGGGTTTATTCCATAAATGACTGTGAAAAATTGTGTCTAATTCGGTAACGCCTCATAACCCTAATTCAACGACGGGTACGGATTAAGGGGTGTTACAAAGGTATTCCCCTAAGGCCAACTACCCTCACACAAAAAGTTCATTCACTAAAATACTTGGAGTGATTAGATTAAAAGGCTACATGAACAAAGCAAAGCCACTAAAAAGATCCAGTTTAGATTAAGATATTTGGTTTTTGGTAAAACAACTGTGGAGGATCACTTCTCAACTGAAATCTCAGCCACTATAGAGTTAGCCCCCAGCCTTGACATCTGGATGGCTTTTTAGTTCAGTGTATGTAGAAAGCAGATAGAGACAGGATAACCATTGAAAATAGGGCAGCGATTTCATCCATGCACTTGGCAACAATTCTGTCGTTTCCCGATTGAAATTTGTTTGACAACACAGATCCCCATGGAATTTATATTTGAAAGCAACAGTAGCTAATGCTAGGCTTCATTCCTTTTTATTAGTTCCCAATTTATGCATAAAGTTAGATGAGATAGTGATAACTTTTGGCCTGGTGGCGTCTTTTGTGGACCGCTAATTATGTTTTCGACTTTTCGTGGAATTTCTTTCTTCTTTTCTGGGATACAAATATAAGTGGTTGATTTCCGACACCGAATAATAGCATTGATACTTCAACACATGAACAATCTCTTTCCATTTTTAAAGAGATGAAACCATTTATCCAATTGTCTTTATTTGTGAATCAATTCCAAACCTTTTAATTACCCAAACTTCATCAATTACTAACAAAAAGAAAAAGGATGCCACTTCTTCTCATTTTTATCCTATAATTTCTACTCAATTTTGTAAATCAATTATATATAACCCATAAGATTAGAATAGTTCCAGGCTTTCACTTACAAGTCTCAACATCTACATGAATCAGGCATCAACCCTTTGTCTGAAGAATATTTCCCATTCTCTGACCAACCTTATCCCTCCAATTTACATCACGCGCATGATCATGATGATTCCGTTTATCAATTTTTCCAGTGGTCTCATATTTTGATTAATTAAATTGGATATGGGACATCTCATCCCTAGGTTGATTTTGTACTACTAACATACCTATCAAAACTTATTATACATGCAATTGTATTTGTATTAGGAGTTAGATTGTTTTTTAGTTTTTTTACTTAAAAATAATAAATTAATTTATATACGTTAGATCAAAGAATAAATCGATCTTTACTGTTAAAATTTTTATTCATTATTACTATTAAACCCAACATAATTGATGAAATAATTAAGCAACTACATCTGACGTGTCACGGATACCTCATATTAACATGGACTAATTTTAAACAATAAGAATGAATAAAAATTTTAATAGAAAAATATATAATTATTTAATATAACATACATAAATTAATTTATTTATATTTTAAATAAAAATTAAAATACAATTTAAATCTTAATACAAAATAATCAAACCTGCCCATAATCATTGAATTATTGCACATTTCTCCTAATTATAATTTCAACACGCAATTTGAAAATACTAATCCCTTATCTACATCTTATAGAAATTTCAGATTGCAAGGTATGATTAAATTAAATATTAAGAAAAAAACAATACAAAATTGATTTTCCACATATTTTTAAATAAATACCCACCATATAATGAACAAAAATAAATAAATAAATATACCCACCATATAATTCATAGTAACGTCAGAAGACTAATTAATCAAAAACCATCCTGTATTTACATTGATCTGTAATTCATACAATTTTTTTAAAATATTTGTTGAAACTTCTGCCAAAAAAAAAAAAAGAGAAAAAGGGAGAGAGAACAGATAAGAATTACTAAGAGTGAAAATCAGTAAGGTTGAAGTTGAGCAGCTGAGCAGCTTATTCGCCTCCGCTTCATTGGAAAAACTTGCTGGAAACCTCCACCATTGGTGGCGGCAACATCCCACTCACCCAACACCATCCCTTCCACCTCAAACTGTTGCACCGCACTAGATCCATCATATAAACACCCTTCTTGGAACCCACCAAGACCAAGACCAGGACCCGGTGGTTTGGCTTTCCGGCGGCCAGCCCCAACGGGGACGTTCCGTAGGGCTCCACCTGCTGTCCAGTACCTTTGGCAACCTTTACAGAAATGTCTAGGCTGGTTAACGTTGTAGTTATTGAAGTAACAAAATTTGGTCTCCATGCTCCTGCATCTAGGGCAAGGTATGATCTTGTCTGGCCTCTTATCAACTGTCGGATGATCGGCTTTGTTAAGCTCTCCGTTTACTTGTCTTCCATGCAACGTAATTGTTGTTCCAAATAGCTTGATCCCTTGCCCGGATTCTTGGGTATCCATTATTACCATTTAGATCAACAAACAGATATGATCAGAGAAAAAGAGAGAGAGACCACGGACAAAAGATCAGGTAAGAGAGTTTCTTTGGTTTGGAGTTAATGGGTGGTTTGAGAGTAGTCTTATATATATGCGTGTGTCTGTGTGTGTGTGTGTATAAGAGAGAGAAAAGGTAAAGAAAAAGTGAATGGAATTGAAGGGGAATGGCATTGGCATGTGAATGGATGGAGCGGCCGCCAACGCCCAGAACCAGTTAGGTGGCGTGGAATAGTAGATGGTGAGCTTTTTCTCCACATCATCACTATTACTAACATTTAAAAGCAAAAATCTTTTCCCATAAGTGGGTCCCAATCCAGGTAGGTTTGCTTACGAAGTGTCATATTGATTGAGAAGTTAGAAGCAAAAATACAAATTAATAAAGAGATAAATTTTTTGCTTCTTTAATGCTTGGACTTGTTTACGGGGGTCATATTGTAACCTGATTTTTTTTTGGTAAAACTATTATTTAGTGACTTACAAGTTTTATTAAAATGTAAATAAATTAGTTTATATATATTAAATTAAAAAATAAATTAATTTTATTTATTTGTATTGTTAAAAATTAGCGTGATTGATGAAATAAGTAAAAAATGACACATGACATGTCATTTGTACCTTACGCTGAAGTAAAATGACTACTTTTTAACAGTAAAATTGAATAAAATTTTTTTATAGAATAATCAATTTGCTCTTTAATATAACGTGTAGGGATTAACTTATCTATTTTTAAGTGGGGACAAAATATTATTTGATTTTTAATATAGGGGTATTCATGGTATTTTCACCATTTCATTTGGATTCATCAAGTGGATTATTATTATTTTATTTAATAATAATTTAACTCCTACCAAATCAAGTTATAGAAACCTTGTTTTAAGTCTTAATCCGGACATTTAAGTCATAGAATGAGAAATATAATAATAGGATTTAATTTTCTAAAATATTCGTAGTACTGTTTAAAAGGAATATATGTGTATTTATATAAGCTAAAACCTTCATCCATCTTTACCCCCAAAAAAGAAAACTTCATCCATCTTCTTTTATATTCTAGACTACATTAAATTGATCTCTTTTCTTAGATTATATATATATTTACCCAAAGAAAAAAACTACTTTGCTAAAGAAAGGGGGGAAAATGAATTCCATCACTAATTGCATTAAATTGATGCATGAAATGATGGGTCAAGTTAAGAACTTGGTTCTCTTAAAGAATTTTCTTTTAACTTTATTTTTTTCACTATGAGTTGGCGGCAATTGTGCTAAAATTCGATTCCATAATAATAATAATAATGGTAATTAAAATTCTTTTCAAAAAGGAAAAAAAAACCTTCATATATATAAGTATTAAGAAATTCAGCAATCCTTCATGTAGATCAGCATTACGATTTTTTAAAATTAGAAAACACTATGTTTTAGTCATATTAAAAGCATGGAAAATGAAAGTTACTTTTTGTTGCCTCATTAAATTATTTAGTTCCTTGTCCAATCAGATTCCACCAGTGAGATTAAAATAAAAATAATAACTTTACAAAAAAGACAAAAGAATAGATTTATATGAAAAAAAAATGGTTTTTCTTATGAGTTGTTAATTAAATAATTTAAGTATGGAATAATTGCAATTCCTTTTTCTTTTCATCTTTTTCCTTTTAGGTTTCAATGGATTTTGATGATAACTTTGTTGCAAATTTTCTTTCATAAGATGTTGGATAATTTTTATTTTTCTTTTGATAAAGGAATCTTTTGTTAATTTAATTAATGTCAAAGCTGCCTCATTGATGTCACCTTTTGGAATTATGTAATTTAGACAAGGGAAGCCTTTACTTTTCTGTTAGTTTGAAAAAGATTCACTTTTTCTTTTGGATGCTTTTCAACTCTCTTTTTTCAGATAAAAGAAGAGGAAAATAAAGAATTCTTAAAGATCAAAGAGAAAAAGATATCTTTATATGGCATCAATTGTCTATTAAGGAACGAGCTCATTGCTCCTTTTCTTTTCTTTTCTTTATATTTCTTTGGTTTGGTTGATACAAAAGACATGTCTAATCAAGTTTCTTTAACATATTTTTCTTTTAATAAACATATATGCTTTATAGTATTTAAATTTAGTTTTAATATTTAAATTATTACTTAAAGTTTTTTTTTTTTAATCTAGATTGATATCCAAATTTAATTTTTATTACAAATTTTAATAAAGTTCTGTAATACCATTACAATGAGATGATGTGAACCAAGTCATAGCTTGTGCATAACTGCCCGTGATCAAGGTGCGCAAAATAGCCTAATGCGATCCTTTAAGTAAATTGGGCTTACTTAATCACCAAGGTTGGCCCAATTCTAGGAACATTCTTGAAGACCCATTTACTTGAATCTTGTTGACTTAGTAAACACTCTAATAAATTGTAGTTACTAGGCTAATTTGAATTCTAAGGGTAGGATAATATAGAGAGTTTAAATTTCTTAGGACTTTATCTTGTAGGTAGACTTAAATCTGTACCGTTGATGTAATTCAATCTATACTATGGATGTAAGGAGAACTCTACTATAAATAGAAGCCTTCCCCACCTCATTTGTATCATTGGGAATTGAACTAACACAATTGAAAGCATTTACTCAAAAGCTTTCTTGAGCCTTATTTCCTTTCTAGCTTATTTCGCTGAATAACTTTTTAGCATAAATGCCTTAGAGAATTCTTTAAGATTTTCAATTTTTGAGGGTTTAGGTTAACTTAGGCAATTTGAAGCGAATTCATCATTTAAGGCTGCATGATTAGCTTAGTTGAAGTCTTAGCTTGTAACATTTGGTACTAGAGCAAAGTTTGTTTAAGGTGAAGAATTGAGATGGTGAATCAAGGAGATAATCAAAATCACCAAAAGCTCATGGGAGGACCAAGAAAGCTAGCAATTCGAGAGATATGTTGCTAGTGATGATGGCAAAGTTGCCAAACTTGAGGAATCTATGGATGATGTAAAGGAAAGCTTCAAAATAGTTGAGGGTTGCATTATAGAGTTGGACTCTACAAAAGAAGAGCTTAAGGAGGAGGTGTAATGGGCTTTTAACGCCACTATGGATAGTCTAACCCAAAAGAATGATGCTCTTAAAGTCACGATTATAACACCTCTAACCCATTTTCCTCATCAGATTAGGGTTACGGAGCTTTACTGTACAAAACAGAACAATAATTCAACTTAAGTATAAATTTCCAATAATTTATTCCAATTATAGCAAACATACACATTTAGGCCTTAAATCGAGCTTTCGAGGCCCTCAAAATACACATTTAGGCCTTAAATCGAGCTTTCGAGGCCCTCAAAACAATTTAAAATTGATCAAGTATCATTTTGAATAAATCAGAAAATTTTAGGAAATACCTAAAAATTTGGGAAAACAAGGGTCACAAGGTCGTGTGGCCAAGCCGTGTGACACAGCTCAGACCATGTGACCATTTGAAATAGGGACACACGGCTATGTCCCAGCCCGTCTCATAGACCGTGTAACTCATGGACTTGGAACACACGACGATGTCTCAACCCGTGTCTCAAACTATGTGAAATATGCACCAAAACTAACAGAACACACACGACCGTGTGGAGTGACATGGTCGTGTGACAAACCGTGTCCCAGGCTATATGCTTTCAAATTAACCCCTTAAACAAGCTAAAATCAAACCAAAACTTATACATTTAAAACACACCGTTTCCACAAGCATTCATAAGACCAAAACTCATTCCAAACTTGCTCATAATATACTAAATCAATCATTCTATATGTTCTAACCAATGTATCAACAGTAGGTACCACAATTACCATCAATTTTGAACTTATTCAACAATATAGTTTCCATCATTTAGCATACCTTATGCATACAAATGACCATATCACAAACATATCAAACAACCTTCTTTTTTCTACCCACATGAGAATATGCATAGCTACTATTATCTCATATGAATATACATCATTTACAAGCCTTCATCAAAAGTCATAAACCAAAATGAACTTGGCACCATTAAAAAACAATTCAATCTCCAAAACAACATTTAAAACCTTATTACATTCAAATTATACCAAAATAACACACATCCCTATATATGCCACTTATAACCATTTCAACAAGTTCAAAAGCTACCAAATTAATTCAATGGATAAAGTGATTGTACTCCAATGAAGTTTCCAGGCAACTAATGCTTAGTAAGCTCATATAAAAAGAGTTAAACTCATTAGTTGTAATAAATTAATCAACTATGAGTAATTCCATTTAGCCATAAGTCATATTTCCCATTTCTTATACACCAAACCTCACAAGGTTAGTGGGTGAAGAAATATAACATATAACATATCAAGCATTTCAATTTCACCATTCATCTATCATATGACTACTGTATACCTTCATTTTCTTTTAACTATGCTTATCATATGTTTCATACTCTTTCTTTAAATCATAGATCATTTCATATGGTTATATATTCTGTAAAACTTTAATTACCTATTCATATCATGAAAAGAATTTCATTATATAAATTATTCATCCACATAATCCAAATGTTACCTTTCCAATCCAAACACATCAACACAAAGTCCATTTCAAAGGACTTTCCCATACCATAAATCACATTTACTCAAAGTAACAAACTATTCTTGTAACTAAGAAACTCGTTACAATATCTTTCACTTACCAATACTATAAATATGCCACAATATATATAAGCACATAAATATATTGTAATTCAATTATTTCATAGCTTGATGAACAAGTAATTTAACTAGAGTACTGGAGTAACTACACCAATTCCATGTAACAATCCATATCATTTAGTCCAAATCATTAGTACTTCGTTCACATACTCGGTCATTACTCTATTTTCAGGGGCATTGTAAATGCAGAACAAGGGCACATGTGTGCAGTCAAGGGCACCAAAGTGCGAATAGGGGCATAGACGTGCAAATAGGGACACCGAAGTGTATATAGGGGCACTAAAGTGCGAACAAGATCACAGACGTGCAAATAGAGACACTGAAGTGTATATAGGGGCGCCAAAGCGCGAACAGGAGCACATGCGTGCAAATAGAGACACCGAAGTGTGTACAGGGGCACTTAAGTGCGAACAGGGGCACAGTTGTGCAAACAGGGGCACTTCTTCATTTCCCCATACAAATAATTTATTTCAAATCCAAGAATTACTAATAACAATCTCTTCTTAATTTCATATATATATGTATAATACTTGCAATTCTCATTGTTATATAAATAACCAAAGATATCTCACTTATATGTACAAATCCATTAACTAGATAACAACATTAGTATTAACTCTCATATCATTTAATTTGCCTAATTCCTCTATTTGAACCATAATAATAATTTATCACATCTTTATCAATTAATTTTGTAACACCCCTAACCCCGAACCATCGTCGGAACAGGGTTACGAGGCATTACCGGACATATCAGACAATTTACGAATATAAATTTTGTTTAATATAAATTTCGGCAGCATTTCTGCTTATTATTATATAAAACCCCCTGTAAATTAAACCATATTCATTTCAATCATAACCAATTCAACCAATTCATTTGATAAATTTATTTTCTATTCCAAATACCTTCTAATCAAACTCAATCAATATAATATCAACTTAAATTTATCAAAATATTAGTTAGATTAAAATAAATATACTTCTTTCATTATAATTCTTAAACTTGTACTACTAACATTTTTAACCATTTACATTCAAAACATAATAACCTTTATACACAACCTACGTACATGCCACATTATGAAAAGGAAATATACATCACCAAAAGTTTGCTGAAGTCAGGTCTGGCTTCGGATGCTGGTTCAGTATTTGACTTCTACAACCTGCGCACGGAAACAACCGTACGCTGAGTATACATGTACTCAGTGGTATTACCATAATTCAAATTATAAACATAATAATCATATCATTAATTCATATAACTTTAATTTAACTAAACCAATTCAAACATAACTTTCATATAAGTTTGTCCTTCTCAATATATTCATACAATTCAATTATAGCCATTTAACAATTGAAATAATACACAATCATGTTGAGCCACTATCCATTTCTTGAACCAATGGTTCATACTTTCTATTCTCATACTCATATTCCAATCACATTTTTCAGTTCATGTTCTATTTTCGCATTTCTTCCAATGGCTCAACCATTTCATTTTATTCAATTTAACCTTTTCTTTATTTACCCCTATTAACAGACTCGGACTTTAACGGATACACGGATTCCAACCCAAACACACCAGTACGGCACATTGTGCCTAAAGCGGTACATAGTACTGATCGTTATACGGCACATAAGTGCCTGAAATGACACACGAGGTGCACGGTACGACACACGAGGTGCCTAAAATACGACACATAAAGTGCCTGATTTACGACACATAAAGTGCCTGATTTACGACACATAAAGTGCCTGATCGGCAAAGCCGATAAATCCCGTACTCTTCCAAATCCTATGGCATGCCAATTATATCCGACTCAGCCCGACTAGTTAATAGGGTATTCAGTTCTCAATTTCATTTTCATTTTCATAACAAATTCAATTTCAATATCAATTACACTTTTCCATTTCAAACCACATACAATTCAATTTCAATACATATTCATCATTCAACTCAATTTCCAACACTTACCTTATAATTTACTTACCATATTCATAAATTAATCTAACATTTAATGAATAAATAAATAGTTTGAATTATAGTAATACAAACCCGAAATGCACGTTTACTCCTCAGCGATCTTTTCTTTTCCCTTGGATGCCGATGCCTCTTTTTCCTTGTTAGCTACGAAAATAATAATAATAATTTACATTATTAATTACAACATTAAATTAAAATAAATAATTGAATTTTATTCAATTTCTACTCTTCCTCTTCATTCCACATCTTTTATACACAATTCTATTATTTACTCATAAGTTCTTTCTAGGCTGTCTACCTGAGTCATTGTCACTAAATCATCTATATCTGGAGCTACGGAACTCCAAATTAAGATCCGTAAATTTTTCCCGAAACTAGACTCGTATATCTTTTTACTGTAAATTTTTCAGAATTTTTGGTATGGCCAATCAATACCAGATTATTCTTAAAGTTTCCCCTGTTTCACTGTCTAACTGCTCTGACCTCTCTTCACTACGAATTAAATTACTCTTTGTACAGAATTTAGATGGCCTCCTTGTTTAGCTCATTTGAAACTAGACTCATTCAGGAATCTAACCATATAAATTATGTTCCAAAATCATTTTTATAAAATTTTTAATGATTTTTACAAGTCAGAACAGGGGATCTCGAAATTACCCTGAACCAGTTTCACTAAAATTTAAATATCTCACAATACAGAACTTATTTGCTTTCTCTGCTTCTTTCATATGAAAATAGACTCAATAAGCTTTAATTTCATATCTCATCCAACTTCTAATTCCACATCTACGATTTTTGGTGAATTTTCAAATTTACTCTACTGCTGCTGTCCTAAATCTGTTTTCTTATGACTTATTTTACAATTAAATCCTAGTTATTTTTCTTAACTTAATTCATGCTTGATTCTACTTAAATTCCTTCCATATTCAACTTGATTATATAATTTTCATAATAAAACCCTAATTTATAACTTCTTCCAAATTAATCCCTATAGTAGAAAACTTATAGCTTACCTTGCAATTTAATCCTTTTACTAATTCTAACTTAGATTTCATCTAATTTAATCCATAATTCATCTTTTTCTTCAACATAAACTATATTTAAAAACCTAAAAACTCTCAAAATACCAACTTAGTTTCATCAAAATCTTGCTTTAAAGCTTCTAAAACATCAAAATTAAGAGAAAATGACTAAATTGACTTACCTTTTAAAACCTCAAACCTCAAACCTTAAATCTTTAGTTTTTCCTTTTTCCTTCTTTTTCTTCTTCTTTCCTGCTTGTTTCGAATGTTTCTCTGTTCTCTCCCTGTTTCTTTTCCTATTTCTTTTATACTATTTACTTTATTATATAATATAATATAATATTAATATAATTATTTAATAGTATTAATAATATATTTTAACACATAAAATCTCAGATTTTTTTTAAGCTTATGCCGCCTCAACTTATGCTAAATGGCATAATTACCATTTTGGTCCTTTATAATTTCTTTTAATCTATAATTAAACTTTTACTCTTTATTCAATTTGATCCTTTTTCCTAATTTCTCTCAATTAAGCTAAATTCACTAAATAAAAATCTAATTAAACACACTACTAGACTCATAATTACTCCTAATGATTATTTACTAACTCGATTTACTAAGACGGAGGCCCGATAACACATTTTTTTTTCTGGTGCCCACGGATTTCGGGTCGTTACAAATTTTAACATAACATAAATTAGGGGTGAGCAAAACTCGATTCGACTGACCCGAAAAAATCGAAAAAAATTGAATTTCAAGTTAAACGAATCGAGTTATTCAAATTAATTGAGTTATTCGAGTCAACTCGAATTTATTTTTTGAATTTTGAGTTCGAACCGAGTTTGGTTTTTGAATTCGAATAACTCGAATAATTTGAATAAACCGAATATCAAACTATAATAATTTACATTATTACCCCAAACTCCTAAACCTCTTCACTTTCCTCCCAAAACTTTTACTCCCTCCTACTTTCCCCCCATAACTTTTTCTCTCTTCCCATCCCACCCCATTCTTGTAACACCCTTTACCCGTATCCGACACCGGGATAGGGTACGAGGCATTATTGAACTTATTCACAAGCAAACATTCAAAATTGAGATAGGAATTTCCACTCAAATTTAAAACTTTTCAAAAACATTCATATCGTCCCTAAAACGAGCCTACGAGGCCCAAAACATGCATCGAAAATGGTTTGGAACTAAACCGAGAACTTTGGAAACTTTTGAAAACTTAAAAAAAATTTCATAAAAAAGGGGTCACACGCCCGTGTGGGTTCGAGACACACCCGTGTGACCCTAAAACACGCCCATGTTTCAGGTCGTGTTCAAATTAGAGAGCATTCTGTTTATGACATCATCATCAAATTGAAGTTACACGGTCGAGTCACACGCCCGTATGCTTAGGCCGTGTGATCGATTAAATTTTTATAATTTTTCATAAAATAGGTGCAGACTTCACACGGCCATGTCTCTTCCCGTGTGCTCATTACCGAGTATTCTGTTTTGCAACAATTAAGGTGCAGGGGATACACAGCCAAAACACATGCCCGTGGGGCAGATTGTGTGTCACACACAGCCTATACACATGCCCGTGTGTCTACCGTGTGGACAAAATAAGGCTAATTAGTAAGCCTTTTGCCACCCATACTTACACCATCCTACACACACATCAAAACCATAACAATCCAAGCATATACAAAACTCCAAGTCACTTAACGTGGCATAACTAAGTGTTTGACCATCATCAAACATCCATAATCACATGCAGCACATTACCATTCAACTATCAATTACTATAGACCATATCATAATGACATTGGCACATGCATGCATATATGAATAGGTTTACAACCAAATAATCAATATGAGCCACATCCCATGGCCCTATACAAAATGAATCAACTATCATCATAAGCCAACACATTTGGCTAACCAATATGACATATAACAAAAAGTCCAAGTCCTTATACATGCCATACTCAAAATACTTGAATTCACTATACCCAAAAGATTAGTTTGATAGTGTGAATCGAGCTCTGACGTCCTTCGATCCCTGAGCTAGCTTGGCAATACTATAAGAAAATGGAAGGGAAAGGGGAGTAAGCATAAAGCTTAGTAAGTTCACATGCAAATAATAAGAAACAAAAATCATACAATTTACATAAGGCAAAGTTTCATAAATGTCAATAAGTCTCATAAGCATCATTTTCTCATATGCATTCTTACCACATGTTCATAGCATACCAAGTCCTTTATTCATGAGTTTTATGTACATACCTGTAACAACTCGTAACACATTCTCATATTTCCTCATCATTAACTTACTTGTTGAATAACCCACTGATTTACCCATTGAACACTTAGAATACTATCGGATACATGAAAAGTTTACACATGCTACCTCATATCACATATCACACATTGCTCGCTCTCGAGCTAATCACGGGTCTGCTCACACAAGCTGATAGTCAGGACGTAGCTACACGGGCTGCTCACACAAGCTGACAGGTACTCGCAACACATGTCGGGCTACCCAGCCACCTGTAGAACGTACAAGACCAGCACCCGGATTTACATAAATACATATCGCATATCTCATGAGCTCAACTTATATAATTCCTAGTGACATGTTACTCGTATCCTAATCTATTCTTAAGGTTTAAACGAGATTTTCTCTCTTATCGAAACTTTGTCGAACTTGTTGGTCGTATTCATAAAATCAAATGTACAATTCATACAATATCAAAACATTAAATAAATAATCATAACATTGCATTATTTACATATGAACTTAACTCGGTACAAAAATAGCAAAAACAAATTAATCTCCGTACACCTTATTTTTCCCTCGATCAAGGTCTGTTCGTCATTTTTCTTGCTCTATAATACCAAATTTAACTTAAAACGAATTTGCCTTTTTACCCCTAACTTTTCACATATTTACAACTTAGTCCCTAGGCTCGTAAGATGAAATGTGTCCATTTTATTTGACACCCAAGCCTAGCTGAACCTAACATAAACTCATATGAGCCCACATATCTCATTAAATCATACATCTTACTACTCATTTTATATCTTTTACAAATAAGTCCTTTTTATGCATTTCCATCAAAAATCACTTAGTAAAAGATGTTAAACACATATCAAACTTTCATAATCTACCATGAAACATCAAAATACATGCATGTCACACATGGGTAGATTTTTGAACATGAACCCTAGCACCAATAAATGGTAGAAATAGCTAGATCGGTTGATAACAATTTTAAAAACGTAAAAAACATTAAAAACGGGGCTAGGATGCACTTATTATTGAGCTTGAAAGGATGAACAAAACCCTAGCTATGACTCCTTAGGATTTTTGGCAATGGGGGAGGAAGATGGACACAAATTTTGACTTATTTTCCCTTTTTATTATTTTATTAACCAAATGACAAAAATGCCCTTATGGCCTTTCTTTCAATTTTTTCCTATTCATGCCCATTTTTGTCCAAAAATATGGAAATTGGTCAAATTGCTATTTAAAGGCCTTTAATTAATAGTTCAAAGCTATTTCATACTTAAAGCTTCTAGAATCTCATATTTTACAACTTTTGCAATTTGGTCGTAAAAGTCGAATTTG